>CM057005.1:111462944-112155444 GCA_029891345.1 Dryococelus australis
AAACAAAGCTTAACCGCTGTAAGGGAATTACACCAAAGGGACAACTCGCCGCATTCGTACGTACTCAGAGTAATTATGTTATGTAAAAGAAATATCTCTCACTAGGCGTTGCCAACACACATATCATCTTCCTGATTTTATTAATATTAATTATAAATAAAATAATATAATTTATGTGCAACATTCAAGTACAAGTTCCATTCAATAAAAATGGTGAAATTTTTATGTTAACAAAAGAACAAAACGCTTTCAATTCATGATATATTTACAAAATGACCGAACATGTCATACACGAGGTTTGATTCAAAAAGTTCGAAGAAACAGCGCATAGTTTATAGTTAGAGCAGGCAAGAACGCTTCGTGTAGACTCGCCATTGTTTGATCCCGAATCCCGAAGCTGCTGAAAGTACGGGTAGATACTGTATACTGAGATAAGTTCCACGTTATGCCACCAAGGAGTGCATCTCCGTATACTAACACTTACAACACACCGCTCGAGAGTAACTCGGCCTACACTAAGAAGGAAAATTGTTTGCTACTGGAAACTAAATTCGCATGGACGTAGCTTCGTTGTTTCAGTCATGATTCTTAGGATGTTCAAAGAACTTGGCAGAATGTCACCACTAATTAACGTGAACGAAAATAATCATCTTTTGTAGATATATACATTATATTGTCTGTTACATATGAAAACATATTTAATTGTGAGACAACAAAATCGGCACTGCATTAGCTGACTGTCGGCCAGTAATAAAATGTATTCAGAGTAATAAGTGTGTGAAATGTGGTGTGAACCAATATGACTGTGGTAGGTTGGAATAATACAGAGGACAACACACGTTCCTGTAATGGAGGATATAGGTGATAACAATTTTAGCTGCATATTTCCGTATAACTATCCCTGGATATACGGAATAGACGGAAATATAGTTAACTTTTTAACGGTATAGCCATACAAATCTTCCAGCGAAAAGTTCTCAGCGCTAGAGAGAGAGAGGGCTTCTTTCTTTGCTTCAGTGTCATTGTATATACAACACTATGAACGCATGGATTTCTTTGCCTCAGTGTCATTGTATATACAACACTATGAACGCATGGATTTCTTTGCCTCAGTGTCATTGTATATACAACACTATGAACGCATGGATTTCTTTGCCTCAGTGTCATTGTATATACAACACTATGAACGCATGGATTTCTTTGCCTCAGTGTCATTGTATATACAACACTATGAACGCATGGATTTCTTTGCCTCAGTGTCATTGTATATACAACACTATGAACGCATGGATTTCTTTGCCTCAGTGTCATTGTATATACAACACTATGAACGCATGGATTTCTTTGCCTCAGTGTCATTGTATATACAACACTATGAACGCAGGATTTCTTGCTTCATGTCATTGTATTTAAACACTATGACGCATGCATATTTAATACAATCATGTTACACGTGGAAAGAAAAATGCAATGTTCCAGCTGGCTGAAACCAATAGCGATGAGTTCGGCATTCACTTTTAGTAAGTTTTTATTTTATTATTTTAGCAACATCACAAAGGAAAAAACAAATTACAGAACTCTAAACAATGTAACTCATCGGTTTGTATACAAAGTGTTGTCGCGTAAACCACGGTATTCATACAACGTGCAATTCTACCAAAGTACCAAAAAAAAAACCGCCAGTAAAACTGGACCACTGTGTTTTGCGGAATGGTAAATATTTGTTTCATGAAAAATAACGTTTTAAACTCGAGGAAGTTAAATAATATTATAATAAGTTTAATATCTTAAACCTTAACGGAATAGTTAGTTTTCACTGAAGTGATCGTGAATTCCACTTTAGTCTACGCTCTAAAATAAAATTTTACTTGTACAAAGAAAATCCCCGGAAACTCATTTGACAAAGTCATTCTTTGTAATACTAAAAAGGTTTTTCTTATAAAAAATTCAAAGTATATGCTTGTAACATTACAAAGTATAGGCTTTAATTTCTAATTGCCTTAATAAATGATGGAATTTAAATTATTTATTTTACCATACTCCTAAAAATCAGCTTATTTATGCAATAATTGCCATAAAACCAATTTTTACCCATAATAATTTTTGAAAAATAAATAGATGCGACGAGTTTCGCACACACGCCCTTGTGTTCGCACTCACGCCCTTGTGTTCGCACTCACGCCCCTGTGTTCGTACTCACGCCCTTGTGTTCGCAATCACGCCATTGTGTTCTTGCACTGCGTACGAGTTTCGTACTCACGCCCTTGTGTTCGTACTCACGCCCTTGTGTTCGTACTCACACCATTGTGTTCGCACTCACGCCCTTGTGTTCGTGCACTGCGTACGAGTTTCGTACTTACGCCATTGTGGTCGCACTCACGCCCTTGTGTTCGCACTCACGCCCTTGTGTTCGCACTCACCCCATTGTGTTCGTGCACTGCGTACGAGTTTCATACTCACGCCCTTGTGTTCGTACTCGCACCATTGTGTTTGTTCTCACGCCATTGTGTTCGTGCACTGCGTACGAGTTTCGTACTCACGCCATTGTGTTCGCACTCACGCCCTTGTGTTCGTACTCACGCCCTTGTGTTCGTACTCACGCCCTTGTGTTCGTACTCATGCCATTGTGTTCGTACTCACGCCCTTGTATTCGTTCTCACGCCCTTGTGTTCGCTCTTACGCCCTTGTGTTCGTGCCCTGCGTACTTGATCCCTAAACCAACTCCTTTCTCTTACTTATGGGATCTTGTTATTACAATTTATGACAAACAGCACACTTATTTAACGTTTTTTTTTTTTAACTATAGCTTGTGGTTCGTACACACATTCACTTGATTTCAGACTAATACATATCACAGAATGTGATTTGTTATAACTTACTATTCTCGAATAAAAACCCGACTTTAGTTGGCTACAACGCTTTCTTAAGTTTCATTACAAACATAGCTCTTGTAACTTCACAAATAACTTATTTTACGAGGAATATTGTTGCAATTTTATAACGGTTTGTAAAAGTAACAACAAATTCATTGTAAAAGTTCCAAAAATTAAGAGTGTAATTAATCAGATTTAAAGGTTAATAATTTTTCTGTACATAGAACTTGCACTACTTGGTATAATGCCACAATTTTGTCTCAGAAAGATTCATTTGAGATATTTATTACTCTACAGACAATTACAACATTGTATACCTAGCACGTGTCATATTTTAGTAATTATTATGGTTAAACTATGGATTTGGGGAGATACAAGTTACATAAGCCAATCAACTTGCTGTTTAAACAGATCAATGCTAAAACTGAAGTTAACTTTGTTGCCGACCTCCCGTGGCTCACTCGGTTGGTGCGCGCCGATCTGGGGTGCGGACTCGTTGGTGCGCCGCGATCTGGGTGCGGAAGGCTCTGGATTCGAATCCCGGGCAGGGCATGGGCGTTCATTTAAGTTAAGTTATAAGTTAGGCTGTAAGCCGCCCCCTGCTAAGCCTTCGAGCATCAAACAGGGGGACGTTAAAAAGCCCTCTACAATACATTTTACTTCGTTTTATAACCTTCCAGTAGATGCATAATATTAATTCCTGCTGATAAAATTTTTCCTGTCTAGAAAATATTTTGAACACCCCCACCCCCTGTTGAAAAGAGGCAATAACAGGGTCCCACTGTATTCAAACACCATAGTAGCAGTTGTAAAAGTCTGAGCTGTTAAAGCGACTCGCTATCAGCAGACATAATGTAAGTGACTACTGGCGGGAATTTCTTGCATTCAGAGATTTGCTAAGATACGTGAAGCTCGTATGCGTTACAAAGGCTGCACTGAACTCGCAGACCGTACGATCGTAATTACTGTGAGCTCTTCTACAATACTTAGAAATTAAACTATTTGCAGTCTCCGAAAGAAAAAAAAAAGAAGGAAAAACTTTCATTACATATTAAAAATATAAGCTGTGTAAAGTGCGCCTCTCATTTTTAACATTTTAACAATGTTTACTATTTGATAAAAATGATTGTATAGCATGCACTTGTGTTCATTAAAACTCATTTAATGAAAGCTGCATCGATTCCATGCCCATGACTTCTTACAAATCGCATCGGTCAAGTAAAACGACGATCCCCAAACCAAATACTCGATTACTGTTGGCTACACGGATTCACGAACGTGGGAGAATTAGGAGTTGATCAGCTTTATTACGTTTTACCGGACTTGGCCGTGACAGATACCCACAAGCTGATCAATACGAAGGTGATTAGTGTTCAGTAATGCACTTCAGTTTCAGCACCCATCACGAAAGCATATCCACGATGATTTTGCTATGTATGCACTCAGGTGTACATACATAACAAAGATCTGTCTGCGGTCAGACAAAATAACTTTTTGTACTAACTTTCATCGTATTTCGCAGAAAAATGTTTAAGAAAGTTACCAGTGTTATTCATTGTTAGTTACGTTGCCTTGTCACAATTTCTGTAGATCTTACCATTTACATTATAATTTTATCTGCTGCATAATTAATTAGCTCCACTCGACAGCTTCAACAAACGAACTTACTGCTTCAAAGAAATTTAATTCGAAGCAACCTCGTGAATGTTTTAAACTCGTTATAGCGACTCGTCGACTCGAGCTCGAGGCTCCCCAGTTGAAACACATTTGTGGAGATGTGTTGGCTTTGGGGGGGGGGGGGGGATTTCATCCGTCCTTTTGGGGCGACAGAAGGAGCTACAACCCCTGGCGGCCATATTTAGCGCTTACAAGGCGGCCGGGAGCTCGGCTAAGTTGGAGACACTGCGCAGCTAATGGCCTCAAGTTGGCAAAACTGTCGGCGGCGGGAAAGAGAACTTCTTTATCTCGACGTCTTCCCTGCCGAAAGAAGGGATTCCGAACAGAAGAAGAAGAAGAAACACATGACTTTCGACGCTCGGGAAGTGAGCGAATAACTTGGCACGGAAAGGCGGTTGACTTATTTTATGCCCCGGCAACTTGTGAGACCGGAACAACATGTCGCCGCAGCGGGAAAAATAAATACTCCCCCGAGGAAGGCAGCGCTAATACTACGGCGAGAGGAGGGTATTCATTTCGAAACAAAATCGACCATGAATAATACTGATTAATGACGGCAAGTAAATACTAACCGAAGAGCCTCCAAGCCTTAAAGTCGAACGGATACAAAAATTCATGAAAACAAAACGAGGAACAAAATAAACACAAGGAGCGGGTTATTTTGCTCACTTCTTCGTTGTGCTTCCGTAAGCGGACTCAAGTTTTTATTTTTTTTTTTTGAAACCTTAATTGTGAGATGTTTTTCTACCGATTTTGCGAGGGACAAATACAAAAACCATTTAAAAAATTTAATTTAGGATACAAGTTTTTTAAATATTTTTTTAAGTAACACGAATTCCATGAGGCGTTTTCTTTGATATAGGCCTACAACATTCTACTTATATGCAGTTAGACTTTAACTTTGAATATTCAAATTTTCAACATTTTTTTCAGAAACATAATATGAATCTACGGACTAACAACCCAGAGAATCCCTGAGAAATATATCAATTCTCTTCTTGAGAGATTAAAGTTTATGTAGATCTGTAACGACACTTAATATAAATTCACTATTTTCAAATAAATTTATAATTTTTGAAGTCCCCACTATTCTGTTGATTGGTTTTTGAAAATTAGAATCACATCTTTTATCCCACATGTGCATTTTTATTACGCCGTTGCTTTATATCACGTCACAAACGTTTAGTATGCCCTGAAAATATAGGAAAACTTTGTATACACGTGTATACTCATGAAGCCACATGACGCATTTTACCAGCTCTAGCACATTCTTGTTGCCAACAGAAAGATATATCATCACTGCGTACACGTTTTATCCCTTGCTGTTTTCATAGCAAATTGATATCGAAAAACCAAGTATCATTACTCCGTACATGTCTATATGTCAGGGCTGCTATACACACGATGTGGACACAGTTTAGTATTAACAGTATTTCACTGAGAAAAACATTGTGTTGAATCAAATCGTTTTCTTTGGGCGAAAAATACATTTTATGTATTGGGGCAATGAAGTACTCTGTTGTTAATTTTTTTTCTTATTTGGTTGGCCAAAGATATGGTTGGTGAAACTAAAGATTTTCTTGGCACTAAGTACATTAAACATAATTAGGTGCACCTGTTTTTCGCAAAAGGATTTCAGGACAAGTTGTCTTCCAACGCGCTTTAGTTCAGAAACACTTTCGTGATTGGAAATCACAGATTATTGGAATTGGAAGTCTCAGCGTAAATCTTTTCGCGAAAAAAACGTGGCCCTAGAGATAGTAAATAAAGACTCGGAACAGTGGTGGATTCATTCGGCAACAAACTAGACTCCACAATATGTTGTGTACTCGAGCATCAGTTGGTTGTTGGTACAATTCAACTCCAGAGCAGGTAGCACAGTATTAGGTTCTTGTTTCCCTTGCAAGTTCGTTATTGGTCGAAAGCGGTCCGGGGCGTGCCTAACAAACCGCGGTCCAATAGAGACACGAACACAAATGTACATGTTGTTGATGTATAACTTATCCTCACATGTACTCGTGAAGATTCCGGGTCGCTAGTGATTAGTTTTATGGCGCGAATTATCGAGTGGCGCATTTTTCAGTGGTATTCAATAGTTTGGCTCAACTATCACAGTTTCATGTTAAGAAGTGCAGACGATATTCCAATCTCGGCCGACTGTGAACTCAGCCGCCCCCGGACCAATCTCGTCCGAAGCTCGTCTTGTCTTAACGATACTAGTTGCTCCGACCTCGGCGATATCAACCAGGCTCCACAGAACTCAAGCTGAGATAACGATGAAAGTGACAGAGTGCTCTGATCGCTCTTTAAGAGTTAGTAGCCCGGACATATTTCCTGTGCACTCCTTGTTTGCGCGTTTAACCCTTTCAGACCCACTTTAATTAATGGTTTCCAGAGTCGCAAACAAGAAAACTTATGATACGTGCTGTACTCGACTCGCCACAACACTTGTTTTATTGTCGCAGCCAATGAGCTGTAGGCTATAATTTCGGCTGCAGTTATATGAACTAATTATGACTATAGACAATAAGACGCTTTACGAATCACAGGAAAGATCGTTGGTCATTGGGCTTCACGGTGTGTAATTCACACCAGAAATTACTGACACATGCGCAATGTACACAGTTGTGTACACTGGGTCTGAATGGGTTAAACTTAGCTCAGCAAATAAACAACCTGCTAATGCCACTTTTTGTCAGAAAAAAAAACTATTATGTAAACCTTTGACATTAACTATATTCAAAAAAGAAAAGAATCATGAAAATGGTAAAAAAAAAAAAATAGTATACCGGAGTCCTGTCTTCGCCGTTTCCTTGAGAGTTATGATGAAAGTGAAACAGCACAGACGTAGTATCTTGTTTGGGTTTCCATCGCTTGTAATGAAGACCCGCTGTTGCAGATCTCTGCACAGCCAAGTCTGATGGCGAAGACAATATCTGCCTGTTCAGCGCCTTGCGCTGGGATAGGGCACGTGTCTTGTTGTCGATGTGCCTAGAAAGGCTATAGGGTCACCTGTTCTCCCCGAAAATTTTTACCTGCAAGCTATGCTTCACCTTCGTGTGTGCACACTTGTAAACTTCCCCTTGACTATTGGACGCATGTCATTGTGAGAGGCATTTTCTACTCGACTGGACTAACCAGAATAAAGTTACTACGACAATGAACATCCGTGATTGGCTGGCAGACGGATAAGACGCGTGAGAGTTGAAATATGAAATAATCCCACCACGAATAATGATCATGTTCTGAACAGACGTGTTATGCAGTTCAACTAGTCTTCGCGAATATTTTAGCGAAAAACAGGTGGCCCTAGCTCTCTCTCTCTCTCTCGCTCTCTCTCTCTCTCTCTCTATATATATATTATATATATATATATGCATGTGTGTGTGTGTGTGTGGGCCCATATGCTCTTAAGGGCCCAGAAGCAAACCAGTCGTATAGCTTTCATTTCAAAACTGTTCGGGATTCTTAAGTACCCATTTAAACATTTTTCCAAGTCCGAATGCTAGTTTATGTTTTATATATCGGTATCTAATGGGCATTTTTTATAAGTTGACGAGGTCTAATGTAAGTGTTTCACAGCAGCCTTTAAGGTACGAAACTTGCAGTTTATGCTATTGATCATAGTGTAGGGATGTGAAGCACACGCTGGTATTCATTATTACACTACAAAATAATGAGGATCTCCACTGAAACTCCCACAAGGTAAGTCGATGAGAGAAAGACTGTTCAGTTCAGTGCCTTGCGCGTAAAGGCGATCAGGCATTCGATGCGCGTACCTAGGACGCACTTGTCGCCGCCATACTTCCAAGCCTCCAGCCAGAAGACGTACGAAATATCTGTTGTCTTCAGTGCCTATATGGCAAAGGGGAAAGTGAAGGGGGGGGGGGGTGCTTAATTAAAGTGAATGCGAAGCATCTAGGGAAGACTGGTTTACCACAGCAAAATATTAGCAGCTAACGGCTCACTGTAAAAAATGACATTTTACTCAGAAGCTCTTCGCATATCTAAAAACGTTTGAAACATAAATTAATTCAAATTGTGAAATTTATTCTTTTTGACGTTATAAGAACAGAATTTGTAGAACACCTGAACAATTCGCTTGTGCTGAACCGGGATCGCTTCAAATCGTGAGGTTAAAGTAACAAGTCATTAGATTCTGGGGTAAGCATTTCGCTTAAATAATATGAACATGTTTAAAAATGACATCATATTTATTAACAATAGTAATCCCTTTTGAAGCGGATAGGCTATTCATATGTCTACTTATAACGTTCTTTAACACAGAAACACTTCAATTATTTCAGTTTACTTTCCTCGGAAATACATGTTTATGCTGTCATGCGCTTGTGTGTATATTCCTTGACCAACCAATTTGTAACCAATCAAAAGGACTGTAGCACAAATGTGAAGGTATGTAGTAGCAATAGCAGCTGTCCCGTTGTAGATTTATAAAACAGTGTATGATGCCATTATAATCGTTTTACTATTTGCATACACACATGCGTGTTCATCAACATAAGCGACATTAAACAAGTATTTTAATTCAGAAGATTATCATTCCAACCGGTAAAAGTCACAAAGTGAAGATCTGCGCCGGGAAATTTCGTCTGTTTCATTGTAACCACCTGCTGTAGGAAACGCAGATTGCAACATAATAGCTACATTGCAATTAATTAAAACATGTTAATATCAAATCTTAAGTTTTAATCACTTTCTGAATAAAATTTTGAAATTTTTTATGTTATTAATAACTGAGGTTTTAATATTTTCGTTTCTCTAATTAAACATTGTATTAGCAGCCATGCGAAAACAAAATATTACGATTTCAAAAACTCGTTTATAATTAAGGTTAGGTAATGAAATGAAATTAATGCTCGCCGGGGGAAGGAAACAAATATAAATCGTCTTGCTTTGCTTTTCTCGCAGCCAGCAAATTCCTATGCGAGGCCCAGCGAGGGAATAGTGGTCTCTGGCTTTCAGCCCGCCTCTTAAAGAATTATCCCCCCTCCTTGCAGTAGGCACGACTCAGCAGTCCTTACTTCCTGTTCCGTCTGCCTCGTCTGGAGTCCAGCCGGCCTTTCTTCCAGGACTCCAGCTCCTTCCACCTGGAAGACCCCGCCCGCTGCTCTGCCGCTCGGAATAACGAGATCCAGTTAACAACCATGCCATGTAAAAAGAGAAATGCCTACACAAACATGTATTGGACGTCCGTATTTTATTTCAGAATTGAAAAGGGAGGGATATACACCTTATGAAATAATATATATATATATATAGCATGGATAACTGAGAATCAAAGAGATATGGAAAATGCACTAAATCACATGAACGAATTACTAAAAGATAGGCGCGGTATGAGAATAAACAGAAATAAGACCAAGATAATGACATGCACTAGGGCCACTGTGTTGATGGATGGAGAAAAACCAGACAAAGTGAAGGAATTCAAATATCTGGAAGTGTAGTCACAGCTGACGGAAAATGTACAAGTGAAGTAAATACCCGAATTGCACAGGCAAAGGAAGCGTTCTCAATAAATAAATGTCATCTACTAACATCTAATATCATCAACATAGAAGTACGAAAGCATTTCGTGAAAAACTTTGTATGGAGTGTTGTAAGGTATGGGCTAGAAACATGGACCCTGTGAAAGGGGAAGGAATTACTGATACTCAGGGCATTTGAAATGTGATGCTGGCGTCGACTTCTAAGAATACCTTGGACTGATAGTCACAAACAAGAACATCCTCAAAAGAGCAAATGAAACACGCTTATTGGTTGAAACCTTAAACAAGAGAAGAAATAGCTTTGTTTGGCACTTGCTTCACCTTGTTTGAAGGGAAGCTGGAAGGTAGAAGGAGAAAACGAAGATCAAGAGTAAATGTTATAGACAGCATTAAAGGTAAGCACACCTATTTCCACTTGAAGATGTTAGCCAAACAAAGGAAACGCTTGGAAGACATGCATGTTACCCACCAACTTCAAGGTTGAGGAGGAGAAGAAGAACAGTATTACATTTTGAATTTAATATTTAATACTCATTTACAAAAATCTGCTTCGAGTACTGCAGATTTTCCACGTCTTGCTTCGTGTCGCAGGAGGCATTATTTACTTGTTTATGGGTTTCTTTTGAAGGAAGTCATCTACCATCTTTTGAAGGAAGTCAAAGGTGATTGGTCATGTCGCCACTGTTGCCACAGAATACTTGACTATACAGATGTGAAACAGCGACTTGTCCAGCCGCACACACTGACCAGCAAGATGGCGGCACCATACAGCAAACATATGTTTGAATGCAGTTCACCAATCAGAGCCTGGTAACTTACTTTCCAGCAGGTAGCCTAGCCAATAGCTAACATGTCGCGGTGCGCAGTAGCCAATCACAGACTCGCGAAGCCAACCAGCGCACGGGGACACGCAGATAAAGACACGCCAGTTATAGACACAGGAGAATGTTGCGTTGTAAACGACCAGTTTGTTAGACTGCACTGCGCTATATGTATATTTTCGAGCGTTGCCTGTATTTCGAAAGAAGGCAGTCAACTGAGCGGCAAAACAATTGAAACACAGCTGGTTCAACTAAATATTTTGTTGATAATCTGATTTTTTTTGCCCAATACAGAAGTTTTGTTTATTCAAGCGTGTAATTTGCTAGATTATAAATATATTTTGTTACTTTTCGAGTTTTGTTTACTCAACAAAATATTTTGTTGGGGCAACTAAATATATTTTTTGTCCAATACAAACAAATATGTATTGTTGGCTTGAACAAACCTTTCAGTTCAGTTTTCCCATTTCAATTTTTCGCAAATTGCCTCGAAGTTCTTTTACCTTCTTCTACCATTGATTTAGTGTAGGCTGTTAGACGCCAACCAATCATTTTCCAAATCTCTGCTAAGTATCTACTTTAATAGCCATTTCGTATCCTTTATCCATATCACTTTTGGCAGTAACAAACTGCCATGCGTCGTTCATTCTGAAACAGTCATCAGCGTAAATATATTAAAAGCATGCGCAAAAAACAAATACAAACAAAACAAAATAAAGTTTTCGCAACAAATTCAAACGATAAGCTTATACTTTATTTTTCATTCGACGTTAAAAAATTTAACTACTTTTCTTTCATCGTTGTTAACTTTATGAGCACGTCAATAACGGAGCCCGTTTAAATAAATACAGAGTTTTTTCTTCAAAGTTTGGTTTGAAAAGTTGTCAACAGTTATATGCAAAAAAGCTATATTCTTTGCGGTATCTGCGGAAGTAAAATATACGATACAGAAAAATGAACTAAAGAGAAAATAGTATCTTGAATACTGTAACAGATGCACAGAAATATAATCTTACACTATTGTGGATATTTATGAAGCTGTTATCATAGGCATAAACTTTGACCATCACAAAATTGCTTCTACTGCTTCATCACTCGATCACTATTCTCAGAAATGAAAACGTGTCCTTTCTGTCAGTGGTGATTACTAGGGCCACCAGTTATTTTCGCGAAAAGATTCCTCAACTAGTCGTATTAGATAAAAACTTTAGTTCAGAAACCATTTCATGGTTGGATGGTTTGTAATCTCACGCATCTGAGGTGTTTGTCGGCCAGTTACGGAAGTTCAGTGTCGGAGTAACTTGATTCTGATAGGCCCAGTCAAACACAGAATGTATCCTCACACAGACACCCGGAAGATAGCCAAAGGATGCTTCTTGTGTGCACGTATAACGTTAATGTCTATCATGGGCACAATTCTTTTCGCGAATAGCGGGTGGCTGTAGTGATTAATGCCAAGATGACATAGTGAGATAAGCAGCTGAAACAACACAACTCACATTAACCTGGATGAATTAATGGTAGCCAACGATTCCGTACAGTAAACGTAATAGACCCGTGAGTGGTTAAGCCCCGCTCTACCCGAAGTTAGCTTTATAATATGATGTCGTATTGAAAACATGGCTGATATTGCGGACATGGCAGTATTATTTACCGAGCCATCTCCGAATGTTAACTGCTTCAACGGGATATTTCTCGGTAAATGCTGCTCCAGAAGGTACACAGGGTATGTTACTAGCGAGAAGTGAGGGAAATATTGCCCACTCGGTCCTCCTAAAGTGTTCCATCACTGACAAGTTCTGGGCGTCTTGGCGTCTGCACTCCGCTTCTGGACCACCACACCTCACATCCTTGCTGATTAGGAAGCAAGTCTTACAGTTGCTTTGCAGAGTAAAATAGTTTTTGTACCTGCATAAGAAAAGGCTTGGGAACTGTAATGTCTACGAATCGTAACATTTCGAGTTATAATTCAGCACCAATGTATACGGCATACAAGTTCATGTTAGTCTGACGTGCAGGACTCAGAACCAACAATAGTAAACACTCAGCACTCTGGTAGCTTCACACCGTGTGGCCGGGTCTAACAGGAGAGTGAGTTCTGTCTGTGGCGGCAGACAATGAACAAGTAACTTCTGCTCTTCCCAGTGTCAACGTTAATTTACCCACTTACTGGTATAACAGTTCCACATGCGTGTAGGAAACAATGGTATTCAAAACACAATTTTTTCCACACCGAGAACATTAAGCATTGTTCGTAGTAAATTCCACGTTTAACAAAACAATATCGCAGCAACTATCATAGCAATAATGTATGGTACTTACGAAACAATATCACAGCAACAATCATAGCAATAATGTATGGTACTTACGAAACAATATCACAGCAACAATCATAGCAATAATGTATGGTACTTACGAAACAATATCACAGCAACAATCATAGCAATAATGTATGGTACTTACGAAACAATATCACAGCAACAATCATAGCAATAATGTATGGTACTTACGAAACAATATGGCAGCAACTATCGTAGCAATAATGTATGGTACTTACGAAACAATATCACAGCAACAATCATAGCAATAATGTATGGTACTTACGAAACAATATCACAGCAACAATCATAGCAATAATGTATGGTACTTACGAAAGTGGTGAACATGTAGTGGTATCTATAGTCGTTCATCTGAAGCTGCAGAATCTGGAAAAAGAAAACAGAAACCAAGTTGTGCAAGGATGCCTTTTCATTCGTCATCGTCTTTCGTTAAATAAAATTGAACATTTTATATTCAGCCATACTTAATAGTTATTGTGTCCCAAACTGGCATGTGGGAGCTGATGGAAAGTCTTTATTTCAGTCTGCAATAATTGTGCAATTTGTTCAAGACGTGTCATAGTTAGTGCCACCTATTTTCAGCGAAAATATTTACGCGGACGCTAGACTTCAATATCCTATGTGCACATTTGCAGTCTTTATTTGACTATTGGCTGCTTGTATTTGTGTAAAGACAGTATTGTACGTTACATGAGCGAGCAAATCAGAATAAAGTTTATTCGATACCGACCATCCTCGTTTCGTGGGCAGTGAAGTAAAACGCGCAGCAATCCAAATGATCCAATCACGAACGTGGTTCTGAACTAAAGTGCGTTGGAGCATAACTTGTCCTGAAGTCTTTTCGCGAACGATAGGCACGCCTGAACGTGGAACACAGGCTCGCCAACGACGCAGTACAAACATTGTATATCCGGTGCTTTCTGCGTTTAGTTGTAGTTCTAAGTTTACTGCACATATTGCGTACAAGACCGGCTCCGAAACTCACCCGACAGTCTACGAAAAAATTCGGAAAAACAATTAAATTTATCCCCCCCTTTTTTTTAACGGATGACCAACTAACGCGATACGCATTCAGATCGCCAATAATTCTTTCTGAAACTTTATTTTTGTTCCACAATGACCCACTGCTATTGCTACATTTACAAAAGTTAATTGGTAGAAAAAATTGCAACGTTTTGGAACACACGACAGTTTTTATCATTAAACGTGTTAGCATTTTTATGTTTAAAAATATGCATTACTTTTACAATACATAGGCTAACCCATTACAACCGTGGGAAGTTTGTTTCTATATATAAAGTGCCAGAAATAGATTGGTTTGGCTCTTGCGTCAAAAGTTTAAGTTCTATGCAACGTTCCATTCTTTTACACCGTGGTCTTAAACTTATGAACGGACTGTACTACATACGGTGGAAAAATACAGCGTGTGAGTGCAGGTAGATTTTGAGGCTCTACTTCACCTACCAAGCAGAAATTTTTCGTTTCCGTGTCTCTGGGGTATTGTTGAAAATGTTTGATTATATAAAAATTACAATCTACTAGTTGTTAAATACTTTTGTGTCTAATTTTCACTGAGTGTTGTTTACTGCTTGAAAAAAGGCAGGAACTTATTTATAAAATATAATTATGTTCCTGACTTTTTACAACAAGCAGGTAACTCTCAGTTAAAATTACGCACTATGAATCCGAAATTATGACACGCAAACGAGGAAATTTCTGCAGAAGGTGTGAAGGCGGGAGTCAAACAAATGTGTTCACTTAATCGTGAACAGCCGTTTACACATCACACGTCCTCGAGTCTACGACTAGTTGTGAATAACACCGCGAGATACCTCCACCAGACAGGGCGGCATAGAAAAAAATGAGTGCTTTATCACTTCTTGCATGGCAGGAAGTGGGATGAAATAAAGAGCTGCCTCCCCACTCTTTTCCACCGTCTTCCGCATTTCCTCGGCCATTTCTCATTCCCTTTGTTCGGCGCCGCCCACCACAGAAACTGTGAAAGCTGAAATTCAACGCTGTTTATAATATACGCCTACGCCATACATCAGTTCTGTGAGGATTCTGCTTGCTCCATGTTCGCAGCTCAATGTATATGAAGTGAATACGCCGACTCCGAGAACGAATATTAACTCAACCATTAAATTATTCACAACCATATGCGTTTAGTACAGGGGTGAGAGGCTGGCGATCGTGCCCCCTCCCCACCCCCACCACTACTTTTCATACAGCATAGGCGCCAGCCCCCCTGGGTTGATACACTGAGGTTAGTGAATGACTGAAGAGATCTGGGTGGCTCTTAACGTCGAGGTCTTGAGAGCCGATGAGGGTGAAGCGAGGCATGTATGAACGCAAGTCTGAGGAAAACTGGAGATCCCCGAGAAAACTCGCCTACCAGTGGCACAATTTCCACATGCGAACAACCGGGTGCGACCCCGCCGGGAATCGAACCCAGTTCGCATAGGTGGGAGGCGAGTAGTCTAACCACTACAACACCGTGGCTCCAACTGTGGTTGGTTACTAATTTAGTATTTAATAAGTATTTATAACTTACTGTAGATTGCTTGCCTCGTTCGTTTCATAATACATCTTTATATAGTAAATTTAACCATAACAGAAATAATTCAGTGGCAATTATTTTATCTAAATATTCATAACCTTATCCTATATGGAACAACCCTGAAAGGCTGTTCGCGGTTAATCGAGCATATTTACGAAATCAACCTTTGCAAAATACATCTGTCCCAAACTGCATGTATTTTAACGTACACGCTGACAGGAATGTGCCCAATAAAGTTGGCAACGAGGCGACGGAAAAGTAGTTCCTTAATATTAAGGCTGAATTAGAATTGTTAGACAAATGTCGTTGACAACTGTAAATATTTCATTTGATTCCTGTTTTTTTTTTTTAACTCCAGTAAGTGCATAATAAGCAAATTTGTAAAATATATATTTCTCTACTAATTTCACTGTTTTATTTGACCAGCGTATGAATAAAGCGAACAGACCCATGACAATATTAATCTTAGGAACGGCGGAAGAACACTTAATGTGTATACAAGTAGATCTTACACAGGGCTTTCAAAATTGCTTAACTTAACGCGAGAAGCCTTTACATACGTATTTAACAGCATGCACACGTATACAACACATGGTATGACATAGAATGGAGGGTAAGAAATAAGATTTAAATGAATATGGATACTGCCAATAAAGCCCTAGGCTTTCCCTCCTTCTGAGAAAAAGAAGTCTGCGCGTATGTGCACGACGATGTACCACTACGTGAAGGGGTCGCGGTGGCTGAGCGGTTAGACTGCTCGCTTCCCACCAATGCGAACTCGGTTCGATCCCCGGCCAGGCCACTCCCAGACTTTCGCAATTAGGTATCGTGCCTGACTATTCCGCTGGTCGGCGTGTTTTCTCGGGGATCTGCCGCTTCCCCCGCCCCTGCATTCCGGCATTGCTCTATTGTTACCTACTTCATTCTCGTCTGCTCTCAAAAGCTCGATGTTAAAAGAGCCCTTCATATCTCTCAACAACAACAACACTACGTGAACGATGAAGTCTGGCGCGACAGCGTGAACGATGGCAAAAAGATCACTCAGACGATAAGAATGTATTTTCTTTTACCCTACTCCGCACGGAAATATAGGCTGAAGACCGTTGAACATCTTTCTGTATGTATGGTACAGTGATGTGGCACACCAGAGTAGATTTGGTGTGCCATGAAAGAAGGCTCATTAGTGTTCATAGTACGGCCCCGCTGGCAGCTTTGAAGGCCTATAAGATAGTCTCAAACGAGGCACATCTCGTCTTGGCTGGCGTCCTCCCAGTGGATGTGTTAATAAGAGAAAGATGTCTGGTCGCTGAGAGGTCGAGAATGGGAAGGCTCTCAAGAGAGAGAATGAAAGAAATCAGACAAGATGCACTGGAGATCTGGCAGGAGAGATGGCGAAACTCCAATAAGGGAAGAGAGGATGGAAAGAAAATGGTTAACAATGAGCCACAATGGTGTGCAGCTGTTCACTGGTCATGACAATTTCAAGGCCAAACTGCACAGTCTCAGGTTGGTCACCACCCCGTTATGCGACGCATGGAGTTTGGATGATACGTTGCAACATGTCCCAATTGAGTGTATTAAGATAGAGGATATACGAGGATAGTTACGAGAGGTGATCTATCAGAGAGGAATGCAGCTGGATATAGGAAGAATTATGGCCGATAAGGATCCTCACCAGCTATGGAGCAATTTTGCCACAAAAGTAGGCAAAAAGCTGGAAGACTTTGACCAGTGGCAGCAGGCAAATTCTGATGACCCATGAGGTGATACTCGAGTAAAGGCATTAACCCTTTCATGCCTATTGTAGAGAATCGTCAATATGTTGCACACGAAGCTTATATTTGACCAGTACTGTACTATGCGAGGCTCAGTGACCAATGATCTTCTCTGTGAGTAAGTGGTTCCTAAACCGTGCTACTACGCTACGTTATTACTGGTTCATATGACTGTTCACCAAGCACAGAGACTACACCTTATTGGTTGAGATAACGAAAAATGTTCTATGCCAAGTTAAGTACAGCAAGCATTAAATTTTTCTAATTTTCAACACTCGAAAATATAAATTGATTTGGGAAAGAAAGGGTTAATGGATAAAGTCGTAGCATTACTGATTGGCGATGAGGGCGAGTTTCACAGAGGAAACGGGCAGAAAGCAGTGTAATGGAAACAAGAAAGAAGGCACTCGAAGATCAGAAGAAGAGTAAATGCTGTGCACTGTTTTACTCAGTCGAGTACAGATGCAGTGCGGTCGGATGGAGAGTGTGCCGGCCTTCTGGTCGTGAAAACCTGTATGTACGTAAACTCTCAACACGAAGTAGTAAGAATGGAGCCAATTAAGTGATAAACTAGTGAAAACGACTCCTCTTGAAACTAGTTGCAACTTAAAGATTGTCACAGTTACAGAATTTCAGTGACTTAAATTTCGCTTCGCAGCGTTGTAAAATGGCAGCATACCCGTCGATAGTCTATATTTCAAACTTTGCAAAGCGATTTGAAGTGCACAAAACACATTTAATCACCGAATGATAAAATAATTCTACTTGGCGAAACGATTGCTGTTCGATGCCAATACATGCGTTTGGCTCAAAACTATTTTATTTCAGAAGCATGAAATAATTTTCAATTTTCAAAACGACTGCTATTGGTTCGACATTGTATAGAATCTGTCGGAATATGAATTCTGTTGGAAGTGTACATTGAACAAGAATAAAAAATAGGGGTATTAATTTCATCGCGCAGCGAATAGACACGATAAATAAAATGAAATTTAGTTTAGAATTGAAAATAAATCACAAAATTCCTGCAATGGACTGCACAGAAGCGCAGCACAGCAGCAGTATCCTGCGTTGAAAGCACATATAAACAGAGGCCAGCACAGAGGCCAGCATAGGTACGTGAAGTAAAAAATTCGAGACAGTGTGTGATACTTTCAAATACATTCAAGTTAATTCGACCAACTTTGTTTGATGGCAGTATTTCGTCTTCAAAACTGTATTGCCAAATAGTTTTGTAAGGCAAAATTGAAGAGTTTTAAAAGGGTTTAATGGAGTTGACGACGGGAAGGCAGCTGTACAGGAAGTGTAATAGGAGAGAGAGAGAGAAGAGAGAGAGAGAGAGAGAGAGAGAGAGAGAGAGAGAGAGAGAGAGAGGAGTAGGAGAGAGGTAGTACGGCGCGGAAGAACTGAGGAATATGTTGCGGGTTTGTGTCGACGATGAGCTTGAATATCTCCTTGTGGCGTACTTCTCGTAGCACCTGGCGGTACGTGGCAGGACTTGACTGTCGTATGTACATGTCCATCCTCACTGCAGGCGGCATCTTGACCAGATCCTGCAGCTTGAACAAGCCTGCAACACACACATATCACCACACCACGGGAAGGATAAGCAGGGAAGCGACTACACAACAGAGAGAACTGCACATTTCGCGTTGTAATTCAGCACCAAGGTAGACTACATACAAATATACACACCTCAAGAGAAACTATATAGCACCGCCGGGAGTCGCAAGTATGCCCACGGCCAAAGAGAAAGTATGAAATGAAGATACGCACTGCCTGTACACAATAGCACGCCATATTCCCCGAGTTTCCTTGTAACGGGACAATCTCTCAGCGAATACCCTTCAAGTGCAACGATTACAGCCAGTGCAAAACTTTTCTTAGGGCGTGTATGTTAATTGAAACTGCGCTCATCTGACACTCTCTGCATGCCTCATAACCAACAATAGTATACACTCAGCACTCTGGTATATAGCTTCACTCCGTGTGGCCGGGTCAAATACAAGAGTGAGTTCTGTCTGTGGCGGGAGACAATGAACAAGTGACTTCTGCTAGAGTGTGTACAGTGCTGTGGAGTCTAGCTTAGTGCCAGCTTATAATTCGAGATGGCGGGTCTCTAATAATCGGGTTTCAGAGAAGTAGCAACAAAATACACTACATCGAAATATTCCGTCAACAATTTTTTGAGGATGGCGCATCTTTTGAACGCACTTAGAAAATAGCTGTGTTTACTAAATAAATGTCTATATTGTTGGAAAAACTAAATAAGTGACTGGCTCAACCAGTTATTTTCAAATGGATTCTTTGGTTCACGGAAACGAATGAAAATGTTTGCGCTGAGATATTAATAACTGATTTTGTAACGCAAAACTACACATGTGTTTTGAGGCGTCGATACACAGTCTGGCCTGTTGTACGGCAGAACTAAGGGATCCTTTGCAATGCAAACTATTCACTCTAACTATTCTATTACAATGGTTGTCATCTTCAACACTAGCATAAATGATGTACGATACTTCTCTATGTATAGTTACAAGAGTATCGTTTCTATATTTTGTTCAAAATATTTATATAACTGTTCATTTATAAATGCTACTTAGAAACAAGACTATAAAAACACAGTGTTTCTTTCAGATTATATAAATTTGAAATCAACTTGTCATAAAGTCACTCTAACAGTAAGAAAATAAAATTTCAGTATTAAAAAAAATTAATTAACGATTACAGCAGTTAATTGAAAAGTAAAAGAGAAGTGAAGGTACATCCATACTACTAGAATACTCTTGAAATCAAGCGTACCTACTTGCTACGTTTCAAGCTGACTGATTGTTTGTTACAAAAGTACAAGTACGAGATGCAATTGTAAAATATTCTCAAAATATGTTCTGACCTTTGCTACCGACGACATCACCTGAAAAATTAAAACCATTTTTATAAAAGCCAACATATGATACTTATATAGTATATTTTACCTAAAAATTATGTTACTTTAAGAATTTTGCAGTCCAAAATTAAATTAATTATAAACAAATTACAATAGTTAACACATTTAGGAAAATTAACCATACCCGATTCCCCTTTAATGACATAACTAAATATAATATTAATGCCACTCATAGGTAAACTTCTCTTTCTTTAGATCCTTCAAAGTGCAAATAAACAGACAAGATGAAGTCTAAATTTGTTGGAAACTCCACTACATTCAGCAACTTGTTCGTTAACTTGAAACGCAGTTTTGTGACAAAGAGAGAACTCCAGTGACGCGTGAGCGCTTGTAACAAAATCAAAGTGGAGATGAAAGTTCGTGAAGTATAATAGGGAATAAACCGAGAATGACAAAACAGAGGGCGCCTGGAGAAGATGAGAGTGTTGACTGAAGGAGCGAAGGAGCGACAACACGGCCCTGATTGTTTTCGCAGTGTTAGTTCAATTCTCCCTCTATTATTTTTTTTTTTACTCTACCGTTCACATCTCAGAGATTTCGCCCATCTTAGCTGTTGCACGTTAACGAGCGGTAAAATAATTCCACCCAGCCCTCAAAACATCGTTTCCAACCGCTTTCTTCTCGCATTCTGAACTTGTTCTATCACGGACCACGCGAGAGTCTGAGGAAGTTAAAGAATATAGACACGCCAAGAATGACAGGAACAGGAAAGGAAGGGAGATAGCATTAAAAGTTCCAACTCTACGCCATCTTTCTTCCAGCTGCTTGTTTTCTCGGTAAAAACAAATGTAAATTTGTGAAGACTTCAAGGATCCGAGAGTTTTTTTCTTTTAAGGCCCCCCCCCCCCTTCCCCATTTGCCAAGAAGTCTTCTAATTACAATCTCATTTCGGTTATAAATTACAATTACCCTTTTATTTCAAACAATCGACTCTTACTAACCGTCAACGATTGAGGACCTTAATAACATTTTTAAAAATTATGAATCAAAGCAATGGAAAAACTTTTCCGTATCAGCAGTTCATATTTAAAATTAATTCCAAACAAACGTAATTAATTACGAAAAATTTTAAGTCAATGAAGGGCTTCTTAACATGCGTGCACGTCAGAATTTATTCCTAAGGAATTAATCCGAGATTAGTACACATAATTTGTGCTCATTAAACACTAGTAAAAAACCCTGACTAGTTAAAAAAGTTTTTATTTATTTACGCACTAGATAAACGTTAAATGAGGCGAGATACAATTGTCGATTTGGTTCTAGATCCGCCGAATGCGCCAAATTATCTTAGTGAGATGTTTGATTCTTATTTGTATTTGAATTTGCAATTTAATCTGGTTATTGAAAGTCAGTAACAACGATAAATACTGTCACAATTTCTAGAAGTCTTTGACTATGGCGAAGTACGTTGAGGGATGAAGGTGTTAATTAGATATATGAGTTAATTATAATGTCCAAATTCATGTACAATTACTATAAACAAATTACTCTCGACTCAATATCTCATATTAGATTGATATATATTGCTATTTATAAATTAATTAATTCAATGAATACAATTTATTACTACCGCCAAGAAATTAAGGTAACAAAGTAACTAAAAATCAGTCCTAATATACAGTGTATTAAAACAAACTGAATAATTTTATAAATTAGATGCCCGTACTTGACGCTTCCAATATTTACGATAAAGTTCGCATCACGTGTACATACAACCCCACCTTAGTTCAGTCCAGATACCACCAGCCCGAAATGCTCTAGAGATCTCCGAACGGCCCATTTCCCATCAGAATCGTCAATATCTGCCGCGACTGCACTCTTCTGAAAGGCAGATACCCCTTTTAGGTACAAAGCTTGGTATAAGGAACACCACGGGTAGCCCACGTTTGCTGACTCTCGAAAGAGTCACCCAGCAGTACCACGAGGCGGTGTGGGTCCCAAAGTCGGCAGAGGCTATAGTCTTGTGCATTACTGACTCCTACCGCAAACCATGTTGCATATGAGCTCGAATACTACGACTTGACATTTCATTGTCCATATGCTCTCTCTAAATGGTGGAGTGCTGTTTCCCGTCAGCGTAGGGAAGTCCTATCCCTTAGTCTCGGGCATTCCCACCGGGAACGAGCCCCTTGCCGTGATATCTCACCTTACGACCTTTAAAGGCCGATTTGTGCTGCGCTAATCCAGCATCCGTGCCACCAGAGTAGACTCAGTCATTCCACCTGTCACCTATCATGACTGAATCACCGGGCATAGTCACATGGTGCCTCCTGGCTTATCATGGACAGCCTTGCGCCCATTACAGGCCAGTTTCTCTACCAGACCTAGACCTTCCAGGATCTGGCATGGTGGCCACCGCACCGCCAGGGAGGGAGCTCCTACCACTCTAGAGCGATCAGAGTTCTTACTGGGTGCTGGGATACCCTACACCCTCACGGACCTGTCCCCCGGTATCCAGTGTCGTCATAAGTGAGTCATAGTTATTCCCACCCACCACCCGTACAAAATTGCTTCCGGTAACACGAACGGCAATTAGTAAAAATAGCATTACACTAGCAGAATAGACAACGACTCGGACACACATCTTGTTTTATGGAGAGGCTAATGATGGTTCAGCGGTGTGCGTGAAATGTATGGAATATTTATATACATTTGTCTTTGTAATTTCGAGTTCGCTACATTTAATGACATCCTTTAAAGCTTAGGCTTTAAACCGGATTTGTTTTATTATTGTGTACTAAAACGGATCTAAGTTAATGTCTTTTGAAATACAACTCGGCAGAAATTGATTTTCGCGAAAATCGGGTATCGCTACAAACAGTGCAGATGGACTGTGCCTACAGAAATTTGGTCCCTACAAGTATATTCTTTTCTCAGTGTAGTGAGCCTTTATAACGCCCTAGGAAAGTGAGTCCAATATTTACCATGTCACTAAGGACGAGAATGTGTGCATATATGCTATATACAATATAGACTCACGGTTCTATCTGGCTACATTGACCAGCTAAATTAAACTGAAGGTCCACTTATCCCTGAACAAAAAAAAAATAATACCAAGATTATGAAATACCGCTTTGGAGACTGGACGGTAAGTCAGCAGGAACTTGAGGAATAAAAAAAAAAAAAAAAACACATTCGGGAGTCGTGGCCGATATTAAATTTCTGACTGAGGAGAATACGAGTGGGGGAGGGGGTGGTTAGGAAGGGACGGAAGAAGACAGGCCGGACGTGTGGGAAAATGAGGTGGTGGCGATGCTGAAGTGGAGGAAATAGAGAGATAGAGAGAGAGAGAATGCTGAAAATGTTTGATGGACGACGGCCAGAAATTGAGTTGTTGGAGGGAAAAGAATAAGACACGAAGAGCGGATGCGACGCAGGCTAGAAGTCAGGTAAACGTTGCTGATCGTATATTTCACCGGGTAGATCTTGTTCTATTCCCCTCAGCGATTTCTAGAATTTTTCGAGTGTTTGATGTTTCTAACTGCTCCCAAGACCCCATTTTGTCAACAAAATCTATTCAGTAAGTTTTATAATTCTCATTTTGCGTTTTGTCAACTTTAAAGCTGACAAATTACTAAATAAGAAATACCATATCACTCCCATAATAATTTTGCCTGTTTTAAACGTTTCAATACACATACACGCAAGGTCACTGGAATAAAAAAAGTATATCATACTCACAATAACAATTTCACAAAACAAGTTGCTTAAAAGTAGAATGATTATGATAAGCCTGGTACAAGGAGGCGGGGAACGAAGTCGGAGTAAACCAACCGGCGTGCTGTGACGTCACCTGGCCACCATATTGAATGTGGGTGTCATTGACCTCGGTCTCACGCCTGAGTCTTTGACCCCATGACCTTTAGTGACCTTCGCAATCCTCGGCAATCTTCCTCCACAATCCTCTTCATCAATCCTCCTCTGTAATTCTCAGGGATACAGACGTGAGGACAAGGTTAACTTCTTTGACCCCATGACCTTTAGTGACCTTCGCAATCCTCGTCAATCTTCCTCCACAATCCTCTTCATCAATCCTCCTCTGTAATTCTCAGGGATACAGACGTGAGGACAAGGTTAACTTCTTTGACCCCATGACCTTTAGTGACCTTCGCAATCCTCGTCAATCTTCCTCCACAATCCTCTTCATCAATCCTCCTCTGTAATTCTCAGGGATACAGACGTGAGGCCAAGGTTAACTTGATCCAATATGGTGGTCGTTGACGTCAAAACATGGCGGTTGGTTGGCTTCGGCTTCGGTCCTCCATCCCCTTCTGCCAAACTCGTCATAATCATTCTATTATTACATATTTTAAGCACGGAACAATTTTTGTTAAGTAACAGTTTCACGTCACGATTGTGTTATTTTGTTGGTTTTAAAATTTGAAACGATCCTCTAACAACTTTTGGGACCATTTCCTGTTTATTTTGAGGTTTCATGGCGTTCGATGTCTCGCCAAAACAATAAGAGTATTGCATGCTAGACAGCTGAATGTTGTGGTGTTCTGACATATGCCATACAAAATGCTAAATACAAATTACAAGAAACGAAATTCGAGAACAAATTGGAACACGGCCTGAGTAAAATACTGAAGAAGGAAATGGTTAAACCGAGTTTATTAAACACGACCAGGTGGACTTTGAGCCAGTTACAAACTTGCAAGGAAACAAGTACCGAATCCAGCGCTACCTGGTGTGAGGTATAAATATCTACCGACTAAGGAAACAGCCAATGAACGGAAATACATAACACCGAGGAATGTACAGCCTACAGGTAGGGCCCCCTGTTTGTCGCGAAAATATTCCATCACTAGTTGTGCTGGAAAACACATTATATCAGAACCAATTTCGTAGTTGGATGACTTAAACTCTCACGCGTCTTACATGTCTGTAAGCCAATCACGGAAGTAACTTAATTCTGATAGGTCCAGTCAAATAGAGAATCTTAGACACATGGCCAATAATCAAAGGATATTTGCTTGCGTGCACGTAGAATGTTGATGTCTATCCTGCGCACAAATCTTTTCGCGAAAAACAGGAATCCCTGCCTGCAGGTCTCTTAAAACACGAAATATTCCTGCCTCTACTAATTATACTCTTCACTGTTGGTGCTTTGGTGACAGTGTAAGTTCTATCTGAACGCCATGAATCCCATGGCGTACCTTTGTATTCTCAGAGTTCGAGGCGATAACATCCGAATTCACAGCTGCATAAACACACTCACACGTCCCGGCAGACAAGCGTGTGGATGCATGGCGAGTAGAATCCGCTCATATTCGATTGGAAATTAATGACGCCATTGAAGCTTACAACGACGACTGGAGGATGATGTGGACAGCCTCTGTGTGCTGTGTGGTAATCCTACAAGCTGCGATATGGGGTGCGTATCAACACAGGCTGTATTATAGTCCTATTCCCTGCAGCGAACTTGTCAGTCGCTGTTCTATTGCCCTGTGCTCCAAGGGGAGTCCCTGGTAAACAATGTTATAAGCCTCGACGTCAGATTCGGTCGTAAGGAAGAACTGAGATTGCGACCGGAAATACCATAAACAAGCTTCGCGAGTGCTATGTATCCTGAGAATATTTAGCGCTGACTATAGGCCTAATGTTTTAATGTAGCGATCTGTTCAGAAAAAAAAAATCGTCGTTATAATTTGCATGCGACTTCTTCACGCTTTTTAAATCAAACCTTTGAAAAATGACAACATGCATTACATGTTAGATGGTACGTAATATATCATGTACCACAAGCGTTTCATATTTTTGTTAGTATAAAAGGATTTTACTTTTTGCTAACCTGAACTTTACCTTGCAATTTAAAGATAAATGATAACATTTACATATATAATTAATACGAGTAAATTATAGAGAAAATATGTGTAAGGGTCACGCCTAGTAATAAATAGCTCTTATACAAAATATTATTAGACTGAGTACGAACGAACGCGGCACGTTGTCATTTTGGTGCAATTTTTTTAGACTCGGTTAAACTTAGTTTGAATGAGGTAAAGGAATATTCTGCAAATAGAACTTTAGCATGGCTTCAAATCAGTTTGAAGTAACCGTAAATTAATATGTGATTTAAAACCGTATTTTACAGACGAATAAATTACGTAAGCAAAGGGTTATCAGCTTATAGCGATTTTCGCTGACTAACACTTTCCAACGACCTCATTCATGTATCAATAATTAATGTATGAATTCGCAACAAAATAACAACTATCATTGTTGTCCTGAAAAATAATTACATTGAATTTTTTTCCATTACAATGTAATAATACAACTGCTTACAAAATATAGAGATGATAGTTCTATATTTTGGTAATGTATATTTTTGAAAAATTCCCCGGTGAGTAACTGCATTTATTCTGACGTGAATCATGACTCTAATGTTTACAGTAAGTGGAACTTTCTTACGACAGGTGTCAATTGGATGACATTCTCCATAATGCTCGATCCCGGGCAGTTTCATTCTGCTGTTTACAACTTATACTTTATTTAAGTATCATCAAGCATTGAAACAATTTTTCTTACCCTTACGCATTATTCTACTGCCTTTCCTTTCATGGGGTTTCTGTTTCAGACAAGTTCTATACAGTTTATATACAGACCAAGAGGTTTCCCTCTTTCTAATTACTCTGATCAGTTAGTTTCTTCTTTCCTAATTTAATCAGTACTTCCTAAATTCTTATGCATAATTCTGTAATTTGTCTGTCGTCACTGGCTGCTTCAATGTGAAATGTCTCCTTTTTTAATTAGTCCAGTCAGGTTTCAATTATTCTGATAATATGATCCGTGATTCCCGTGCTAATAAGTACTCTGCCTCGGAAGTGCATTACTAAGGACAATTCAATTTCACGTTTTTTTTGCGAGCTGTGTGCTAGAATAAACTGTAAAGTGTTTTATAGCCTCAGCTACTTCTTAATCGGTTGTTGCCCCAGAGAGTAGACAGTTTGACCTCAGACCATATGGCACGATATTCAGTGTTTGTTTCATTGCATGTCTGTTATTGGTCCAGAGTTTAATTAGGCGGGTAAAAAAAAACTGTGATCCAATAACGAACATACGAGAAAAATATACACGTGTTATGAGTAAAGCTTGTCCTAAAATGAATTCGTGAAATATTTCGGTTCCTAGCTATGATACTTTCAAAAGTATAGTGGACACGAAATGTTTTCCACGGCGAAGGAAGAAAAGCGGCCCTGCTGAGAGCAGAATGAGGGCAGTATGAAGTGGCCAGTTAAGGCGAAGCAGCGAGTGTCCATAAGCGCAGATGAAGCTCACAGCAGCGTGAC
Organism: Dryococelus australis; assembly: GCA_029891345.1. Taxonomy (NCBI): domain Eukaryota; kingdom Metazoa; phylum Arthropoda; class Insecta; order Phasmatodea; family Phasmatidae; genus Dryococelus; species Dryococelus australis. The sequence goes on from CM057005.1 coordinate 111,490,739, forward strand.
ACGACCGCAGCACGCGGAGAAAGAAAGGGCAGTCACGACCCGGCGTTGCTGGAGATTAGGTCCATCAGGGCGCGGTAATTGGATTGGCGAAGCACGCTACTGCTGGGACAAGTGGGCCAACTGTCCGGCAGAACAGTCGCCCGCTGTCCAATCTGCCTGCATGTCCGTCCTCTGCACGTGGACAAGGGAGGAGGGAGCGATCACTTAATGAAATCTGTTACTTCGCCTGTCTCTCTCTCTCTGCCAACTGCTCGCTCTCTGTCCTCGAAGAAGGACCTAACTAGTGTCCACTAGTTGTGGGAGAACTCTACCGTGTAGTTATTCACGTGTCCACTAGTTGTGGGAGAACTCTGCCGTGTAGTTATTCACGTGTCCACTAGTTGTGGAGAACTCTGCCGTGTAGTTATTCACGTGTCCACTAGTTGTGGGAGAACTCGTGATTATCCGTGTCCACAGTTGTGAAGAACTCTGCGTGTATTATTCACGTGTCCACTAGTTGTGGGAGAACTCTGCCCTGTGTATTCACGTGTCCACTAGTTGTGAGAGAACTCTGCTGTAGTATTCACGTGTCCACTAGTTGTGGGAGAACTCTGCCGTGTAGTTATTCACGTGTCCACTAGTTGTGGGAGAACTCTGCGGTAGTTTCAGGTCCAATAGTTGTGGGAGAACTCTGCCGTGTAGTTATTCAGTGTCCACTAGTTGTGGGAGAACTCTGCCGGTAGTTACGTGTCCACTATTGGAGATCTGACGTTGGGTATCACGTGTCCCAAAAGTTGTGGGAGAACTCTGCCGTGTAGTTATTCACGTGTCCACTGTTATAGCGACCAGCTTGGTATTGGAATCCTGGCAAGAAAGTGAGTGCGAAAAATCAGCTACTTACTTAAGAAAATAATATATTTAATTTTGTTTTGAAAGTCGCGAAGTCATTCTGCGAGCGGAAACTTTGCAATCGCTTAGTTTTTTTTTAATGTTTGCTGTACGTTTATCGAATGTGCTTATTTCTCAAAACTAAAGAACCTAACGTTCTGCATCTTGTTGATGGCAGCATTAAACATTCACAACTGACACGTGCACAAACTTCAACAACTCACATTTCTCACAAGGAAGATGCTCGGAACACCAGCTGCTGATTTCTTGTTATGTTCAGTGCAAACCATAAATACCCTTCATGTGAAAAAAGTCCTCGACCATGGACACAGCGATTGAATTGGAAAAAGTTAATTTTAAGAAACATTAATCGTTAGCAGTGTAGACTTTAGTTTCTTCTTATTAATGTCCACATTATATTTTGAATGACTGATTGAGGGTGGTTTATATATAAGATTTCGCAATATTTTTATTTCCAAACCAACTCCTACGTTTTAGAAATACCAGTATGATCGCCTGCTTGAGACGAAAAATTTCCACAACTAGTTTTATTTTAAAACACCTTTGTTCAGGTTCACTTTCGTCAATGTATGGTTTCGACTGCAACGCTGGCAGTGGCCCGAGAATTGTTGTCGAGCAGAGCGACATACGACTCTGGCATTCAGATTTATGTTCTTGTGCATGCTGCGGCCAAAAATGCACTTGGCAAGTGCGAGAGATGCGTGCAAGATGTATACAAGCCTACAGATCTTTTGACTTATGGAGAAGACGATTTACGTCGGACTAGTTAGTGGCCTTACAAAGACGTGGATCCGGTCTACTAGTATCTCGGGACGACATCCACAGTAAAACCCCAGTGACTGGTTTGTGCGAATGTCGTGCTACTATCATCAAAGCTGGGGTAAATATCTTCCTTGTCCCTTGGCAGTTATTTTTTATTAAATGATCTCTACAAAGAGAAAGATGTTTTGATTTCAGTCAGCGTTAGATAAAAACTTAGATATTATTTAAACCCAAGGTGTAGGCTACGAGAAGTTGTAAAATATATAGGTAATCTTTAAATTCATGTTATATTTTTCTATAGGCAAATTTCTCAAACACAGTGAACTTCTAAAAATCTGTTTAATTTTTAGTAACTTCTAATATTGCTTACAGTTTCCATTTTTTCTACTCCTAAAGTGTTATCCGACTAGCTTTGAGGTTTTATTAAAATATTTAATCAAACAATATAATAATTAGGTGCATTATTTTTAATATCAATTATATATCCACATATTACCATTATTTATAATACAAAATTTACGGTGTAACGACAGGCCGATGTCACATCTCACAGATTTTCTCACTTCCGCGTAAGTGCCACATATGCAAGGGGTTTTTAAACTACACGTAGATATTCAATTTATGGCATTTATGGACTGATATAAACAAGAAATCATAGTAAGAAAATGTTTGCAAATTTAATTTATTATCTTTTAACTGTTATTAAAGTTAGCAAAACAGCCTCGAGAGTCGGCAACTCCCCGTACTTGCGTGCACAGCAAGTTGCAGCTAATAAAGGCGAACAGAACATGCGGAGAGCGCCTGTACATTAGACACCGTGGACACATGTGCAGACTTTACATCGCTATAACTGCTGTTTGTGTGTTGTTGGAAATAAAATGCAATCGCTTCTGGCAGCCTTTACCACTCAGTTGATATTTTGCCTTTGCTCGTGTAGTAGACTTTATGCTGACTTATGTACAGGCACTCTGCCCACGGCGCACCAGTTGTTTTGACCTTCGTGATAGGCAACTTGCTGTGCACGTAGGTGCGTGAAGTTGCGGACACCCGGCGCTCTTCTGCTAAGTTTCATTTCGATTGAAAAATACCAAATGAATTTCCAGAACATTTCGTACTAGGATTTATAGTTTGTACTAGCCCATACATGCCGTGGTTTGAATTTCGACATGTAGGTCTGTGATCTGACCTAGGCAGATAGGGTACACATTCGCTGGTCGAAAGTGTCCTAACAAAGTAAGTTATGTATATTGTATATGTTGTGTGTCCCAGAACCTTCTAGACTGTGTTAACCCAAGGACGTTCATTACGCGGTGTGCTGTTGGTCCTCTGAGTGCTGGAGTCTGGAGATTGTAGATGCTACTCTAACACGGAACATCATGTCTCTTATAGGCCATTCACGGTAAAGTGAGCACTTTTTAAGACTCCTTCAATAAGCTTTAACTAATAATAAATACATTGCATTGTAGCTTCAGACTTTAACTTTTGAGACTTATGAAAAATATACGCTGTGTTTATTAGCCATATGGCAAAATTTATATTAAAAAAGAGCATAAAGATTGAAATCGGCTCAAAGGAACAATTTAGCAGGGTCTTAAAAAGTGCTCACTTTACTGTGAATAGACTATACTTTCCAAGACTTGCACCAGTTCATGTGAGTTCGAATTTCAGCAGTTTCATGTCATCGCCTGCGTTTACCAAGTCGTACAGTTTTTGTTTAAGTGCCATTGTTAACCGGGAATATTTTTGAGCTGGTTAAATGCGCCATATTTGAAGCGAAGTTTGTGGACAAACATTTATTGTGCTTTCTGATGGCTTTAATAAATTACCTATAGCACTACTACTACCTCTTATCCTTTTTGATACGTCATACAATTGATTCTTCGTGACGTCACTACGGATACACTTGTGGTTATAATTGCTTCTCTTCAAGGAGCGCTCATCAACGCCGAGTTCTGTCAGCGGACAGCTCAGCTCAGCTCAGCTCAGCTCAGGAGCTAAGTTACGACCTCCATCAAAGTGGACAGTTCCGGAAAATCTTCCTGTGACTCGTTCACGTCGGGAGTGTTATCTACACGAGTGTGCACTCTCGCTCTCGCCTGCTCGTAGAGCGTACTTGATAAATGAGGCGGAGCAAGTACATGATGTGATGTGTTAATGGGACAGCTTGCCGTTGTGCTCTACCAAAATAAACGACATACGGATGTCATCATATATCAGGGTCAAAATGTCGAGCAAGGAGGGGAATACGGATGGCTATAAATGCGAACTCATATTACCAGTTATTTTAATAGCTGTGGTTAGTTATGTCGAGATAACGTACACAAAAACAATAGTTTACTTAATCAAATTTACGTTATATACGGCTGAATTTGGTATGACTTATAATTGAGGAAAACTACATAGCTTTAACATTGGGAATTATTCTCATTTTTATATACCTTGATTACGGAAAAGTGTTTTTAGATTAAAGATTTTTTTTTACTATGGCTATGAGAATTTATGTTCCTATTTTCACAAATATTAGTCAAGTAATACTTGCTCGAACTAAATACCAGAATTTCATAAGTTAAGAAAAATGAGAAGTTGTTATACAATCTTTTAAATGAAAAACTGCAATATTTAGGCAAATGGGCTCTAATTATTATGAATATTTTGTGCCCATTAACTTCAGCTACGTTTTCCGAAATAAAGATGGTTCTGTAATATATCAGACAACGAAGAGAGAAGACCAACACTAAATGGTTCGGTACATAAATTTCAAAAACTGGCACCAATTGGCTTCATTTCCGAAGAGACAAACCGAGATCGTCACGACAGTAAAAAGAGGCCAAAAATTATCCAAATGAAAGAAAAACCCAACAGCGGACGACAATGTGCACCAAGGAAAATGTGACAAGTACTTTGGATTTGTTATCAAGGACTTATTTCCTCAGTAAGAAATTGGAATCTCGCCTCAATGGCAGCGTGTCAAATCACACGAATTTACGAAAACAGAAAACGTGCGAGTTGTACTGAAAAAGAGGAAAAAACATTTAAGCAAATTCAGATAGTCAAATGCAGCTGGCAACAATAAAAACTAAAAATGTGTTTTCTTTCGCGAAATATTTTTTTTTGCCATATACAACTGTACCCTCTTTTTAAGAAAATGATTGATTTATGCGCTATTTCTACACGAAGTAGTTCTTTGCAGGCGAATCATAGAAGTTGACTGTTGTAGTGGCAGAATTATCGCTCGCACAGGAAACTGGGGAAACGCGTTCTCACACAGGCAACAACGAATAATGATACTTGCAGACATTGACACATAATTTTGCAATTTAAAATTCATCCTCTTTTCGTTTGCGAAAATAATCACATCTCCAGTAATAACTACACCAATCTAATTTTGATTAGCTTAAGGGCGAATAATAAGCGATTTGACAGTTTAAAAATATAGTACTAGTGTTTCACGTGTGTAATTGGAACTCCACTCATGCTACACGCCCTGCAGGACTCTGAAGCAATTATCAACAGTCAGCACTCTGGTAGCCTCATTCTGTATGCCAGGAGAATGAGTTCTACTTGTATCAGCAACCAATAAGCAAGTGGACTTCTTCTCGAGTATGCACAGGACTGTGGAGGCTAACTTGGTGTCACATATTGTAACGTGAAATGTCAGAGTCTCTACTACTTCTAGCCAACAGTAATGACACAACGGTTGAGCAGCCGATCCCCAGGAGAGCGGCGATTCAGGTAAATGATGCCACACAGTTGCCAGAAGCCAATGAAATCACGAATTGTGCTCAAGTAGGTATAGGGCTGTGAAGTCTCGCGTGTTTCACAGTAATGGCGTGAAGTTCGCAAGTGTCTACCAACAAAGAAAGGAAATTGTCTGACGTGTACCCAGTATGTTGAAACTCAAGTAACGTTCAATATTTCCGCGATAAAACCTTATCTCTACCTATAGCGGTGCCTTTCTACTCCAGTTATTACGCAATCTGCATCCATTTTCTTGGAGTGAATCAGAGCTGTAGTTCGTACGTGACTGTTCCATGGCGTCATTTTGAAGGAGACTACCGTGTTGGTTTTGCTCCACTCTTCCGAAGCTCTTATCTACAGTATTTACTGTAATATCCTACATTATTTTATCCTCATGATATAATTGCAATAAGGAAGTTGTTGTTTTTGCAGATTGGAACTACACCACAAAATAATTATAATGAGCGGAAATGCGGACGTTTTCCAGCTCCCTTCCTATTTGGGTGACTGTAGTGAGCGGAACAATACAATACGCAATTCAGTATTACGACATTTACTTCACTGAGCGGAATAACATTTAATGAGAGCCACAAATTTTCCACATCAGTTCTTAGGGATTTTTAATTTGCGCAGTCATTAACTATGTAATAGTTTCTCAGAACATTTTTTCTGACGTTTACTTCAATTTAGTTGGAACGCAATATCCTGCACCCATCTTGTCTGACAATCTCGTCTGCTGCAGCACCGGCTAACTGCATTTCCAACTAATCTTAAGTTTTAAATAAAAGTACTTGAGTCGAGTCTGCAGTTAGACTCGGGGTCATTATCAGCTGGATCACACTCGACAAGGGATGCTGGGATGGGGCGAGTACGAGATGAGGAACCGAGCGAGCAGAGAAAATTGAGCATCTGCCAAGGAGATGGGCATCTCCCGTCTTCTGGAAGGATTCTTTCAGCCAACTCTAAGGGAAGGTGAATCGTACTTTAAGAGCGCATGTGACATAAATCAGCTCCAAATACGCTGAGAAAAACGTTTCGTTGAATCAAACAGTTTGTTTGGCGCAAACAAACTGGTTGTTTGTATACTGGCAATGAAATATTTCGTCGTTGGAACCAAATTATTTTGTTGTTCTTATTTGGTTGCCACAAAAAATTTGGTGCGACTAAACATTTGAGTATAAGTAAATTAAAATAATTTTGGTTAGTATAGAGAACAGGGAAGCCTCAAGGAGATTCGAATCTGCATCGTTTGCGCCCAAGTGCTCTTAGTAAACTCAGTTTAAGTGAATACTGACGAGATGAGGATATTTTAAAATAAATACACGTGTGCTACTGGATATCGCGCGCAAATAAATATTTCAAGTTTTGCAGATTTAAATCTTAGTTTCCTGTTGAACTCGTTTTGTTATGATAATATATACAATTACTAAGCATTAATAATGATATTATAAATATTCTTACTAGCCTAATTGTCACAAAATACAAACAAATTCTCGAGCGAGCTGTATTTTTGTATGAAGGCAATCAAATCAGTGGCCAAATACATATACGCAGTTTATTTAAATAAATATAAGTCGACAGTGTAATTTATTTTGGCACAACACAGACGCTTTGTTAATTAAAGCGGGGGTGGGGGGGGGGGGAGGAGATGACTGACAGGGTCAGAAATAAAGAGGAAGCCGGTGTGCTGCCTGTAAACTGTAAAATACGTTCCGCACTCCGGTTGAGTTACAGCTCACTACAACTCGAGTTGAAACTATTTCCAGGCAGTAATTAAAATTTATGTAATTGCCAGTACATTTTGTTGAACGTGGCTTTTAGGAAAATAAATAACGATGTATTAGATACAATCCGTCGCTTTCAGAAGAATGAAATGATAGTACTACGATTGAGCCCGTGCCAATAAAATGCTACATGTTTTACACACGAATAGTTTTTGTAAATCCGAACGCTTTTAGACCTTGTTCATAGATGCGTCGAGAACAATTAACCGTGTATATACTATAAGACCGACCAAATATTTTGGTTTGCTCTTGATAGCTGCATGTAATAATTTGTTGAACCAAAAAAGAGCTGCCGCACAAATTTTAAAAGAAAAGATTGTGAAAAAAAAAAAAAAAAAAAAAAAAAAAAAAAAAAAAAAAAAAAAAAATGGAACGGGCAATACAAAAAAATAATCCAGCTCCAATAATAGACTGTAAAAAAGTGTCTTGATCCCTTTTGTAATTCACTTGGAAAAAATAATCTGCAATAAGATTTTAATTTCTTCCATATTTGCAGAAATGTTTCCTGTGTTACTGCTATATAGACATAAGTTTTCGTTTTGTAGTTTGAATAAGTATTCTTTCGCTTCTTCCAAACTACAGTAATTTTATCGTGTTTAATTTATTCTTGTATTGTTTAATTTAATCAATGAGAGCAAATTTATGGCCCACCCATGTTAAGTGGAACACTTTTAAAATTAAACTTTTAAAACATTTCCTTTGCCTCTAGTTACATGTACTTTCCCACAAACTGTATTTGCGATAAGATTCATGAAGTATTTTTCTTCTAAAAGTTGGAGACCATGCGGTGAAATAATTCTATACTTTGTCAGCTTACACTTTCTCAGCTGACAAACCAGCGGAGACATAAACTATACGTTAGCGAAACGAACTACGTTAATACCTTCTTGGAACTGTGGAACGGTGGCTTAGTAGTTGAGATAAGAGAAAAACTATGGCTATCGCGGGAAAGCAATTTCCACTTGCTAGGGCATGCCCACAACAAGCTACACCAAAAGCAGAGCCGACAAATTACCGGTCCCTCAGGCCTCAAATTGGCGCCCACTTTTACCAACCTCAGTCTTGAACAGTTGATGGAAACGAAAGGGCGAGTCAGTGGTAACAGTTCTGCTACTTGGTATTTCGAGTGTACTGAAGAGACACTTGAAGAACAATGCCTTACATCATAAAAGGGATATCTAGAAAAAGAAAAATGCATTTAAGGCAAGTTAACAGTAGCTAATTCAATAAGTATTTCCATAAATTTTTTTATGGCAGTAACAATTTAATTACCTATAAAGGTTTACGATTTTGTGTTATATTAGCATTGAACAAACCTCGCTCACGAGGCAAAATCACGATTACGTAAAACTAATTATTTTTCCTGACATATTGAGGGCTGTACAATTAAATTGTTCACAAACGCTAAAATGTTGTCGCACCACCCATTGACAATCTATAAAATATTTTACAAACCCTTACAGCTGTCAGATTTTTCTGTAAATCTCATTGTTTTAATGCGTGTTTTTGTATGTCGCTATTTGCTTTTATTCAGGTACAAAGCTTGGACAATTCTACTGACAACACTAAAAACCCCGAGGTCGTTAGCACATTTCCTTTCAGTGTCTGACCCTAATAATATATAGTTGACTGTATGACTATAAATCACGCATGAATGCCATATGTATAGTTTGAAACTGTGAATTCGTGTGTTGATGTATAACATGAATTTGTTTTAATACTGGACCTTTTAAATAATTTGTAATACACACGTTACCATTTTCTGTAGTCTTAATAACAACTACATTTTTGTTATTAGTAAATGTTTCCCGTTATTTATTATTATTATTATTATTTTAGTTTCATGTGATTTACATTTGTGTCTATGGGACCAATTTCATCGATAAGGGAGACTAATCGATAAAAGCACACCATAAACAAAGTATACCGAGAACGAGGCGTGTTCTATACGAATTTACCAAAAGAATTCTAAGTACTATTTTCTATGTAATTGCAACATTTCTATCCTAATATCGACAAAATTATTTTTGTTAGGTAGGGCAGATAGCCGAGTATTCCCAGTAAGTGCCCATACGTCAAAAATATTATATTTCGAAGATATACAATAATAATATGATGAATAAAGTAAAATGTATGTTTCTGTAACGTCGAATACGTTTTGCGGAAACTTTATTTGTAACCACTCGCTACATCAATATCCTGTTTGAGTTTGGTAGTACTTTATTTGTAACCACTCGCTACATCGATATCCAGTTACAGTTTGGTAGCACTTTATTTGTAACCACTCGCTACATCGATATCCAGTTACAGTTTGGTAGTACTTTATTTGTAACCACTCGCTACATCGATATCCAGTTACAGTTTGGTAGCACTTTATTTGTAACCACTCGCTACATCGATATCCAGTTACAGTTTGGTAGTACTTTATTTGTAACCACTCGCTACATCGATATCCAGTTACAGTTTGGTAGCACTTTATTTGTAACCACTCGCTACATCGATATCCAGTTACAGTTTGGTAGCACTTTATTTGTAACCACTCGCTACATCGATATCCAGTTACAGTTTGGTAGCACTTTATTTGTAACCACTCGCTACATCGATATCCAGTTACAGTTTGGTAGTACTTTATTTGTAACCACTCGCTACATCGATATCCAGTTACAGTTTGGTAGCACTTTATTTGTAACCACTCGCTACATCGATATCCAGTTAGAGTTTGGTAGCACTTTATTTGTAACCACTCGCTACATCAATATCCTGTTTGAGTTTGGTAGTACTTTATTTGTAACCACTCGCTACATCGATATCCAGTTGAGTTTGGTAGCACTTTATTTGTAACCACTCGCTACATCGATATCCAGTTGAGTTTGGTAGCACTTTATTTGTAACCACTCGCTACATCGATATCCAGTTACAGTTTGGTAGTACTTTATTTGTAACCACTCGCTACATCGATATCCAGTTAAGTTTGGTAGTACTTTATTTGTAACACCACTCGCTACATCAATATCCAGTTTGAGTTTGGTAGTACTTTATTTGTAACCACTCGCTACATCAATATCCAGTTTGAGTTTGGTAGTACTTTATTTGTAACCACTCGCTACATCAATATCCTGTTTGAGTTTGGTAGTACTTTATTTGTAACCACTCGCTACATCGATATCCAGTTTGAGTTTGGTAGTACTTTATTTGTAACCACTCGCTACATCAGATATCCTGTTTGAGTTTGGTAGTACTTTATTTGTAACCACTCGCTACATCGATATCCAGTTAGTTTGGTAGTACTTTATTTGTAACCACTCGCTACATCAATATCCGTTTGAGTTTGGTAGACTTTATTTGTAACCACTCGCTACATCGATATCCGTTGAGTTTGGTAGTACTTTATTTGTAACCACACTCGCTACATCGATATCCAGTTTGAGTTTGTAGTACTTTATTTGTAACCACTCGCTACATCGATATCCGTTCAGTTTGGTAGTACTTTATTTGTAACCACTCGCTACATCGATATCCAGTTATTTGAGATTATTGAAGTATATACTTTATTTTATTGTAACCACTCGCTACATCAATATCCAGTTGAGTTTGGTAGTACTTTATTTGTAACCACTCGCTACATCGATATCCAGTTAAGTTTGGTAGTACTTTATTTGTAACCACTCGCTACATCGATATCCAGTTAGTTTGGTAGTACTTTATTTGTAACCACTCGCTACATCAATATCCGTTGAGTTGGTAGTACTTTATTTGTAACCACTCGCTACATCGATATCCAGTTTGAGTTTGGTAGTACTTTATTTGTAACCACTCGCTACATCGATATCCGTTAGTTTGGTAGTACTTTATTTGTAACCACTCGCTAACATCGATATCCAGTTAGTTTGGTAGCACTTTATTTGTAACCACTCGCTACATCGATATCCAGTTCAGTTTGGTAGTACTTTTTTGTAACCACTCGCTACATCGATATCCAGTTACAGTTTGGTAGTACTTTATTGTAACCACTCGCTACATCAATATCCAGTTTGAGTTTGGTAGTACTTTATTTGTAACCACTCGCTACATCAATATCCAGTTTGAGTTTGGTAGTACTTTATTTGTAACCACTCGCTACATCATATCCTGTTTGAGTTTGATAGTACTTTATTTGTAACCACTCGCTACATCGATATCCAGTTTGAGTTTGGTAGCACTTTATTTGTAACCACTCGCTACATCGATATCCAGTTACAGTTTGGTAGCACTTTATTTGTAACCACTCGCTACATCGATATCCAGTTAGAGTTTGGTAGCACTTATTTGTAACCACTCGCTACATCGATATCCAGTTACAGTTTGGAAGTACTTTATTTGTAACCACTCGCTACATCAATATCCTGTTTGAGTTTGGTAGCACTTTATTTGTAACCACTCGCTACATCGATATCCAGTTTGAGTTTGGTAGTACTTTATTTGTAACCACTCGCTACATCAATATCCTGTTTGAGTTTGGTAGTACTTTATTTGTAACCACTCGCTACATCATATCCAGTTTGAGTTTGGTAGTACTTTATTTGTAACCACTCGCTACATCAATATCCTGTTTGAGTTTGGTAGTACTTTATTTGTAAACCACTCGCTACATCAATATTCTGTTTGAGTTTGGTAGTACTTTATTTGTAACCACTCGCTACATCGATATCCAGTTACAGTTTGGTAGCACTTTATTTGTAACCACTCGCTACATCAATATCCAGTTTGAGTTTGGTAGTACTTTATTTGTAACCACTCGCTACATCGATATCCAGTTACAGTTTGGTAGTACTTTATTTGTAACCACTCGCTACATCAATATCCTGTTTGAGTTTGGTAGTACTTTATTTGTAACCACTCGCTACATCAATATCCTGTTTGAGTTTGGTAGTACTTTATTTTTAACCACTCGCTACATCGATATCCAGTTACAGTTTGGTAGTACTTTATTTGTAACCACTCGCTACATCGATATCCAGTTTGAGTTTGGTAGTACTTTATTTGTAACCACTCGCTACATCAATATCCTGTTTGAGTTTGGTAGTACTTTATTTGTAACCACTCGCTACATCAATATCCTGTTTGAGTTTGGTAGTACTTTATTTGTAACCACTCGCTACATCAATATCCTGTTTGAGTTTGGTAGCACTTTATTTGTAACCACTCGCTACATCGATATCCAGTTTGAGTTTGGTAGTACTTTATTTGTAACCACTCGCTACATCGATATCCAGTTACAGTTTGGTAGTACTTTATTTGTAACCACTCGCTACATCAATATCCTGTTTGAGTTTGGTATCACTTTATTTGTAACCACTCGCTACATCGATATCCAGTTTGAGTTTGGTAGTACTTTATTTGTAACCACTCGCTACATCAATATCCTGTTTGAGTTTGGTAGCACTTTATTTGTAACCACTCGCTACATCAATATCCAGTTAGAGTTTGGTAGTACTTTATTTGTAACCACTCGCTACATCGATATCCAGTTACAGGTTGGTAGTACTTTATTTGTAACCACTCGCTACATCCATATCCAGTTACAGTTTGGTAGTCCTTTATTTGTAACCACTCGCTACATCAATATCCAGTTTGAGTTTGGTAGTACTTTATTTGTAACCACTCGCTACATCAATATCCTGTTTGAGTTTGGTAGTACTTTATTTTTAACCACTCGCTACATCAATATCCTGTTTGAGTTTGGTAGTACTTTATTTGTAACCACTCGCTACATCAATATCCTGTTTGAGTTTGGTAGCACTTTATTTGTAACCACTCGCTACATCGATATCCAGTTAGAGTTTGGTAGTACTTTCGACCCCTGAAGTATACCACGACATCCCTAACAGTCACGCTAGCCCCAATTTATTATTCGAGTGCCATTTTGTTTTAGTATTACAACTTAGCATTACATTCAAAACTGAAATCTAATTCTCGCCAATTGCAGCTTAAGCAGCGAGATTTTCTGCCGACAAAACTGTTACGTTAACTTAGTGTAACTTCCTAAGACAAGGACGTTTATAATAACTAGTAATCTTTCAGCCATTTGAAAATAACTATTTGATCTGCAAAAGGAAAGATAAAATGACGCAAGTTTTAACAATAGCAGTCTGCCTTGTAATCGTTTACATCTTCGTGCCCGTGTAAAGTACTTTAGATGGTTTGAAATGAACCTTTGAAAAAAGCCACTGTCCTTCTCTTCGTATGTTTTGACGTATACACTGGTTGCTGCATCTCCCGATCAAAAGTAGTTCTCTGTCATGTTGATTGCGTGATTTTTACGTTGTGGCAACGGAAACAGGAACGATCCTAATTTTTCTACAACACTCCAGTAAGAAAATTTGTTCGCCGCATGAAATAAGTAACATCCTTATTAAGGGCTCATTTCAGAGTCATGGAAGGGTCGTGTAGTAGGCGATCTTCGTCGCGTTGTCGGGTAAGCGATCGGCTATGGGCGCCCGCCCAGCATGGACAAGGCCCTGTGCTCGAGTCCCGGAATGGACATGGCAGTCAAGCTATTTGGTCAGTGGTATCAGGGTTCAAATCACTATATTTCACTGCACTTTCTTGTATGTTAAAAAAAAACTATTTTACCTCATGATAGTATATTTTGATTGCATTTGTATGCCAAAATGGAAGGAAATACATTTTACATTTTTTATTGTAGTCAAAAAATTACTAGAATGATTCCCCATTGATTCAAACTCTTCATTTATTGCTCTGGGCACTGTTGCTGAAGAGGCCACCCCCACCCTCTCCCAGACACCCAATTAAAAGAAGGAAAATGCATACAAATTAGTAATTAATTGATTTTATATATGTTGGCTTGTCGTTCCGTAATATAAATATAAATATATATATAACAGCCAATACAGTTTAATCTTTTTTTTTTTGTTGGCTAGCAAAATACTAATCTTCAACCAGTCAACCCTTTCCTAAACCCTCCCAAAACAAAATCCTGGGTGCACCACTTGACTGCAGATTCACGTTGGAGCCATTTCCGATAAGTGAAAATTCACTGGCAGTTAGCGACTATTCACTGATTTATTTTGGGTGTATCTATTTTCGTGGCCGAGTAGAAAAGACTTATTTTGCATGTTGGGAAGTCGTTAAAACAGAGAACTGTTGGAACAGTAATAGTGAAAGCCTTAGAAGTTATTTTCATACAGTTGTATACCATTTTTTAAGGGCTCTTTGCACTACAAGGAAACGAAAGTGCGTCCAAGAAATGAATGATACCTCACTTTTAAAAACTAGGTAAGTTTCAACGCATAAACTGTGACCATAATATAATATTTTAATTCCGCAAGCAATCTGTCAGGGTGGATGATTATTTCAGACCTGGTGAGAATGAAGAGTCACCTGTAATGCATGTTTCCCCAACATTACTGGGAAATGTGGAGTTGATGGAAGACCTGGTGAGAATGAAGAGTCACCTGTAATGCATGTTTCCCCAACATTACTGGGAAATGTGGAGTTGATGGAAGACTTGCCTCCATTAGTTACGGGAATTGATCCCTTACAACCAGAGAATGATCACGGTATGGTGCATTTCATAGGCAGAAGGATAGTAGACATACGACTCTTCATGAGACATTGCTGCATGTTGGAGAGGCACAGGTAATAAATAAATCACCTTATCTTTTTATCAAACAATTGTACAACAAATATATTATAAACTATGTCAGGAGTACCAAATAATGGACCTATCTTCATCATTACCTTAGTTCTTCGGTTACTAAAATCGCCCTGAATAGTGCAATGGGGTTAAATGGTTAGTAAATTTTTGTACATTTTTTCATTGAAATGGTGAAATGTCCAAATTTTTCTAGTTAATCATTCTTTGTGTAAAGAAAGAAACAATGACTCAGGAATTATTATTTGTAAAAAAAACCGCCTGAATATATTTTAAATCATAACACTTATTTCATTGGAAGCGAGATCTATTTTACGACACCGTTTGCAAAAAAGTAGATATAAAACGATAGAATTTATAATATGTGTCCAGCGTAAAACAAGCTTGGCATACGTGATTCCTTCCAGCAAACGTGTCAAAAATTCTCACTTGGAATGAAATGGCGTATTAAATTTATTACTTCCTTGGTTTGAATGTAGCTACCAAAAGAAAAAAAAAGGAGCAGTAGAGCAGAATTACAATGTGCAGTGTCACATTATATGATATCGGAATCGAATTATCATGCCAGTTAATGTACTTGACTAGGTTTGAAGATTTTTGTGAGTAAATTGTTTGGTCAAACTAAGTTGTTATACAGTATATAGGCACAAGAAACGTCTGTAAAGGAATGTGTGTCCGCAAACGGCCTCTTAGAAAGTTGCTATCCTCATTTTCACAACAAATTTCAACTTCTAAAATGTGTTGAATTAATAATTTTGTGTAATCACGATTTATGAAATCATAGTTCTATGAAATTGAAATAAAATTTTCAAGAGAAGCAGTTGCTCTATTTCATCTGTATCCAAATTTAATTTTTGTTATACCTTAATATTGTCCAAGAAAGAAACGTATATTTGATCAACAGCTATTAACTTATATTACCATGTCAGAATGTTAACAATTTTTGTAGGTGTCCAGTGAATTCTTACGGATAATTTCGCCTGCAGAATATCAAGGATTACGGACTTATCACAAATTTCAAATTTTCTTGCCAATATTGTCAAGAGAAGTACGAACTTCAGTAAATTCCTCTAATAAAACGACCAGTTGGTCGGTAAATTCCTCTAATAAAACGACCAGTTTGTCGGTAAGATAAGGTCAAAGATAAGAATCATCAAAAGAACTTGGACTTGAATGATGAGGTGGTGCGGGGATGTTTGTCTGTAAGTATAGGACACGCACAGTTGGATGAAATTGCATAAGCAAGAAATGTTTTTCAGCCCATGAAGAGAAAGTAGGCAATATGTGGTACATTATTCAGAAAGAATTAGATAGTGCTGCAAATGAAGAAATATAGCTAGCCCTTGCAAGTGGTTGTATAGGGGTTGAACGTGGTAAAGAATACACATTTGGACAACAGCCATTGTTGATTGTGGCTGGAGCCAAAGATCTTACGGAGATCGCTATTCAGCAAAATCTGGCTGTGCAGTGATAATAGGCTTGTACTCCAAGAAAATAATTTTCTTACGTGTCAGGAATAAATACTGCGCTGTATGTGCGCGAGCAGAGCTTGTGGGCAATAATACACCAAAGGATTTGTGTTTCCGTAATTGGATAGGGTAATCAACAGCGACGGAGGCCGATATAATTGTATAAGGCTTTATATTTTGTGATGAAGTCTACAAATTGAGATTCCTAAAGTTCGTAGGGGATGCAGATTCCATTGTACATGACTCAATATTGAGTAATGTTTCGTATGGAAGATTTGTCGGGAAAATTGGATGTGCAAACCATGTTGTGAAAAACCTCATAAAACGTATTTATGTATTGGCAAAAGGTGTTGCGGGTAAACATCTTAGTAATTGAAAGATAAATTCCCTGACCCGATGTGCAAGAGGCTGTATCAGTAAAAACCAAGGGAATGAAGAAATGCTTATTTCAGACTTGCGAAACATAGTAAATCATACTTTTGGCGATCACAGAAAATGCCGCATTGATACATGCTCAAGAAGTGGAGTTCTTATGGAGCCCTATAGCCTTTATGAGAATCCTGCTGATTTGTTGATGGGAATAAGACGAGCTGTTGACCATGTAGCAGCAAAAGTGCATGCTGTTATACTGGATCTGACCAGCAATCATGTTGAAAATGTCATGTCTTTCGTAGCGGGGAACAGTTCAACCGGTTGAAGCAAGGTTCCTACACACGGAGAACATCCGATGGCGGTCTTAGTTTCCAGTTGCGCCACAAATGGCATAGGAATACAATAAGAGCTGTCACTGGTCGTAGCCCAAACGATACAGTCAACAAAATTCCTGAAACTCCGAAGTCTCAAGGAGACAAGAGCTATGGGTCATCGGCTGACCACCTGCAGCTGTAGGTATTGAACGTGAACTTCTGATGGAATATACTTAAAAAAGTACCAACTTGACAGAGCGTGAAAAGAACAAAAAACTAGAAGAACAGACTCGAAACCAAAGCAGTAGTTCTTTGTGGCCTGAAGAACGAAGGGAAAGGCTTACTGCTTCATTCTCTGGAAGAGTGTGCAAGATGAAAGAGGTGACTTCCTGTCGTTCGTGTGTTGAGTCACTCATGTACGGGAAACCTATAC
The DNA here is from genome assembly GCA_029891345.1 of Dryococelus australis. Taxonomy (NCBI): domain Eukaryota; kingdom Metazoa; phylum Arthropoda; class Insecta; order Phasmatodea; family Phasmatidae; genus Dryococelus; species Dryococelus australis. The sequence continues at coordinate 111,508,153 of CM057005.1, forward strand.
TTACTGCAGCTACTCTGTATGGATTTGTAAACGAAGCTGTAGCGATAAGTCAGTATGAACAGCAAGAGGGAAAAAAGTCCAGAGATGTGGACTTTTTGTTGACTCCGAGCACAGTTTTATTGCCACTTCACAAGATGGTATTGTTGGAGAGTATGGGGTGCTAGAAGTTAAATGTCCGTACTGTTCTAAAAAATATCACCTCACTTGAAGCTGCAACTGAAATAAAAGATTCCTGTTCCTCTCCATCAGATAAAGGCCTGCAATTGAAACAAACGCATAATTATTATTACCAAGTTCAGGGCCAGCTTTACATAACTCAGAGAAAACTGTGTGATTTTATTCTGTGGACGCCAAAGGGCATGAGCATCGAGAGAATAAATAGGGATGATAATTTCTGGTACCAAAAATGGAGCGTAAACATGTGAGTTTTTACATGCAATGTTTACTTCCTGAGCTTGCAGACCCATGTCATCCGCGAGGATTGCAAATCAGAGAACCGGAGTACATATATATTGGTCAGAAGAACAAGAAACCAACAAAAAATAAAACAGTAGATAGTTCGTCTACCAGTATACATACAAAAGTGTGTACATAGCTAGCTCAGTTGATTATTACGTTCCCACCACTTGAGTGCCTGGTTCAATCCCAGATCACATCTGATTGGAGGTTTTTAGTTGGGCTATTTTTGAGGACGTTGTATGTGTAATGCCTTTCCTCAGAGTACGCCGATTTCCTCCCCATTTCCATCCCACTAAAACTTCATCTTCATTGCACCTTATTGAGTCCATTGCTGGCCATAACCACATGTCTGTCCCTTTGGGCGGGAAGCGGTTTAGCAATGCCCACAAATGAGACTAATTAACATGTCACCTTAAAATATGAAGTCGTATGTTACACTCACGGCAATGTTGTATGTTTGTGTGTGCCATGATCCCCGCAGATTGTAACATCAGCAACCACGTAACATGCCATAACTGTTTAGGTCAAATGAAATACTGAACGTTGGCACAAAGTTAGCGTATATGCAATGGTAGTTTCTTTCTATGGTTATAGCCTAATTGGAAATGATTTTGCATTCAAAAACATTCTGGTAATATTATTCATACAATTTTTCGACGCTTTAAGTGAAATAACTAAACAATTTAATCAAAGTGTTACAAATAAGCATCGCATCTAAGATGGATAACAGTAAATAATGCTCACACTGCATTGTATGGAAATTTTGAATATCGTTATTTGTTCTGTAATTCATGTGATTGAAACCGTAAAACACAATATGGTTAAATATGCATTGTTGTGTAATACTGTTGTGTATAAATGGTTGTGTACATCATGCTGTTTGAAGTTCGTCGTGGTGGAACACAATTGTAATCCCATGTAGATATTATTTTCTCGGATGTTTATGCATGTTTGATTTGTTAATAAACCTTCCCGTGGGATGGCACGAATAGGAAATGACTAAAAATATGTAGCACTCCACGAGTCACAAATTTCTGTAGGTATTTTTTTTGAAAGTGCAAATGTCAACCATGTGTAAATTTAAGAATAAAATGAATACCATTACCGCCTCATATTTATACTGTGATTGTAGGTAAGATATTGTGTAGCATAATTTGAGGCAATAATTTTATGTTTATTATAATGCGCAGATGAGAACTGCTTGCAGTGAGTACTGCACTGACAAATTATCGATGTGTGATTATTTTGTTTTAAATTCTCAATTTCATGTTTGTTTTATACTATACGAAAGTTCTTTAATTTAGTCATGTAAGCTTTATTTTACTAGTAAAGACAATATGCTAGCAAATATAAATTGTGTAAATATTTCAGAAATAAAGTTATAGCTTACATATAATATTACCGTTCTATGTATTTCCTTATCCTACGTATAGTTTCAAAAAATGCGATTTTTTGAAGATATTTACTCACTAAAGCTGTATTTGTTAAAAGGGTGTATTTGTAGTAAACTTGCTGGTGAAATGGGGTGGCAGTCTATTATTTGTAAGGTAAAATGAGATAACTTGTATTTCAAGTAAATACATCTTCACTTACCAAACACTCCCAAAAATACTCGTAATCAGGCAAAAAACTGAAGTTCTGAGAAAAACTTACAGCCTACTTTTTTGTACTTGAATAGGTCGTCACACAGATATGTCACATTTAGGAATTAACACAGTGATAAAACGTTGCAATTTTGTCACAGAAACTTGGTTTTAATAAACCAGACAGTGTTAACTACGAATTTATATAAAGGATTTTAACTGGAGCTTTGAATTACCAGTGATTTTATTTACAATTCAGGTAGATAAATCATCCTCTCTCTCTCTCTCTCTCTCTCTCTCTCTCTCATAGACCTAAAAACCTGTTAGTAAAAATAATAAAAGTCTGGTGTTCTTGCTAGCAGTTGTGTGTGTACAAATTCCGTGTCATTTTTTTCAGCGGCTCAAATATTTTTAGAACACATATTGACACACACAGACAGGGAGGAGATCTCAAAAGTCTTTCTTTTATTTGGAAACGAGGCTAATTCGTCGATTGGACTTCCTCTCGAAGACAGCTGTTGACATTTCAAACACGCCATTTTGGTACTTCTCAGTCACATAGATGTTATTTCAACTGTGGGTGCTTTCATTTGCTTCCACGAAGTACAAATAAGTTATTGTAACTGTCAGACGGAAAGTATGGATATGTGTACAAGCATGATATTCACCATCGCCATATGAAACAAAGGTAAAGATGAAGGCTAGAAAAACATATTGAAAGGTTACGCTTGGCTTAAAATTGAAAGAAATTGTTTGCTGCCATGAATACCTTGAGCTTTCGCTTACATTCTTCCAGTTTTATCAATACCAAAGCAAAGCATTAATAAAGCCCATTCACAGTAAAGTGAGCTCTTTTGAAAGCCCTCTCATTTGGAATAATAGTCAATAATAGTCAAGTTTTACTTTAGCCGTAGTAGTTAACTTCCGAGTGCGGTGGAATATACTCACTGTGATTATTATTACTTACATGGCAATATTTATTTTAAAATGTGTTTAAAGGACAAAATGGCTCGAAGGAAAAAGTAACCAGGCCTACCATGAACAGCTTATAACCTTGCCATGGAGACTTCACTCACTTATACCGGAATAGGAAGATAATGTTTATATTAACGTGTGATAAACCTACGTGGCATAAGAATTTAAAGCCTTTTTTTAATACAGAACTTTAACTGCCAGACTTGGTACTTCAGAATGTATAAAAATTAATTCAAAATATTGCTATGGCTCGCTGTTCATTTATCGGAATCTAAGAAATGGTTATCTGCAAACATTATAAATTGTCTTCTTGATTAACTAAATCGACACCAATTTTAGTAAATTCTTGTAGCGGAAATAAATAGCGAGCTGTAATTGGTTGTTCATGAGATGCTTAGCCATGTCTAACGTCTTCGCAATCTCCTGATTACACCCTAACTGTAACATATAAAAGCTCTCGAAAGTACTGCATAGTATCTTAATGTACTTTGCTCTAGCGTTCGTATTACATTTTAAACTAAATAGTTTCCAATACATAATTGAATTAAGTAAGTTTACAAGATTTAATTGCTTTTTTTAACTGTATTAAAAAATCTATGAGTACAATTATACTAATATATATATAAACACCATGGGTTGTGATGATTCTAATAATACAAATATATATATATATATATACACCATGGGTTGTGATGATTTTATATTATACTAATATATATATATATATATAAACACCATAGGTTGTGATGATTTTAATTCATGTACGTATTCCTGGCTGTCATTCAAATACAAAAAACAATTGGTCTGTGTGAATAGAATAGTGTTTCACTGACCAGTTGTAAACTCCATAAATAAATAAGCCTTAAAATAATAAAAAATAAATTGATCTGAATTACTGAATTAGATAGTGCAGAAACAATTAAGAAAATTTTACGCGCATATTTTACGTGAAAATGGATCAATTCAAAATGCAGATGCGAGAGTATGCAGAAACAGGTTTTTTTCTGGATGAGGAGCAGTGTGTGTCAGAGACAGCTGAACCGTTACACACCCAACAAACAGGTAGAGAGTCTACCCCCTCCCCCCTGTCTATTCTCTTCCTCCACCCCGTCGCGCGTTTTGGTTACATTTGTCGTGTCTTTCCACCACGGGCTAAACCTAGATCCTGGACGATACAGACCATTGGTGCTACTCCTAGCGGACCCTACCGAAACATTCTTTTCAAATACAACCCGCTACTTATTGCTGGTTTTAGTAACTGCTTCCACTGCGTCTGTATTGCTCAGTGTGAAGAACTCGAATCCTTGGCCTTACATCCAATGTAACTGCTTCCACTGCGTCTGTATTGCTCAGTGTGAAGAACTCGAATCCTTGGCCTTACATCCAATGTAACTGCTTCCAGTGCCTCTGTATTTCTCAGTGTGAAGAACTCGAATCCTTGGCCTTACATCCAATGTAACTGCTTCCACTGCCTCTGTATTGCTCAGTGTGAAGAACTCGAATCCTTGGCCTTACATCCAATGTAACTGCTTCCACTGCCTCTGTATTGCTCAGTGTGAAGAACTCGAATCCTTGGCCTTACATCCAATGTAACTGCTTCCACTGCGTCTGTATTGCTCAGTGTGAAGAACTCGAATCCTTGGCCTTACATCCAATGAGTATAACTGGTTTTATATGGGGAACTTTTGAAAACTACATTACACAATCGTAAACATGACATACTCCAGAGGACTCTCTCCAAATCAAGGACCTATTTACGCGAAAAAATTCCACGACTTCTTGTACTCCACAATCACAGACGTGCAGTATCGTATTATCCTAACTCTGATTGGGCAGTCAAGTAAAAACATGTCTTCCCGCAGAGACACACCGCCAATAAGAAAAAGAATACTGCTGGAGTGTCTGTAGGTCATTGAAAATATACGGAAATATTTTCGCAAGAAACTGGTGACAGCGATAATTAGAAATACGAAAATTTCTGGATTTATAATGTCAGCAGAGTAGACTTCTCAGTTCCTTACATGCTTGATCAGCAACTGTGTACTCAGTGGCTGTTACCATGGCAACAGATTCCTTCTTATATTCTCCTTGGATGCTCTTAATACAGTCACGACATTTCTTCGTGTTTGTTGCTAGCTGAAGAATCATTGAGGACGTGTCTAAACAATTGTGGTCCAGAAGTAAATGGAACACGCGAGTATGCTTCTTGAAGTCTAACATGCCACCGAAGAATTTAGGAAATAAATGATAAACTTGTAACTACAGAGTGGGTGTATTTGGCACTCTCTTTGAAGGGCTAGGTTTTAGGCTGCTGCGAAAATAAAACATAATAGGCTCCCTACGCTTGCAAAAACTTATCAGTAGTGTAACGTCTGATTATTTTATAAGTACGATTTGCATTTCAACACACTTTAAGTTAGCATGCATATATATCATAAGAGCACACGTACGCTTATTTTGTAAAAAAAATATTATGATTGTCCTATGTTTCGCATGTAATATTGTTATATCATCATTTTATTTTCTTAATTCTACGCAATATTAATGTACACGCAGCAGCTGAAATGTTAATTTTCCATATGTGAATTGTAGTAATTTTGTTTTGTTTCGTCAGTTTTCAGTAACTTGTTAATTGTGTGCAAGTTGGCAACGTTTAGGAACACTTTTTTGAATCGTCACGGTACTGCAAAGCACTCTGAGTTAAGCTCTATGTACACTGTATTAATTTGAATATTTAACTGCTGCCGATAATGGATGGTGACGGAATGTTCTATACTCCATCTTGAATTAAGTGGGTCACAATGGCAGCTGGCCAGTGAGGCCTTAGTTCTACGTTAAAAGTATAAATTAAATGTTTTAAGGTTAATTAGGCCCACCCAAAAAAGTATATTAAAGTTTGAGTGATAAGCCAACGGTACACGGTACTACCGTCAGAACACCTCTACATGTAAAATAAGTGTGAGAAACTCTACATTTATATAAGAGTATATGTGATATATATATTGAGAGTGTTTAATAATCTTTTAAAGTAAGCAGCATCATTTCCCGACACTTTTCAGTGGTCACAAAGTGCCTGAGATTTGAATAAGTATCTGATTGCTCTACCAACATAAACTGTGCTAGCTAGGAGCATTTTAAATATGTAATTATACAGGCACGTGATTTATTGTAACGGCCAAGTGTGAGAACATTAGCGACTTTTATTTTGAACTGAATTAAATCTACTCAGCAAAACATTAAGTGTGTGCAACATTCAAGATGTCTAGATAATATATTTTTTTTTTACTTTCAAATACCCTATTCACTTAATTGGCATTTGTAGCAGGCATAATGAGAGATATCTTTATAAACCTAGTCCAGCTGCTGCGTGCATATCCCTTGCGTTTTTAATATTACCACGGAATTAAACTTTCAGGCAATTTATTTCTATGATATTTTTCACACATGAAATTATTGCTTAAAAATTGGAAGTCTTTCATTGCTTAAATAAATACATACTTGGTTCCTATGTCTTCCGGTGTGTTTGTATTGTTGTATAGCTATGCATGGGGCTGTACAGAACCTGATTGTGTGCAGGGCCATCCAGGTAATTGAAATTCTGTTGGTGTGGAATACCAGCAACTTCGACGACGGTTTGAGGTATGCAAAATAACTGCCAGTTAGCTAATGTTTGATGTTAACTTTATTGCTATGGATTTCTCCCATGTCTTTGCACTTATGCAGTTCTGTCTGTACACATTACTTTCGACTAGAAAACCTTAGTAGGTTCACCCTTCTTCTTACAGGTGCTAATACTCATACGTGGGACATATGTAAACTATATCTCTCTCCAAGTTTTCCCCCACATAGTATTTCTTACAGTAGCGACCTGCAAAAATTCGCGTTTTTATTTAGCATCAAGATTTACTTCCCAGTATTGTATATACTCGAGCTGCCGTCATGTATTAACTGACTGATGTGTCGGTGTTAGCCGCTTCCTATCTAACTATACTGTGCGGTATTCGCTGACACCAATATCAAGTGCTTATTCACTGACGCAGAGATACCCAGGACGCGTGTATATAAACATGGTCCAATAAAAATGTCTTGTTTGAAGTATAACATGCCCCAAATAATTACGCGTAATTTGCAGCTTTCTACTGATGAACCTTTAAGGAATTTTCCCTTAGAAGATGCCATGACGTAATAGAACCGGAAGTAAACGTCGAAAGTCCGTCCTGTGAGTGATGAGGCTTGAAATAAAGAGTCCGTAGACAATGCCGAGGATAAGTTCAGCCAAATGGCTGATACACTTACAAGAACAGTCAACTCATTTATTTACATGAAGGTCAAAATACACTTAAAGTTGGAATGACCGTGTTAAAACCGCCAGACCACAGAGTTATATAATCACAACTCAGTAGAAAACACACTTTTTTTGTATTAATACAAGGAATTTTTCGGTAGTTAGCAACCATATTTTTGTAACACTACAAATAACTTACACTTAATTTTAAAAATCCTTTGTGTGGAATGCGTAGATGTAATGTTGAATTTTAATTTTGTAGTCTTTAATCTTGTTATAAACATGGAAATAAAAGAACAATCTTTTACGTTTTGTAAAGGGGCCTCGGTTATGCAGTGGGTAGAATACGCGCCTTCCACCCATGTGAACTGGGTTAGATTCCCAGCAGGGTCGCTCCTGGTTTGTAACATGTGGGAATCGTACGGATCGATGCCTCTGGTCGACAGATTTTGTCGAGGATCTCCCGTTTCCCCCACCCTTGCATTCCGGCACTGTTTCATACTCACCTCGTTTCACCTTCATCAGCTCTCACGACCTTGAGTTTAAGAGCCACCCATATCACTACACTCCACCACTGCATTTATACAAGTTGCGGTGGAAGCAAACTGAAAAACTTCGTGCATAACCTCATGCATAATCAAATGGAAAAAATGGCACATTTTCTAGCTAAACTGAATATAAAAGGGGATATATGCCCTCGTGAATATAGATTTTTAAACTGCATATTTACAAAATACTGGAAACGAAGTGAAATTAAAATAAAATTTTCCGAACAAGCTTTTATGTTATCAGAATCTTGAACCTAAGAGCAGTTTCTCATTGATACGTTCACTAATGAAAATAACAAGGCTGGAAAACTGTTCTCGCAGGCAACATTTTGCTGTCAGGAATCGTGAGTGTTTTATGCTGGTTTATTAAGTAGTATGAAGTTATTAAAAGTAGTGGCACTCTTGTTGTAGCTGGCCAGGCAGGACCCACCGTGTTCCTGTAAAACACACACGAACCTTCCAGCGGCAGTGACATAGTTCCAGGGGCACAGGAACAAACAGTAGTTACTGTATGCCAGGAGTCACATACTGACTGTCGCCAGGTAACTTCGCTACTACTGTAGGCTTGTTCATGTATGGTACCTAGATGTCGTTTACAGCGAGTCTTACAGATATCCTCCGCTGTAGTCTGTGCAGGGGGAAAAACAGCATACCAATAACACATGGAGGTGGTATTGCCTACATGGAGGTGGTATTGACTGCATGGAGGTGGTATTGCCTACATGGAGGTGGTATTGCCTACATGGAGGTGGTATTGCCTACATTGAGGGGGTATTGCCTACATGGAGGTGGTATTGCCAACATGGAGGTGGTATTGCCTACATTGAGGGGGTATTGCCTACATGGAGGTGGTATTGCCTACATGGAGGTGGTATTGCCTACATGGAGGGGGTATTGCCTACATGGAGGTGGTATTGCCTACATGGAGGTGGTATTGCCTACATTGAGGGGGTATTGCCTACATGGAGGTGGTATTGCCAACATGGAGGTGGTATTGCCTACATTGAGGGGGTATTGCCTACATGGAGGTGGTATTGCCTACATGGAGGTGGTATTGCCTACATGGAGGGGGTATTGCCTACATGGAGGTGGTATTGCCTACATGGAGGTGGTATTGCCTACATGGAGGTGGTATTGCCTACATGGAGGTGGTATTGCCTACATGGAGGTGGTATTGCCTACATGGAGGTGGTATTGCCTACATGGCAGGCAACGTATCGCTGCAGCCAAACAACGTATTCGTGTTACAAAATAACGGTGGGTCTTGGGCAGTTGCAACAAGAGGACAATTTCTGTTTGTTAGGTTATAATGCTAAATAAACCAGCATCAAAAAGATATTTCCTAATAGCAAAAAAGTTTCCTGCAAAAATATGGCAGCTAACCCTATTATTTTCATTACGAGGGAAGGTTGAAGATCTTGATGATATAAAACAATGTTCACATAAATGCAGCTCAGTTTCACTTCGTTTACGATATTTTGCAAAACTACATCTTAAAATTTCAGTGTTTAGGCCGCATATCACCCTTAACATTCATTCTGTGTATAAATTGTTATACACTCGTGCTACTTGATTTTGCATCAGAAATCACCACACGAAGTTAGTAAGTCTAATTCCGCCCATCCTGTACATATACATGCACAACATTGAGCAAACGTGAAACTAAGAATACAGCAATTACATCATAGTTCTATCAACGCTGCCGTGGAGTGTGAAAAGGGGGGGGGGGGGATTTTACAACAGGTTTTTTTGCTCCTAAACGTCTTGCAACCGAGGAATACAGTATTTTAAGCGAGAATTCCGTGTACCCATATTCGCAGAAAAAAAAAGTCTTAAAGATCCCACTCGGCCTGAGCACGTGCTCCACGAAGATCAATGATGACAGTTGTTTAAAGAACAAACCGAAGGAAGAGAGACGGAGATAGCACACGCACACAAAGTGGCTCACCGTTTCCCTCCCACACGACAATTTCGGGCCTTTTTTTTCTTTCACACCCCACCCACACACCCTCAACCCCCTTCTTCGTCTGAAATTACACCCCCTCCCCTTCAACCCTTTGGACTGCGTCAATTTGCTCGAGGTCGTGACGAGGGCAGCCGCAGTCGAGCCGATCCGCTGGCGCCAAGTTGTTAACTGCGAATTACAGGCGAAGGGAGAGAGAAAGAGAAAGAGGGAGACATAGAGAGGCGAATGTAAAGCTGCGGCCCACACAAAGTGGAGCTGGGGTTTGCACCCACGCTTCACTCTTACCTGCCTGTTCATTTAGTTCCTCTTCATTAATCCCGGCAAAACCCGGAGGAGATATTTTCGTACTCTGGACGAATTGTCTGGTCGGGGAGAGATTGCAGGGGGTATGGGGGTAGGGTAGGGGCTCTTCTCTGCTACATTAGCCCATTCTCTCAGCTGGTTCCCTCATCTGGGTCAGCAGGACCACTGGACAACGAAACAAGCACGAACCATTTCCGCCAGACAATGGAGGTACATTTCGTTCATTGGGAGCTCGCTTCTAGTTTCGGCACTGCGCGAGTGGTTCGTCCCATCAGAAACACGCCTCACACTGCTACAGCATCAGCAACCTGCTCCACATTCAGTTAAAACCCTCCTGGTATGAACTAACTTAGCTGCGTAGGTAACTAAACTGTTTCTCACGTAAAATCAGACTGACATATGGCGTATCCTTAGGCTAGAGATGAAGTAGACCGATTATTCGTCTTCTGCGCATGTACCTAACTGTTAAAGTCACGTGGTCAACGACGATGAATGTGTTTGTTTATATAGATGACAAGCACTATTATATTAAAAAGACCTTTACCAACTTGAATGTAATCAAACTGCATCGCAAACTGTTTACAGGAAGTATAAAAACCTATCCAAGCATTTGTTTACTAAACATAGTTGTAAGGTCAAATCCAATCAACGCTGTTTGTTGCTAGTATTAGTGTTCGCGGAGAAGTTTAGGCTGATCACGCTAAAGTTAGCACTTTTGAAAGTCCTGCTTAAGATCTACTTGTATGCACGTTGTCTAATATTCCGCCTTATGTAAAATTAACGTTGCCGTGAGTCTCATCACTTTATTCATGCGTTGGTCAGATTAAATTGTGAAATTATTAAGAAAGTAAATACTTTATAAGTTTGCTCATTTTTACACTTCGTTGCATTAAAAAAACCGAAAGCGAAAGAAATAATTTTAACTAGAGGAAGGGGCAGTTTAAAATGTTCGTTACAGATTAATTACTTAAGCGTTAGTAGTTTGACAATTTTTCCAGTAGATTCGTTACTCCGCGTACAATTTTGTTTTCATCATATTAAGCGTACTATAAAAATTGTGAAAATGGCAAAAAAAAAAAAAAAAAAAAAGATAGAGAGAGAAAGAGACAAACCATTTGAGAGCTTGCCCGCGCAGGAGGCAGAAGAATAGGCAGTCGTGTATAGTCCATTCCCCATTGGAAGCAACTTTCTCGGAGGCCTGCTAAATATCTACTTGCAGGCCCGTTTCGTATCCTTCCGCCAAATGTAAACAAACATTGCATGTGACTGCCATGTAGCATCTGTCAAAATCAATGTTTACATGCTATTGTGTGTGTACATGTGTTCGTATACTTTCGCTATACCTATAAATAAACATTGAAATGTGACTTCTACTTTTATACCTGTCAAATTTGTTGTTTACTGTTTACAGCTTTTCAAAGAATTCGGTCTTAGGTCTATTTTAAAAACTATTTCGTACGAATATTCAGTTTAGGCTTATAACATTATTTAGGTCAGCTTCATGACGTTTTAAAAATGCCTGAATTAACGATAGTTCTTACGGTTACGTTACATTAAAACATTTATTTTCCACGACATAGCACATTACACTTAATGCAAGCTAATATTTTACCGCGACTGTGTTAAACTCTGTTACAACTGCGGGGTTATGAACTGTATTTAACTTTTTGTTATTGATATGTGTTGGGTTATTTCTTTTAAAGGACGGCCTCAGTTCGAATAATGAATGAATAGACAGTCCAACGAAAAAGCGACATTAAAATCAAGCACACAATTCGTGTCGATCATTTTTTGTTATAGAAACTTAAAATATAGTGGCGAACATGCACTCAAATAAGCCTACCGGACCTTTTATTTCACTCATATTTATATGTATTGCTACTAACTGTGTATTAGGTTTATTGGGGGTTGAGCTTATTTTGTTGGGATTGGTGGTAAATCACATTACACGACTGTGTTTCAAACACCCAGGGCAAAGGTACAATGTTGTGATAAATAAACATACGTGGGTGTAAATAAATAACTTCGTCAGAAAAACAGTTCACATTTACAACATATAAATAGTTCATATCAAATATTAGAAATCACGCACACACAGATCCAGCGTAACTATCACCAAACAGTCACTCCACGCTATTTCACACGCAGCTGTTAACGAAACACACTGTAACAGTATATTTATTACTGCTGTGGAATCACAGATTTATCACAACATCGTAACTTGCTTGGATAGGTTTAAAAGAACACAACGTCTACAAACGGGATGTGGTAATTTGAAGTATTTTGCGGAGTAAGTATAATTCACGCTCCGTTTGTTAAAACAGCAACACGCCATGACATCATGGCTCGCCACGTCTGCCAACTTCACCTTGTTTCTGACCCGCCATCATATCTAAATATATTAAAATAGTATTCAAACATTAAAATCTCTTTTCAGTTGTAAATTACAAATTCAAAAATCATTATTTTTCTGTAATAAGTGTGAAATATGCTACAGTCGAAAACATGTACAATTTATCATGTACTAGTGAAGTGAAACTTCTCGAGTATGAAAGAAACAAAGACAGAGAGACAGAGAGAGAGAGAGAGAGAGAGAGAGTGAGAGAGAGAGAGAGAGAGAGAGAGAGTGAGAGCGACAAGCCTCGCTCAGCTGACAGTTGCTTCAAAGTTGCTCTCGCTCGATAAAACAACACCATACCATTACGGCCTACTCACGATATTTTCCGCTATTATTTTTAACAGTAAAAATGAGATATGTTTCCATCGGGGCTACCTAAATATTTCAATATTTCAATAGGCACCGTTTAATTTACAAATAGTATACTAAAAAACTAGGTTAAAATAATATTTTAACTGTGAACTATTTCTTACCGGTCGTTGCCAACACGTCGCTGCTCTCGCTGTTGTTAATTCATGTTTAAAAAGAAATAAATATTACAAGATATAGAAGATATTAGGGCAGTTTCATTTATTAAATAATACAGTACTCTAAAATTAATCACAGTGTTATATATTTGTGGAATACAGGTTATTGAAAGAACAGGTTGACATGTTATGTCTAGATGTGTTTTTACAAAGGTTGAGTTTCATAAGTCGCTTCCAATCGGGAATGGACTGCGGTTACATCTGTGGGCTTTCATTGTGTGTAATAATGTGTCACTGTTACCAATCTAATAAGCACTGGAAAGTTATAATTTTAGAGCGGTTTATAATGTTTTGGAAACATATTATTTATAACTTAAAACATTTCCCTTTATTTTTTATTTAAAATTCATCTAATCTTGTCATCGCGCTTGATTTGAATTTATAGAATTGAACGTTTGTATTTGTTACTAAATTGAAGTACATTTCCCGACTATACAGAGAATTACTCCATTTTGTTTTCTATTATCCGAGCGCAGGTTTTTCTGCACGTAACCAGAACACAAAGACTTGTGGAATGAATGTGGACGTAATAAACGGCGTGGGTAGCCACGAAACCATATCGTTTGTTTACTTTTTGACCGCGAGGCAAAACCTGTGTTCGGCGGATGATCTGCAGCCGTTGCAGCTGTGTAATCAAGGTAGGGTCCCACGTGGGAGGGGCTACGACTACTTCCAGGCTGGGAGGAACCAATGGTAGAGGAATGTTTATGTGGCGGCAGAAGAAGTTTATGTGGCCGCACGACCGACTCCAGTCGTCTCCGGACAGGCTGTGGTCTCTCGAGGGGCTGCTTTGCATCTGGAGGAGAGTACCTGGAGAGCCCCGGCCTGCTGGATAACGAGGCCGTTTTACGCCCGCGTGCTCCCGACCGGAAGTCTCTCGGTTGGCCAGATATCCGTGGACCCACCCTCCGCGTCTGCGGAGGCATTCGTAATGTGGAACCATAACTTCGACAGCATATCCACTTGCCCCTATACAGTCACTCCCTCTTGTCAGTTGAAATTCACTTTACCACCCTCGTATAGGCTATTCACGGTAAAGTGACCTCTTTTTGAATTTGAAGCCCTCTCATATAGAATAATAGATAATAAATATATTTTATTGTAGCCTTAGACGTTAACTTTCGAGTACGGTGAAATATATACACTGCATTTATTACTTTAATGACAATATTTGTATTTAAAACGTTACAGAATAATAAAACATGGCTTATAGGATAACAGTGACTAGGGCCTCACAAGTGCTCACTTAACTGTGAACAGCCTACATCTAGAGATTGTGCAAAATAGATAAACATTTCTTGAGCCAACATATCTTCTATAAAACTCTTAACTAGTTTATTATTTCATGACTTGATGAACAAGATTTTGACTCGAATAAGTTGTTTACAGATCAATCACGAAGGTACGGCATTATAGTATCAGAATCATCATTGGTTCAGTGAAATGGGGTAGTAGCTTCATACATGCATGGCAGCCAATAAAGACGGAGAACTGACGGACGTGTGTCCAGTACGTTGAATCATAACAAGTAGTCCACATTTCCCGCAATAGAACACCATCTCTACCTATACATGTTTAACGGAGTTAGTAGCCCGGGCATATTTTTTGTAGATTCGTTGTTTGAGCGCTGGCGTTTATCTCCGCAAATAAATATCTTGGATATATACGACTTTTTGCGACAGAAGTTAACCCACTATATAAACCTTTCGTTCTTACCGTAGTAAGTGTTTTCTAAGAGAAAAAATCGTGAAAATGTTAAAAATTCGCATTTTTTTATGTTGCCTGGTAGGAAAAAAGTAAAACAGTACAGTAGTAGTCTAAACCATGGACTTCCATCGCGTGCAATAAAGACCCACTCTTACAAACCAAATTTTCAGAGGAAAGCGGGACGACGGAAGCACTGCACGCCGCCGTATCAGCGCCTTGTGCGTAAGAACGACGGGGCGTTGGGCGTGCGTGTTATATTCGCCCGTATCGCTTTGCACAAACACTTATCGGGCCCGAGTACTCGTACGAATACAGTTACAGTGAACCTCTAGGTTTTGTATTTTGTATTTTTACGCAGTGCTCTTAGTCTTACGGCCTTACCGCGCTTCGGCCTCCCAATACACGGGAGGAGAGGAATCACGTCCTCTCACCACAAAGAGACCAAGATTAATGCGACCGGTGGCCAGATACTAAGCCCAAGCCTGGTAGGTCCGCACATCCCTGCCCCCTCTACCACAGAGGTTCTGAGACCCTCGTCCTCAGAAACCAAGCGTGTGGTCTGGCCGGGGTTCTATCCATACCCCTAGTGCCTCTCCAGGGCACAACCGGAGCTGGTTGCCGCTCACCACCCGGCCTGTCGAAGAGAGTGGGAATCTCTCCACACCTCCTCCAGTATATGGAGTTAACCACTACCAACACTAGTCCAACCTCAATGATCGGACACCAGAGAGAACCTCATGGTGGGGCCTACCGATCGTCCCGTGCTACCGCATACTTTCCATGGTACTTGTGGGTTATTCATGGCCGACATTATCCCTCGAATGGAGTGGCAAGAGGAACTTCCTTCCACCCAAGGTGGTTGAGAAGACCTCACCGAGCATAGCCTTACACCCAATGAAGGGCCGGTCACACTCCACTCCCTGGGAGCCACAGCCCAAGTGGCGAGGAATTGCTATGGTCCAGAGTGACCACCATCCCGGCGGCCGGGCACAAGAGAGCAGTCTGGACTCCTCCCCGGTGTCGCGGTTCACTGTGGATAGTAGCTCTTCCTATGAGATGGAGAGTTTATATCATACATGGTCATATATTCTCCATAGTTTCATCACTGCAACCAAGCCATTGTTACCTCGATCACCGAGGTGTTACGTGACCTATTCCGAGTTCGGGAGGGCGTTGGCCACTCTCCTTTCCATGTCTTTGTACTTCTTCGTTGAAGTACAGACCTTGGGCCCCAACGGCCTGAGTGCTAAGTGGTCCAACACCCCGCCAAGTGGTTGAGCCTTGGTACCATTTATCGGTCCAACCATCACGGCAGATACCCCTGGCCAGTCGCGAGGAAACTGGCAACCCATAGGGAACGAGCGGCGTAGTACAATTTGAGGTATCAGGGGTGGCACAAGAAGGCTTGGGTCGCCTTGAGTGGCCCGTCAAATATGAAAACTGCTTCTCAAGCAGAGAGTACCCAATGGCAATAGACAAAGTGCTGTTGGGTGCTTATAGTGCTGAAGTCTACCATGAACTCATATTTTTTTGCTAAAAGTCACTAGCTCTATATATGATTTTGCATATGAATGTTTTATTACAAGGCATCACCAACGCATATATTTTCTTCCCGTTTAATTCACATTAATTTTAAATGAAATACTATAATTTATACGAAGAATGTAAGTAATAGTTCTATCTAAATAAAACTAAGGTAGTACTTTTATGTTGACGGAAGTATCAAACGCTTGTGATGTATGAAATATTTAGGAAACAACTAGACACGTCACACATGGTGTGATTTTTCAAAGGTTTGTTTCAAGAAATGTGAAGAAACTGCGAGTAGAGTACCTATATCCGACGTTGACCGAGTATCAGATGCCAATCAGAGAAACACGGTCCAGTTTGAGCGGTTTGGAACCCAATAGGGAGTCGGGGCCCGTTCTGGCCTACACAGTCATTTAAGTTGGGCGCTGAAGTGTATCTTTGGCAACTTTGGTCGGTCTGGATCTGTTCAACGGTGAGGAATTGTATATAGAACATACATTGGGTCTGCATGCAAACTTTGACTTATATACAGACACACTTGTAGTTCGGGTAATGTAGTAATGAAGGAAATACTGGATAATTCTGCGTTTTAAGCTTGTGTAGTCATATTTTGTAGTCATTTCCCACTCCTTCAGAGAGCGTTTTGTTAATCCTTCGTTGGCAGTAGTGTGAGAGGTGCGGAGGGTACCCATATTGTAAGACACTTGTTCGCGAGACCCATGTTAACTTCAAATGCAAATCGGACTCCAGGGACAGATGAACCAACTAGCAGCAAGGGCAGCGAGCCCACGAGTCTTTGTGATGCCGCGATGAGGAGAGCGACGAATAGCTTTGCCAGCGCGCGGCACGGTACAAGGCCTGCGAAATAATGCCTGCAGGCGGGTCGCGATGTAATCATTAAAGGTTCGTGTACCTCAATTTCCATCCAATCGTGTCCTCCTCTGCCACAGATCGATAGCTATCAACCAGCCCACGCTGCCCCCCCCCCCCCTTCTCCGGCTCTTGAGATGAGCGAGTTCAGAAACTCATTAAATAACGCCTCACCGGCCCGTTCTCTCGACGAAAATCCACGCTGAGTGATTATCCCGACAAGATGGCGACACATTCGCCCTTTCGGAAGAAAACCATTGCCAGGGTTCGTCGCCCAGTTTTCAAATATCTAGGCGGGAAAGATCCATCTTCTTCAGGAAATTTCACGAAGGCGAACTCTTTGGTGAACTTCGTCAACGTTTGACCATCTGTATGCACTCACTTTGCAAACTATTCTGCAAACTTCTAAAAATTCAATACTTTAACCCTACATTCGAGTTTAACTAGGACCAAAAAAACAAAGGTACACTTCTCTGCCAATTACAACAAAATATGCATAGGTGTAGTAGTTTCGTCGTCTCATTAGATCTTTTCAGTAAATTCATTGTAAATCGAAACTAATTACAACAAATAATATTTTATATAAAATGAAATTACCAATATATAATCTGTATATATATATATATATATATATATATATATATATATATATATATATATATATATTCGTATCTGTAATGACAATGTGATTTATGCCCCACAAACTTGTTTTTTTTTTCTTTGTGGTATTTAGTCTCAAACCATCACATAGCCACAAATTCCTACGTAGAGCCACTCCAGATCTTCTAAAATATTGCAAATTTCAACAACGTGTACAGGCAAGAACATTTTCCAATAGTCGGTTCGAGAAGTTAGAAAAGTATAGGGCTACCCTTACATTTCGTTTTTCGATATTACACCACGATAGGTTTCAAAGAGGCAATTTTTCATTAGCCGTTGCAACAGTAAATACTAATTATATTATTCCACTCAGCGATACTGAATAGAAAGACTCGACTGACGAGTGTTTATAGTTGTTTCAGGTCCTGCAGGACATATACGATGAGTGGGTGTTCAATTACACACGTGAAAGTAACATGCATTTCCTTCACGCTCTAGCTTATGGATATTTAATTACAACGCTAAATGTCAGTGCTTAGTTTATGAACCAATTACTCTTAACGGCTAGGGTATTCAACAGAGATGAGAGTTAAGTGAGGAGGAGATGGTGTGTGAACAGGAGCACCCCGAGAGTACCACCTGACAACAGCGACGTCCACTAAGTTCCCCACAGGAATGTAGCCCAGTTCTCCGTGGCAGAAACATGGTGAGCTAGCTACAGCGACGGCCACTACGTTCCCCACAGGAACGTAGCCCAGTTCTCCGTGGCAGAAACATGGTGAGCTTGTTACAGCGACGTCCACTACGTTCCCCACAGGAATGTAACCCAGTTCTCCGTGGCAGAAACATGGTGAGCTTGCTACAGCGACGTCCACTACGTTCCCCACAGGAATGTAGCCCAGTTCTCCGTGGCAGAAACATGGTGAGCTTGCTACAGCGACGTCCACTACGTTCCCCACAGGAATGTAGCCCAGTTCTCCGTTGCAGAAACATGGTGAGCTAGCTACAGCGACGGCCACTACGTTCCCCACAGGAATGTAGCCCAGTTCTCCGTGGCAGAAACAGGGTGAGCTAACTACAGCGACGGCCACTACGTTCCCCACAGGAACGTAGCCCAGTTCTCCGTGGCAGAAACATGGTGAGCTTGTTACAGCGACGTCCACTACGTTCCCCACAGGAATGTAACCCAGTTCTCCGTGGCAGAAACATGGTGAGCTTGCTACAGCGACGTCCACTACGTTCCCCACAGGAATGTAGCCCAGTTCTCCGTGGCAGAAACATGATGAGCTTGCTACAGCGACGTCCACTACGTTCCCCACAGGAATGTAGCCCAGTTCTCCGTGGCAGAAACATGGTGAGCTTGCTACAGCGACGGCCACTATGTTCCCCGAGGAATGTAGCAATGTTCTCCGTGGCAGAAACAGGGTGAGCTGGTACAGCGACGTCCACTACGTTCCCCACAGGAATGTAGCCCAGTTCTCCGTGGCAGAAATATGGTGAGCTTGCTACAGCGACGTCCACTTCGTTCCCACAGGTAATGTAGCCCAGTTCTCCGTGGCAGAAACATGGTGAGCTTGCTACAGCGACGGCCACTACGTTCCCCACAGGAATGTAGCCCAGTTCTCCGTGGCAGAAAAGGGTGAGCTTGTACACGACGTCCACTTCGTTCCCCACAGAATGTAGCCCAGTTCTCCGTGGCAGAATCAGGGTGAGCTTGCTACACGACGGCCACTACGTTCCCACAGGAATGTAGCCCAGTTCTCCGTGGCAGAAAACAGGGTGAGCTGGTAACAGCGACGTCCACTACGTTCCCCACAGGAATGTAGCCCTGTTCTCCGTGGCAGAAACATGGTGAGCTTGCTACAGCGACGTCCACTACGTTCCCCACAGGAATGTAGCCCAGTTCTCCATGGCAGAAAACAGGGTGAGCTATATACAGCGACGTCCAACTAGTTCCCACAGGAATGTAGCCCAGTTCTCCGTGGCAGAAACATGGTGAGCTTGCTACAGCGACGTCCACTACGTTCCCCACAGGAATGTAGCCCAGTTCTCCGTGGCAGAAACAGGTGAGCTTGCTACAGCGACGGCCACTACGTTCCCCGAAGGAATGTAGCCCAGTTCTCCGTGGCAGAAACAGGGTGAGCTGCTACAGTGACGTCCACTACGTTCCCCACAGAATGTAGCCCAGTTCTCCGTGGCAGAAACAGGGTGAGCTTGCTACAGCGACGTCCATTTCGTTCCCCACAGGAATGTAGCCCAGTTCTCCGTGGCAGAAACATGGTGAGCTAGCTACAGCGACGTCCACTACGTTCCCCAAGGAATGTAGCCCAGTTCTCCGTGGCAGAAACAGGTGGGCTTGCTACAGCGACGTCCACTACGTTACCCACAGGAATGTAGACCAGTTCTCCGTGGCAGAAACAGGGTGAGCTTGCTACAGCGACGTCCACTACGTTCCCACAGTAATGTAGCCCAGTTCTCCGTGGCAGAAACAGGGTGAGCTTGCTACAGCGACGTCCACTACGTTCCCCGTAGGAATGTAGCCCAGTTCTCCGTGGCAGAAACATGGTGAGCTTGCTACATGCGACGTCCACTACGTTCCCCACAGGAATGTAGCCCAGTTCTCCGTGGCAGAAACAGGGTGAGGCTTGCTACAGCGACGTCCACTACGTTACCCACAGTAATGTAGCCAGTTCTCCGTGGCAGAAACAGGGTGAGCTTGCTACAGCGACGTCCACTACGTTCCCACAGGAATGTAGCCCAGTTCTCCGTGGCAAGAAACAGGGTGAGCTTGCACACAGCGACGTCCACTACGTTCCCCACAGGAATGTAGCCCAGTTCTCCATGGCAGAAACGGGTGAGCTAGCTACACCGACGGCTACTACGTTCCCCACAGGAACGTAGCCCAGTTCTCCGTGGCAGAAACATGGTGAGCTTGCTACAGCGAAGTCCACTACGTTCCCCACAGGAATGTAGCCCAGTTCTCCGTGGCAGAAACATGGTGAGATTGTAACACCGACGGCCACTACGTTCACCACAGGAACGTAGCCCAGTTCTCCGTGGCAGAAACATGGTGAGCTTGCTACAGCGAAGTCCACTACGTTCCCCACAGGAATGAAGCCCAGTTCTCCATGGCAGAAACAGGGTGAGCTAGCTACAGCGACGTCCACTACGTTCCCCACAGGAATGTAGGCCAGTTCTCCGTGGCAGAAACATGGTGATCTTGCTACACCGACGGCCACTACGTTCCCCACAGGAATGTAGCCCAGTTCTCCGTGGCAGAAACAAGGTGAGCTAGCTACAGCAACGTCCAATACGTTCCCCACAGGAATGTAGCCCAGTTCTCCGTGGCAGAAACAGGTGAGCTTGCTACAGCGGCGGCCACTACGTTTTCTGTAGGAATGTAGCCCAGTTCTCCGTGGCAGAAACATGGTGAGCTTGTTACAGCGACGTCCACTACGTTCTCCACAGGAATGTAGCCCAGGTCTCCGTGGCAGAAACAGAGTGAGCTTGCTACAGCGACGGCCACTACGTTCCCCGTAGGAATGTAGCCCAGTTCTCCGTGGCAGAAACAGGGTGAGCATGCTACAGTTACGGCCACTACGTTCCCCACAGGAATGTAGCCCAGTTCTCCGTGGCAGAAACATGGTGAGCTTGTTACAGCGACGTCCACTACGTTCCCCACAGGAATGTAGCCCAGTTCTCCGTGGCAGAAACATGGTGAGCTTGCTACAGCGACGTCCACTACGTTCCCCACAGGAATGTAGCCCAGTTCTCCGTGGCAGTAACATGGTGAGCTTGCTACAGCGACGTCCACTACGTTCCCCACAGAAATGTAGCCCAGTTCTCCGTGGCAGAAACATGGTGAGCTTGCTACAGCGACGGCCACTATGTTCCCCACAGGAATGTAGCCCAGTTCTCCGTGGCAGAAACAGGGTGAGCTGGTACAGCGACGTCCACTACGTTCCGAACAGGAATGTATCCCAGTTCTCCGTGGCAGAAACATGGTGAGCATGCTACAGCGACGGCCACTATGTTCCCCACAGGAATGTAGCCCAGTTCTCCGTGGCAGAAACAAGGTGAGCTAGCTACAGCAACGTCCAATACGTTCACCACAGGAATGTAGCCCAGTTCTCCGTGGCAGAAACAGGGTGAGCTTGCTACAGCGGCGGCCACTACGTTTTCTGTAGGAATGTAGCCCAGTTCTCCGTGGCAGAAACATGGTGAGCTTGTTACAGCGACGTCCACTACGTTCCCACAGGAATGTAGCCCAGGTCTCCGTGGCAGAAACAGAGTGAGCTTGCTACAGCGACGGCCACTACTTTCCCCACAGGAATGTAGCCCAGTTCTCCGTGGCAGAAACAGGGTGAGCTTGCTACAGCGACGTCCACTACGTTCCCCGTAGGAATGTAGCCCAGTTCTCCGTGGCAGAAATAGGGTAAGCTTGCTACACCGACGTCCACTTCGTTCCCCACAGAAATGTAGCCCAGATCTCCGTGGCAGAATCAGGGTGAGCTTGCTACACCGACGGCCACTACGTTCCCCACAGGAATGTAGCCCAGTTCTCCGTGGCAGAAACAGGGTGAGCTTGCTACAGCGAAGTCCACTACGTTCCCCACAGTAATGTAGCCTAGTTCTCCGTGGTAGAAACAGGGTGAGCTAGCATCAGCGACGTCCACTACTTTCCAAACAGGAATGTAGCCCAGTTATCCGTGGCAGAAACATGGTGAGCTTGCTACAGCGAAGTCCACTACGTTCCCCACAGGAATGAAGCCCAGTTCTCCATGGCAGAAACAGGGTGAGCTAGCTACAGCAACGTCCACTACGTTCCCCACAGGAATGTAGCCCAGTTCTCCGTTGCAGAAACCTGGTGAGCTTGCTACACCGACGGCCACTACGTTCCCCACAGGAATGTAGCAAAGTTCTCCGTGGCAGAAACAGGGTGAGCTTGCAACACCGACGTTCACTACGTTCCCCACAGGAATGTAGCCCAGTTCTCCATGGCAGAAACAGGGTGAGCTAGCTAGAGCGACGTCCACTACGTTCCCAACAAGAATGTAGCCCAGTTCTCCGTGGCAGAAAAATGGTGAGCTTGTAACACCGACGGCCACTACGTTCCCCACAGGAACGTAACCCAGTTCTCCGTGGCAGAAACATGGTGAGCTTGCTACAGCGAAGTCCACTACGTTCCCCACAGGAATGAAGCCCAGTTCTCCATGGCAGAAACAGGGTGAGCTAGCTACAGCGACGTCCACTACGTTCCCCACAGGAATGTAGCCCAGTTCTCTTTGGCAGAAACATGGTGAGCTTGCTACACCGACGGCGACAACGTTCCCCACAGGAATGTAGCCCAGTTCTCCGTGGCAGAAACAAGGTGAGCTAGCTACAGCAACGTCCACTACGTTCCCCACAGGAATGTAGCCCAGTTCTCCGTGGCAGAAACAGGGTGAGCTTGCTACAGCGGCGGCCACTACGTTCCCCGTAGGAATGTAGCCCAGTTCTCCGTGGCAGAAACAGGGTGAGCATGCTACAGTGACGGCCACTACGTTCCCCACAGGAATGTGCCCCAGTTCTCCGTGGCAGAAACATGGTGAGCTTGCTACAGCGACGTCCACTACGTTCCCCACAGGAATGTAGCCCAGTTCTCCGTGGCAGAAACATGGTGAGCTTGCTACAGCGACGTCCACTACGTTCCCACAGGAATGTAGCCCAGTTCTCCGTGGCAGAAACATGGTGAGCTTGTTACAGCGACGTCCACTACGTTCCCCACAGGAATGAAGCCCAGTTCTCCATGGCAGAAACAGGGTGAGCTAGCTACAGCGACGTCCACTACGTTCCCCACAGGAATGTAGCCCAGTTCTCTTTGGCAGAAACATGGTGAGCTTGCTACACCGACGGCGACAACGTTCCCCACAGGAATGTAGCCCAGTTCTCCGTGGCAGAAACAAGGTGAGCTAGCTACAGCAACGTCCACTACGTTCCCCACAGGAATGTAGCCCAGTTCTCCGTGGCAGAAACAGGGTGAGCTTGCTACAGCGACGGCCACTACGTTCCCCGTAGGAATGTAGCCCAGTTCTCCGTGGCAGAAACATGGTGAGCTTGTTACAGCGACGTCCACTACGTTCTCCACAGGAATGTAGCCCAGTTCTCCGTGGCAGAAACAGGGTGAGCTTGCTACAGCGACGTCCACTACGTTCCCCACAGGAATGTAGCTCAGTTCTCCGTGGCAGAAACATGGTGAGTTTGCTACAGCGACGTCCACTACGTTACCGACAGGAATGTAGCCCAATTAACGGTGGCAGAAACAGGGTGAGCTTGCTACAGCGACGGCCACTACTTTCCCCACAGGAATGTAGCCCAGTTCTCCGTGGCAGAAATAGGGTAAGCTTGCTACACCGACGTCCACTTCGTTCCCCACAGAAATGTAGCCCAGATCTCCGTGGCAGAATCAGGGTGAGCTTGCTACACCGACGGCCACTACGTTCCCCACAGGAATGTAGCCCAGTTCTCCGTGGCAGAAACAGGGTGAGCTTGCTACAGCGAAGTCCACTACGTTCCCCACAGGAATGAAGCCCAGTTCTCCATGGCAGAAACAGGGTGAGCTTGTAACACCGACGGCCACTACGTTCCCCACAGGAACGTAGCCCAGTTCTCCGTGGCAGAAACAGGGTGAGCTTGCTAC
Source organism: Dryococelus australis (assembly GCA_029891345.1). Taxonomy (NCBI): domain Eukaryota; kingdom Metazoa; phylum Arthropoda; class Insecta; order Phasmatodea; family Phasmatidae; genus Dryococelus; species Dryococelus australis. The sequence goes on from CM057005.1 coordinate 111,532,583, forward strand.
AGCGAAGTCCACTACGTTCCCCACAGTAATGTAGCCTAGTTCTCCGTGGTAGAAACAGGGTGAGCTAGCTTCAGCGACGTCCACTACTTTCCAAACAGGAATGTAGCCCAGTTATCCGTGGCAGAAACATGGTGAGCTTGCTACAGCGAAGTCCACTACGTTCCCCACAGGAATGAAGCCCAGTTCTCCATGGCAGAAACAGGGTGAGCTAGCTACAGCAACGTCCACTACGTTCCCCACAGGAATGTAGCCCAGTTCTCCGTTGCAGAAACTGGTGAGCTTGCTACACCGACGGCCACTACGTTCCCCACAGGAATGTAGCAAAGTTCTCCGTGGCAGAAACAGGGTGAGCTTGCAACACGACGTTCACTACGTTCCCCACAGGAATGTAGCCCAGTTCTCCATGGCAGAAACAGGGTGAGCTAGCTAGAGCGACGTCCACTACGTTCCCACAAGAATGTAGCCCAGTTCTCCGTGGCAGAAAAATGGTGAGCTTGTAACACCGACGGCCACTACGTTCCCCACAGGAACGTAACCCAGTTCTCCGTGGCAGAAACATGGTGAGCTTGCTACAGCGAAGTCCACTACGTTCCCCACAGGAATGAAGCCCAGTTCTCCATGGCAGAAACAGGGTGAGCTAGCTACAGCGACGTCCACTACGTTCCCCACAGGAATGTAGCCCAGTTCTCTTTGGCAGAAACATGGTGAGCTTGCTACACCGACGGCCGACAACGTTCCCCACAGGAATGTAGCCCAGTTCTCCGTGGCAGAAACAGGTGAGCTAGCTACAGCACGTCCACTACGTTCCCCACAGGAATGTAGCCCAGTTCTCCGTGGCAGAAACAGGGTGAGCTTGCTACAGCGGCGGCCACTACGTTCCCCGTAGGAATGTAGCCCAGTTCTCCGTGGCAGAAACATGGTGAGCTTGTTACAGCGACGTCCACTACGTTCTCCACAGGAATGTAGCCCAGTTCTCCGTGGCAGAAACAGGGTGAGCTTGCTACAGCGACGGCCACTACGTTCCCCGTAGGAATGTAGCCCAGTTCTCCGTGGCAGAAACAGGGTGAGCATGCTACAGTGACGGCCACTACGTTCCCCACAGGAATGTAGCCCAGTTCTCCGTGGCAGAAACAGGGTGAGCTGGTACAGCGATGTCCACTACGTTCCCCACAGGAATGTAGCCCAGTTCTCCGTGGCAGAAACAGGGTGAGCATGCTACAGTGACGGCCACTACGTTCCCCACAGGAATGTGCCCCAGTTCTCCGTGGCAGAAACATGGTGAGCTTGCTACAGCGACGTCCACTACGTTCCCCACAGGAATGTAGCCCAGTTCTCCGTGGCAGAAACATGGTGAGCTTGCTACAGCGACGTCCACTACGTTCCCCACAGGAATGTAGCCCAGTTCTCCGTGGCAGAAACATGGTGAGTTTGCAACAGCGACGGCCACTACGTTCCCCAGGAATGTAGCCCAGTTCTCCGTGGCAGAAACATGGTGAGCTTGTTACAGCGACGTCCACTACGTTTCCCACAGGAATGTAGCCCAGTTCTCCGTGGCAGAAACAGGGTGAGCTTGCTACAGCGACGGCCACTACGTTCCCCGTAGGAATGTAGCCCAGTTCTACGTGGCAGAAACAGGGTGAGCATGCTACAGTGACGGCCACTACGTTCCCCACAGGAATGTAGCCCAGTTCTCCGTCTCAGAAACATGGTGAGCTTGTTACAGCGACGTCCACTACGTTCCCCACAGGAATGTAGCCCAGTTCTCCGTGGCAGAAACATGGTGAGCTTGCTACAGCGACGTCCACTACGTTCCCCACAGGAATGTAGCCCAGTTCTCCATGGCAGAAACAGGGTGAGCTAGCTACAGCTACGTCCACTACGTTCCCCACAGGAATGTAGCCCAGTTCTCCGTAGCAGAAAAATGGTGAGCTTGTAACACGACGGCCACTACTTTCCCCACAGGAACGTAGCCCAGTTCTCCGTGGCAGAAACATGGTGAGCTTGCTACAGCGAAGTCGACTACGTTCCCCACAGGAATGTAGCCCAGTTCTCCGTGGCAGAAACATGGTGAGATTGTAACACGACGGCCACTACGTTCCCCACAGGAACGTAGCCCAGTTCTCCGTGGCAGAAACATGGTGAGCTTGCTACAGCGAAGTCCACTACGTTCCCCACAGGAATGAAGCCCAGTTCTCCATGGCAGAAACAGGGTGAGCTAGCTACAGCGACGTCCACTACGTTCCCCGTAGGAATGTAGCCCAGTTCTCCGTGGCAGAAACAGGGTGAGCATGCTACAGTGACGGCCACTACGTTCCCCACAGGAATGTAGCCCAGTTCTCCGTGGCAGAAACAGGGTGAGCTGGTACAGCGACGTCCACTACGTTCCCCACAGGAATGTAGCCCAGTTCTCCGTGGCAGAAACAAGGTGAGCTAGCTACAGCAACGTCCACTACGTTCCCCACAGGAATGTAGCCCAGTTCTCCGTGGCAGAAACATGGTGAGCTTGCTACAGCGACGTCCACTACGTTCCCCACAGGAATGTAGACCAGTTCTCCGTGGCAGAAACATGGTGAGCTTGCTACAGCGACATCCACTACGTTCCCCACAGGAATGTAGCCCAGTTCTCCGTGGCAGAAACATGGTGAGCTTGCTACAGCGACGGCCACTACGTTCCCCGTAGGAATGTAGCCCAGTTCTCCGTGGCAGAAACATGGTGAGCTTGTTACAGCGACGTCCACTACGTTCTCCACAGGAATGTAGCCCAGTTCTCCGTGGCAGAAACAGGGTGAGCTTGCTACAGCGACGTCCACTACGTTCCCCACAGGAATGTAGCCCAGTTCTCCGTTGCAGAAACATGGTGAGCTTGCTACAGTGACGTCCACTTCGTTCCCCGGGAATGTAGCCCAGTTCTCCATGGTAGAAACAGGGTGAGCTAGCTACAGCGACGTCCACTACTTTTCCCACAGGAATGTAGCCCAGTTCTCCGTGGCAGAAACAGATTGAGCTGGTACAGCGACGTCCACTGCGTTCCCCACAGGAATGTAGCCCAGTTCTCCGTGGCAGAAACATGGTGAGCTTGCTACAGCGACGTCCACTACGTTACCCACAGTAATGTAGCCCAGTTCTCCGTGGCAGAAACAGGGTGAGCTAGCTACAGCGACGTCCACTACGTTACCCATAGGAATGTAGCCCAGTTCTCCGTGGCAGAAACAGGGTGAGCTGGTACAGCGACGTCCACTACGTTCCCACAGGAATGTATCCCAGTTCTCCGTGGCAGAAACAGGGTGAGCTAGCTACAGCGACGTCCACTGCGTTCCCCACAGTAATGTAGCCCAGTTCTCAGTGGCAGAAACATGTGAGCTATCTACAGCGACGTCCACTACGTTCCCACAGGAATGTACCCCAGTTCTCCGTGGCAGAAACAGGGTGAGCTGGTACAGCGACGTCCACTGCGTTCCCACAGTAATGTAGCCCAGTTCTCCGTGGCAGAAACAGGGTGAGCTGGTACAGCGACGTCCACTACGTTCCCCACAGGAATGTAGCCCAGTTCTCCGTGGCAGAAACAGGGTGAGCTGGTACAGCGACGTCCACTACGTTCCCCACAGGAATGTAGCCCAGTTCTCCGTGGCAGAAACTGGTGAGCTTGCTACAGCGACGTCCACTACGTTACCCACAGGAATGAAGCCCAGTTCTCCATGGCAGAAACAGGGTGAGCTGGTACTGCGACGTCCACTACGTTCCCCACAGGAATGTAGCCCAGTTCTCCGTGGCAGAAACAGATTGAGCTTGTACAGCGACGTCCACTGCGTTCCCCACAGGAATGTAGCCCAGTTCTCCGTGGCAGAAACATGGTGAGCTTGCTACAGCGACGTCCACTACGTTACCCACAGTAATGTAGCCCAGTTCTCCGTGCAGAAACAGGGTGAGCTTGCTACAGCGACGTCCACTACGTTACCCACAGGAATGAAGCCCAGTTCTCCATGGCAGAAACAGGGTGAGCTGGTACAGCGGACGTCCACTACGTTCCCCACAGAATGTAGCCCAGTTCTCCGTGGCAGAAACGGGTGAGCTTGCTACAGGGACGTCCACTACGTTCCCCAAGAATGTAGCTCAGTTCTCCATGGCAGAAACAGGGTGAGCTTGCTACAGCGACGTCCACTACGTTCCCCGTAGGAATGTAGCCCAGTTCTCCGTGGCAGAAACAGGGTGAGCTTGCTACAGGGACGTCCACTACGTTACCCACAGGAATGTAGCCCAGTTCTCCGTGGCAGAAACAGGGTGAGCTAGCTACAGCGACGTCCACTGCGTTCCCCACAAAATGTAGCCCAGTTCTCCGTGGCAGAAACATGGTGAGCTTGTACAGCGACGTCCACTACGTTACCCACAGGAATGAAGCCAAGTTCTCCATGGCAGAAACAGGGTGAGCTGGTACAGCGACGTCCACTACGTTCCCCACAGGAATGTAGCCCAGTTCTCCTGGCAGAAACATGGTGAGCTTGCTACAGCTACGGCCACTACGTTCCCCACAGGAATGTAGCTCAGTTCTCCGTGGCAGAAACAGGGTGAGCTTGCTACAGCGACGTCCACTACGTTACCCACAGGAATGTAGCCCAGTTCTCCGTGGCAGAAACAGGGTGAGCATGCTACAGTGACGGCCACTACGTTCCCCGTAGGAATGTAGCCCAGTTCTCCGTGGCAGAAACATGGTGAGCTTGCTACAGCGACGTCCACTACGTTCCCCGTAGGAATGTAGCCCAGTTCTCCGTGGCAGAAACATGGTGAGCTTGCTACAGCTACGGCCACTACGTTCCCCACAGGAATGTAGCTCAGTTCTCCGTGGCAGAAACAGGGTGAGCTTGCTACAGCGACGGCCACTACGTTCCCCACATTAATGTAGCCCAGTTCTCCTTGCCAGAAACAGGGTGAGCTTTGTACAGCGACGGTTAATATGGCACCGCGAACAAGTTGTTACTGTTGGGTTCACGTTATAATTATTTTGCGTTAAGTTAAGAATTACGACGTGTGCAGAAGAACATAAACTGTTTGGCTTACTGCACTGGTTCACGATAGTAAGTCACGAGGGTAAGTTTAAGCATATATATGCGAATTCAGTTCGTAATAAGAAGCATGCCTGCTAAAAAATTCTAACATGACAAAATGTTTTTGATTCTCTGTTGCGTGAAATTCAGTGGCTGGTTAACAACAAAATGTAAGAGACCATATTCACTGAGTGTGAGAGTTCCATTTACGCTATGTGCGGTTCAGTTTGTAATTCGCGACTGTTCAAGAGACCCGCGGTTGCTCAGCGGATAGAACTCTCACTCCCTATAAAGGCGAAACTGGTTGTTCGCTCGAGGGAAGTGTGCCAGACGATGCCGCTGGTCGGCGTGTTTTCTCAGTGAACTCCTGTTTCCCTAGCCCTTGCATTCAGGAGCTGTTTCTTACTCACCTTTCTTCACCCTCATCGGTTCTCAATACCTCGATGTTAAGAGCCGTTCAAATCTGTGCACTCACAACTTTACAATTGTACAGGCAGCGCGGAGGCAGTAAGACAGCCACGTGAGTTTGGAACTGACCGTAATCCGCCTCGTAGATAATGGCGACCTTAGTCCAGTTGAGGAAGGCCATGAGGTCCTTGAAGGCGCGGTTCATGTGCTGCTGCGAGGGGTGTAGGTTGATGGAGAACTCCTTGAAGGCGGGCTCAAAGTCCATTCTGGCCTCGACGTGAGGTACATCCAGGGCCTCGCAAATGGACTGGATGTGCGCTCCTAGCAGCGGGTCAGACGGACCGAACATCGCCTGGATGCCGTACTCCATCTGGCGGCACGCTGCAACAACACGCATCCCTCCTCCTCAGCCTCACACAACAGTCAGTTATACCTACATTAGATGATGATGTTGATGATGGTGATGGTGGTGGTGATGTGATGGTGAGGAAAATAGTGATGGTGGTGATGGTGATGGTTAGAGGCACCCGAATTTTGAGAAAAGATTTTCTCACACGCTAGATTTCAATATAAGCGGTCCTCTTTCGCTTATTGGCCGCGTATCTCTGTGAGAAGACATTTCATTATTTGACTCGCCATTCTGAATTAAGTTACTCTGATACTGTACGTCTCTGATTCGTGGGCAGACTCTTAAGACGCGTAACATCTAGTTCAGCCAATCACAAAAGTGGATCTGAGCTAAAGTGTTATGAAATACAACTGGTCGTGAAAACTTAACGCGAAATTCGGATGTCCCTAGTGAAGATGATGGTGATGATGGTGATTATTATGGTGATGATGAAAGTGATCATAATGGTGATGCAACACGCAAGCTGTGCAAGAAAATCACAGCCATTTATAAAATATCTCACGACAAAGGATGTTACCTAAAACATTCAACGAGCACTGAAACTGCTACAAATATCCCTTTTTAGCATTCTGACGATCCCAACAAATATGTTAGCCTGTGTGTAACAGAATTTCATTAACTTTCGGAAACTGTTTGAAGCATATTTCATAGTCAAAATTGTTATAATTATGTCAAATATATGGCTGCAGTTGTTTGCCATTATTTTGGTAATTAAAGCTAATTAATGTGTATAACGTCTTAAAAACATTCTAAGAACACAGAAAAAAGTTTTGGCTGTAGAGCATAGCCAGCTGCTATCCAAACACAGTCTGCCAAACACGAGTCAGTGACTATAGTACAGCCACACACATGGTTATAAAAGGACGTGTGTCTGACGGGAGGGTTGGGAGCTCTCTGAGGATATACTTCAGAACGAGCTGATCTTACACATTCGTTTCAGTTTCTTCTGCAGTTAGGGGAGACCCGAGAAATTCGCGTTATTATTTGCAGCAATGCTAGACTTCACTTTGAAAATTTCTTTGTAAAAAAAATGAAACACCAACGAGATTACATAGGTCCGCTGGAGTCAGCAGTATCTGAAAAAAACACCGCAGGAGCAACATCATTTTTATTACTAAAATTAAATTTTTATGATAGTCGCTTAAAAGTATATGGTAGATTGTAAATTAGTGAGTGAGTAAAGAAATTTGGTGATAAAGGTGAGTATGGAGCAGCGCCGGAATGAAAAGGCGGGGGAAAGGCACAGATCATAGTTTAATGTAGTATTAATGTTACTTGAACAGTAATTGTTATCTGTGAGCAGTTAGTAACTAATTTTGCTGTTGATGTAATATATTGTTAAGCTATTAATGTAAATGTAACGTCAAGTGTTTTTGTAACAACGCGATCTCCTGACTATATTCAACATTAAGGCGGTGTTTAAGTTGCGGGAAAACAAATTTGGTGTTTAATTGATGTCAACATTTGTGTCAAAATTGTCCTAGAATTTTCATTGTTAAAAAAAAATCCTATGTAAACTAAATTAAGTTGAATAATTTTGCCCCAAAAAAGAAATACTACTAATGAAGAAAAAATATGTCGACCTAGAGAGGAAGTTCTTCACTTTACGGTACATACAACTAGCTTTATAAGTAGCGGGAATTCAGCACAATATAACGACAACCTGCAGGTTTCTTTCGTTATGTGGAAATATTCCATGCTCTAGAAATATATGTATACTCCGCAACATGCAGACTGCTGTGTAAAGCTTGGGAGATGGTCTAAGTAAGATACTTTTACTTCTCATACTATTTAATAAAATTCAAAATATAGTACAGGTTTCATTTGCCGAGGTTATTGCTGTTCACTAGTATCTACCGCTGCACAACGTCAAGCCAGGGTATACTTGCTTTGGATGGACAGTACTTTTATATCGCGCTAAAACAGACTATTTTGTTATTCCTGTTATTTTTTAGCGTAATAAAACAATTTCGTTGCAGGAACATTACATAGAGGCTTTATTAACACTAAAACTTCAACAATTTAGTTGCACTATAGTGTGACAGCAGTTACACCTAACAAAGAACATGCAGGCTTGTTTTTTGCCATCCACGACTTGTAGGCAAGTTCATTGAAGACATTAGATTATTTTGTGAGTGTGCAAGACACACGTGGTTTTAGTATAAAATACTGTATTCCTATTTCCTCAAGTAGAGAGCCGGAGTTGACTTATACAAGTTGGTGAGGGGGAAGGGGCGGAGGGGTAATGTTTCTTACAAATTCCATGGGGAAATCATAAATCACTAAAGTTATGTAAAAACCTTTATAGCAACTCCTTTTTAAATGTAAAATGTAAATATAACTTTTAATAATCATAACTTTTTTTGTCTGAAATTTTATTAAGACAACAAATTTATATATTTACCAAAAAATTATATTTTTTCTATGGACTGAAATAGTGGTAAAATCTGTCACACACCACGCCATTTTTTTGTCATTAGGTTATTGCATTCGTTTCTCTTTGTCAGTAGTAACTTTTTTGTAATTCCATTTTTTTAGAATTTTGCAGGGACTTTGTGAAAGACGAGCCTGTTGGATATTGGGGATATAAGTTCGTTGCAAGTAACAATAGTAACATAGTGACTTGGGAAGTGGTTAACAATAGTAACATAGTGACTTGGGAAGTGGTTAACACTAGTAACATAGTGACTTGGGAAGTGGTTAACAATAGTAACATAGTGACTTGGGAAGTGGTTAACAATAGTAACATAGTGACTTGGGAAGTGGTTAACAATAGTAACATAGTGACTTGGGAAGTGGTTAACAATAGTAACATAGTGACTTGGGAAGTGGTTAACAATAGTAACATAGTGACTTGGGAAGTGGTTAACAATAGTAACATAGTGACTTGGGAAGTGGTTAACAATAGTAACAAAGTGACTTGGGAAGTGGTTAACACTAGTAACATAGTGACTTGGGAAGTGGTTAACAATAGTAACAAAGTGACTTGGGAAGTGGTTAACAATAGTAACATAGTGACTTGGGAAGTGGTTAACAATAGTAACATAGTGACTTGGGAAGTGGTTAACAATAGTAACAAAGTGACTTGGGAAGTGGTTAACACTAGTAACATAGTGACTTGGGAAGTGGTTAACAATAGTAACATAGTGACTTGGGAAGTGGTTAACAATAGTAACATAGTGACTTGGGAAGTGGTTAACAATAGTAACATAGTGACTTGGGAAGTGGTTAACAATAGTAACATAGTGACTTGGAAGTGGTTAACAATAGTAACAAAGTGACTTGGGAAGTGGTTAACACTAGTAACATAGTGACTTGGGAAGTGGTTAACGTTATTCACTTTCTCGCAGAATTATTAATTTTACTACAACATAAACATTTAAACAAATTCGTCAATAGTAATTTGTTTGTTGCAGAAGATCCGCATGGAAACAGCGGCATCGCCCGCCACGATCCCCACGTGCGATCGCCAGGAAGTGCGTTCAGGTCTCAAAGTGTTCGATTGAATATAAAAATTAGGGACGATACCTATAACAGCGGGTATTCACAGGGAACTCCAGAGGCGGGAATTGACGCACCGTGGGGCGAGAGAGCAGGCAGAGGTGCGGATTGTTTGCAGATGTTGGCGAACTGCGGATGTGCAAACACGAGCCACCGCGCCGATAAACTGACAAAGTGCTGAGCCATCGCTGCTGCTCTGATGGCGAGATTAACGTGCGTCAAGTCTGAGCTTTAGTTCCGCCGATAAGAGCGTGTGAAACACAACAACACCTCCAGCTTCAACAATACAGTTCCCTCTCACGCGCAGTGAAATGTACCAGACACTGTTAACTATTTCTTTTGTTGTACACGAAATTCTTCAACAACTGGTTGCCAAAGATATTTTTGTAACACTCGTGCGGTCGTGAATATAGACGACACACGTCTATATTTTCTTAGTTGTCAGTAAATCCGCGCCGCACTCAAAGGTGTTAATGGGATAAAAATAAAACGTCGTATTCCCTGAACATGCATTCACTGAGACTGGCGTATAGGTGGGAACACTGATCTCACAGACAATATTTTACTTCGAGGTCACGTGAGCAGTGCGCCTGCTCGAAAACTCACGAAGGTGACACGTGTTCAATCCCCGACCGAGTCAATACCGAATTATCGCATATGAGAATCGTGCTGGAAGATGCCGCTTGTAGGCAGGTTTTCTCGGGGATCTCCTGTTTCCCCCGCCATTTAATTCCAGTGCTGCTTCATACCTCAATCACCTTCATCGGTTCTCAAGACCGACCAAGTATCTTCACTCATTCACTCACTCAATATTTTATTTGGTAGTGGCCATAAACTGCTTGTAATATTTCACTGTCCGTTGTTTCTCGCCTGCTTCCTTGCAGCGCGGCCCAGATACGTTCCATCATCGACGCAAGCTCGTTCCTCTCTCACACACTTAATGACACATTTAACGAAGGGCCGTCGCTACAACTTGGGGGGCTCAAGTTGCACGCTCGCCTGTAACAATCACTCCAGCCAGCCTCGGAGAGAACATGGCTGTGTTTTACAAGTTCTCGCCCTCCCTGGTAACTCGAGTTCACTTCAGAGTTGCCGCTAATCCAAGAGGTAGGTACTTGGCCTCTCTCACAGCTGCCTTCAACACAAGCACCTGGCCACGAGGCCGCCACGCATTGTACACTTTTAAAAAAATAATTATTTACAACAGTGCTCAACGAAGTAAATTTACTTTAATGGGTAAAATATATATATTTTTTTAGTTCACTTCAGCTACGTGAAAAAAAAATTATCATGTATTATTTCTGTTTAATAGGAAAAGTGAAGTGAAGAGATTTGGGCGGCTCTTAACACCGAGGTCTTGAGAACCGATGAGAGTGAAGTTAGGTGAGTATGGAGCAGCGTAAGAATGAAAAGGCTGGGGAAACGGGAGACTCCCGAGAAAACTCGCTGCTGGCACGATTGCCACCTGCGAATATCCGGGAGCAGCCCCGCTGGGAATCAAGCCTGGTTCGCTCAGGTGGGAGGAGAGTAGTCTAACCACTACACCACCGTGGTCCCGTGTGATGTGGAAGTTTCTTTTTCAAACTTTTGTGCAATGAACTGCTCTCTCTTTCTCTCTCTCTCCCCCTCATATATATAATATAGATACATATTTAGATATGAGTGTGTGTGTGTGTGCTGGGATATTCATGAATATATTTTAGGACAATGTGGACTTTAAACATATTATATGTACAATTGTTTTATGTTTTCAATTGGATCACAGTTTATCAGATACGTCCAGGTGAAATCAAGAGTCAATAACCAACGTGCAAGGAAATTCAACAAGAGCATTTATTTAAATGCTTTAAAAATTATATTACATAGAACAATTTTATCAAATACCAAACATTGAAAACTGCAGTAAAATCATATCTGAACTTTTTAGAAATTTAATTTTATAGGCACATTTGACTTAATTACGCTTACAAAGCCAGGGTGGGATCAACAGGGAGAGCGATTTATAAATTAACCACTCAAAAAACGAAATTTTGTACGAATAATATAAATATATTTAAGATTCCTGTTTCCGAAAAAAAATACCATTAGTTGCTACAGGGCAAATATGTTTGAAAATATTGTAAAGAATCTGTAGAATAAACAATATTTCCGGAGAATTTTTTACAATATGTAATAAGGGACAGGTAATTTTCACGAAAATATTTATGGCCATGCTAGATTTCAATATCCTACGTCTACGACTACAACTACCTTCAGTTATTGGCCGCGTGTCTACGTGAGAAGACATGGTCTTATTTGACTGGGCCAATCGTAACAAAGTACTCCGATACTGAACGTCCATGATTCGCGGGCAGGTATGTTACATTTCAAATCGTGCGAAAGTGCATATGGATTACAGTGTTTTAGAGTACAACTAGTCTTGAAATATTTTTGCGAAAAGCACCTGTCCATATATAACATTCAAGCTAGGTGCAACAACTACAAACGTCTTTCAGAACTCCTTATTGTAAAATAATTGCCTTGTCTGTTACGTCAGATGTATTTATTATAGCTTTAGTAATCCTATAGGAAATGAGATTCCCAGAAATATTAGTACAAATACAAATGTTCTGTTACTACCTACAAAACTGACGCTGTTACATATCAAGAAATATTGCAGCTACTTTAGCAAAATTGATTGCGTGTTGTGAATCTACAACTAAAGACGTGCAAAATTCGAGTTATTATTACAGACCCAGAAATGTTGCGAGTTCGTATAACCACAAGTTGAACTTTATCCGCATGTACCATGAAGTTTCGCCTCTATTGAACCGCAGTTTGTGAGACACGCCCCGGGCGACTTTCGACCAATAACGAACCTGTAAGGAAATCAAGGACCGAATTCCGTGCTACCTGGTCAGTGGTTGGTCTGGAGCAACATTCAATAAACAACTAAGTGAGGTTCGAGTACACAAAGGACTATGGAGCCTAGCTTGTTGCCGAATGAATCTGCGAAATTTCCGGTTATGTAGGACATGTTGAACTGCAAGTTACTGTGCGCTTGACCGACTGCAGCCATTGGCCGGAAATATATCTGGCCAGCCTCGGAGAACTCTTGAGCCAGTAATATAATAAGTCCAGCGGTGGAGTGAAGATCAAGCAGGTAGGTGACGTTGATTGAAGTACAGCGGCCAATTAAACCACAGACTGTGCTCTCTCGTACATATGGAAGTGCAGTCTAGCCTGCCACCGAAACACAACGCGAATGTTGCACTTCGCTACTTTTTCAATTCTTCAAGAATATAAGTAAGAGATATAACAATATTTTACTGTGTAGCCTAGCAGAGTGAAGAATAGTATCTAACAGGCATATAAAATTTTTTGAGTTTATAATTACAATATGAGCGATCGAATTTTTAAAGGAAAACAAAACTGCACAGATATCTGATCGTGTCTATTTTCAAAGATATGTTAATAATTGTTCAGCCGTGAACTATCTACAAAATGGCATTCATGCAAACGATTCTGCAGCTCAAAGGTTAGTCACTTGCCCGCTCCGATACTAGTAATATTTTGGACAGGTACTATTAGGCGCAGCGTTGTGTGGCGAACACTGTAGTTCTGTGACAGGGTTTTCTCGGGGTGATCCGGTATCCACCGCCTTTGCTCTGCTTCATGTCTTCACCTCGCTGCTGTACACTGCTCGTACATATCTTTATAAAATAATATAGTTAGAGACCTGAAGAATTCGCGGATTCACCTCAGGACAAGCTTGGATTCAAAACACGTGTGTTTTTATTACTTCAGCCATTGGTCCACACGGTGTTTTACACCTCCTGGAGAACGGTGTCCCACTAGTCGCCTTCCACTGTGACAGTAGACAACCAATGTGCAGTTGATATCGGCATATTTGTACATACGACTGTAGAGTCTAGCCTGCAGGTCATTGGACTCGTGAATTTTTCAGGTCTCTGCCTATATAATGTATAATAATGAATACAGTACAGTGATAGTCGCAGGCTACACTTGTGCGAGGACTGGTAAGTGATGTGTACCGTAGTGCACTAGGTGTCAGCTCGTGGTGCAGTATTGTCTGCCGCCAGACGCACGGAAATATAGTCCACTCTGCACGTGGCGTTACGGAAGACAAAGTGGCCGGAAGTAGCCGCTATTCGCTCGCACATGGGCGAGTTTCCAGCATGGCGGCTCTCTGTCGGCGCGTAGTCCACTCCGCCGGAGCTGTGCTTGCGTCTCATAGCACGTACCCAGGCTAGGAGCCTACACATATTGCGGCTTCCGTCCACAAATTTAGGTCATATGTAGAGACCTGCAGAATTCGCGTTATTATTTGTCATCAGGCTAAACTTCACAATGCTGTATATACTCGAGTCGTAGTCTGTTTCCCATTGACCGCACATCTATATGTGAAGTCACTCCATCTTTGACTGGAGTGCACGTGGTTGGACTACACTATTGTGAAGTGTTTATGTACTGGCGCTGAGTTACCCAGAGCGTGTCCAATAAAGTATGGTCCACAGACAGACTTATTGCAAAGGTACATGTGTTTGAAGTTGAACGTGTCCCCGAATAATAACTCGAATTTTGCACGTCTCTAGTTATGTGACTAAGTACAAATTAAGAATAATGTTTTTGGGGAAATTCACAAAGGCTAAATGACTTTTAGGTGAGACAATTTAGGGCGAGTGACTAGGGTCAGATGAATGAGGTCAAATGATTTAAATTCAAATAATTCATTATCGAATGATTAGGGCTAAATGAATTTCATGTAAAATGATCCGGTGATTAAAGCCGAATATTTTTTTTAATTTTTAATTTTTTTTTTAGGAAAACTGATTTTAGGTTAAGTAACTTTTAGGCCAAACTGAATGATTTAAACTAGGGTATTTTAAGGTCGAACAACAAAGTCAAATAAATTACTGTTCGGAGAGGCGTGGCGCTTCCCCGTCGCTTCACAGCAGGGATTCTCATTGGTGTTGCGATTCCACGCTTGTCTACATTTCGGCGGTGTGTGTTCAGTTCCACCACCTTGCGTGGGTAATATCTCGGACGTCACAGGTGGCTGGTGAGTTTTCTCTGGGTTCTCCCTTTTCTCCGACCACTGCATTCCATCGCTACTCCGCACTGCAGCATTATTTAACATCACACTATAGATACAGTAGGCAGCAGCTGGTATATATACAATGACTGGAGGACCTAACTTGGATACTCAGTCAAGCCATCTGAAATCACCCCCAGCAGAATGCTAGAATGATTTCTTTATACATACTTCTTCCTTTCCCGATCGTTATTGTGTGACAAACCTGCTGACGAAGTGGCTAGAATGGCGAGGAAGTAGCAAGTGTATTAAATACCCTCATGTTATATTTTTGCTACAATTATAAGTTGAAATATTTGGTACGGCGCTCGTAGTTGCCACAGCACTGCATCCAGCCGCGATGTATCGAGTCATCTCAGTCGCAGAACTCGCTAAAGATGCTTCGGAATATGCAAGTTCCGGATTCGAACCCCAGGTCATTTATGGATGTGTGTACGTGTTTATTTTAAAAGATATAACTTAATAACTTAATGCAAGTGCAGCAGTGTGTAAACTGATGCCTAGTTGGCACCGCAAAATAAAACGGGTATGTTATATGAACAATAACTCAAAAAATATAATTATTTATGTTATAATGCTTAAATAACTTTTATGGAATATTCATAATGTTACAATTATCTCAAGCATATACCAGTCTGCATTTAAAAATTAATTTGCCTTTATCTGTTAAAATGTGGCCGGGTTCGTTTCTGAAACAGATTATGCGACTTACGAGCAAAATAATATCGATTAAAATTTAGTTCATATTACTTACGCAACACGATTTATGATCACTAAAGACGCACTCTAGCAAGCGAAAGGCGTTATTTCCTATAAGACACAACTACGAACATGTAAATCAGGACACGTAGTTTTCGCAGCAGGCAAATCTGCAATATCCTATATGCAAGGAGCGGCGGTGGTTCAGTGGTCAGACTACTCACCTCTCACCCTAGACGAACACGGTTCGATTACTGGTGGTGTCACCCCACGATTTTCGCATGTGGGAATCGTGACGGACAATGCCGCTGGACGGCGGGTTTTCTCGGGGATCTCCCGTTTTTCCCTACCTTTGCATTCCAGCTCTGCTCCATACTCTCCTCTCTTCACACTCCTCGGCTCTCGAGACCTCGATGTTAAGAACCATACAAATCCCTTGACTTCACTCCTACGAGCACGTCTCTGCTGGATATGGACCGTGTGTCTTCTTCGCAAGACGTGAATCCTATAAGCTTACTCCAGTAATGAATGTCCGCGTGATCTGTGGGCAAGCACTAAGGACGAGTAAACTATGCAGGCACTAAGGACGAGTAAACTATGCAGGCACAAAAGTCGATCATTGCTCCATGTTTCGACAACAAAAAAGACGGGGACGCATTTTGCGAAAACTGGGTAAAGTGAAATGAAAGTAAGTGGAAAATAATGGGTGAATTGCAATACTGTATGGTTAAGAGTTGAGTTGAGGGAATTTGGTCGGCTCTCAACAACGAGGTTTTAGAGAGCCGATGAGGGTTGTAATGTGAAACAGCTCTTTACGTCGGGAGTAATAAACACTGTGTTAAACATATGATGGCATCTCCAGTGCGTGTAATGCTGTACTTCGTGTGTGTGTGTGTGTGTATTATATATAATATATATATGCAATTTAATGTGGGACGAGTGGCTGAATTTCTGAATGTTGATGTCGAGGCGAAATTAACTGATGTACTGCCACGTGATATTACTCGGTACAGGGCGCCAACTTAAATTAAGCAAGATTAAATAACAGAAATGATGTTTAAGACTGTATCTCACTGACAAACGTGACCTATGTATGAACTTCTACCTGCGTACATATGTGGTCAATTACATAGCTCATGCACCTCCCTCTCGTATAGCATTCGTTCATCAGTTGGTTGGCCTGGGATATTAGTAGTCTGTTGATGCAGCTCAGTAACAAGTCCGCCCGAAGCCAGGTGGTCTCCTACTCCAGACGTTCTCTGTGTACCAAACTCACCTTGTTACACACCACGACAAACCATAGTTTGCCAATCAGCTGAAAAACTATTCTGACATGCAAAGACTCTTAAACCTACTTTGCGTTCTTTCAGGTTCAGTTGACATATATTAGGAGAGGATGCAAACCTACTTTGCGTTCTTTCAGGTTCAGTTGACATATATTAGGAGAGGATCCAAACCAAGAAATCATGTAGAGGCGAGAATACGAAAACACGTCAGACGCAATGTTATTTCCAGCAATTATACTTTTATTCAATAGAAATATTCAGATATGTGTAAACTTAAAAATCAGTGTTGGAAAACGAAACAATCAAACAACCCTGATGAGCAACGACAATATTAAGGAAAATATATTTAGAACCTACACTGCCGTTAGGGAGTGGCTGGGAGTAACGGTCGTTAGCATATATGAAAGTCTGACGTAACACACTTACACTGTAAAAAACATCTCTTAAATGAGAAATGTCTCAGTTCAAAATCTACTACACTTATGGCTCTGGCGTACCTGCTGCCCTTAGAACACTAAAGCTCTCACTAGGGTTTCTTGTGGTTAATAAATATGTGCTGGATTAAGCTACAGGCACCTAGCCAATATGGCGTCTGGTTTAAACGTCTGGAACAAGCGCCATCTTGTCTGTACTAGACACGTAGCAAAATTGAGTACCGTATTTCTTACGTGACTGTAGAGTTGATATCGAAGAAGAATACCATTTAATTTGTAGGAACCGGACAGGATCAAATCTTGTAGGCTCAGGAGTGTAGGGGTTCTGTCTTACGTGGCTCACAGCTCACGAACGTGGCGACATCTAACTACTTGACTATTTACTAAACAGCTGCTTAATACTAAAACGGAGGAGCTCTTTCACACTCTACTCGACGTTAATACACAAATAAAAACTTAAAGCGAGCTGTTAAAACTGAACACTCTAGAATCTAACTTAAATATCCTAGGCCTCGTCCAACTTCTGGACGGGCGTCCTCTTCTAACGTCTTGATGCTTTGGAAGATGGCGGCAGAGAGAGCGAGATGGACCTGCTACCCTATACTGGACTCTCCCGCCAATAGAGGTACACGGTTTAAACCTGCTGACCAATCCAATGGCTTGCTACGTAAATCTAAATTGACTGACTCCAGAACGGCCTAAATACTTAATCCATGGAGTTTAAGGTCTCATAGAAATGTAATAAATATATACTAAAATGTTACTGAAACATTAACAATCAGTTGAGACCGTGAGATGGAAATTAATATAAAATAGTAATTTAAAAACACAAAAAAAAAACTAGCTAACTAAATGCATTTACACATGAATATTGCCATTTGTACATCTTATTATTCAGTTCCTAACCATGTGAAAATATACAAAAAGTAAATAAATAATATATGTCACAACATACAGAAAAATTACAAGTGTTAAATATAAGCAAATTTAACCTCGTGAAAAGTACATAAATGATGTTGACAAGATGTATAAACAGTGAAAATGTGGACGTTAAAGGGTGAAGTGAGGTGAGAATGGAGCAGCGCCCGAATGGCTGGGAGATCCCCGAGAAAACCCGCCGACCAGCGGCATAGTCCGGCACGATTCCCACATGCGATAATCGTGTGGTGACCCCGCCGGAAATCGAACCCGGCTCGCCTTCATGGGAGGCTAGTAGTCTAGACACCATACCACCGCGGCCCCACGAACCTTAATGTGAGATTGATAAAACTATAGATTAATTTCACGAGCATATGTTGTAGACTTCAATTTTATTATAAACATTGATCTACATAAACAATTTTGAACGTTTTCTAAAATAACTTGTTATATATATAGGCAATATTTAAGTTGTATATTTACAATAAATCTTTGGCGAATAGTTTCCAATGAATTGTTCGTAACCAGCATTTTTTTATATTCTACTGTCCACGTCATACCGAACATGATTTCTCTAGTAGAGAACGTTCATTTCTCGCCGAATTGGCTGTTGTCTCAATTTAAGTGTCCTCGCCTCATATGTTTAACTGGATTCACAGGCTATTGCATCGATTAGAAAATCGTATAATATATTGTTCAAAATATAAATTGTTTTTGTTAGTGTGCTTTAGTGTTCTTGTATGTTGCTCATAAATACTTTCCAAACAATAGAAAATATATTCTCTAGAATTTTTTAGTACTTTGCACATTAACTATTAGACTCCATTAATAATTATATAATTAATGGAAATGCATATTTGATTACGTTACCTCTTTGTTATATTTGTTTTTCTACTTTACTAAATTTTTATCAGTGATCGTATCTTTAAGCATTAAGTATTTCTATCGCAGTCTCCAGTCGCTTATGTCGCGAGTCTGCTTTCCACAATCGGTTGAGAGCTTACTGTAAATGAATTTCCCCGCGGAGTAGTTGTGTTTCCCCTCACCCCTGGAGTATCGCAAGGCTACCTGCAGCGTGGTTTCAATTCAATTCACTTTGTAAACCAAGTATGGGTTTCGTTGTTTAGCTGCCGTAGACAGTGGGTTCGCATTAATTTCGCCTCGAAGTCTCAGGGAAGCAGCGCTGCCGAACTCTTTATGCTCTGTTTTTACCGCTGCCGCGGTTCCATCTGCGACAACCTCGAGTTTATTAATGAGCTCGCTAATTAAACGAGTGAGATAGGCGCGGGGTTGGAACCACAAAGAGAATATCTGTTGCCGGTCGAGTAGCAGGTCACTGTGATTTATGGCGCCGATACGGCTAACCAGGGAATAACCCGCCGCTAGATATCGCCACCGAGCGCTCCATTACGAGAATCTGAAATCAACGGAAGAGATCACCGTGCAACAAGATCCTCTCCGCTGGATATCTCATTAACAAGTTTCTTAATCTTGCTCCAAGTTACATTACTTCTTAAACTAGACAACTATTTTATCTCGTTCACTGATGCTTTGACTAAGATAGTAAACGTATTTTTTCTTACATCGGTAAACTGCATTTAAAAAACTGCACTGTAGCTATCTAAAAATTACCTGTCTTAAAATTATGCTCACAAAATAATAAATATTTCTGTGGAGTTAAAAAATTTTACGACCATTATACTTTTAAGATATTACTCGTAAAATTACCATGTCAGTGTATATACGAATAGTGAGGAAGTGTGAATGGTAAACAGTTTTCCCATACATGTATGGCATAGCGTCCCTACATTCGCTCACGAAACAGTCAAATACTTCAGGAAATTCCCAACCTTGTATAGTAGCGACGCTGATCATTCCTATATTTGCAGTCTGATAGGTGGCATTATATCCATACAATATATAGGTTAGAAACTTCCATTACAGTTTAAGACGTTTAACAGAGAATTTTTACAATGTAGGTTTGGTTTATCACTGATCTATTTCCAAAGAGACTACAAAACCATAATGTTTCTAGTAACCTGCATCTTTAACAACACTACTTTATTACGTATAGTCTAAGATAGTCAAGCTATAAGTTAAAGCTAAAATCATAATGTGCCACTCATGTGGCCTTTCAACAACACTTCAGCTGAAAATAAAATTTTATTATAACAACTTTTTTAAAATTGTATGACTCAAGATTTAAATTTTAATTACTCGCCAAAAACATCGTTAACGTTATTTAAAAATAATTTGGTAATATTATGAAGTTCTCTTTGATATCATGGCAGGAAACCAAATCGTATCCTCAAAATCTAAGGGGCCATGGTGGTCTGGTGGTCAGACTACTTGCCTCCCACCTTGGCGAAACGGATTCCATACATGACGGGATCACTTGCGGATTTTCGCATGTGGGAATGCTGATGGAGGGCGGGTATTCTCAGGGATCTCCCGTTTCCCCCGCCCTTACATTCCGGCGCTGCTCCATACTCACCTCGTTTCACCTTATTCCGCTCTCAACACCTCGATGTTAAGAGCCGCATATATATATCCACTACAAACAAAACCCAGAAAAAGAACTATCTTTAAAAGCTTTAAATAAATGAGCTAGAATACATTACTTCAATGTCATTACAAAATATCATTCCACAGGCACTGATATATTTGTTTCACCACACTAGTTGCTAGCTTAACACAGTCATGAATATATAGGCTATTCACGATAAAGTGAGCACTTTTTAAGGCCCTGCTAGATTTTCACTTTCAGCCAATTTCTTTCTTTCGGGCACTTTTTGATATATACATTGCCTTGGGACTAATAAACACAGCGTGTACACTTTGCCACTATCAAAAATAAATGCCTCAGGTTGTAATAAAATACATTTATTAGTGGCAAATGTCTGTTGAGAGGGCCTTAAAAAGTGCTCATTTTACTGTGAACAGCCTATAGCTAAGAATTTGTAGACTAACAGATTAAAAAGTCGCTCAAGTGTTGTAAGGAATAAAATAGAATTAAATATTTTATCTGCTACTGAACCCTACCAATAGTAAAACATGATGTTTTTTAATGTTTACAAAGTAACCTCAACACGCTGCTATTTAAAATTGCCACAGATTTTAGTTATGTGTATATCTGTAAAGACAAAAATTATTTACATATTAGTTTGAATTCACATATTGAGGCAAAGTGAAATGAAAACTGCGCCTTTCATTTATGTTTATAGCTGACTTATTTCTTTAATATATTGTTATTCTAGGAGTAAAATAATGCTATGTTATTTTAATGAATTTAATACTCTGCGTGACTTGCTGCTATTTATAAAAATATTTATAAAATTAAAGATTAGTTCTCTATTTTGGGCTTCGAAAAGGTCTGATTTAAAAAAATTAGCTTTTCGTAGAATTGAATATTATTATTATTATTCAGATATATTTTTATAAGCAATGGTATTTGTAGAAGGAACGTGCATAATTCGTAATTATAGTTAGGATGTTTGAAGAGGACTTAATATTGTACACGAGTTATGTGTAATTTAAGGGATTACTGCAAGAGAATATACAATCCTACAGAAGCAGATGGTAAACTATATTGTAATTATATGCTAGTAACATCCAATTTTGCCTATGTTTCTAAACAACTGTTTACACAATAAATAGTACTCGCATCTCAAAAGTCGGAGATTACTACTAAGAAAGATTTCCAAAGCTAAGGAGCAAGACTTAACGCTGGAATATATAACATTTTCAGTAAATTCGCTATTACCATTTATTGAATGAACCAAGTTAAATACTGTGGTTCTCATTTGCAAATGTGCTAGAGGAGAATTTATTGATATATTTTTTGTTGAGATTGTAGGAAAGGAATAATTGATAGTTTCTGTGTCTATCGTGTGAAGTATTAGTTGTGTATTGAAGTTAGTGTTTTGCGCTACTAGTAAAATACATGATATCTTGGTTTACGATTAAGTGTTGTCCTTTATATAGGGCAGAAGCTAGTTTGTTGATATGATGCATGGTTCATATGCTATGCATATTCTTTTGTCGATTTATTAAATTTCTGTCATGTGTAACAATAGAGTTTGTCCCAGGAGTGCATAGTATATATTTCATGCTCATTTTATTCTCATGCAGATACATGCATAATCTCCTGTTGTAACACCGTCCTACTCAGATACTAATAAGTGTGGTACACCAAACTAGGGCTGAGTTTACTCCTCGCAGTGTTTCAACTGTTTAATATTTTGGGGCGTGCCTCAAAATCACCCTTCTCCCTGAGTCGCGCAGAGAGAACGACTATTTACTTAGACATACAAAGTCGTGTACAGGTAAGTACATTTCTCATCAGTACCTCGCTACCAGGTTTGCTGCAAGTAGGTCTCTTGTAGTGTACAGTACTGCTCATAAATATAATTCATACGCCACGTGTCCATGTGATAGAGGACATGTGTATTTATGGTTTGCGCTGTACATTAAAAGGAATCAGTGGTTAGTGTTTCGTGCGGGAGCCTTCCTTTCACATAATCTGATCAGTTTCAGTTTCTACACTTCTAGTTTGTGCATGGTCAGTGACGACAAACAACACACACACTCACCAAGCTCTTTACTGTGTGGGGCAGGTCATGTAGGGGACTATACTTTTGAGGACATGTACCGAAGCATTCTTCAGATAAACGCAGAAGTCAATACAACCAGGGCAGCAGGCTCCGAGCGATAGGAGACAAGCAGCGGGAGAAGTGGCCAGCGGAAGGGAAGTCTGCGACTGCGAGTATCAAGCAGTGAAGGGTGCGGCTGGCAGGCTGGACTATTGGACAAATGATGCCAAAGGATAGAGCGGACACGTGTTAATAAGTAAATTAGATCCTAGGCAGCACTTTCAAAAGTGTTCAATTAAGCGTGAACAGCCTACAACATGTCTTGCGTGGGACTTGCTACCGCATGCTGTGAAAAATTACCTGCGATAGTCCATTCACGGTTACTTCCAACTTTGAAACCCTGCAAAGTTATACTTTCAGGAAATTCTTCCGCCTCGTGCACACTAATCTTAACCAAGTTAAGAAAAGTGCACCGAACCAGCCCAAGGTACGATGTAAACCAGTTGTCCTCGGATATGAGCCTCATAATCCTATAAAAAGTATGAGTGTCGACAGTTAGCCTGGCGGCTGAACCGAGGCAGTGGGTGGCTGCTGACAGCTCGTCTGGCAGCGAAGTCGAGAAATTAACGCCTCTTAAGTGTTGAAATTGAATCCAACATGGAGGGCGC
Source organism: Dryococelus australis (assembly GCA_029891345.1). NCBI lineage: Eukaryota > Metazoa > Arthropoda > Insecta > Phasmatodea > Phasmatidae > Dryococelus > Dryococelus australis. Next base: position 111,555,632 of record CM057005.1, read on the forward strand.
CGACAGCGAAACCTATACTTTAAAAACATAAACATAGGGCTGCCGCCTGGTGGCTAAATAGACAACTCGCCTGGTGGCGATATCAGTTATTAATACACTAGCGCCATCTAGATGCTGTAAAAGTAAACTTATGAATTCCAAGAAGGTGCCCTCCAGAAATGTATAAACAAATGACAAACGAAAGACCAAGATGGCTACATACGATAGAATAAGTATAGGTGAGGGCGGTGGAGCTTTGCCGACTAATTAGCGAAGGCAAGTAATTGTTCCATTAAATAACCAATAAAAAATTGGTAAAGGTGGTGGTGTAAGTATCTCTGGACATATTACATTTAACATATTTATGATAATTATTATTTAAATAAAACATTATTTTCCGGATGTTTAGGATTTTTTTGGGGTTTTTTACACTTTTTTTTTCTTTTTGCTAAAGGTCATACAAGGTCCAGGTTTAAGGCCAAAGTCACCCAGATTCGATGTGGTAGTTGAGTGACGTCACTACATGACTGTCGGCCGACGCCGGTGCCAGCTTTGTCCCATTTAACATACATTATGCCCGACTCGGCCAATCCCATCTACTGTCATATTCAGGGAAAGCGACCGCAATTTATAGCTTATCATGAGTGGTCAGTTTGGCTGAAAAATATTTCATACTTTTGTTATGTAGTTTTCCCTTGTTAAATTTCTGTTCCATTATAAAAGCAATTCAATTACACAATTTTGATTGAAGAGGAGTGAAATTTAATTTCATCATTGTTCAGAATATTCCACTTACGCATATTCACGTGCACAGAACTACAAATTAAATTACCTATTATAGAAATATTTACTTTTCAATTAATTAAATACATTTTGCATTCGTGTTTTCAGAAGTTTGCCGTAGATATGTTTCAGGCGTAGGCTCGAGAAACGAAAATAAAGTAGACTAGAGACATATATTAAAATGAAAAATTGCAATAATTTTGAAATTAAATGTTTATAGTTGTGTACGTAGCTATTAAGCTTTAGAAATCCAAAATTGCACGGTTTCATGAATTTTTAATTTTTTAAAATGAGATTCACAAATATCCTTTATATAGCTGTATTTTACTCGCAGATGTATTACAGTATATTATTTCCACGAAATTCAACATGACGAACTGTAGTAAAAACAGTTTCTCGCCGTGCGAGTACTACAGAATAATATATTCAGTTATCCTTCCTTGCCTACAGGGATCTTAATCTAATGAAACATGGATTTTGGAAGTTAAATATTGGGTCACTACTCTTTACAATTTTCGAGATCGGGTATCGAAAACCAATCGGGTAAAAAATATGGAATTGAATGTTACTATACTTCCCAAATGTGAAGCAATAACGGTAAATGTCTTCATTAGTTAGCTGCATTTGAAAACAATTAAACCCAAATCCACTTTCGTGGTTGGATGACTTCAACTCCCGTGAATCACAGACGATCTCTAGTGAAGTAAACCAATTCCTAGTGGTCTAGTCAAGTAAGGAAATGTCTTCGTACACTAGCTTGCAGCAGATCTTGGAACATTTTCTAGTACTTCCTCCACGTAATTCCTCTCGAAAAATACTGATGACACTACGAATCAGGTATGCCAACTGTTAGGCAATTAAGTTCGAAGGAAAGTGGCTACAACTGTATCTGACTGTTCAATATTCATATCTCAGTAACAAACAGTAAACACTCCCAGATCTGTGAGAAAAATATACTTTACACTGCATATTAATAACGCCGTCTGTTTCCCGCGAAAATATCTCTGCGCAGGACAAACATCGACATTCTACATACACACATGCAGGTTTCCTTTGGCTATTGGCCGGGGTTCTATGTGGGGACACATTCTCTATTTGACTAGGCCTATCAGAATTAACTTACTTAGCAACTAACTTTCGTGATTGGCTGGCAGACACCTCAGACGCGCGAGAGTTCAAATCATCCAACCTTCAAATTGTTTCTGAACTAACGTGTTTTCCAGTACAACTAGTCGTGGAATCTTTTCGTGGAAATCAGGTAGCCATATATATATATATATATATATAAATATAATATATATAAAGAATGCATATATTGTAACACTGTAAAAAGGTTTGCTAGAAATTATTAATTTACATATTTAAAAGCAAAATTATTACGAGTTTATTCAAAAGTAAAATTTAAGTTTATTTATATTTCGAATGCTGTCGAAGACACATTTTGCAAGTAAACTTTAGTAATTTAGTATACTTGTAATGAATATGACTGTTGTGAATTATTAAATATCAGTACAGATGTTAACAAATATTGTTAATAATTAATTTTAAGTACATTAATTTCAGTTCAAAAAATGACAACGTTAATGGCTGAAACGGGTGTACAGTAAATAAGTTATTAAACCTAATTATAAAAGATATTACTGATTTTAATTTTTTTTACAAAATGTGCTCTTTTAAGCATCTATAATGGAAATACGTCTAAATATTGATTGACTCTTAGTAATTAACTTTTCAAACACAAAACAAGTAAAGTTTAACTAAATGTTTTATGATGTTGGAAAATATACATGTACGAATTTCATATACAACACATAATCGAATTGTTATGACAGTTTTTATAGCGTACGTGCTACCTCCTAGTGAGTTCGCAGTATAGAGCAGTACTTCATTTGAAGACGCTATAATTTCACCTTGAAGAATCTTTACATATTTATTCGTACAGTAGGATATAAAACACCAGTTTGGAAAGGTTATTATAGGCTTTTCACTGTAAAATGAGCACATTTGAAAGCGCTGCTAATATATACTTGTATGCACGTTGTGTATTTTTCCGCCTTATGTAAAATTAACATTGCCATGGGCCTCATCACTATATTCGCACGTTGGTCAGGCGAAACTGTAAAATTATTGGAAACTAAAATATTCGACAAATTTGGTCATTTTTACACTTCGATGCATTAAAAAAAAAACAGAAAGTGAAAGAATTATTTTTATGTTATTATAAATGGTTACCTAACAGTTTGTATTCGACGTTAAGATATGGAACTAGTTTCCCATCAATCGTTACCAACTTTACTGGGTGCATGTCACTCAGTGCGCTTGTTAAAATACAATGTTAATAGAAGTGACTTTTTTCTTATCTTAATTTTAAAAGTGCTCACATAATCGTGAACAGCCTTTAAACACAATTAATACAAAATATATAACATATTTTAATTTTTAAGGACGCAAGAACAACATAATTAATTTTCATTTTAAGGGCTCGTGAAAAAAAAGGGGGAGGGGAGTTTTCGCCCACCTGTAGGCCTTCACTCTAAATGTGAATAATTGATTTCAATCCAATGAATTATTTTTAATTGGCGAATCACTGGAATGCGCTATGGTTTTAATTCACTAGAAGCCATTATAAATCATCGTTTACGCAGCGAATACCGGCAACTAAAATAGAAGAATTTCACTGATTCAAGTGGAGCAGTTTTAACATATCTGCAGTCATGTTCGCTAATTTGGAGAAGTTTCTACTTTTTAGATTTTAGTTTGTATAATTATAAGAACGTGAATTTGAGGGATGTTTTCGGAAACAGCCCAGAATGTTCAATTCTCTAAATTATCGGGACCACACAGTTTTCCTATTTGCTTCTACCACGGCGACAGTCTTATTTCTTATTATACTTGGTTGCACGTGATCTTGTCAGCACATTTCTTCATGTTTATTACTGACTAAAGATTTATCACTAATCAGCTGTACGGAAGTTCATAACTAGAGACACGGATTCATTCTGCAGCAAGCTAGACTCCGCAATCCTTTGTGAACTCGAGTCTTAGTTGGTAGTTGAATGGCTGTTGCTCCAGTTTAACAACCAACCAGGCTATAATAGGACTCCGTCCTTTTTTACTTGCAGGTTGGATATTGGTTCGAAGTTGTCTATAGTGTGTCTATCAAACTGTGATCCAATAAAAGAACAAACTCAAATGAACACGTGGTTGAAATCTAGCTGGTCCTGAAGTAGTTGGCGCACTCCCCGGGTCGCCAAACTTAACGCACGAGCAGATTGTATAACTCACGATCGTCCAATCTGGCGAATGTCGTCACGGGTAGAGCATTTGCTCCTTAAGGAAATAAACTTGCTCGGAATGCTCGCCCTGGTAGGGGATTCGAGCCCTAACGTATTCACCCCGGACTCTGCTTCGTCGGGGACGACTACGATGTCCTTCCAGCTCCTTCGTATTATGCTGCTGTTACCATTCTCTTCCCTTTTTTCTCCATCCCTCTCCGGTACTTTGCATACAATTTCGCGTTGTCCGACCCTCGTTCCTCGCCAATTTCTCGGACAGCCAAACTCTTGCCCTCCCGGCAGGCAGATATAGCCGCTCGTTGCTCGGACGTCTAACGACCTTGTTCGCGTAAGATTCCTGTCCCTCCACGCCCCCTCGACCCTTGATTCCAGGACTGTCCGGCAATCCGTGGAGCTATTTGTCCGCGGAAACTCCCGGAGCCGGGGCCAGGAAATCTGCTCATTACTCCCGGGACGAGCTGCATTGTCACCTACAACACGCTCCGGAATTTAATTCCCTCGACCTGGAGCGTGGTGCTTCATGGAGGTTCACTGGTCATGCACCGGCCTGGTATGCGCACACTCTCCTCGTCTCCAGATGCACCGAGTCCCGTTGCAGGACGCCGCTTCATTACATCGCTGTAAGCACTGCGAACGTCGCCACGACACACTCTATGTACTGCCGACGTAGCATTACGTCTGAATTTAACCGGGGCTGCAGTGGTGTTGTGGTTAGACCACTCGCCTCCCACCAAGGCGAACCGGGTTCGATTCCCGGGGGGGTCGCCACTGGATTTCCGCGTGTGGGAATCGTGCCGGACAAAGCCGCTGGTTGGCGGGTTTTCTCGACGATCTCCCGTTTCCCCACCCTTGCATTCCGGCGCTGCTCCATAAATCACCTCGCTTCACCTTCGTAGGCTCTCAAGACCTCTATGTCAAGAGCTGCCCAAATTTCTCCACTTCACTGCAATTACAAACTTCTCTTACTCTATGTGTGTTTGTGTGGATATATTTCCGGATTCGCTGAGAAAGTCAGCATTCAGTTCCCGTGATTTGTTAAAGAACTACATAACTTTAACAACACTGAATTCAACAACAAAAGGAGTAATAAATAGCAGCATGTTGGAGAATATGATACTACGAGAGGAGTAATAAATAGCAGCATGTTGGAGAATATGATACTACGAAAGGAGTAATAAATATCAGCATGTTGGAGAATACGATACTACGAAAGGAGTAATAAATAGCAGCATGTTGGAGAATATGATACTACGAAAGGTTTCCTTTCTGTTTTCCACTGGCCCCTACCATCGGCAATAATTAGTCGTAATTTTCGCTGTAATTTAGAATTAAAAGTACAGAAATAATCCAAAACATTTAACTGTATTTGCAATATAAAATGTTTTAAATAGTGAACATTCCCCTAGTTCCTTTTCCTGGTCAGTAGGTTTATCCCACGAAGTTCAAACATATAAAACGATATCAATTAAAGTGATTGTATTTAAGGACTTAAAATAAATTATAAGAAAATGTATTTTTTTCGAAATTAAAAAGCAACACCGCGGATAAATTATGTGTACGTTCTGGCTGAACTTTGTTCTACTGTGTAAGCACAATGCGTAACTAACAAAGAAATAGAGTTTTTTTTCCCACTCGGTCATAGTTTTTAGAGACTTTAAGCAATAGAGCAACAATATAATTCTACATATAAAATAAAGTGAGATAAAACAATTTAATCACTCTGATATTATGTACTTCATTCGCAAATATCGACACGCAATAGCTGATGAAGGAGCTAACTATAGAATGGGTATGGTGTTGGTATTATTAAAATAATGGTGTGGAGTGCAAAAAAATTGCCAATAACACTGTACACTGTATCTCGTGGATAACACTTTCATTTCGCCGGAGAAATCCAGACGAACAACATCGCAGCCGAGTAATTTCGCTGGAAAGTTTTTAATATAACGTTGCCGTGATGTAATCTTTGTGTTTACAGCCAGTAGGCTTAGCGTTAAGCCGGCTCGAGAAGGGGGGGGGGGGGAAGAAGGCAAATGTAAGCGCTCTTTTTTTTTATGCTTCTCGATTAAAGCTGTTAAGACTGCCAGGTAGAGAGAGGCTTGTGTGCGTGTACTGGAGAGGCAGAGTTCGGATTCACGGGGGTTTGAAACAAATGTAAAACCGTCATACCGCTAGTGCACACTTGTTGGTTTATTCAGCGAATAACAAAAACTAACCTGCTCAATCACCACGTGTCCACACCATAGACACATTGCAAATGAATTATACTTATGACCAGTGCTGTGCATAGCACAGAGCACATAGCAGAGCCCAGTCTTCCTTGTGGTGGACATTCCTACATCTCTAGCACAGAGCACATAGCAGAGCCCAGTCTTCCTTGTGGTGGACATTCCTATACCTCTAGCACAGAGCACATAGCACAGCCCAGTCTTCCTTAGATGGACATTCCTACACCTCCAGCACAGAGCACATAGCAGAGCCCAGTCTTCCTTGTGGTGGACATTCCTACACCTCCAGCACAGAGCACATAGCAGAGCCCAGTCTTCCTTGTGGTGGACATTCCTACACCTCTAGCACAGAGCACATAGCAGAGCCCAGTCTTCCTTGTGGTGGACATTCCTACATCTCTAGCACAGAGCACATAGCAGAGCCCAGTCTTCCTTGTGGTGGACATTCCTACACCTCTAGCACAGAGCACATAGCACAGCCCAGTCTTCCTTGTGGTGGACATTCCTACACCTCCAGCACAGAGCACATAGCAGAGCCCAGTCTTCCTTGTGGTGGACATTCCTACACCTCCAGCACAGAGCACATAGCACAGCCCAGTCTTCCTTAGATGGACATTCCTACACCTCCAGCACAGAGCACATAGCAGAGCCCAGTCTTCCTTGTGGTGGACATTCCTACACCTCCAGCACAGAGCACATAGCAGAGCCCAGTCTTCCTTGTGGTGGACATTCCTACACCTCTAGCACAGAGCACATAGCAGAGCCCAGTCTTCCTTGTGGTGGACATTCCTACACCTCTAGCACAGAGCACATAGCACAGCCCAGTCTTCCTTGTGATGGACATTCCTACACCTCTAGCACAGAGCACATAGCAGAGCCCAGTCTTCCTTGTGGTGGACATTCCTACACCTCTAGCACAGAGCACATAGCAGAGCCCAGTCTTCCTTGTGGTGGACATTCCTACACCTCTAGCATAGAGCACATAGCAGAGCCCAGTCTTCCTTGTGCTGGACATTCCTACATCTCTAGCACAGAGCACATAGCAGAGCCCAGTCTTCCTTGTGGTGGACATTCCTACACCTCTAGCACAGAGCACATAGCACAGCCCAGTCTTCCTTGTGGTGGACATTCCTACACCTCCAGCACAGAGCACATAGCAGAGCCCAGTCTTCCTTGTGGTGGACATTCCTACACCTCTAGCACAGAGCACATAGCAGAGCCCAGTCTTCCTTGTGGTGGACATTCCTACACCTCCAGCACAGAGCACATAGCAGAGCCCAGTCTTCCTTGTGGTGGACATTCCTACACCTCCAGCACAGAGCACATAGCAGAGCCCAGTCTTCCTTGTGGTGGACATTCCTACACCTCCAGCACAGAGCACATAGCAGAGCCCAGTCTTCCTTGTGGTGGACATTCCTACACCTCCAGCACAGAGCACATAGCAGAGCCCAGTCTTCCTTGTGGTGGACATTCCTACACCTCTAGCACAGAGCACATAGCACAGCCCAGTCTTCCTTAGATGGACATTCCTACACCTCCAGCACAGAGCACATAGCAGAGCCCAGTCTTCCTTGTGGTGGACATTCCTACACCTCCAGCACAGAGCACATAGCAGAGCCCTGTTTTCCTTGTGGTGGACATTCCTACACCTCTAGCACAGAGTACATAGCACAGCCCAGTCTTCCTTGTGATGGACATTCCTATACCTCTAGCACAGAGCACATAGCAGAGCCCAGTCTTCCTTGTGATGGACATTCCTACACCTCCAGCACAGAGCACATAGCAGAGCCCAGTCTTCCTTGTGGTGGACATTCCTACACCTCCAGCACAGATCACATAGCAGAGCCCAGTCTTCCTTGTGGTGGACATTCCTACACCTCCAGCACAGATCACATAGCAGAGCCCAGTCTCCCTTGTGGTGGACATTCCTACACCTCCAGAACAGAGCACATAGCAGAGCCCAGTCTTCCTTGTGGTGGACATTCCTACACCTCTAGCTCTGACATGAATGGTCGATGCTGATATCATCGAGCATGCAATACGTTGTATGTACACTGTTTGCAGGAAAAGTGACGTACACAAGTACAGAGCAGGCCTCAATATTACGTGATTGCAACCCTTGAACTCAGAAGTTAATGTGTGACAGAACAGGTTAAATATTTAGCATTTAAAAATGTTTAATATATTTGGTGGAACTAACGGTTAGTGACCATTAATAAGGTTAAGCAACCATACATACATCAAGTAACTATTATTTCTAATATATGTAATGCTGACAGTTTAAGAAAAATTTAACACTTATCGCTCCGTACACATCTACTACCATTCAATACAAGCTAGAATTGTTTCACTTATATTCTCCATTATACGAATGTCATTTATGCTGTTCTCTGCTTCCCAACTTACCAAAGTCGCATTGGTTCTCACCACATTTGACACACTTATTTCATTGAATACATTTTACTACTGGCTGGCGGTCAGCCTGTGGAGTGGTGAGTTGATTGTCTACCAATTAAGTATCCTTTCATGTGCAACAGGTAATATAACTTATATTGTTTATTTCAGTTATAATGGAAATATTATTTATTTTACTCACGATAATTAGTGCTACTTGCTGTAAAGTTCTTTCAAAAACCTGTCAAGCGTTAAAAAGACAATATAACTACGTACACGAAAATTTTAACTACACTGCCGCCTCATTTCCAATTTTTAGCATAGCCCGAGATACACTTGCGCATAGTATTCACAAAACAGAAACAAACACAACATTAAAAAATAACGGCTAACATATTAACGTCTCTAAAATAACTACAGAAAGATGCGTAGTTCTATAACAATACAATAATTAATACAACACTACGAGAAGTAATTTACAAAGAAAATACAAAAGGGTAATATTGAAAAAGTAGTTCCCTCTTGAACGATAGGTACTATTTAGATCCACAAAAATGTATCGAATGGGAAGTTATTTTGATTTTAATTGAGTATATATTATTAGGGCCAACTATTTTTCTCGACATCGATTTGAGGACAAGTTGTGTTCGCACGCACGCACGTTAGTTCGGAACCGCTTTCGTGATTGGATCATTTGAATTGAAGGCGTTTTATCTGTCTGCCCGATAATCACGGAAGGTCAGTATCGGAGAGACTTAACTCTGATTGGTTCACTCATGTAACAGCCTGTACTCACACAAAAACAAGTGGCCAATAGTCAAATGGGGACTGCAATTGTGAACATAGGATATTGAAGTCGAGCCTCCGCGTAAATATTTTCGCGGGAAACAGGCGGCCCTAGCTATAGTATATCGGAGAGAATACTCGTTTCCACAGCTTCATATTGTCAGTGAGTGACGGAGTTAGTTTACGTCAAAATAACCACCATGTGATTTCGCTTAAGTTTACTACCTTATCGAGTAGCCGAAAGATATGTTCCACATGGATACAAGATAACAAGTCACTAAAAGTATTTAAAAAACAGTCCGCATCTTATAGTAAGTTCCACTTTTCCATTTCCGTCTCCAAAGTGTTTTATGAAAGTGGAAATAGCTGAAAATGGAATTCTAAAAAACCTTTTTGGGTACTAGAACACGTGCGGAGGAAATGTAAGGTTGTCGAGGAACGTTCAATTTACTATTCTCTTTATTATGACACCATAAAATGAGAGCGCAACCAATGAGAATCTCAAGAGACGCTTTGCCAACGTAAAGATTGCATACCAGTTCAGTGGCTTGGCATTGAGGCGACGAGACGTGTGTAGAACGTACCTGGGTCGCCCATAGTCACGCTACGAATCAATGCCTCGGACAAACTAAATACCTCCAGCTAGACGGGGCCCTTAAGTAAGACACCCTAGTTACAAGTGCGACTCGCATCCCCTTGCGATGCACATCTCGCGTGGAGTACACGCTCGAGTGTGCACTCGAGAGCGGAGAGCAAGCCGTGCCAAGTGTTCTCGGGAACAATAACTCGTCGACGATGAGGCGAGTGGTATATCTGTCGACGATGAGGCGAATGGTATATCTGTCGACGAAACAAAAGGACGAGCAACCGCGGTTATCTGCGGTCCTGTTCTTTTTTTTATTTATTGAAACGAATTACAAGACAATGCTCTTTTGTTGTCCTCTCACGAGTGCATGAATAATTATTTTTTAACCCTTTACCACACACATTTGTCATTTCGCACGTCGAAACTTAGTAACGACCGTATTTAACACCCCCCCCCCCCCCGAATAACCAAATGTATATCACCACCTCTTGCTGAATAAACGTGAAAACTGTATAGGATTACAGTTAATAGAGAATGACAAAAGTGTTTTTTTTATAAACATTCAGTCTCTAATGTATATTCACTTATATTAATCATACAGGCCAAGATAGTGGCATAGAGTATATAAGTGTACAGAAACGAATTGGCGCAGCATCTTCTTTGAAGTGGTCGTACCCACCCTGTGACTGGCTGTGCAAAGCTCTGGGAACGGGGCTCGTGTCTGATTGGCTACCACGTGCTGTAAGAGGTTCCCTATTGGCTGGACCACCGCGCCATGTGGCGATCAGGTTACCAGGCTCAGACAGTGGTTCATGTTTGGAACCAGGAACAGCTGAATGCAGATTTTCGCTTGTAAATTTTGTTAACGTTACGGAAGGCAAGTAAGTTTTATCGTGGTCCTCCGATTTTTCTTACAAAATGTACACCTCTCTTATGTGTGTTCGGGGACATTGCCAAGGCGTGCACAAATACACGTGTATACTTGTATATGAGTGTACGTTGTTAGGGGGCCACGTGTTTTTCGCGAAAAGATCCCAAGACAAGTTGTGCTCCAAAACACGTTAGTTCAGAACCAGTATCGCTGTCGTATGATATTAACTCGCACACGTCTTAGGTGTCTGCCCGCGAATCACAGACGTACAGTATCGAAGTAGCTCAATTCTGATTGGCGAGTGAAGTAAGAAAATGTCTTCTCATAGAGACATGCTGCCAATAAATAAAGAAAATACTGTTGGTATACCCATAGGGTATTGAAATATAACATGTACAAAAATCTTTTCTTGAAAAACAGGTGGCCCTAGGCGTTGGCAATTCTCATTGGCATGTGTGTGATATATGTTAAACGTGGGATATCAGAACTCATTATGATCAGCTCTTACTTTTTGGTACTATGCTGGCCTTCATAATATTTAATACTCTTCAATATACACCTCTCACTTAAGTAATTTAGTAAGTTACGTTGATTGCGGTACATATTTACTGAATGTTATAACAAACTATATATTATACGCATATATTCACGACTGTATGGCTATCAGTAGTGTTGTTTCTGTTATCTTTAAAACCCTCCCATTGTGTTCATACAACACCGGACTCACTCACTGTGCTGTACCAAGTTCCCTATTGGCCGACTCTCTCACAATATAATTCTGAGTTGAAAGTGTCTCAATTTTAGCCAGTGAACAAGATGCTGCTCTACGTGCTGTGTGAGACGTCGGGACGCCCTCCTACAGCTGTCCAGTGGCCGCCCAGTCTCTCTGGCGGCGCTACACGGCGTCGCGACGACGTAGCAGCGGCGATCAAGAGTCTCCACGTCGCGAAGATCTGGTTCGACGTAAGTTTCATTTAGCTCAACGTAAGATCTGCTTTTATACTAGTATTCATAAAAGTACCTTATTTTTAATTGAATTAAACTTTTACCTATATTTCATACATATATTATAATATTTCGTTTATAATTCATACGAATAAAAACAGGGGGAAAATAGGTGTATTGGTAATGCGTAGTAAGATATAGTTCTTGGTCTTGAGAGCCGATGAGGGTGAAGTGAGGTAAGTATGGAGCAAGGGCGGGAGAAGCAAGAGATCTCCGAGAAAAGCCGCTTAGCAGCTGCATCGTCCGACACGATTTCCACATGTGAAAATACCGGAGGGACCCTGCCGGTAGTTGAGCCTGGTTCGCATTGGCGTTGGTAGGAGGCGAGTGCTCTAACCACTACACCACCGTGGCTCTTTATAAGATATATACAGTTTCATTGATTATTAGAGAGCTTTAGGCAGGATATTACGCCATTACAGCTCATTATTTCAAGTTTCGAAAAAAAAAATTTGTGCGTACATTTTTCTTAATGTATAGATGATATATAATGCATATATATAATTATATATATAATGCATATATAATTATATAAATAATGCATATGTATAATTATATATAATGTATATATATATATACTATATATGAAATACATTTTACTTAACATAGTAAACTTGCATTTCCAATGGTAGGTTGCCATCTATTAACTAACGTTACAAAGTGAAGTAATTGGTTTGGTGTAGTGTGAATTACTAACAAGGAGGGACCGCGGTGGCTGAGTGGTTAGCGCGCTCGCCTCCCACCAAGGCGAACCGGGCTCAATACCCGGCCGGGTCACCGGACTTTAGTAAGTGGGAATTGTGCCGGACGATGTCGTTGATCGGTGGGTTTTCTCGGGGATCTCCCGCTAACCCCGCCCCTTCATTCCGACTCCGCTCCATATTTACTTCAATCGCCCTCATTGACTCTGAATACCTCGTTGTTAAGGGCAGCCCAAATATCTTCACTCACAACAAGGTGGTCAGTGGAAATACTGAGATCCAAAACAAACAGTTTCCGGAGTGTGGACAATAGACGTCTCACTTCCAGATTGTCTTAAACAGCAGTCAACGAGTGCAGGCCTCAAACACTTGGGCAATGTGTGCATTGCAACAAAACTATTTTGAAAAAAAAAAGTTACACGTAGTGCGTCTGCGTGGCCCCGCAAAATAAAATTGGAAATGGCCAGAAAATGGGAAAGAATTTCTAGAAAATGTATTGTGAGGTTTTCTTGCAGAATAGTTTGAGTTCGTAACTGCAGAAGTTAAACTCTGCACGTAAACCAAGGAGCCAGATTTCAAAGAGATGTTTTTCTTTTGGCAATCTCTTAAGTTAAAATAAAACTTAGTATTTCAATCATTTTTTATTCAAATTTCATTGCAGTTAAGTCTAAATTTAAAAATCCCATTAATTACGTTAAAAACCCGTTAAAATAATGTTTTCACTGATATGTTATTTCCATTAAACTGCTAAAGATATGTTAGATTAGAATAATTATTAAGGCACGTGGACAAGCTTAATTGGATGCTGCCCGTTCAACACATGTACCACGTGGTTAAAATATATTTCGTGAATACATCATAACTTGCCTAGGCAAAGCTAGGCATGAGTGGGTGTTTCGATTAGAAAAGACTCAATGTACACCTTCAATCAGAACTCATTACGAGACCTACGACGAGGGGGCTTACAACTGAATCAATTCCCCTGGCGCTTTGAAATATACATTCATACAGGATGAGTAATTCCCTCGTCATCTCACAGCTGCTGTGTCAAATTAATCCTCTTTGCCATGCGCTGAGTCCCACAACTGCAGTAGCTTCAAATAATTCCCACACACCAATTACTTAGTTCGAGAGTTTGGGTGTAAAACTCGTATATAACATTGTTGAAATATTAGTAGGATGTCGACAGTCTGGAAATGTGTTGCTACAGCCCAAAGTACGTAAAAACACACTCATTACCTCAAACGTCACTTAGTCTTTGTATATGATTGATACTTCTCCATGTATAACTGGTTGAAGCAGCTCCCTTTTGAAACTTTATTATTCATTATAGCGTAAATACAATACTAATATTTTAGTGTTTTTTCCCACTTCAGTATTACGGAGAGCTCGGAGATATTTACTAATTATTAGCAATTAATTTTAATTAAAACTGAATTTACGCCTTCCCTTCGTTGAAAGCTGAATAAAAGACTTCATCCCGTCGTAAATTATATAAGAAGTTCTCGCCATCCTAATTACTTATTCACACGAAGGATACTAGCCGCTGTGATAAATGCCACTGTGAGGAAATTCTCTTCGAGAAAAGTAGAGGTTCGGGGGAAAAATGTGAAAGGAACGTCGAGACGAAACTTTTTCCAGAATATTATACTTCAGCTGCAGGAGAACAAGAAAAAACAAAGACAGAGATTGGAGGGATTATTCTAGAAAGAAAGCTAGCTCTCATGTTGACGCCAGGAAACTAGTCTACAGCGACACCAGCATAATAACAACTTATTTGCTTCAGTCGTTAAATAAATCCACTGACTTCATACAGCACACACTTACATAAAATGCAAAGGCTGTTCGTAGCAAATGGCGAAACATTTGAAAGCCCTGCTAACGATCTCCTTGTACGCACATTGTGTATCCTTCCATCATAAGCAAAATTAACATTGCCATGGGCCGCATCACTTTATTCATGCGTTGGTGTGAAATAATTGCGCAAGTGAATATTTATTATTACATATGTGCTAACTCTAACACTTATAAGAACTAAGCAAAATACATAATAGCATTATTCACAATGCTTACTAACACTATAAATTCAAAGTTAGAAAATGGAACTGTTATCTTTCCGTCCTTACCAACTTTACTGGACGCTTGTCAGCCAGGGAAGGGAGCCAGTCGACACATATGCACGTAAGGGAAGTGTCTTTTTCAAACGTTGATTTCAAAAGTTCTCATACAAACGCGAACAGCATAATAATGTAATTACACAAGGGCGTTTTTTTAAATATATGTTTTTATTTTTGTTTAAAATTAGAGTGATAAGCAACAATATGGTTTTCGGAAAGGCAGAGGCACAGAAAGAGCTGTGCTTGATGTAGTTTGGAAGGCAAAATGCTGTCAACAATCATATGTCTTGGGAGTTATCCTTGACATAGTTGAAGCCTTCGATAATGCTTGGAGGTCAGGAGTGCGCTGGCAGCTCATAGAGGAGTGTCCAGCTAATATTTATGCGATATTAATTAATTACTTTGCGAACAGAATAAGTCAGTACAAAGTGAACTACATATGTGTAAGGGTGAGACAATGTCTAAGGGATGTCCCCAGAGATCATTCCTAGGGCATGTCTTGTGGAACGTCCCTTTTTACTCACTACTACATTTGCAGCTGTCAGAAGAAAGTAAGATATTTACCTACGCCGATGATGTTCTTGTGATAGTTCCAGCCTGGAGCCGAGTTGAATTGGAACAAAAACAGAAGAAACAGTACAGAAGATAGAGAGTTAGAGGAAGATAGCCAAGTTGGAATTCTCCGTAGAGAAAGCCAATGCAATGCTACTAACGAGAAGACTCCAAAGATCTCCAACGATAATATATCAGGAAAGACCAGCGAAGATAAATAGCAAAGTCACGTATCTTGAAGTAGTATTGGATAGCAAGCTACGCTTCCAGGATCACATCAGGTACCTCACGGATAAAACTGTAAATTTTTTCACGGAGATGCGATCAGTGTTTACATCACCATGGGGACTTGGATTTAAAACCATGATAACGTTGTACAAGAATGTCTTCTTTAGAATTGCATTGTTCGGATCTGCAGTGTGGTATGAAACTGTAAGATAAGGTCATACACGGAAACTTATACTGAAGACGCAGAGAGCTGCAGTGCTTGCGATTACAAAAGCACATAGGACAACATCTACTGAAACATTGCAAGTGACAGGTGGAACGATCCCCCTCGATATTTTAGTAACTGAACGAAGAATTATAATGAATGAAACTGGCGGAAGATCTGCATCAGCGGCGATGGAGCGTGAAGTTAGGAGGTAGGAGAGGTGAGATGGCTCGGAGAAAGGGAGAACAAGGTACAGAATAATCCCTGACATAAGGGATAGAGTATACCATCACTGAATCACTACTGATTATGATATGTATTTCACAGATAATAACAGGACATGAAAAGTACAAAGCAAATCTATACAGATTTAGTTTAATCGATTCCCCTCTCTGTAGGATATGCAACACTGATGACACAATATTACATGTACTACAATATCGTCCTAAGATCGAGGACTTAAGAACTGAATACTGTAGAAGACTTAACATAGAATAAAATGGATGTGATTTATGTGATATGATGTCCAATAAGAAAAAGGCAAAAATTATGGAGGAATATGCAAGGAAAATCTCTATAAGATTAGAAGAGATTTATATATGGATACAAATTAATCGACAATAAATGGAAAATAATTTTCCCTGAAAATGATAACCACACCCTAATACTGAAAAATAAAACCACTATAAAAACTTCGATCCTGGGAGCGGACCCACTACATAGTCTGTGCAATCCCTGTGCAAATCGTACTACTTTCAAAGGAATCTTGAGAAGGCAACTGATGAGTTTATGGGACTTCGCCCCCCCCACCCCTTTCCCATTTTGAAGAAGTTAGAAGACACGATGCAGTTCTGGCAACGTACAAGGAATATGAACAATGAAGGAACGATGACCTAAGCAAGGAACCAGGGCAATAGAAACTGGAACTATACGGACTTGGCAATGGAACATGAATCATGAGAATTAAATGACGAGAATCCAGGCTGAAGGAAAGTATATTCGGGGGGAGGGGGATCAAAAGGGGGAACACGGGTCCCCCTCCCGGCTGTTGCCTTATGAAGGGATGTATGCAGTTAATAAATTGTAGAGCCGCTGTACAATGGCTTAGAAAAGGCGAGTACAAATATATACATTAGAATGAAGAGACTAAAGGGCAGGTTGCTGGGAGATTCAGGAAGTATGGCAGAATCTACCGCGCCACATTCACTCTGCAAGCAGCTTAGCAGTAAAATAAAACATATAGTTTATAATACTATACAACAATAATCAATATTATACAACAATAATCAATCAAAGGATGATGATATGCAAAGTAATAGAAACAAAAAGTTAAAGCTATGTGGCCCGAAAGAGCCAAAGGAAAGAAAATTATAAGATAGAAAACACACTTATAAGCTAATGGAAATACTTATAGCCATGCATTACCCAGAAAGAGCATAGGCGCAGAGGTGAAAAGAAAAATATTGAGTATGAAGCTTGGCTGGCAACGAAAAAAAAAAGTCTAATTACCAAACCACCGCGGCCCCAAGATCGACCTCGATAAGGCTTCCTGCCTTTGCCACTGCCGGTACTAGGGATTCTTATCTTTATCCCGCGGTGCTCCAGGGAGATGCTGCGAACTCACGAACACACACTTGTCGACACGAATGAGGGCGGGAACTTTCCTGAGACGTGCAGGCAAGCCTCCCCACCCCCTCCCCCACCATCCCCCCAATCCCCTCACACCCATCAACCAAACGACGTGATAGCGAGAGACGCGGGCTTGACATAGCTCGCCAGAACACTGTCGCTCTTCCTTCCGCTTTCTTTATTTTTGGCGGATTTGTTGGCGCGAAGTTTGGCCCCGTGGAGAGGTGTCGCCGGGGAAGTTGGTAGACTCAGGTCTACCGAGATACGAGAAGGCGTGTGCCGATGTCTCAGGAAGTCAATGCCCTCCTCGGGGAGAGAGGGTCGGCGAAGTTGTGTGCCCGCTAGAGGTGGTAAGTGACTGGTTGTCAGCAGTTTGTCAGCTCCAGGGGGAAGTACTTCGATCAACTGGCGTCCACCCCACCACCTTTCCCAGAGGGGGCAAGACACCCCCTCACGACCACACCCTCCTCCTGCTGCAGTCCGTAGGTACACCGTCGCGAATTTCAAGAATCGAGGCCTGCTTGACAACGTTGTTTAAATGCGGTAAAAATTCACTGACAGTTAACTCATTCAGACCCAGTCTACACCAATGCACACACAATACGCAGGAATGTCAATTTTTGGCCGATTCTGTAAACTGCGAGGCTCAATGACCGAGAAGTCTGTTTTTCGCGAAAAGAATTACTTGGAGATTAGACTTCAATATCCTGTGTGCATATTTGCAGTCTTCATTTGACCATTGGCCGCTTGTCTTCATGTGAATACACTCAGTCTGTTACATGAGTGATTGAAGTGTCTAGATTACTAACTGTCCATGGTTCGCGGGCAGGCAGATAAAGACGCCTACCAATCCAAGTGATTAAATAATGAAAGTGGTTCTGAACTAAAGTGCGTTTAATGTATTTTACTTATAAGTCTTCCTCTGTTTAAATTTCTGTCCTGACAGTAGTTTATATTTTTTTTTTTCAGGGGTTTTGATTGATTTCCAAACAGTTTGATTATTATAGTTTTGTTTGTTTCATCTGTTCCTTACCAGTCAATTGATTTATTTTACATTTCCTGTACAGCAGAAAAGTCATTGGTTCAAGAAGGCTGTGAGGTTTTTCTGTTTCATTATACAATTAGTTCTAGGTAATACAACTGTACCACAGTTCTTTTAGTATATCAAAATAAAAAATCAAATAACGCAGTGATGCGTGGTTGCCTACAGTTAAGACGCCATTCCACGAACTTATTGGACATTGTGGACAGTGCAGCGGAAAGAGATTTGGGCGTCTCCTAACATCGAGGTCTCGAGAACCAACGAAGGTGAAGCGAGGTGAGTATGGAGCAGCGCCGAAGTGCAAGGGCGGGGGAAACAGAATATCCCCGAGAAAACCTGCCGACCAGCGACATCGTCCCACACGATTCACACATTCGAAAACCTGGTGACGGCCTCGTTAGGAATAGAACCCGGTTCACCTTGATAAGAGGCGAGTATTCTAACCACTACACCACCGCGGCCACATCTATCGGGAATAGGTTACCTGATACTGAAAGTCTGTGCTGTGACTCGCTAGCAAGTACATGCATGACTACCAGATATTTGCACCACTGCAGGGCAAAGCAAAGATACTCTGTTCCAATTTGCATCTGTTATCTCATATGGTTTTTAATTTGTAGAGACCTGAAGATTCATGGATTCACTTTGGGTCAAGCTAGAATCCAAAAACTCTTTTGTTAATGTTACTATTGCAATTGGTCCACATGTTATTTATCGGCTCTTGAGGAACGGTCAACCAGTAGGAAACAAGCGACAAAATGATGGAACAACCTTAGCCTTTCACTGTGACAGCAGACAACCACTGAGTACTTTTATCTGATTTATTGTATACAAGACTGTGCAGTCTAGCCTACAGGCCAGTGAACTCGCGAATTTTCCCCGTCTCTTTTCATTTGTATTTAATCCCACCACAGAGATTAAATTGCAAATTTTGCATTGCACACTAGCTAGCAATATCACATCACCCCCCCCCCACCCCATGTACCAAGAATTCCTTCTCCGGATGTATTCGCAGAAAGGGTCCGGGGGGGCTGAGCAGTTAGATTTTTTTTTTTTAATTATTTCATTAACCCTACTTTGTAGTACAGCCACCCAGGGTGTTCAATTCTATAATGGCTACTACAATTTAACATACAGTATATTAGTTATACAAATTCACTATTTTTTCTTTGTGGAAAGGCGACTGTTAGTCTAGGCACCTGTATTAAAGCTGCAATTCTATTTATATTCAAAACATCATTCACACTTACTAGGAAGGTGGTGAGCTATTCTGCTCCGACCGAGACAGCTCCCCGACGGGTATCCTTTCGGCCGCCCCCCGTTTCGCCGCCCCCGCCGGAACAGACCAGGGACCAGGATTCCCAGATGCCGTCGGGCCCGCACACAGCTAACTAGCCTTTCGGCCGATCCGCCATTGCACCCAAAGGTCGAATGGCCCCGCCCACGAACTCGAAGGCCTCCAGCCCCCTCCCTATCTCTACTATTATATTTTGTACTTTTTATTATTTCTCTCGCCCACCGTTCTGCTCCAACCTAAGCATCGTCCAGGACATCGAAGTACTCCTTCTGGACACCCAGGCCTTCGTTTCCCGACGGACGAGGGAATGGAGCTCCGCTCCTACGCCTCCCCCCCCCCTTTTTTACATAGACACATACACAGACATAAACCAACATATTATCACAAATCACATCTTTCCCTCATTTAGATTTTCTTCTCCGCTGTTCGTTCCGTTCTTCTTTAAATCCGCTTCAGATCTTGTCTTTCTTCTTCTCTTTCTCGCTGCTTCTCCTCTTTTTCTCTCTTCTGTTGTTCTTATACTTTCCTTCTCTGTTCTCCTCCCCATTTTCTTTCCTCTTCTACTTTCTCTTCTTCTTCTCTCCTTCCTTCTTGTTCTTCTATTTTTCTCTACATTTCCTTCAATTCTTCTTGCATTCATTTTGGATCTTGTGTTCTTACTTTATAACTTTGTCGTGTTTGGAGCTTTTCAATGTTTAATATTTACTGAAAATTCTGATTCTTATCTAAAAGAGAGAGTTATTTATAATTTTTTATTTAATTTAAACGATAAATCACTAGACAAACACAACCACTCACTCAATAATTCCCTTAGAACCAGCACACTCTCATCCGCTGCCTAGACCACTCAGCTAAATCATCGTTCATAGTTTTTACCAAATCATATAAATTTACTAATAATTTCATTTATTATTTCTACAATTTCCTTGTCATATTTATTATGTTTTTGTAATGGTCTTTTGTCATTAAAAGGTTTTAATTTCTGTTCTAATTCTTTCCTTTCTTCTTTATACATGTCACACAAGTACATAATATGGTATACCGTCTGAGCTCCCTTCTCACATTGACAACTATCGTCTTCTATTTTATTTATTTTAGCTAAATATTCTTTAATTTGACAGCGTCCCGTTATTATTTTCAACACACTATTATTCAGACTGCTCGCCTCCCACCAAGGCGAACCGGGTTCAATCCCCGGGCGGTTCACTCCGGATTTTTGCAAGTGGAAATCATGCCGGACGATGCCACTGGTCGGCGGGTTGTCTAGGGTATCTCCCGTTTCCCCCCTCACTTTCATTCCGGCGCCTCTCCATACTCACCTCACTTCACCCTCATCGGCTCTCAAGACCTCACCGCTAAGAGTCGCCCAAACGTCTTCACTCACTTTCCCGGCTCTGTTCTCAGAACTTTTTGAAGAGTGAAGTTGGTGGGAGGAGGGAGGGAGGTATGGCCCCGTGGGCCGCCGTGAGGTTGTTGAACCCAAACTACACTCTAGGGGTGAGTTTCGGCCTTCTCGCCGGGCGTGTAGGAGGTCGGTGGAACTTGCAACACTGTCGCATCTCCACCGGCCTGTACACTTTCCTCACACACGCTCGCTCAACCTTCATTTGCATGAACGTCCAGACTCTGCAGAGGTTATCTCTCAATATCCGACGTTCGCAACAACAGTTACCCCCTCCCCACGATTAATTTCATGTTAATAACATGCTTAAACTCCGTTTTAAATCGAGAAGTAACAGCGAAGTGACACGAGAAGAGGTCTATGAACTTCTCTATTTTTGTCGATATCCTGCTACAAAACCAAACATTATTTTTTAAATATTTTTTTATACATTTGCAAACAGCCACAATAATAAAATTAAAATTATTCTTCGTAAAATATTTTCACGAATACACGAAAAAACCAGCAGTAAATGTAGGAAATGTAGGTTGAACCCTGAGGTCACACGTCAGTTTCTGAGTTCAATATTTTGACTTAACTGTACTTGTGTTCAACACTTCACTTGCGACCAGCGAACCAGGTGCTGCGTGCGCAATGCTATGGGCTGTTCACGGTAAACTGAGCACTTTAGAAAGCCCTGCTTAAGATCTACTTGTATACACTTTGTGTGTTCCTCCGCATTATATCAAGTTAACATTGCCATGGGTTTCATCACTTTATTCATCCGTTTGTGAAATGAAACTGTGAAATTATTAAGAAAGTTAATAATTTACAAATTTGTTCTTTTTTACACTTCGTTGCATTAAAAAAATAATAATAATAATAATAATTTTAAGTTATCATGAATGGTTACGTAACACTATTTATTCAAAGTTAAGATATGGAACTGCTTTCATTTATTGTTACCAACTTTACTGGGCAAATGTCACTTAGGGCGCCCATTAAAATATTTACATGCAGCGGGAGTGATATTTTTTTCTAGGTTCATTTCCAAAGTGCTTACTTTATAATAAACAGCATTTATCAGCATTAACAATTAATGTCAAAGAGATATAATATATTGCATAGAACACATAAGCCACAAGGAGTAAAGGACATTTGATGGCTTGCTATTATGTACACAGTAGCGGTCATAGTTATTATACATGTGCAAAGTGTCCATGATCACTGATACAGTGACGGGGTTAAAAAAAATAAGTACCTGTAATTTTAAAGAAATCTATTAACACTCGTTTTACCAGTATTTTAACATAATTTTACGTAAATTATATTTACAGTGCAACGCAGCGCCTGTTCACCGTAAAGAAAAAGTTTACCTGCAGGATGTAGTGTTCGCTGTAAAGATGATGTTTTTCTGCAGGATGTAGTGTTCGCTGTAAAGAAAATGTTTTTCTGCAGGGGTGTGTAAGTGTTATCGCCAATAATTATTTCCAATGTTTTTCTGCAGGTTGTAGTGTTCGCTGTAAACGGACCATATGTTTTTTCTGCGCAAAGGAAAGTTGCGGGTAGTGTTAGCTGTAAAGAGAATGTTTTTCTGCAGTGGTGTAGTGGAGCCGGATTGTAGCGGAACGGCGTTCCGCTACTGCCCATAGAAGATTTTTGTTATTTTTCCTCTATTTCCAAAAACTTTGGAAAATGGTAACTGTCTTCCCTCACGTCTTCTGTTTCTCCAAGTGACAGCCGTAACATGTAATAAGCTATTAAACCTGTCGCTTCCACGTTTTATCTATAATTTGAGAAGTGCATGTTGTTTACTCTCAAGGTAATGTTTTACCTTCTCTTCCTGGTTTCTATTGTCTCTGCTCTTTCTAACCCCGCGACGTGAGGTGTGCTCGCGTGGTTGACTATTCTGCTAGTGTAGTTACTGTTCGTGTTACCAGAAGCACTTTTCTTGTTCGCTGTTCGGGCGACGGTAGCAGTTACTGTTCGGGCGACGGTAGCAGTTACTGTTCGGGCGACGGTAACAGTTACTGTTCGGGCGACGGTAACAGTTAGTCGTGCGTAGCATTCTGTCGGGCGACGGTAGCAGTTACTGTTCGGGGACGGTAGCATATGTTCGGCGACGTACATTACTGTTCGCGACGGTAGCAGTACTGTTCGGCGAGGTACATATTCGGCGACGGTAGTGTACTGTCGGGCGACGGTAACAGTTACTGTTCGGGCGACGGTAGCAGTTACTGTTCGGGTGACGGTAGCAGTTACTGTTCGGGCGACGGTAGCAGTTACTGTTCGGCGACGGACAGTACTGTTCGGGCGACGACAGTTACTGTTCGGGCGACGGTAGCAGTTACTGTTCGGGCGCGGTAGTGTTATGTTCGGGGTAAAGTATGTTCGGCGACGTAACTGTTACGTCGGGCGACGGTAGCAGTTACTGTTCGGGCGACGGTAGCAGTTACTGTTCGGGCGACGGTAGCAGTTACTGTTCGGGCGACGGTAACAGTTACTGTTCGTGCGACGGTAGCAGTTACTGTTCGGGCGACGGTAACAGTTACTATTTGTGCTCTTGCTCGCCGAGGTACAGCAGATGTATCAAAACGAGCAAGGTGGAACAAAGTGGCCGCCAAAACAAAATTACAAACATCGAAGAATCTTGAGAGAGTCACGATTGCGAATAGCAATTTGCTTTAACCCAGTCCGAGGAAGAGAAGATGTTAGGGTATCATGTAATAAGTGTAGAAGCTAATAAAAATAACTAATACGCACTTATTCTCGAATTAAGTTGCCGTGAGTAGCCAACATTTTTAATGCACGTGAATTACAAACAGACATTAATGATTATAAACATTAAAAAAATTAATTTTCGTTTAAATATTTCTGACGTGTTAGTTTTCTGCTGTTCGTTGTTAGTGTCGTCTTGCCGAGAGTAAGAGCTGTTTTTGCTATTTTGCGACTCGTGGAAAATATCACTTGCTCTCAGATAGTAGAGAAAGCATACCACACGTACAAACCTAAGGATAATGCCGACAGTCTGGTGTTTTGAAGAAAGAGTGCAGGAAGTAACACCAAGTTTCCTGGAATATGATTGGAGGGGGCGAGAGTGTGTTGGTCAGGCGGCCTACAGTGAGATGTGACGTCACTGCGTCACGTGCGGGTATTGTCACCATCGTACGTCACTCACTAATGTTTAACTCGGGACATGGCGCCTTACATTATATTACGTTCACAAGAACTTTAGCTTTACAAATGTCGGTGTTTAATAATTGTAATGTGTTACGATGACTGACGAGTAGTCTGTGAGTCCGTGACTGTGAATTGTCAGTGCTTGCTAGTTAATTGTGAACAGAAAGTTGAGGACTGTACTGCGTTAACACAGTGGAATCCCGTAAGCAGAAACAGAAACTATAACTTCCTTATTTTCTCGTTCAAGCATCTCAACGTCAGAAGATGGCGAACCAGGTGAACTCAGGAATCCCAGTGCTTCAGTGCGTACATTCAGTGAAGGTAAGGCTAACGAAAACATTACATTGTCACTTAAAAAAAGAAAGACACTTATGTGTACAGAATAACTGTACAGAAGGATTCAGTGACAGTTTGCAGAGTTCATCGAATTCGGATTGGTGCTGCAATGAAACGGATTTGCAATCTCGGCGGGCCTCTGTGCGGACTGAAGAAATGTGGAACCGTAAGGGGAGCTTTTCCGTGGATAGGCTGTGAAAATGGAAAACTTGGTTGTAAATTATGTAGCGAGATTTCATGCCTGGGTGCATTTACAAAAGAACGCATAGCTATCTCGAAGAAGTGGTATTATTACAATGTGACATATAATGTCTTATCCAGGGCCACCCAGCTCACAACTATTCGAAAAAAGATTTCCGAGCATAAACAGTCAACTGCTGACACAACTGCTGAGAGAAAAATTGCGAAAGGAAAAAAACAGATTCTGGAAAATGTGTGAGATTAAATGAATGCATCCCTCCTTGCCTCAACAAAAGCAATATTTAAGTCAACGTTCCACATTGCATAAAATGACAGACCATATTCTAACCATTTTGGACTTTTAGAACTGCAACAATTAAATTGTGTGGACATTGGCGTTGGGCTGCATTCGAGATACAACGCTGTAGAAATTACTGACCACATTTCGAAAGAAATGAAAAGTAAAATTATAAGACACATTTTAGAAATTCCAGGAGAGTTGTCGGTCATTATTGACGAATCCACAAGCTTAGGTGCTATATCTACTTTGATTGTTTATCTGAAGTGTGGAGTCAGCAAAGAACTTCCTCCATCTTTTCTGTTTTTGGACCTTATTGAACTACCTGATCAAAAATCTGAAACTGTGTTTGAACATTTGTTGAATTGCTTGAACAAACATTGTTTTCACGACCACTACCTCAAAGAGAATTTTGTTGCATTTGCAAGTGTTGGTGCGACTGTAATGTTGGGGAAAAAATTCACGCGTTGCAAAGAAATTAGTAACAAAATATACAAATATTGTTTAGTGGCACTGCATGAATCATAGGCTAGAGTTGGCGTTAAACAATGCAGTAGACAAAGTAGGAGGTGTGAATAATCTTCAAATATTTATGAATAAGTTGAACAACCTTTACAATAACTCGCCTAAGAACCAGCACCAACTAGCTGAGTGTGCTGCATAATTAGAACAAGTGAATAAAACAGGGAAAGTATTAAGTACAAGATGGATTACCAGTTCATTTAGCACAGTATCAGTGGTCTGGTAGAGTTTCGCCTCCTTGTATAATCATTTTTCCGCATCAAAAGATGACAAAAGTAGAACCAGGGAATAAATGTCTTGAAGCTAGAGTTACTATTAAGGTAATTTTTGTGGAGTTACCCTTATTGAAAACAGCAAGATATCAACCGTTAACCTACAACTTCTTACGAGTGTTACGAACAATTTGAAACAGTGGTAGTTTACCACAATTTCCAGTCTGGGTCTGTACATACAAACTCGAAACAGGAAGAATATGACACACTGAGAATGCTTGAAGGTAACCAGTGGTCCTCAGAGAAACCTCCCGGCTTCGGAGATATTGAAATTGAGCGCCTGTGCTGGAGATTCAAATTAACTGCCTCAAAGATTAGAAACGGATACCATGACTATCTCGAGGACAGTTCTCTTGTTTCCAAGGAATTGAATCTTTCGTTCAACTGCATAAAACTGATACCATGTAGTTCAGCCGAATGTGAAAGGGGATTCAGCCAAATGAGCCTCACAATATCGCATACTCGAAACAGGATAACAATCCCACATGTGTCATCCCTTGGTCCTGCACTGCGAGAGTAGGATGCTGAGTCATACATTACTAGCTGGTTACGGAAACATCGGTCAGCTGATGACACACGAACGCGCGAATCACAACCAAAACAAAGATTCAAGAATGATGAAGACAATATATTTGAAAAGTTTCTGTAAATTATTTGTACATTGTTAAGCATTTTGACTTTTGATTTAGGCCTGTCTGCAAACTAATATTCTATAAATGATTTTACAGTTTAGACGACACATTGTCTCAGTTTCAGTTGCATTTTGAAAGTAATGGGAAAATGGTAATATTTATATAATTTTCGTAGTTAAAAAAGTGTCAATAACAGTAAAATAATAGCACAAGTAAAATTTGTGCTATTGTAAAATGTAATAATGTTAAATTACTTAATATTAACGTGGTTTTGGACTTTTGTGAAGTGCTTGCAATATGGCCTTGCTAATTTTAAGTACAGTTTTAAGGCTAAGAATATTATTTGAGGTTTACTGTACTTTTGAAAATTCTGAATGTATTTGTTTTAAAACAAAGGGAGTTTTTTTTATGTCTAAGTGTATTATTGTAAAGCTATTTTTTTATCTGAGTGTTTTTTAAAAACTGAGTGTATTTTTTCACAGCTGAGGTTATTTCAAGAACAAGTATAATTTTGTAGTTTATTCCTAACCAATCTTATATTACATGTGCTTTGTAAAATCTTAACAATTACTTGTGTAATGTTGTTATTTTACAACACTCGGTTATTATTATTTGGGCTCCTCGGAAAGTCAGAAATTTAAAATGTCAATCGGCTTCTTATATAATCAACTCAAATGTCTGTTAAATAATGGTGGCCTCTAGGTCTTATTCTCTACTCAAGTCCCCCCTCCTCAAACCCTTCTATCGCTGAAAGAGCGCCTAAACCTAAGCCAACCCCCCCCCCCCCCTGCGACGTGCGCAAGATATCTTTTCTCTTATCTTGCTGTCGGATATTTATATTGGAGCGTTCCGGGACTTCTAACTTTACGACTTCGCCCCTGATTTTCTGTATTTTCTCGTTTTCAACACGTTGGGTTACATAGGACTGATATGAGTTTAGGCTTTGCATAGAAGACATATGTCGGGAGCAACACTAATGTGTTTGTGTTCGATGTTACTGACAACAGTTAATGATGAAACTACGTAACACAGTGTAAACAACGAACGATGTCTCTCGCCGCCTCAGGGACTTACCTTGTTAATACTGTTTTTGTTGTGGACACTGTAATTCACCAGAACCACTTCTTTCGTAACCTCCAATATATTGGCCACTGTGATTGGACGGGCGAACACTTTGATGCCTGCGCGCGTGTACTGAATTTCAAAACAGGTTAGAAGTAAAATACCTATATTCACCATTGCAAGAACTCTCATACGCATATCTAGGGCCAGTGAATTTTCTCGAAAAATTCGGAACACACAGTAGACTTTGATACCATACGCGCGCGCGCACACACACACACACACCAGCTGTTGCTATACATCCATTGGCTGCTCGTGTTTGCTTATTTGAACGAGCCAATCAGGTTCCCTTAACTCCGACACTGAACCTTCCTGATTCGTGCGCAAACACTTAACACGGACCAAAAACATGTTTTAGCCAATCAAAAAAAGCTGGAAGATCCTACAGGGCTTTGGATTGTATCCTGTCTCGAAATCTCTTCGCGAAATATCACTGCCCCTATGCAAATATCACTGCCGCTATGCAAATATTACTGCGGCTATGCAAATATCACTGCCCCTATGCAAATATCACTGCCCCTATGCAAATATCACTGCCCCTATGCAAATATCACTGCCCCTACACAAATATCACTGCCCCTATGCAAATATCACTGCCCCTATGCAAATATCACTGCCCCTATGCAAATCCATCCCCTGCTTCGTTACTTCCTATGTTACCCTTACATGAACGCTGCGTCATACCAGTTTCTATTTTTGCTTATATTTCTATTATTATTTGTGTTATTCTATAATATGTATGCATGTATTCTGAGGTAATAAGTTATAATTTGGATATGTTTATTTCTATTTACTGATTAAGCGAATGTTTGCACAATTATCTTCCTTAATTTTGAAACGTATTTATTTCTTTTGTTTGTTGTTTTGAAAGAAAGTTAAAATTTAATTATTTTTTTTCGTTTGGTTATAGGAAGTAGTTAAGCTCCTATCACACCACGTCTTAAGAAAGTTGCCGAAAGGTCTTGCATCTGGTTGGACCTTTGAAGGTCCAGCAGCGTAATATTTGGCTGGGATTTTCATTAGGAAAATCCCCAGCATCTGTATAAGGATAGACCAGAGTTTATTACCCAGAGGTTCAAGTTAGGATCTAAGAGCCAGCCAGGTTAAGAAGAGGGCCGGGCCTCTTGTAATTATCAGCTATATTTATGAGTTAGTTCGCCTAAGAAGAGACGCCAAGGACGTTTCCGATGCCATGTTAAAGGTTTAAGGTTTGGCCAATGTCCAGGTAAGGCTTCATTATTTTTGAGGTCTACTATCTAATTGATTACATATTGAGGTGTTCTAGAGAGACAAAATTTACTCTAGATTCGTTCAGAATTATCTACAGACTTGTTCGTTTGAGATTTTCCATGTTCTATTGAGACGTAGCACCTAGTATTCCTGCTCTACTGTTGAGTTTAGTACCGGAGCAAAGAAAAGTAATTAATAATTTGAAGAACCCAATCCGTTTTTAAATAGTAGGGAACTTTCTACAGTATTAACTTTTATTTGAGGTTAAATGTGTTCATGAATAGTCAGTTTGAAGCTACAGTGACTACGAGACTTGTGTTTGTAATTTTAATTGAACTGATATGAAGCTCTTTAAACTCATGTTAGAAAATAAAGCAAAAAATAACTACTCAGAAAAAAATTATTTAAAGATATTTAATTTTGCAAGTTATTTTATTTTGTGACAGACTTTAAAAATGTTTCAAACTAATTTTATTTAAAGTTTCAGTCATTTTTCATCCTTGAAAGGATGATGGTATATATATATATATATATATATATATATATATATATATATATATATATATATATATATATATAGGATTATTGTGTATCAGGTTATATATATATATATATAACCTGATACACAATAATCCTACTTGCTTACAGAACTATTTAATTGATTTTATCACATTTAATTTTATTTTTTACTGACACACTAATTTCACTTTCACTACAGTATTTTCATACAAGCTTATTGGAATAGTGATTATTTTCAGGTTCAATCCTTCTATAATTAAAATCAGTTTATTCCAGTGGTTTGTTTTCATTAAACGATATTATCACAGTGTTTATATGCACGAATTTGCCTTTCCTAAGCATTGCAGAGTTCCAGTGTCTACAAGGTGTTCTAGTTAAGGTAAAAGGTGGTAACATTTCAATGCAAATATATATGTTTTGTCTCACACCACTGTTATTGTATAGAAATCTATTTCTGCCTTCTTCTACATTACATACACAATCTACCACAGCTACATTTGCTAAAACCATTACAACGTAACATTTGAAATCATCCAACTACGAAAATGTATATGAACTAAAGTATTTTGGAGCACAAATGGCCTTGACATCTTTTCGCGAAATACACCTGTCCTTATTTATCTGTATGATAAACATGTCCGGTGAGGTTTGGACCAATAGGACGTCGGTAATTGTAAACAACTCGTAGGAACAAACTTAACTGGTGTTCATATAGTGTCATATACAGACGACTCAGTAAATATGTACCAACGTCAAAGTTTTATAATAACACAACAATAAAAACATCGTCCCCTGAGAGTGTGATGCTGAGGTTGTGCCATTATTCTTCTGTGGGGGGGGGGGGGGGCACAGTAAATAACGGTTTATAACGCGACCATCCGCGACATTTTTATGAGCCATCCACATAGAGCGAGGAAATGCGAAGAGAAGGAATAACATTCGATAAAAAGTGTAATTCGATAACCGCGTCATTCGTCGATTCGATATTGACGGGACAAGTCGGCGCGGCGAATATTTTCTTCGGCGGTGGTTGGTATGAGGTAGGGAGGGAGGGTGGGAGGGAGGGAGGGAGTCCTCTTGCGACTAAGAGTTGAGCTACAACAGCTGTTGTTGCCTCTCACCTTTACGACGCCGTAAAACTCTCACAGCGTCTTCTGTTAATAACGTATATTATTGCGAAGGTTCCCGAATGTACGGCCATCACGCATACAGAAAAGCATGGAGCGCATACAGCGAGATAGGATACCGCAAAATTCTCTGGCAGACGGATCGCTTTTGGAAGCTACGATGACAGAATAGGCGAGTACACAGAAACGGGTGAGTGGGTTAGCGGGTGGTTCTTAAGGCCAGGCTTTACCATGCATCGGCGTATAGGGAATTAAATGCTAAGATCGGACAAGGATTTCACAGTCATTTTTTGTGGTAGTATTTTCAACTAATGATTTTTTGTTAGAGAATGAACGCATTTGGATTTGTAAACCGCTTTAATTTTAATTTTCGAATTGTAAATTCACGTTATCATTATTTATAAAACGTAACAATTTTACAAAAATGAAAAAAATGCATTTAAAAATAAACAATTAAAATTTGGAAGGTTAACAAATACTACCACAGAAAACGACTGAGAGATCTTTGCCCGAATTTAGCATTATATTTCCTATACGCCGATGCATGGTAAAGCGTGGTCTTAACATCGAAGTCTTGAGATCCGATTAGCGTGAAGCGAGGTGAGGATGGATCAATGCCGGAATGAATGGGTGGGGGAACGGGAGACCCCCGAGAAAACCCGCCGACATGCGGCGTCCTCAGGCACGATTCCCACGTGCGAAAATCCGGCAGCGACCCCAGTGGGAGTCGAATCCGGTTGTTCCAGGTGAGAGGCGAGCGGCCCTATTCCCTCGGCCCTATTGATGTGAGCGAACTCGGCCGCTGATTGGCCGCACGAAGCTGTGAAAATTGCCTCAGGTCTGATTGGCTATTCCACATCATGGAATATTCCCTATTGGCCTGGTTGCGAACTTGCAAGTTAGTCTAAAGGAGCAGATTGGTGAGCGAGGTTCTGCCCTACCGCTGGCGTGTGTGGCTGCAGTTCGCAATGCACGTCACCGCTTTACCTCTGTATTATCAAGTGCTCTGTGCTAAGATCGTGTCCAGTCACACATTACATTATAAATTAGTACCAGTGAAAAACCATTGATTCGCAGTGAAATCTAACTATTGGTGAAAATGGCTTCACTTAGAATCGATGGAAAATTGCTGGTCGTTCAGTGGAACAATTTTACTGATTGAATAGGGGAGAGCCAACGTCATTGAAAAAAGTAATAGAGAAATCTTGGGCCTCGGGACTGGAATACAGTCAGTGCGTCTTGCTGCCAGTCCGTTACCTTACGAATGAAGCCACCACGCCAATGTTGACTACAGAGAGAAAAATATATCAATTGTAGTATTTATCGAAAATATGTAGCTTTGAATTGTATGTTTATCGTCTTTAGATTGATTGGATACATCAGGATTGTCAAAACAAATAGTATTTATGATTACACTCATTTTACCGCATTTAATGCAGTTAAAGCCTTCAAACCGAGGGGATGGATGATCACGTGCAGTCTATATTGGGATCTGTTGATATCTACTGATTGCCAGTTGAAACTGCTCCATCCGGAATCAGTAGAAAAAGAAAACTACTAATCTCTTCAGTTAAATGAAATCCACTGATACAAACAGTAGAAAATTAGTTGTTTATAGTCGATTACAGCTGATCATGAAACCTTCAGTATGCTTTGTTTTATGGGCGGAGGTTCGAGCCCAACCACCTCCAAAAACGTTTTTGTGTAAACAATATTTGTGTTCTGCGACGAAATAAATCGTACCTAACTTACATCACATAGGAATGCTCTGTGCTTATTTATTAATCAACCATAAATAACTAGTTTTCTACTGCGTGAATTAGTATATTTATTTTAACTGATGAATTAGTGATATTTTTTCTACAGATTCCGGCTGGAGCAGTTTCAACTGGCAATCAGTAAAAAAATAATTGATTCCTCTTTAGTGTGTACTTAAAAACGAAATGAATGACTGAACTTTCATGTTACCTCGTAATATAAAAGACGATATACACATTTAAAAAGTATATTTCATGAGTTTTATTAGTCAGTGTGTATCATCAATCAAAAAACAAATCACTGAAAAACAGCGAATGAAATGGTTGATGAATTAATAGAAAATGTTGACGAATCAATAAGTGAAGGAAAATTGGAATTTTTTCATTTACTCATGAGTTAAATCGACTGAAATTACATTGAATAAGTAAGGTGCTGTCAACTGATTTAAGCAGGGAAATTCCTACTGATTAAGATTTAGAGTGAACATGCTTATCACATAAAAAAACGCGCCTTTGAAAAATCTACAATGAAAAGTTGTATATATTAGGCTGTATGAAAAAAGGACGACAGATGGCTAGAGTGTAAGTTATTTGGTTGGCGGAACGATGTAGCCACGAGCATGTAGACATGGTTACCGACCTCCTCCGTGTCGGATCAGTAAACTAGCTTCAAAAAGTGGAGAACTTCTATAATATTAGTTAACTTGTATTTATTTATAATAAACCTACCGTACATTAGTCTAGTTGCGCCCACCTCTATTGAGGTATTAGCCAGTTGCAACATTACTGAAACCCGAAAACTCTACTACTAGATCAGCCTTTCAACGAAAAATTATCAATAGCAGCGACCCGTCTTCGTAAACAAAACATTATCAGTCCACGAGTAAACAGTTGAAGGGGACAGTTCTGCACTGGCGGAAACTTTACGGAATATTTGTGAACAATAGGAAGGAATTCAAGACCTGACTGTCAGACATGTGAGATTCGTTCAGTAATCGTTAAAATGTGTATGTTTTTAACTAAATGCAGTTCATGGTTAACTGAGAACTCACGAAATCAACCTTTGAAAAATGTCACTGGCCCTACCTGCATATATTCTGATGGGCACAGTAGCTGGCATGCGTCCAGTAAAGTTGGTGAATTCGGAGCAAAAGTAGTTCTGGGTCTTGACTTTGAATTAAAAGGTCTTGGTGAACATTTGTAAATACCAAAAGTATTAATTCTTCTTGCTGTTCCTTCTTTATGCATACAGTAAGAATGAGCAAATTTGTTATATATTTACTTATTTGATAATTTCACAGTTTCACTTAGCCGACGCACGAACAAAGTGAACAGGCTCATGGCAATGCTATTGTATATGTGGTGGAATAATACACAGAGTGCGTGCAAGTATATATCTAGCAGAGCTTTCAACAGGGCTTAGTTTATAGTGAACAGGATATATGGATCTATATGGGGCGCGGGTACTAAAGGCTGTTCACGATAAAGTGAGTACTTTAGAAATGAACCGTAGAAAAATATACCTACCCCTGCAGGCATATATTTTAATGGGCGCACTGAGTGACATTCGCCCAGTAAAGTTGACAACGATGGATGGAAAGTAATTCTATATCTTAACGTCAAATAAAAAGTGTTAGGTATCCATTCGTCATAACTTAAAATTATTTACTTCGCTTTCTGATTTTTAAATTCACGGAAGTGTAAAAATTAGCATATTTGTAAAGTATTTACTTTCTTAATAATGTCACAGGTTTTTTGACCGACCCATGAATAAAGTGACGAGGTCCATGTCAAAGTTAATTTTACATGAGGCGGAAGGATACACAACATGTATACAAGTATATCTTAAGCTGGGCTGTCAAAAGTGCTCATTTTACCGTGAACAGACTATATGCATGGGTACTATGGATTTGTGGGGGGTGGCTCACCTCGACCCTCTCCCCAAGGGCAGACCCGCTCACGGTCCCGTCGCCGGACGGCTGGGCATGATTGACAGCAGCGACCTGACTCTGACTAGCGTCACAACCCCTCCCCTTCCTCCTCTGCTGGAGAGGCCGACGACTTTAGAGGATGTGCAAGAATATTCTGGGAGGTAGGACACTCGACGCAACGCGGTATTTAGACAAATCTCTGAGCGATGGCCTACGACCTATAAATATCCAGCAGGCCGAGGGTCAGCAGTCTTTTAATAGAAGCCAGTCGGCTGAGTGCGGTAATCAAGTGATACCTGGTGCAGTGAAGGACGTCTGCGAAGAGCATGGACGACGACCGGAGAATACGAGACGACGGCGGACGAGGTGTTTGTGGCGTGTAAGGACGATAGGGCGTGAAACCGATGAGTGAAGGCTACTGTGCATGAGAGCGCTTGTAAATCTATAAAACATGCAGACTTGTGAACATGGACTAAACTGAGGTGGGACTGTGTAAACATGTGATATGGATTCTATGATATATATTGGAGCTGTCGAACATGGACATGTAATCTATAAAGAAATTGTATAGGTTTTGATAAACCGTATCTAAACTAAACTAGGGATTTAATAGTTCCGTTCTTGGTTTGAATAGAAATTCACATATTCAGTACTATACTTTACGTTTCAGTCTGGTGGATATTTGTGTCTTCTTCTAGGTACAAAGGTTAAGTGTACATAATTATTACTCACCATACTGCGAATATAATATTCCTCAACAGGGTCAGTTAGGAGCAGTAGGAACACTTATTCAGTAGCGGTTAGTGTATCTTTATTAGAGAAGGCATGCCGTCTAATTTAGCGATTGGAATGTTAACGTCTTATTAATATCTACTATTGCTCACAGGTTAGGTTATATTCAGTAAGGTATTATTATGGTAAACGTTTTATTGAACGTGGTGAGGTCGTTCCTTGCTACTGAAATATGAAACTAAATGTTACCGGCTAATTGTGATATTACATATAAAACTACTGAGTGGAAATTCCACGGGTTCTGTCATGTGTTCTGTCAGCGCCCAAAGTTTGTTCATCATGACTACGTCAGAGACTGCAATTAAAGAAGTATACTACTAATTTATATAATTCTCAATTAACCGTTCTCTTGTTTCAAAAAACATATATAATGTAGCCGAAATACACACGCTGTCTTCTTCACGTTTAAGATAAGCTTATTTAAAATGAACAAAACCTAAAACATAATCATGTGAAACTATGTAAATTCTGTATATTTTTGCAGCACACTTTCTCACAGAGTAATGAGCTTCCAAAGGAAAAAATGCTCAATAATAAAACTTTAGTAATACAATGTGTATACAATACTTTACACCCCCAGCAAGGTGTGAAGCCTAGCCATTGTAGATTTAAACTGCTTCCCTACCGTGGTTGAAATAATGATCTGGAAACTTATGTCTAAGGGCGAATCTAACTCTCACTTTGTGCTGTAAAAATATATAATCCATTCACGGCAACGTCCAACTTCTCAGAAGCCCTGTTAAAGATCTACTTTCGGGATATTTCTTCGCCTCACGCAAACAAAGTTTAAATAGACCTATAAAATTACACCAAAGGGACAATGCACCAATTTCGTGCGCACTGAGCGTAATAATATTTTACATAAGAACTGTTTCCCACTAGGAGATACCAACACATCTGCTTTCCCTGTATTTAAAAGAATTAGTTATAAATGATACATTTCAACTTATAAATAAAATTTAATTGAGCACACAGAAAGATGCTTGACTGCTAAGTAAAGTATAAAACATTTTCTATAATTGACATATTTAGGAAAGAACCAAAACACACCATACATGGGGTGATTTTTCGAAGGTTTGGTTAGAAAAGTGTCGAGAAACTGCGAATAGATTATAACGTCAACATATGCGAAAGAAAATTCACCGTTACACTATTAACTTAGATTTAACAACGACACAACCGACATCCGGGCGACCCAGGGTAGTTCAGCTTCGTATAAATAAAATGCGCGGTGTATGAATGATTACAGCACGTGTGTGTGTGTGTGTGTGTGTGTGGCCCCGACCAGCAGGCTAGCGCATGGCAGACGTACTGTACTGTACTGTACTGTACTGTACATCTGCTGGAGGACGAGGATATAACTCATGTGTTCTCCAATACGCTCTGCACACACACCGTGGAGCCCGTGTTTTACGAGCTATACAGGCGCCTTCTGGGGCAACGTCTCACACCAGACGCGTGTCGGGATTGTTTACTTCTGGTTTTACAACTCGCGCAGCACACAATACACGCTGTGGAAATATTTCCAAGGAAAACGTCGACCAAGACACCACGACACTACTCGCATAGCAAATAAGCTTGCCTTACCGTTCGACCTGGACCTGCCTTGACGAACCAGCTTGGCATTGTAGAGTTATGGTTTGATATTATTGTTCCTACAAACCATACATTTCGTATTTTACAGTGTGGGTTGGTTAGATTTATAATCACAACGTGCAAGATGCAAAGTAAAAAAAAAACTGTTTTATTAAGAGTTGTATCTGAATAACATTATAATATAATCACATTTACTATAGCGTGCGGAGGGATATTACGTTCCACATCTTTATTTATTTAATTATTTATTTCGCCTTACCTTTCTGTGGGCGCAGTTAGGGCATAATTTGCCTTCTCTACCACTGAACCCATTGTAAGTATACACACATAATTATAAAAGCAACAACTAAATTAAAAAATTAATAAAACTGCATAAATCAATATATCTAGCTGTCATGACTAACTGGTAATGTAACATACACTACGCTACTTTACCAATCCATAATACTAATTAAACTGTAAATATTTCAACAATTGCATGTAAATTAATTATCTGGTATTACTGTACAATATTAAGAATGGTATGGTAATATTCACAATTCGAGATATTAAAGACATGTCACCATAAAGACAGACTAGTAGTAGTAATAATAATAATTCAGTTAATCGATTCCTTAAAAGAAATGAAAATTCTAAAGTTCTACGTATGAAATGATTGCACATTCTGTTAACAAACTCCGCATATAACATAACAACATGAGTTGATATATAATATAAATATTGGCACTAAATTAACTATGTAACATACAAAGTAAGACAAATTGATAGATCACAATCTCGTATTAAGTTGACAAATAATAAATGACCCAAAATAGTATTTGCACTATTGATCACTCGAGCTGATACAAAATGATGTTTACAATCTCTATTACACATATGTAGATAATAATGTCCACATCTGCACGCTCACCTTATGTTGACTCGCCGCCGTAGGCTGGACGTAATTACGGATACGGCGTTCGTGCACGATGGCGCTGCATCTGGAGCTACATCCTCTCGTCTATGTGGTTGGCTGCAGACAAGCAGCTTCTCAGGATGCCATATGCTTTTATTAACGATTCTGTATTATAAACTTGTCCCACATTACCTTCTGCTTCGTGACGAGACTGCTGAGAGCTTGTTTTGTTCCCAGAGGTCCCGGTTGAAGTGTCCTAGCGGCTAGTGCCTCATTGGCATTATTACGCCGTGGGTGTTTGCAAATAGTCCTCAATACAGCAGCGTCTACCTACGGTGCGTTCAGCAACTATGCTAGTTTAAAGGAAGGTTCACGCTAGTGCCCATTATAAAAGTATAACATTCAAGTGTGATTCAAATCATATTTCTCATGACGGACACATACTTGCTGATGACAAGCTTGCAGATGTCTTGAACTATACTTGTAGGTTACCAAGGTAAGCTTGCTATACTTGTAGGTTACCAAGGTAAGCTTGTTATACTTGTAGGTTACCAAGGTAAGCTTGCTATACTTGTAGGTTACCAAGGTAAGCTTGTTATACTTGTAGGTTACCAAGGTAAGCTTGCTATACTTGTAGGTTACCAAGGTAAGCTTGCTATACTTGTAGGTTACCAAGGTAAGCTTGTTATACTTGTAGGTTACCAAGGTAAGCTTGCTATACTTGTAGTACAAAGGTGTTATGCTACTAGGTTACAAGTTTGCTATACTTGTTTGGTTACCAAGGTAAGCTTGCTATACTTGTAGGTTACCAAGGTAAGCTTGTTATACTTGTAGGTTACCAAGGTAAGCTTGCTATACTTGCAGGTTATCAAGGTAAGCTTGCAACAAGTGGAACTAATCAAGCTTGTTATAAGATTGACATGTGGTGACTAGTTAGGTTGGTTCAATATTGCTAGCTTGCAACAAGCTCTATTCATGCTTATTACGCTACGAGGTAGCAGCAATAATACGCATAGACCTGAAAAATTCGAGGGGCTCAGTAACATATAGGTCAAGCTTCACAATATCATGTACAACTGCACTTATATAAACTTATCATAGGAAGAGAGCCTACAATATTGTTGTAAAAAGACACCACGGTCCTTTACAAAAACTAGCAGAAGTAATGTTATCCGTTCTATGCCCATTGTACACAATCGACAACATGTTGCACAGGAAACGTATATTGGATATGTACTGTACTTTGCGAGGTTCAGTGCCTAATGATCTTCATGTGTGTAGCTGATTCCTAATATTATTATGACTGGTTCATATCACTGATCATCAAATACAAAGACTACAGCATATTTGTTGTGATAACAAAACAGGTTCTTTGACAGCTTGTGTATAGCACACACCAAAACTTTTATAATTTGCAACATTAGAAAATATAGATAAATGTGGAAATGAAAGGGTTTCTTCTATCACAGGGTGGGAACACCAATGTTAAGAGTTTGGCAAATGGAACATTTTCGCTACTAAGTAAGCGCTAGTGTCGGCAAGGCACCAAATTTACTCTATTTTATACGTTTAAAAAAAAAAAGGAAAATTGTGATAGTCAAAAACCAAACTTAGTGAATAAGTGAAACCTTTTCTTTTGTTATTCTCGTAACTTAAAATTATAATTAAAGCTACCGTTTGAAACACTGCACACCTAACAAATCTCATTTTGTTCCTAACGCGAGTAGAACAAACCTTAGCAGCAAGTCCCTTATTCATTATCTGCCGCCACAGACAGAACTCACTCTCCTGCTAGACCCGGCCACATGTAAAGCTATATACCAGAGTGCTGGATGTTTACTATTGGTTCTGAGTCCTGCAGGGAGTGTAACATGGGAGGATGTACAGCGACACACGTGAAACTAACGGGTGCCGTTTGTTTTGGTGCTGAATTCTAATGAGAAATGATAAGGTATATACTCATTAGTTTCTGGCTTTCTCAATGGAAGAGGCTTGTTGGAACTGCCGTTTGTTGTATGTTTATTATTGACTCAAAGCTTTTCATGAGAAGTCTAGTAACGCATGCAACAATTTCAAAAGTAACAAATGTAACAAGTTTTTGGATTCTAAGTCGTTTCGAAATGAACCCACAGAATTTTCAAGTATCTTACGTGTTTCTCCATAACTTATTTTTAAGATCCAATATTTGAAAACGAGGAGTGTTCGTGTGTAAGGCATATGTTAACAGATACTTTTAACTCGACAATATTTTGCCTGTGTTGTTTTTGTAGCATCTGCAACCGTAATACATATTAACATGTAAATTATTATTCTTCAGTCTCACATAAGAAAATACAAACTAATATCAGTCCACTGTGGTTTTACCAATTCTGTAAAGTAGTTCCGTACCTGATATGGTTTTAGTTTTAGTAAGTTGTAAGTAGGGCTACTTATTTATTCGCGAAAAGATTTACACACATGCTGTATTTCAATACCCCACGGGCATATCAGTAGTATTCTTTTCCTTATTGTGAGAAAACATTTTCTTACTTAACCGGCCAATCAGAATCACGTTACTCATATAGGGTACGTCTGTCAATCTCGGACAAACACCTGTGACCTGTGCAAGTCAAAATAATCCAACCGTGATACTGGTTCTCAAATAACGTGTTTTGGAATACAACAGGCCGTGGAATCTTTTCGCGAAAAACAGGTGGCCCCACTTGTAAGCAGATATGAACAAACACAGGCCAGCAGGGAAACCGCGACTTTAAGCTCAGCCATGACGACCCTGCCAGCAAAGTAATTTACTTGGGGCGTGTAACCCACATCCAGTGGAGCGTCCATCGTGAACTTGGCATGACTAGATGGCGCAAGCATGCTTCACGACGACCGATGTAAAGATGAGGGGTTGTTGCCCCGACAGAAACTACCCCTATACCTAGCCTCCTCTCCTCTCTGGCCATCATCTCTCTGTCTGTCTCTCCGGCGATGGCCACTTTGCATCCTGCTCGCCTGTTTCTCCACTCCCCCCAGCGCGGGGCGTTACACTACCCTCCCCTCCCAAGGACTCCGCGACCCGCCCCAGAACTTAACTTCTCTTCCATGCATATTAATGAGGCCTTTCAAACCGCCCACGTTGTGAGATACCAGAACCAGGACGGCCGCTAGCTACCCCCACCTCCCCGCTCCACTTCCACCTCTTTACCCTCCTTCATCCCTTCCTCCCTCCCTCCCTCCTCGTAAGCCAGCAGAGATTGCCGGAGAATTGAGACAAACTTCCTCGTTTAAGGCGGTTTCATTCTGAACCAGCCCCTAACATTTCACGTACGCTTGTCCAATGACAGAAGCAGCTCTTACCACTGTAGGAGGACCACACTGACATATACTACATATATATATTTAATATGTACGAACATATAGAAACGACTTTATATATGTACGTACATATATGTGTCTACAAGTTGTATGTATAAGGTGTTTTTCAAACTACATTTCGAAATTCAAATAACGGTATCTATGGGCTAACATAAACAAGAAATTATAGTTGCTAAATATTCGGAAATTTCATATAGTGTTTATAAATTGGAATTGAAGTTAGGGAAACATCGCCAGGAGATCGCAACTCCACGTACCTACGTGTGTTGCCAGTTGCATATAACGTAGGCGAACACGACTGGCGCGCCATGAGAGTTGTAGAAGAATGTTGTTTTAAATAATGTTCCCCCTATTTTCCATCATCTCTAGCAATTAACCAAGCTACTAGGTTTTATTCTCGTTTTTATCATATTAAGTGTATTGTTAAATTTATCAAAATGGTTTTAAAAAATTACATTTCTATATATTGCTGCCCATATAGCTGTTCATAGTAAAATATGCGACTATTTTAAACCCTGCTTGAGATTTACTTGTATGCACTTTGTGTATTCTTCCGTCTTATGTAAAATTAACATTTCCATGGGCCTCAACACTTTAGTTATGCGCCGGACAAGAGAAACTGTGGAATTATTAGAAAAGTAAATATTTTACAAATATGCTCATTTTTACACTTCGCTGAATTAAAATAAAAACATAAACCAAAATAAATGATTACAGTTATCACAAATGGTTACCTAACACTTTTAATTCCCCGTTAAGATATGGAAATAATTCAGATACATCGTTACCAACTTTACTGGGCGAATGCCAGTCAGTGCGCCCATTAAAATATACGTAGTTATGGGCAGTGACGTTTGTAAGGTTAATTTCAAAAGTACTCACTTTATCATGAACCGCCTCTAGCGTTAGTTTATTTAATCTGCAGGCTTTCATCAAGCGTGATAAAGACCCGCTGTTAAATATGTAACTTGTACGGGAAGAGTGACGAAGGAAGCACAACGCGTATGAGCGATGGGGCGCTGGGCGGGCTCGTAATTGTCGCCCGTATAGCTGTGCCTCCAGTGGAGAGGCGGCTTTGAACATCGAGCCGATGAGGGTGAAGCGAGGTGAGTACGAAGCGGCACTGGAGTGCAAGGGCGTGGGTAAGCGGGAGATACCCGGGAAAATCCTCCATGCAGCAGGATCGTCCGGCACGATTCTCATACGCAAAAGTTTGGAATCAAATCCGGTTCGCCTAGGGTGGAGGCGAGTAGCCTAACCACTACTCCACCGCGGCCCCATTAAAAAGATACATTTGTCCCATCTGCACGTAGTTTCCTGGCGCATAACTTTAAAAAGAAAATCTAAAGAAAATTCTTGGACATCGGCACTTCTTGCTTCGCTAGGGAAAGTGGAAGATGTGGGCGTCTGGTAGCTAAAATAAAATACATAAAATCATTCATTGAAAATGGTTCTTCACTGGGAAACTGGATTCCTACGCCCTTGTCTATATTTCTAATTATTCTGTCTCATCGCCGTTCAAGGCCCACGTGATCTCGGAGTGTGTTTTATGAACGCTGAATCTTCAGCGATTCCTCAATGGTTACAAACTGTGATAAATCCAGAATTTATTTGTCATTTTACGTACAGCACGGATAAAAAATTCCTTACTAGCAACATCTATAAAAGTAAATTGATATGGACACGAAATTATTGTTATTATTTCATAGCAGTTTAACCCAGTTAATGAACGTGTCACGGTCGAATACGTGTTGCACACGAATAATACTTATGACCAGTACTGTACACAACGAGGAATCAGTTCCTAATGCTCTGAGTTTTTTCACTGTGAATAATCTCGCTAATGGGCGGTTGATTCTGATAACACTGAGTATGTTCCTCACCCATGTCAAAGATCAAGATCAACCAAATCACAGCAAACAATTTAATATTGCACGAACAAAAAATCTGGCCTCAAACGAATGTGTGGCGAAACTGCTTAAAATTTTGCTATAGATTATTCACAGTATAAAATGAGCACTTTTGAAAGTCCTTCTTTAGATCTACTTGTGTGCACTCTGTGTATTCCTACACCATAAGTTATGTAAAATTTTAATTGGTATATACCTGGTCACTTAATTTATGCGTCGGTGAAGTGAAACTGAAAATAATTACATCAGTAAATGATTCACTGGTTTGTTAATTCTTACACTTACATGCATTAGAAAAACAGAAACCAAGAGAAATCATCCCAGTAATTACAAATGTTTCCCCAATACTTTTAATTCAACGTTAAGATATGAAGTTACTCTCCCTCCGCACCCTTAACTGGGTGATTGCCTGTTATAATATATGCAGATTAGGACAGTCAAACTGTCCAAAGGTTAATTTACAAAGTTCTCAGTGAACTGTGAACAGCCTATAAACAGGGACACTTGGGCGAATGTTCTGCCTTACTAGATGATAGCGGTGGTGTAGTGGGTAGATTACTCACCTCCTGCCTAGACGAACCGGGCTCCATTTCCGACGGGGCCATTACTGGGGAAAAAATATGGTTGTAGGAACCTTCTAGACAGTTAAAAAAAGGACAGCTGTCTGATGGATTGTATTTACCATCCAAATATTGTCAACGTAGATAGTAATACCAACATAACTGTATGATATATTCCTGTCTGTGTATGTATGTGCTATTGTGTAGGCTGTTCACAATAAAATGAGCACTTTTTGAGGCCCTCCCAACATGCATTAACAGCTAATAAATATATCTTATTGTAGCCTCAAGCATTAGATTTTGATGATGGTGAAATACATACGCTGTGTTTATTGGTCACATTGTAATGTTTATATTAAAAAGTAGCAGGAAGATTGAAATTGTATGAAAGGAAAATTTTATTAGGGCCTTTAAAAATGCCCACTTTACCGTGAACAGACTATACTTGGGTTGCAACGGAAGATCACTGTGTTCCTACTACGAAACACATAGAACAGCCAACAGAATTACTTTAACAATAATTCGATTGTCAAATTAGTATTGTAATAATTTAACAGAATATTCTGTTGCTGATATCGTCAAACCCGATTACAGAAGTGTTTAGTGCTAACAACAGAACA
This sequence comes from Dryococelus australis, assembly GCA_029891345.1. Lineage (NCBI taxonomy): Eukaryota > Metazoa > Arthropoda > Insecta > Phasmatodea > Phasmatidae > Dryococelus > Dryococelus australis. Next base: position 111,599,548 of record CM057005.1, read on the forward strand.
TTCTGTTAGGCTGTTGAAATACTGTTTGTGTTTGTTGTGGGAACAAACAGAGTACTGTTTGAAGTTTTTCTGTTTGTGTTACTATCTGTTTTGTAGTAGGGATATAGTTCTCTGCTGTAGCAATTACCCATACAGTAGCAAATGCAGTCACAGACTGGATAACAGCAAACTGTTTTGTAGGTATTATTACCTATGCTAACAATATTTAGAGAGTACCTACAACCCTTCAGATAGCTGTCCCTATTTTAACAGTATATACGTTTTCTATAACCATTTTATTATTCTCAGTGCACTCCCGGATTTTCGCATGTGCGGAACGTAGCGACTGCCAATGACCGGCGGGTTTTCTCTGGTCACTCCCATTTCCCTCTCTATTTTAATTCCTCTGCTGCTCCATATTCACATTACTTCACTTCACCTCCATCGGCATTAAACACTTCGCTGGAAACTCCCGAGAAAAACCTCTCAGTACTGCTACTGCGCTAGTATTGGCAGAAATAAGAGGCAAATACGAATTAAAAAGACCCATATGCAATTTACTACAATAAATATTATCAATTAACTTTAAGTAGCATGTCTTCCTCGTTCTTTTGTATTGTTCCAACAAAATCTAATCCTGAAGAACAATATTTTGCAAGATTGTAACCTTGTGAGATTTAGCATTTGATTTTCTCGAAAAGTTTTCCTGACTAGTTGTATTTTAAATAATTTCATTTCTGATACACCTTCGTGATTAAATTATTTGAGGCCTCCAATAACAAATCTCTCTAACTCCATTTTTTTTTGTGAAATTAGTTTACGTAATACATTTGGTACATCTTCAACAAGGCTAACTAATAAAGTAACAATACTGTTACATAAGTTGTCAGTACCTATTGAAATAGTGGTTAGAAATTAGGTCATCATTCCAGAACTAGCTAACTCCTTCACTGATATCGTTCCAAAACCACTTATATCCGAGTAGTCAACGAATGTAATTGCAGTCATGTGATGTGATCTCCTACAGCCTGTCTTGCAAAGTGAGTTACTGTTGTCATCTGAATTGTTTTGTGTTGCTATTGCTATACCTGACGTGATTAAAACATCATATTATGAGAATTGAATAGCGACAGAACTGTAACACTACCCTGTGAAGGGGAAGGACAAAAAAAAAAAATACCGAGTGATGCGAGTAAATGGGATAAAACAATTTCGAAAATCAAAAGGTATGTAAGAGTGTTGCTACTGTGAGTGGGCTGACGATGACAGTTGCCAAGTTTCCAAAAGTTATGTAAGAGTGTTGCTACTGTGAGTGGGCTGAAGATGACAGTTGCCAAGTTTCCAAAAGTTATGTAAGAGTGTCTCTACTGTGAGTGGGCTGACGATGACAGTTGCCAATGTTTCCAAAAGTTATGTAAGAGTTGCTACTGGTGAGTTGGGCTGAAGATGACAGTTGCCAAGTTTCCAAAAGTTATGTAAGAGTGTTGCTACTGTGAGTGGGCTGACGATGACAGTTGCCAAGTTTCCAAAAGTTATGTAAGAGTATTTCTACTGTGAGTGGGCTGAAGATGACAGTTGCCAAGTTTCCAAAAGTTATGTAAGAGTGTTGCTACTGTGAGTGGGCTGAAGATGACAGTTGCCAAGTTTCCAAAAGTTATGTAAGAGTGTTGCTACTGTGAGTGGGCTGAAGATGACAGTTGCCAAGTTTCCAAAAGTTATGTAAGAGTGTTGCTACTGTGAGTGGGCTGACGATGACAGTTGCCAAGTTTCCAAAAGTTATGTAAGAGTGTTGCTACTGTGAGTGGGCTGACGATGACAGTTGCCAAGTTTCCAAAAGTTATGTAAGAGTGTTGCTACTGTGAGTGGGCTGAAGATGACAGTTGCCAAGTTTCCAAAAGTTATGTAAGAGTTTTGCTACTGTGAGTGGGCTGAAGATGACAGTTGCCAAGTTTCCAAAAGTTATGTAAGAGTTTTGCTACTGTGAGTGGGCTGAAGATGACAGTTGCCAAGTTTCCAAAAGTTATGTAAGAGTGTTGCTACTGTGAGTGGGCTGAAGATGACAGTTGCCAAGTTTCCAAAAGTTATGTAAGAGTGTTGCTACTGTGAGTGGGCTGAAGATGACAGTTGCCAAGTTTCCAAAGTTATGTAAGAGTGTTGCTACTGTGAGTGGGCTGACGATGACAGTTGCCAAGTTTCCAAAAGTTATGTAAGAGTGTTGCTACTGTGAGTGGGCTGAAGATGACAGTTGCCAAGTTTCCAAAAGTTATGTAAGAGTTTGCTACTGTGAGTGGGCTGAAGATGACAGTTGCCAAGTTTCCAAAAGTTATGTAAGAGTTTTGCTACTGTGAGTGGGCTGAAGATGACAGTTGCCAAGTTTCCAAAAGTTATGTAAGAGTGTTGCTACTGTGAGTGGGCTGACGATGACAGTTGCCAAGTTTCCAAAAGTTATGTAAGAGTGTTGCTACTGTGAGTGGACTGACGATGACAGTTGCCAAGTTTCCAAAAGTTATGTAAGAGTGTTGCTACTGTGAGTGGGCTGAAGATGACAGTTGCCAAGTTTCCAAAAGTTATGTAAGAGTGTTGCTACTGTGAGTGGGCTGACGATGACAGTTGCCAAGTTTCCAAAAGTTATGTAAGAGTATTTCTACTGTGAGTGGGCTGAATATGACAGTTGCCAAGTTTCCAAAACTTATGTAAGAGTTTTGCTACTGTGAGTGGGCTGAAGATGACAGTTGCCAAGTTTCCAAAAGTTATGTAAGAGTGTTGCTACTGTGAGTGGGCTGAATATGACAGTTGCCAAGTTTCCAAAGTTATGTAAGAGTGTTGCTACTGTGAGTGGGCTGACGATGACAGTTGCCAAGTTTCCAAAAGTTATGTAAGAGTGTTGCTACTGTGAGTGGGCTGAAGATGACAGTTGCCAAGTTTCCAAAAGTTATGTAAGAGTGTTGCTACTGTGAGTGGGCTGAACGATGACAGTTGTCAAGTTTCCAAAGTTATGTAAGAGTATTCTACTGTGAGTGGGCTGAAGATGACAGTTGCCAAGTTTCCAAAAGTTATGTAAGAGTTTTGCTACTGTGAGTGGGCTGAAGATGACAGTTGCCAAGTTTCCAAAAGTTATGTAAGAGTGTTGCTACTGTGAGTGGGCTGAATATGACAGTTGCCAAGTTTCCAAAAGGTATGTAAGAGTGTTGCTACTGTGAGTGGGCTGAAGATGACAGGTGCCAAGTTTCCAAAAGTTATGTAAGAGTGTTGCTACTGTGAGTGGGCTGACGATGACAGTTGCCAAGTTTCCAAAAGTTATGTAAGAGTGTTGCTACTGTGAGTGGGCTGAATATGACAGTTGCCAAGTTTCCAAAAGGTATGTAAGAGTGTTGCTACTGTGAGTGGGCTGAAGATGACAGTTGCCAAGTTTCCAAAAAACCGTTTAATCCCTTTGAAGATTCAACACAAAGGGGCACTTGTGATGGCGAAGATAGTTTCTATTGTGACCACACTTATGTTACTCAAGATCAGCACTTACAAATATAAGGCGTTTGTTTTCCACCATTCGATGCATTTCCCTCTCTTCAGGAATTCAAGTACCAATAAGTGTTTTGATGTTGCAGACCAATTGGTGTGAATGTTCTGTAACATCATTGCATGTGTTTTTCTGTAGTTAAAATGCCGTATTACGCATTAAATACCTTTTGCAATCTCATAATTATTTCCTTTTCATACTGATAATTATTTTAGCATATGTTTTACAATTTGTTTGCAATTGCGGAGCTAACGATTCACTTTACTTGAGTGGTGATTCTTAATTGCCCTTCTGCACGTACTCTCGTACCATAACGTTCATTCTCCATTCAGACATTACAAAACTCGTTAACTCCTTAAGTCTTCTCCACTTTCGACAGAATTCCTTAGATATATTTATGTAACATTAGTACAGACTCACCAGCAATGCCATATTAACAGGCCCGAGCCATTTGTGCTACTGGTAAATGTCATAGTACCCTGAACACAGATGTTTGTGTTTCCTGAACATTTTCCTCGAGTGGAGTTAGCGAGTTTTGATATGATAGGCCTCATTTATTGGTTACGTATATTAGGCGTCTGCCCACGAATCAGATACTTTCAGTATCGGGGTAAACTAATTTCCATTGGCCAGTGAACAAAATAAAAAATCTTGTCAGGTAGACACGCGTAGAAATGAGCGAAGTAGAGTGGAGAGATTTGGGCGGCACTTAACATCCCGGTCTTGAGAGCCGATGGGGGTGAAGTGAGGAGAGTATGAAACAGCTCTGGAATGCAAGGACGGGGGAACGGGATATCCCAGAGAAAACCCACCGACCAGCGGCGCATAGTCCTACACGATTCCACGTGCGCAACTAAGCGACGTCATTTCGCCGAAATGTCCGAAGAGTACCTATTGAAATATAGCCTCTATTAAACTGTTTTAGCGTATATATACTGCACATAAGTATGGCTGCTGATGTTTTATATTCATGTCGTGCTTGTAGTTTTTGACGGTTTTTATTGCTCTATCCGCCACGTCAATATAAATAGCGATGGAAACTTCAATAACGCGTGTACCGCAATTAACTTACAAACGTGATCCACGATCTGAGCAAACAGAATATTTTTAATCCTGTATAAAATAAAATTAATGTTACGTTTCCATCTAAAAATGCAAATATCAGCTTCATTCGTTATGAACCGCTAGATAAACACAGTTTTTGTCAATTTTTTAAATATAAGTTAAATATCCTCCGCCATTTCGCGTAGGATGAGGGTAGTTTATGACTAGCAAAAAAAAAAAAAAAACACATTCCCACAGAGAAAATTTCATGGCACTCGCGGTTTCGTTTAACAAGTTTTTATTTTTTGATATGCGAAGTTGAAAAACCAAACTTAACGGTAAGTATGTGTGTGTGTGTGTGTACGTAAATTTACTGTGAAATAAACAAACCGGTTGCGAAAATAACGATTCTTTTGTCTCTAAAATAGAACGTAATCCATTCTTTAAAAACGCATCTTTGAGAAGGAAAGATATTTTCCCACAATTCCATCTACTCCACCACTTAGAATACGAAACATTTAATAATATTTCACGCAAGAAAACACAAGAAGAATCGAATGAATAAGCTTTTATTTATTAACAGCTCGAGAAACTGTGTCGAATCGATTCGCATCTGCCAATAACACCAACACAACCTGGTTGAGCACGTATCGAGTAGCGAAAGATAATTCATTTCGTGCTGTCATGTTGCTACTTCTGCTCTCGACACCACTGTGCACGAAATTTGTTTCCACGACAACCATTAACCTAGAGAGCAATACAGAGAGACAGGTATTTTTGCGGAAATATTTCAGGACCAGTTGTACTCCAAAACATTGTTGTTCATATGCACTTTCGTGGTTGAGTGATTTCAAATATCACGTGCCTCGAGTGTCTGTAAGCGAATCATGGACGTTCAGTATCGGAGTACTTTATTCTCATTGGCCCAGTCAAACCAGAACACGTCTTCTCACGTAGACACGTGACCACTAACCAAAGGTAGTTGTGGTCGTGGGCGTAGGAGACTGAAGTCTAGCATGGCCATAAATATTTTAGCGAAAAACACCTGTCCCTATCAATACATAATCAAAATTTACTGAGAACGGAATATTCAAAAAGGAGTTTCTGTGCCTGCGAATTACACAAGAACTTCGATGGCACTACCAATCACAAATATTGTCAACAGGAACACAAACACTTGCAGTAGCCCACATAAAGAAATAACATTGATGTACAAAGCAGAACCGTGTGATTTCTGTGCTACATCTATATGAGTGCGGAACTTCCTGAACATTCGGAGATGTTCTTTTTTGTGGCCACCATATACAGGCAGGGTTTTTAAAAGTACAATTAATCGTGAGCAGCCTATAACTAGATACAAGCAAAAGTAGCGTTATTATTAGGCATCAGGCTGAAATTCACAGTACTGTATATACTGGAGCCGGCATTGTTTCTCCATTGGCTGCTGCATAGTTGTGAAGTCACTCCCTTTCTGACTCAGTTGCACGTGATTGGGGCACACAGTTGTGAAGTGTTCATTTATTGGCTCAGAGTTGGTCAGGGCGTGTCAAATAAAGTATGGTCCAATGACAAACGTATAGCAAAGGTAAAAGTGTTTAAAGTTTAACGTGTCGTCAAATAATAATGCGAATTTTGAAGGTCTCAACCTATAACACTATCAGTGTCCGTTTACATGATGGAGGACATGTTGCAGATGAAGGATGTTTATGATTGTCGCTGTACACAACACGGGACAGGTGGACGATGTTTGGACATCTTCCGTGTGAGAAATATGATTTGTTGTAGTTTCTTAATCTCTCTCTTGTGAGTTGTCCTCTGGCCGCGAGTAGCATGCTCGAGACAAGTACAGCGCACTTCAAAATATTGAACGTTTGCAACACTCGAGCTCGTTAATTAATCTGCGACTGAACAGGTTAAATAAGTTGATCGTGAATGAAGGTTTAGCATCGCGGCGCGGCGTGAGGAATGGCGCAGGAGAAACCCTGTCTGAGACTACAAGATTCTCCGCACCGCCAGGCAAGACGACTCCGGAGTAAGCGAGTCGTTAGCTACGGTTCGTTAAGTTTTAATTTGCTTTCCCCTTTGACGCCTCCTCGATCTCACGGCCCATTTGCGAGGTGGAAGAGACTATGCACGCACGGCCGCGGAGGTTCTGTGCGGAGGAGTGGCCGTAGACTCGTTGCACTGAAGCCGAGGAACACGCGGTCCTTATGAAGCTGACGCAGGATAGTGTCTAAGTTATCTGCCTGTATAGCTGAACAGAAGCAAAAAAAAAAAAAAATGTAGCTGCAATTGATGTCAGCCGCGATGGAGTAGTGGTTTAACTATTCGCCTCCGACCAAGGCGAACTGGGGTCAATTCCCAGCGAGGTTGTCCCGCAGATTTCTGCATGTGGGAATCGTGCCAGACGATGCCTCTGGTCGACGGGTTTTCTCGGGAATCTCTCGTTTCCCCTGCCCTTTCATTCCGGCGCTGCTCCATACTCACCTCGCTTCACCCACATCGGCTCTCAGGGCCTCGATGGTAAGAGCCGCCCAAATCTCTTCCCTCACTGGAATTAACATACTGCAATAGATACAGTACTTTTGTTGATTCACAATAAATGAACTGAAACGGGATAGAGGTACAGACAATAATTTTAGTTACATTTTTTGTTAGCGACGTTTGACGAAATTTTAAGCATATTCGCACTTGGAGGGCTAAACTCGAGCATTGCTCGCAATAAAATACTGTTAAAATTAATTATTTTTTGATGACAAAACATGCGCAGTTCGAGTTCGAGTTACACTGTTGGAACTAGGTTTATCAGTATCTGGCCACGAGAGCGGAGCCCATAGAAAAATTATTTCTTACTTAAAAAATTGTTGTTTTAACACTTTCAACTGTCTGCCCGAACGTATCTCGGGTAAGGGTAGTCCTAGTGAGAAGGTTTCTTTTTCGTAGAGGACAGAATTCATACATATACGCTTCCACTGCTTTGATAAGGCTGTTCACGATGAAGTGTGCACCTTTGAAATCAACCTTAGAAAGTCACTGCTCTTAGCTGCATATATTTTGACAGACGCACTGACTGAAATGGGCTCAATAAAGTTGGCAAAGTTGATGGGAAAGTAGTTCCATACCTTAACGTCGAATTAAAGTAACCAGTTGTAATAACTTAAATTACTTATTTCGTTTTCTGTTTTTAAAATGCTCCTAAGTGTTAAAATTAGCAGATTCGTAAAATGTTTAGTTTTCTAATAATTTCACAGTTTCACTGGACCGATGGAAGAATAAAGTGATGAGGCCCATGGTAGTGTTCACTTTACATAAGGCGGAAGAATACAAAACGTGCATACAAGTAGATCTTAAGCAGGGCTTACAAAAGTACTCACTCATTTTACCGTGAACTGCATTGTCTGTGGTGTTGTGGAAAGTATTTTCGTGTTTTGTCTTGTTGAGTTCTGTGTGTGCGCGAGTTTCATTTAGTCTCGTGGTCGGCAATGGACACAGGCGAGTCATACATACCATCATAATAACAGGGACCAACATAACATGGTGGGTTGTAAATACAGTTAGACGCCAACCAGAACACATAGCGAGTTCCGCGCTGTACAAACCGCACTCGGTTTCCGTCGTGTGTGAACTAGGCTTAAGGCCGTGATGATTGTGACTCCGTGGACTCGGCACTCCATAAGCTGGACTGGAGATCCAGATGAAGTTCATTTCCAACCACCGAAATTGGCGGTTCGAAATCTTGATCTGAGATCAGCAGCCATCGTCGACAAATGCAGTTTGAAAATACCACAACAGATAGAATTATGTTCGATTGTTTTCTTGGGCATTATACGCACTTGAATATTATTCAGTCAAATTCGTAAAACAATAATTCACTTAAAAGAGATAAAACGTCGCACATCTAGTTCTACCTATAATGAAAAATACGCCTACTTCTATGACGTTATATATTACGAACCAATAGCAAAATTTGCCTTATACTTAATACCGATCTTTCACTTTAGAACCATGATCGACGAATCAGAGATCCAGAATTTTGAAATTTCGTTGGTGCAACACTCTTACATTGGAGCCAAGATCAAGCTGGATCTTGGTTCGGAACTAGGATCATTTTATCTCGGATCGGGGAAGATGTCGGTGCGACAGGGCGCTTGACAGTTTACTGACAATGTGGGCGGATCAATGTTGGGTACACGCGCATAACACGAAACTCGGCTAGCCTCAGCTACAGACTGTGATACAAACAATGTTGTACGTTCTAACATGAAATGCTATATTCTTCTCACCTGGCAGTGCGACTGGCTGTCCAATGTCGGAGAACGGTGAGTGGGCCACTCCACGCTCTCGTACCTCCATGGGCGCCGTGCCACAGCTCTACGCGGCTTTTATTGTATTCCTCCTTGGCCACGGAGGAAGGAGTTGGTTGGGTCAGGAGGGGGTAGGGGTGGGAGAAGCGAGGCGAAATGACAAGGGAACGGAATTATAGAGGACTGGCCAGGTTAATGAGGGAAGAAGTAGGGGAGGTAAGAAGAGCGCGAACTGAAGCAGGTCGCAGTTAAAATAGTTCGGCGCCGGGTGAAAGGGATGAGGTCTGAGGGTTTGACGGGCTACTAAGTGCGTTAATCCAAGCAGACGCCAAGGACGCCTGTCTATTAGCGTCATTATTGCGAGTCCGCGCTCCATCCCTTAGATAATAGAAAAAAAGTTGTACGCTCAGAGCTTGCAAGAGATGCAGCTGAGACAAGTCGGGCTACTCCAGGAATATTTAGACGAGGGAACTGTCTTATTAATAAAGGCACCCGAATTTCGCGAAAGGATTTCCGCGCGTGCTAGGTTTCAATACCTTATGGACATACCAGCAGCATTATTTTGCTTATTGACGGAGTGTCTCTGTAAGACGACACTTCCTTATTTGACTGGCCAATCAGAATTAGGTTACTCCACTACTGAACAACTGTGATTCGCGGGCATACACGTAACACCTAGATCAACCAATCGCTGAAGTGCATTCGAGCTAAGGTGTTACGAAATACAACTAATCGCGAAATCTTTTCGCAAAATTCGTGTGTCCCTACTTATTACACATATTAAAACATTTTTGCACCACCGGTAATTCATAACCTAAGCGTTAGCTCGCGGTCCAAGAGTGGATCTGGGATGGAAATACACACTATCAGTAAACACCGTGCCATACTTGACGAACGTATTTTTGTAAAGCGAGTACTATCTCACCGATCATCCTTCATTAAGGCACCTATAATTCACATCGTCACCTGAACACACCCGCTCACATTCAATAGAATCCAAGACAGCGATTGCGACAAGCGGGGAGTTCATTGCCCAACGACTGTAAGCAGGAACCCCCACTACGAACCAGATACCAGAGTAGATTGCACCACTGCGACGTCAATATCCAGCTATGTGGAGTGGCGGCCATCGTTGTTCTCCTCGTGTCGCCGGCCATGAAGGACCAGTACAGAGAACAGCTGTGCCACGGCCGTATCGCCATTTCCAACAGCATCCGAACCACTACAGTCAAGGTGGGACAAACCCAATAGTGTCACATGAGTCTAATCAAACAATAATAGACAGTCGTTTCCTCAGGTTGCTCCCCCGGTACATTTTAACTGCATTTATATAATTGTAATGTTCAATAATTCAGTAATAACCTGACTCTCAACCTAGACAGTTTTACAGTTAATCAACCCTTGTCAACCACTAGCTATAGCCCCTATCATTAATCACAACCATAAAGCCCCTAGTACATTTCACGTACAAATATGTCCAAAGGGCATATTTATAACAACGTATAGCAATTACACGAGGTGAAAAACTACTCTGAGGGGTTTAGTATTTGGTATTGCTAGGGCAGCAAAATTTCACCGATTCATAGAGCCAGTGATTTTTCGCAAAAAAATCTGAACACGCAGTAGACTTCAATACCATGTATACACACCAGATGTTGTTATACCTCCATTGACTGCTCGTGTAGTTTGCTTATTTGACTGAGCCATTCAGGTTCCCTTAACTCCGACAATGAACCTTCCTGATTCGTGCGCAAACAGTTAACACGGACCAGAACATGTATCAGCCAGTCAAAGAAGCCCCACGATCCAATGGTGCTTTCAACTGTATCTCGTCTCGAAATATTTTCGCGAAATATCACTGCCACTACCGAGTCATTTTATGACAAGCTTGTTTTCAAACATATGTAAAATTCTGTAATGCTTTCTGTTGGATCAGAGTTTTCTAGACACGCCTGGGTGAACTGTGAGCCAATAACTGGCCGGCAAGAAACAAGCACCCAGTACCATGCCACCAAGTCTCAGGTATACAGCAATCGACGATTGTTTACATAAGAGGGGCAACATTTGAAACGTTATGTGACAGTACTCAAGTTCGTTTAACGATATAACTCTCTCCCTCCGGGGCCAAAGTGGGGTACTGGTTTGACTACTAATTTCCTCCCACCGAGGCGAGCCGGGTTTGATCCCCGGCCGGGTCACTCCCGGATTTTCGCATGTCGGAGTCGCGCCGGGTGATGCCGCTGGTCCGCGGGTTTTCTCAGGGCTCTCCCGTTTACCCCATCCATTCATTCTGGCGCTGCACCATGTTCACCTCGCATCATTCAAAAATAACTTACTTTAAAATTTTTTTTTTTTGGTTACATAACAACAAAAATTAAATCTATCTTAAAAATGATGCATCGAGTAGTTTACAATAAGGTATAGAAGTCTATAACAAACTGAATCAGTAACGACGAAGGAGGGCTGTGAACCCAGGGGGGTAACACCCTTGTTGACTGAACTGTGGAAGGGCAACTGCTGTACTTGCCCCTGTGTATTCGACTTCTTTTCTCTGGAATATAGACAAATACAAATAATAAGATATTAGTCACAAGAATAGCAGGGACTTGGGGGTTTTAACTCAAAGGCGATGCAGCTTTTACTAATCGTATTATCGATTTAATATCAAAGAATTAATTATTAATCCGATTTTAATTCGATCAAAAATTGTTAATACAATTTTAATCCGATGAAAATTCTTTTGTTAATCCGACCTTAATCCGATAGATTTTTCTTATTTTTTAAAATTCTCATCTGATAAAATGGTGTGAAACTTTGACTTCTTGATCCAATTAATTTAATTGAATTAATCAATCAAAAATTGTTGTGAGATTAGTGTGTAGTTCGGTGTAAGAATGTGCTAAGAGACTAATTAATTTTTTCTTTCTATCTTTTTGTGGTTTGGGAAGCAGCTCTGATACGTCCTCACCCTTGGAGCTCTGGAGTCGTACTGAGGTGTGGTGTGTTTGTTAAGTGATATATGTGTTGAGTTTTGTGCAAGAGTGTCGTGAGTGTTGTTTTTTGGTTTGGAGGGGATATTGCTTGTAGACATTGTTGGGAGATATCCGACTCAGAAAGATAGTATTATTCCGAATGAATAACAGCGCTGACGTATACAACGAGAGAAATTCTGGAGTCTTTAAACGAATACAATCGAAATATATTTCAAACGAGTTATACCTAATCAATAAATATAAATGACACGAGAGCAGTATAGTGAACACAACTATGTGAATAACCTGGTCTCATAAAGAAACAAGTGCTAAAATATAACAACTATTTGAGTATCCTGTATGAAATTAATTAACAAGCTACAACGAACCAAAAATGTCCCTATAAATAAAACTGCAGTCTTCCTAAACACAACAACAACAATGTACAAAATACACAACTTGACGCATACGCCTCAGAGTTCTACATGTACCTTACATTATTTTAAAACACATCCGTATGATGTGAGACTGGTGAATGAATGACATCAATATATGATTTGCAGACTACTATAAGCTGTTTCTAGCGCTACTTGTCAGGCGACCTATCGCAATAAAAGCTAAGCGAATCCCATAGTTAGCACTCGTAGAGGAAGTTTTGAAATGGACTCCACGTGTTAAAATTAATTAATTAATTAACATACATAAAAGAGATCGTTTAACAATCAGTGATTTTAATATACGCCATTCCCTCGGGAGGTCCTGGAGCACTGACTTGGATGTACCACTTACGTCGAGTTATAAATTGAACGAGGTGTTGAGAGCAAACAGAACCTGTGTGTGCGTCGGCCTACATTTGATTATAGACTGAGCTGAAAAACTGGAGAAATGAATGGAAAGAGATGTGAATACATCAAAATACAAAACCAGTGTTTCCAAATAAATTAAATCATTGACATAACTACATGATTATCCTTTTATTTAATAAATAAAGTACACTACTTGAATTAAAAAAGACTCAATGAAATTGCACAAGCACCTCTCCCAAAACACGTCTGGTCGACTGTAATGTCAGTCAAGGAATGACTGGAGTGTAAGACATGTGCTAATTTATAACCTGTTAAATACGTGGAGCTTGTGGCCGAGTTGAATGTCTTCCTGAATGTTTCACATAAAATAAAATAAAAAACTTACCCAGATATTTAACACAAGTTTCACTTCCCTGGAAAATTAAATTTCACTATTGTAAGAATAATTCACTTTTAACATAATTTCCATCGACACAAGAGAAGAATCGGATGGCATGAAGAAGGACTTAATCCAGCAACACTTTATAGAAATGTATTATATATTTTAACAAGCAATCAAACTTCCTCGAATAAAAATAATGAAAAATAACAGGCATACTACATCGACCTGAATAATGTTAACACAAATTTCTGTTAAGTCTGGGAAATTCACCGCACTTGGTAATACAAATCCGAGTTGAAAATCCTATAAATTTTCGTCAACCGAGCTCAGAAAAGGTTTTTACACGATACATGCTTATAAAATTATTTTTAAATAATGGATGCACACTTTCGGCTTAATGAGAGGTGATGAACGTTGACTGCCCACCCCTTCGATTATCGCACAGAAACCCACCAGAATGCTGTGCCCGGTGAAGAGGAGAGAACGATGTATGTGTGTATCCAGGGTTTCATTTGTCGTCAAACTAACATGGTGCTGGTCAGTGAGAGCATGTTTAAGGTTTAGAGGAACAAATAAAAGACAGCCAATGCAAATAATCCAGTAACAACAGGAATAGTGAGAAATGGAATACTTAATTTAATCGATAGAATTGCATATGTGCTCAATGGTGTTGAAATAGACCAAACACAAGATGTTGGAATTACTTCCATGATAAAGAACTATCTCTCAGGAACTATAAACAATCTTTACACAGGTTTTATGGCTAGATGTAACAATGCTAATTCTACACTACAAATAAACCCAGGCAGAAAATACAAAGTTGTTATACTGTTAAGTATGGTACTTGGCTTCACTGAGGACTATAAACATGTAATATTAAATGTTAAACAAGAATTAGTTATTCTATTTGGTAATACACATTTGAATGCCATATATGATACAGCTAATAACAAGGAAGGTGTAACATTTGAATTAAACACTTTTGAATGGTTAATGCCACATATTGAAATTAACACGGGGGAACTTGTAACGTTTTTAAAATATAACGTAAAAGGGAAGAATCTAGATATTGCATTCAAATTGTGGGCTTTGGAGACATTTCCTATGCTACCAACATCACAAAAAGTCATTTGGAATGGGAAATCAAGTTTTTCATTTGAGAAACCATATTTGTTTTTATTTGCTATCAAACAAATCGACAAAACTATTTAAAACTAATAGATGAGTATTTAGTAATTATGATATTAAAAATATTAAGTTGTATCTAAACAGTCAAGCTTATTCCTACATGGATTTAAAGGTGAACATTGAAAATGGGGAATTCCATATTTGCTATGCTGTGTACTCAAAGTTCCTGGAAATGTATTATAACAAAATCAGCTCACCAATCCTGGAACCCGAATAATTTAAAACCAGGAACATTATTTGTATTTGATGTTAGAAAACAAGACAAAACAATTACGAATACATCAATTCCGGCAAATAATCCATTACAGATTAGCGAGTAATGATGTAAGAGATAAGCTGGTTAAGATAATAACTTGAGTCAGTAGACAACAACACATGGCTACGAGGAAATGTTTTGGAATCTACAAGGATTTCAATCTTCAGATAAATTTATCATTAAAATATTAGCTATTTCTGATATGGAAGAACATACAACAGTTTTCACCTTCAAATAACCATTTAACTGGAAATATCTAACTCCCAAAAACAAGAAGACTAATAGATGGATTACCAACCATCACCACGGTTTAAGGTTTAAAATGGGAGAGTGGGTGTATAGAGTATGAGAAAATTGGAGATATTTGCAAACATTACCTAAATAATTGTGAAATATACATAGGTGAACTCGAGCAAAAACATATTTTAGAAAGTGCGTCGAATTGGAAAGTAAGAGATATTAAAAAAATATATACTTGCCCATCATTCAAACAATTATGTAAAACACACAGATCTAATTCAACATTCTTCTCAGCAGAGGAAAACTCAAAATTAATGCTAACTTGGGCAATTATGTCTGACTGGGGTGAAACAAATTAAATTATGATGATTCTCCTCCTGAATCACCCATTGATATTATACGAGTGATTTGACACTATTTGGGATGAGAGAAATAATGAGTGAAATTTAGTGTAAAAAGTATTTCTTTATATTATGTAATCCAATATTTCTTACAGATGGATCAACAAGACAGTGAATCATCTGTTCATGCATACAAAATTCAAAGTGTAAATTGAATATCAGTAAGTTATTAACGTGTTGGAGTAAACCATTTAGAGTTGTCTCGGAAAGAATTAGTATTAGTATCTTTGGGACATTCCTATTGTAAAAATGTCTTTCTTCCACCAAACTGTGAATTATTATTGTTTGTCTAATGGAATACTGCACCATTTTGGAGAGATATGCAATGAGCTGTTTCATTAAAAAAATATCCATAGTCCCTTAGAGGGTGAAAAATTTAATGATTTAATATCTTGTCCAGATCCAAAAAAAAGTCCTGTATGTCATATGTGTCCAAATACAAGTCTACCAGCGAGCATCGAAGAAGTGAATTCGCACTTTTATGAAACTTTTCCAGATTTACCAGCATATATAATATTTCATGCTCCCGAATACACGAAAAAATGATAAGAATTAAACTGATGAAAATACTATAAGTATTCCAAAGGAGATAATGCAAAATATATGATGTAAAAAATGTTTTTGGAAACACAGTGATGAGAAAATGTATTCTGTAAGCATATGTAAGGAAAATGTAACAAAATTAATTGTTTGAAACAATTTTTTTCTGTTTTACTGAATTCACAAATACATTAATTGTAATATTTCCATATTCTGACAATCAAATGTTATGCAAACTTGGTTTCCATGCATTTAACAATCACATATGTGTTTGCACATAAAGGTTTGTGTGTGGGATAATGATTAAATGTACCTTCAGTAATTTTAAAGCGATTTAATACATAAAACTCTGTAAACATTACATGATTCACACATATTGTGTTTAAAAGGACTAATGTAATTCAATTGTTTCCTAGAATTGCCTATAAATACCTATAAATGGTGTACCCCTTGCAGTTTCAATCTAGTCTTGGAATAGTACAGAAGCAATGATGTCTTTGCTGTGTTGCTTCTGCGGTAAAGTATTTACAGTTATTCGGAACTTACGACGACATGAAAGAACTAGTTGTGGAATGAAATCTTCAAGAAAACTGTTTCAGTGTGATTTCTGCCAGAAGAAATTTTCTTGGAATGATGCTTTAAAAAGACATTGTAAAACTTGCGACACTGGTTCCCACCTCCACAATCTGCTCCACATGCTTCACAATCTGCTCCACAATCTGTTCCACATGGTCCACATGCTCCACAATCTGCTCCACATGGTCCACATGCTCCACAATCTGCTTTACAATCTGCTCGACGTTGTCCACATGCTCCACAATCTGCTCCACATGGTCCACATACTACACAATCTGCTTTATGTGGTCCTCGTGCTCCACAATCTGTTCCACATGGCCCACCTACTGCAAAAACTTAGCATTTCCAGCTCCACCCACTGAATTATCTCCAAAAATTCGAGATGTTAATTCAGGGATATGAAAAGTAATTCGATTACTTAGGCTTAACGATAGGCTTAACAGTGATGCTGACTTTTCTTTTTTTTTTTTACAAGATGCAGAGTTCCCCTGATAGATTTAACTAAAAAATCACCTCGGCCTATTAGAATTAGTATAACTGTAACGTGCAAGTACTTGAAAACCCTCACGGCACATGAAGATGCTACGGAAAATTTTTATTTTCAATGTGATTCTCTTCCTGTCCTGCACTCATCTGATGTTGGTAAACTTTATGAAAATAACATTGTCCTTTATCTTACTAACAGGCTTGAAGAATTTAGTGCTCGTGGGAGCGGATGGACTTTACAACTGATATAAAACATGGATGTGAATATCTCCCAATTTCGGACATTCACTGCTGGTGGTAAATGCACTAAGTAATTCAAGTTTATTAGCGATGAGAAGACATGTACTCCGATGATGCTCCATTACTCGCCTCACTTCACACTCCTCAGCTCTCAAGACCTTGGTTTTGAGAGCTGCCAAAATCTCTTCACTCGCTCCGATGCACAAGAAAATGTTTTGGTTTAAGGTTTTAATACATTTGGAAATCTGTAAATTTTCTGTTTCACGGAAGCCAGAATGTGTATAGAGCCTCTCAACTGCAAGCCTTGCCTCATGTCATTACGATTTGTATGTCAAATTTCCCCTGCAAACTTTACACTTCTTGTATGTCAGCGCTTCATTCAGTTGGCTGGTGTATCCCTGTGGGATATTATAGAATTCCTGTCTAAATATTTTCTGCAACACTACACTCATTTAAAATAAATTCAGCTCTAATGTATGTAATACCACCACAGATCTAGTTAAATGGCACAATACCATCTACAAGTGAATTAAATTTCAAGCCATATCACAAGTGAGGTAATAAACTGACAGATAGTGGCTTAAAATAATTAATCTGAAATTCTGACAGCCGACGAGCCAACGCTTCATCTAGAATCCGCTGTGAATAACAACTTCTCGCAGATTTTAAAGTAACGAGTTCGTCTTCTTGCAACATACACCAAATGTTATCAACATCGTTCCCTATATGTGGAAGCAATGTCTTACTACATCCTAACAAAGTATGACATCAAACATGCAAAGTGTGATGTTTGAATGCCTATTTAATGAATAAAGAACTTTTATGGAACTCTATTATATAAATTAGAATGTGAACTTTTGTATATGTAAGTAAATATTTTAGGGAGAATGAGATTTTTGTATATGTAAATCAATATTTGGTTGTTGTAAAATAGAAATGGGATATATTAAAAATGTATTTCAAAGTGAATGTGTGTTTCATTTATCTCCAAACTGTGGATCTTGAATTACATAAAACGTATATCTTAGAGAAATGAGTGAGTCAATGTTTTCGCAAAAAATAAAATATATTTTATCACTTTATCCATAAGGGGTCGTAACTCTGAAGTTTGTTTGTGTGAAGAACTTTCATTTAAAAGTGAAAACTTTCATTTACAGATAAAGCTTGAAAATCATAGATATCAACATAGCCGAACAATAGTACATGGCTACTTGATATAATTTCAGTGAGCAGAAATATTTGGGTGTGAACTAAATACGTATTTTTTTCCTTTCACTGGGTTTGACGAGTGTTTGTGTGTGTGTGTGTTCGCAACAGTTGGCGAATCACTTTGACCGCATTCCTTAACAGCGAACAATAGTGCCTCACTTTGAAATAAGTTAGCATGAATATCACATAAAACTGGCGATATTGTAATTATTTAACACAGTAAAGACTATGGAGATTCGCTGCAAGTAAAAGATTTTGTGTCTTAGAAAACTAGACAAAATAATTAAATAATTTACTTATAGTATATGGGGTTTAATGACATATGTAAAATATAGTTAATGGGTATTAACAAACACTGACGATTTTCCAGAGGATATTTAAAGACCTAGAAATGACATTTACTCTATATCTTCAATTATTCTGTGATTCAGTTAATTTAGTGTTTATTTACAAAGCAACTGTGTATGACGATTTGCATTAAGCCTGCAGAATTCCTACAGCTAAGATGTGTTCAGGATATTCATAAAGATAAAGCAGTGCTACCAGCTCTTGTCCCGAGTGAGACAGGCTAGTCAGTTGAAGACAGTCCAGCAGAGTGCTGCATTTCCTTGACAAAGGAACGAGATCATAGCTGCTCGGCTAGAACCCTGTTACAGGATAGAAAAGACGAACAAAGTTGTGCCAGCCTATTGTGGTCACCCATCCTGTTTATGTGCTTGTATCGATCCTGTGCTTTGCCTGGCTGCAACGACTACTCGCAATAGTTTCTAAGTGCTTTCTTCACCTATCTGGTCGGGGTTCCCACTTCGCTCACAGTGTAAATAGCAGTATTTTCTTTGAAATATTTCCATTTTTCGTGCATTTAATATTCGTAACATAAAATATGATAGAAGTTAGAATATTTTAAAGCATGTTAATAGTATAATTTCTTTTTAAATAATCATTGATTAACATTTGAACTCCATTTCTCTACAAGTGTTAACTAAGCGAGTTGTTAAAATTTTGTTTTGATAGGTTATAGTGTGCAAATCGTCTCTGTTATATTGAATTTTTCATGCTCTATTGTGTTCTTTTTTATAATCAGTGCATCATTAGTTTAGGATTCTTAAATGTGGATTTCCGAAACTGTCTATGTATATTAGCTATGAGAATTTTTTTTACACTTTCTCTGCGATATGTTTACGACTGAGTTTTTGTTAAAATTATTTCGGTTCGATAAACTGTGTTTGTGTTAAGAAATTTATATAGTTTAATATTGAATTCATGATTTTTCTTCGACGAAGTGAGTGGACTGTTTCATTCAAATTGTTTGGTTAGTATTCGTACATTGATTAATTTTGTGAGAAATTTATATAAGATCATTCATTTGAGTTGTTCGCTTAGATTGTGATTAGGTAGTATTTGTACATTTTCTCACTAATTATGTGCAATAATTAATTATTGGGAATTGTTAAAATATATTTATTGTAATAAATGTTCAGACATTTGACACTCGAAATACGAGAATTTTTCAAACATTCCCCGGCACAACTTTTTGAAGGCTGCTGAACTGCTCCAGGCATGGCGAGTCAGCAGAAGGGGCTGACGGGGGGAATGAACACTTCTCTCACAGAACCGGACAGGGTAGAGTTTCGGGTGAGTCCACAATTTATGGGTTGAGCATAGTTTTGTATAAGCTCACTGCTTTAGATGAGTTCGAAATTCGCTGGTCCAAAGTAAGGTAGGTAGACAAGCAGCTAACCCTTGATCTGGACAAATATGCCTTCTGGGCTGGGGATTGAGGGAGTGAGGAAATGCATAACAGCTGAAGGCACTCCTCGTCTTGGAAAACCCATGCTCTGGAGTAGGTATAGGAGTCGGGGAGGGGGTGCGTTGCGTCCTCTGTGGACAGGGCAGTATTACAACTATCCGAAAAGATGTTCTGGACTGGTTGGGGGGAGGGGGACACATCGCCGAGACAGGTAGTGCTCCAGCTTACTGAAGACATGGTCTGGTGTTGGCGAGGGGGGAGGGGATGGGTCTAGGCGGCAGGAGTGATCTGAACAGTTCTCACGTGCTGGCACCATGTTAGTTTGATGTCAAACCTCACCATGGATACACACATACATCACTTTCCCCTCTTCACCAGGCACAGCATTATGATGGGATTCCGTGCAACAATTCAGGGGGAAGGCAGTCAGCGGGCTTCGTAGAATCTAGGCATATCATATGCCTGACTGTTAGCCGTGATTCTCGTTAAGCGATAGTATCTGCTCAGGGCTTCAACAAAAATGTTTTAATATAAATATTTTTATATGTTTTAATTTATCGGAAAAAACATTTTTTTTTGTGTGTTAAGCCAATATAGTGCATCCGTTATTTTTAAATAATTTTATAAGCATTTATTGTGTAAAGCCCATTTCTGAGATTGGTCGACGAAAGTTTATAGGATTTTTAACTTGCTTTTGTGTTACCTAGGGCCATGAATTTCTCAGACTTAACATAAATTTTTGTTAACATTATTCAGGTCGATGTAGTATGCCCGTTATTTTTAATTATTAATCTTCGAGGAAGTTTGGTTGCCTGTTAAAATATATAATACATGTCTATAAAGTGTTGCTGGATTAAGTCCTTCTTCACACCATCCGAGTCTCCTTATGCTTCGATGGGAATTGTGTTAAAAGTGAATTAAGCTTACAATAGCGAAATTTAATTTTCCAAGCGAAGTGAAACTTGTGTTAATGATCTATGTAAGCTTTTTTTTAAATTTTATGTGGAACATTCAGGAAGACGTGGATAATTTGTTATGTAATTCGGTTAGTGAGTCATATTCATAGCTTTTGCCATAAGTTTCATGTATCTAACAGTTTATAAGTTGGTGCACATCATACACTATATTCATTCCTTGACCATCACAGTCAACCAGATGTGTTTTGGGAGAGGTGCTTGTACGTTTTCAGTACGTGTTTTTAACTGAAGTATTTTAGTTTATTTATTAAAAAAACAGAATAGTCATGTAGTTACATCAATGGTTTAGTTTATTTGGAAACACTCGTTTTGTATTTTGATGTATTCACATCTCTTTCCATTCATTTCTCCAGTTTTTCAGCTCAGTCGATAATCAAACATAGGCCGACACACACACAGGTTCTGTTTGCTCTCATCACTTCGTTCAACTTATAACTCGACGTAAGTGGTATATCCAAGTCAGTGCTGCAGCAACCTTCCAAGCGAATGGATGTATGTTAAAATCACTGATTGTTAAACATTCTCTTTTACACATGTTAATTAATTTATTTTTTTAACATGTGGATTCTGTTTCAGAACCTCTACGAGTTTTCACTATGGGATTCGCTTAGCTTTTATTGCGATAGGTCGCCTGAAAGCAGCGCTCGAAACAGCTTATAGTAGTCTGCAAATCATATATTGATGTCATTCATTCACCAGTCTCACATCATACGGATGTGTTTTAAAATAATGTAAGGTACATGTAGAACTCTGAGGCATATGCGTCAAGTTGTGTATTCTGTACATTGTTGTTGTTGTGTTTAGGAAGACTGCAGTTTTATTTATAGGGACATTTTTGGTTCGTTGTAGCTTGTTAATTAATTTCATACAGGATACTCAAATAGTTGTTATATTTTAGCACTTGTTTCTTTATGAGACCAGGTTATTCACATAGTTGTGTTCACTATACTGCTCTCGTGTCATTTATATTTATTGATTAGGTATAACTCGTTTGAAATATATTTCGATTGTATTCGTTTAAAGACTCCGGAATTTCTCTCGTTGTATACGTCAGCGCTGCTATTCATTCGGAATAATACTATCTTTCTGAGTCGGATATCTCCCAACAATGTCTACAAGCAATATCCCCTCCAAACCAAAAAACAACACTCACGACACTCTTGCACAAAACTCAACACATATATCACTTAACAAACACACCACACCTCAGTACGACTCCAGAGCTCCAAGGGTGAGGACGTATCAGAGCTGCTCCCCAAACCACAAAAAGAAAGAAAGAAAAATTAATTAGTCTCTTAGCACTCTGTTACACCAAACTAAACATTTATCACACAACAATTTTTTTATTTATTAGTTCAATTCAATTAACTGAGTGAATCAATCAAAGTTTCATACTATTTCATTCAATGAGAATGAGACTAAGATCGGATTAATGAAAAAATTTCATCGGATTTAAATCGAATTAGCAATTTTTGATCGGATTAAAATCGGATTAAGGATTAACCCTTCTGATACCAAATCGATAATCCAATTAATAAAATCGCCATCCGCTTTGAGTTAGAACCCCTCAGCCCCTGCTACTCACAAGTCCACAACGCGTGAGGCAACTCTGGAGAGTCCATTGTCGCTGCACAAGGGGGCGAGGTTGTTCAGTTCAGTAGTGACAGCAGTCGAGAGCGGTTAGACGCGATCTGCTACTTACCTGTCGACAAAACGTAAGTCACGTCGGCGGTGTATAACAGCGCGGTACCAGAGAGCAATGTTATCAGTTTGGTGTATATATCGCCAGCAGTGTCACGTGGTTACCCTCCCTCCATCGGCGGGAGCCCTCCGATACTTTCCCTTCCTCAAACCTGCGCTAAATATAATTTCTCCTTTAAACTTAACTTTAAACTGGCCACATACCGAGGCAGCAGCCAATAAACAGAAAGCTGAACGTAAAAAATTCTTTGTAAAGTAGAGTGCTTAATCAATTCGCAGTTACTTCCAACTTTCGTGAAGCCCCGCTGAAGTTATACTTTCAGGATATTCCCCGTGTAACAGTATTTTGCATTAAGAACTATTTATTACGAAGCATTACTAACACTCCTATTTTCTGACTGTTACTATACGAAATGTTGTATTTTATATATAAAATATGAATAAAAGGCCAATTTTAGGAATAATAAGGTACTATATATTAACATGTATAGAAAACGCTTGTGATACATGATGGCATATTTAGAAAACAACCGAACACATCATACATGGGGTGGTTTTTCAAACGTTTGATTAAAAACAGTGTTAATAAATCGCTAATAGACTATATCTCGCATGTAGTTTAAATGGCGAAATGTTGCAGTGGCTAGTTATTGCGGGGGAGTGTTGCCCCATGAAAAAGGGTGGGGGGGGGGGATACTTAGCCTGCCAGCAGGTGACTGGCTAGAGAAGTAGGCAGGGCAGGCAGCTGGCAGTGTGACGGTGATGTGTCGCTCGCGGAGGGATATCAGCCGGACCGGGAGCTAAGAGCGCCTCGCAGTTTCATTATCTGAGCGCAGCGAGGTCGGCGCCGCTATCTGTCAAGGACGCTCAAGCGTCCTCAGGAATGCTAATTAGGCCGGCGCCCTCCGTGGTCTGGCTTGCTTCCAGCACCGCTACCCATTGTCGCCAACACTCGCACTCACTACTTCACTGGCCTGCAACACCCGCCGCCGAAATACACCAGATATAGGGAATATACACAGTTACCTGTTGTAACATTTTTATGATAGGCTGTTCACGGTCAAATGAGCACTATTAAAAGCCCTGCTTTAGATCTACTTGTATGCACATTGTGTATTCCTACGCCATAGGTACAATCGACGTTACCATGGGCCTGGTCACATTATTCCTGAGACCAGTCAAGTTCATCTGGAAATATTGACAGATTGTTTTTCTCACAATTTTATGCATGAAAATAACGTGATTAAAAATATTTCAGAAGTCACTAATGTTTACTTAACACTTGTAATTCAACACTAACACGTGAGACAACTGTACCGGGAGTGTATCAGTCTATGTTTGCCCGTTAGGTATTGCCAGTGACATTTTTCAAATGTTGATTTTCAAAGTGCTCACTTTACCGTGAACAGCCTTTATATCTCTACAAGAATTTCTTTTGCATCCTTTTACCAAATACATGTTAGTAACAGTACACATTAGTAAGGGTCAAATGTATAAGATCTCAGTGTGGAATGTATACAACTAATACTGAATTTAAACAAGCAAGTGTTGGGAACTTCAAGTTAATGATAGATATTTGAGGAATGAGCTTGAATGTTTCCTACAGTAATTTGTAGTAGGCACAATGTTTCAGCTGCAGTGTTACAATAAAGTGTTTAGCAACTAAAACTCAAAGCATTCTTTCTAACGAAATACAGACATTTCTTACTCTCTAGGCGGTTCAAGGTAAACTGAGAACTTTTAGTCCTACTTATTATCTACATGTGTGTTCATGGTGGTGTATTATTCCGCCCCGTGTAGAATTAACATCTCCATGGGCCTGAGCTCTTTATTCATATATTCCACAGATTTGTATATTATTACACCTATAAGGGTACATAAAAAACTATCAAAATAATTCATTTCATTATTCACAAATGTTTAAGTGACATTTTTAATGTGACTTAAAAACACAGATCTACTTTCGGCCTCTCGTTACCAACTTTACTGAGCGTATGACTTTCAGCAAGCACGTTAAATTACACGCAGCTGGTGACAGTGACTTTTTTCATAGGTTGAAACTGCTCAATTAACCGCGAAGTACGTGTATCCGAATCTTGTCAGTGTCCAGAATTTCAATTTTAGATAAACATATTTTTTTAAAACTAATTTTTCTTTTGCACAGTCGAGTTTACATAATTGTGGATGTCATGTAATTTTACTTGTGACGTAAATCAGTAACACCAAAGTAAAATTTAAGCATAAGTATTCACCATTTTGTACACAGCCATTACATAACTTCGCTAGAAATATTTTCCCTTTAAATATGTACATATTTTTATTAAAGATTTGGAGATTTCAAACAGTGATTTTTTTTTCCTTCGGAGAAATCACACTATCACATTCTACTGGCAGTTTAATAAAATCAAATAGGTTTCCCATTGGCCACTAAATAATAATTTTGTCCACTAGGTAGTGACTAGAATCCCCCAAATAGTGTGAAATTCACACAGTTGGCAACACTCCCCCTCACTGCCTCTGTCTCTCTCTATCACGCCAGAGTACTCGAGCAACTCGCCATTTCCCCGCCTCTCAGCGCTGCCACCACAAAGATAAAGCAAATAGGTCACCGGGACTTTAACCCTCTTGGTGAAATATTGTCGCCCACACTTTTCACCACCAGCTTGGCAATATTATTTTGCGCGCGCGTTTGAGAGCGCGAAAGCGCAGAACTTCCATTTGCGTGCAAAAAAGCCCGCATGCTAACTAGCAGTGTGTGCGAACTCATACGTAGATCTTTTACAAATATATGAGCGACTGAAACGTGTCGTTGAGTGAATGAAGAGATTTAGGTGGCTCTTAAAAGTGAGGTCTTGAGAGCCGAAGAGGGTGATTGAGATAAGCATGGAGCAGCGCCGGAACGAAAGGGTGGGGGAAACGGGAGAGCACAGAGAAAACCCGCTGATCACCGGCATCGTCCTGTAAAATTACCACATGAGAAAATCCGAGAGTGACTCAGCCGGGAATTGACCCCGGTTCGCCTTGGTGGGAGGAGAGCAAGCTACAGACTCAACTGCAAGTTGTATACTCGTTACACTTTTATCACTGGCCAGCAACTAGTGTGGTACGTCTCTAGGTCTCTTTTATCACTGGCCGGCAACTAGTGTGGTACGTCTCTAGGTCTCTTTTATCACTGGCCTGTAACTACTGTGGTACGTCTCTAGGTCTCTTTTATCCCTGGCCGGTAACTAGTGTGGTACGTCTCTAGGTCTCTTTTATCACTGGCCAGCAACTAGTGTGGTACGTCTCCAGATCTCTTTTATCACTGACCAGCAACTAGTGTGGTACGTCTCTAGGTCTCTTTTATCACTGGCCAGCAACTAGTGTGGTACGTCTCCAGGTCTCTTTTATCACTGACCAGCAACTAGTGTGGTACGTCTCTAGGTCTCTTTTATCACTGGCCGGCAACTAGTGTGGTACGTCTCTAGGTCTCTTTTATCACTGGCCGGCAACTAGTGTGGTACGTCTCTAGGTCTCTTTTATCACTAGCCGGCAACTAGTGTGGTACTTCTCTAGGTCTCTTTTATCACTGGCCGGCAACTAGTGTGGTACGTCTCTAGGTCTCTTTTATCACTGGCCAGCAACTAGTGTGGTACGTCTCCAGGTCTCTTTTATCACTGACCAGCAACTATTGTGGTACGTCTCTAGGTCTCTTTTATCCCTGGCCGGTAACTAGTGTGGTACGTCTCTAGGTCTCTTTTATCACTGGCCAGCAACTAGTGTGGTACGTCTCTAGGTCTCTTTTATCCCTGGCCGGCAACTAGTGTGGTACTTCTCTAGGTCTCTTTTATCACTGGCCGGCAACTAGTGTGGTACGTCTCTAGGTCTCTTTTATCACTGGCCAGCAACTAGTGTGGTACGTCTCCAGGTATCTTTTATCACTGACCAGCAACTAGTGTGGTACGTCTCTAGGTCTCTTTTATCCCTGGCCGGTAACTAGTGTGGTACGTCTCTAGGTCTCTTTTATCACTGGCCGGCAACTAGTGTGGTACGTCTCTAGGTCTCTTTTATCACTAGCCGGCAACTAGTGTGGTACTTCTCTAGGTCTCTTTTATCACTGGCCGGCAACTAGTGTGGTACGTCTCTAGGTCTCTTTTATCCCTGGCCGGTAACTAGTGTGGTACGTCTCTAGGTCTCTTTTATCACTGGCCAGCAACTAGTGTGGTACGTCTCTAGGTCTCTTTTATCCCTGGCCGGTAACTAGTGTGGTACGTCTCTAGGTCTCTTTTATCACTGGCCAGCAACTAGTGTGGTACGTCTCCAGGTCTCCTTTATCACTGGCCGGTAACTAGTGTGGTACGTCTCTAGGTATCTTTTATCCCTGGCCGGTAACTAGTGTGGTACTTCTATAGGTCTCTTTTATCACTGCCGCAACTAGTGTGGTACGTCTCTAGGTCTCTTTTATCCCTGCCGCAACTAGTGTGGTACTCTCTAGGTCTCTTTTATCACTGGCCAGCAACTAGTGTGGTACGTCTCTAGGTCTCTTTATCCCTGGCCGGTAACTAGCGTGGTACTTCTATAGGTCTCTCTTAGTCATTTGTAAGGGCCCGACGTTGGAGCAACCAATCTACAATAAAGCGGCTAGAAAGGGTTAACGACCTCTTTTTATCAGTAGCCAATTACTTTATGATTTGCGCTCAAACACACATAAGGCAGTGATCATAACGCGAATGTTTCACGTGTCTATGTATGACGTGTGATCGAAAACCAAGAGTACCTACGTATTTTTTTACAACAATTGTTTAACTATCCAAAATATACTCTTCACTTTACTGTGGTATTATAAGTCAGTTATTATACAACCATTGTAGAGTTGTTGTTGGCACTTATTGCGTAGTTGTAATTTGCTAATTTTTTCCTAATTTTGGTGATAATTTTAGTATCTCTGAGTTTGCAGCAATGTGTCCTAGTCTTGCCTGATTTATATATGTATTATAACGTGAAGTGTAACATAGTTATATAATTAACCTTCAGTTATGCTATGTTTTGTTGTATCGGTCATGTTAACATTGTCATATTTCAAGAATATGGATGTTTTTTATTAGTTAATGTGCTTAAAACATTTGACACTTTTGTTATTAATGTAATGAACTCACACATTTTGACGTTTAGTGTATAAACTTTTTTCTTTTTAGATTTCTTTAGTTGTGTATATGTCTTTTCCATCACTTAGATTTATCGCAAGGCCTTGCGAAACGAACAGTTCAGTGCAGACTGCGTTTTCCATTCTCTCGTTCGTAATTTCTGAATTTTCTTTCAAGCATGTAACCGCCTTATTCCTACGATATTTTATATCTCCTTTCATCGTAAGATGATTTAGTTTTTCTTCCGTTTTTGGGTAAGTGTTCTGCAAAAGCCAGTTTTGTTTTGTGCTTTGGTGATACTATTTTTCTGTTTGGGGTCCAATTATTGTAGCTTTTACATATTTGTAAAGCGGTTCGAGTGGAGGACCACGTGACCTTGGCGGCCTAACTAGGATGTCTTCGTGAGCTGATCAGGGTGTTATTCCCTCGGCAGCAACATGAGTGCAGGAAATATCTCTTAATTTGTACTACTTTCCACACTCGCTACTTGCTGACTGTACTACATCGCCTGCGTGTCTGGACTTGTTTCTTCTACAACATGGAAGTCGAGTTTTATATACAAAAGTTGTATTATCTGGTAATCTGTAACATTCATTTCTTTACATTTATTTTATATATTAAGTAACTTCTTTTTGAAATTGGGGAGGTTACCTTAAATATTTTGATTTGCTATAAAACTGTAATAAAAAGATAAAACCAAGGAAAATAAAAGGAAAATTAATTAAATATAATACTCAGATTCCAATTTGGTATAAAATGCTCAGTTCTTGTTCTTTTTGTTGATTGATTTTTTTTTTTTACTCCTGCCAAGTCATTCATGCTCATGTGTGTGTGTGTGTGTGTGTGTGTGTGTGTGTGTGTGTGTGTGTGTATATATATATATATATATATATATATATATATATATATATATATATATATATATATATATATATATATATAACCATTTTAATCATGCCCATTTCTGTGTATTAAGAGGATATTTATGAACTTAACCAATGGTCCAGAAAAAAAAACTTTTTTGTAGGTTATGTCTGCTGCTAACCACTGTTCTTTACAAGTACTATTGTGAATGTTCGCCCAGAAAAAATTATCTTTCTTCCATTTTTTTTTCTTTTTTTTCCCCCTGGAGAGTTCTCGTTTTCAACCGAAGAAATTCCGATCCCCAACTTCCTTTCTATGCCATCTCGTTGCAGTGCGATGAGCATTGTCTGGGTTTCTGACCTGGCTACGAGGTAGCATTACAACATTCAACATTGTAGCCTAACCTATCATAACTTATCACTTTGCACTCTGTCATCAATTACTGTCATCCAAGATAAGCTATAACTATGTCACTTATACCCTCCATTAGGAACGTTATTTATGTTGATCTCTACTTCCCCACTTACCATAGTCCTATTAGTTCACACCACATTTGACACGCTTTTTACTAAGAAAAACAAAGTACCTTTTTTCTGCAGCAAAAATATTGCCTCTTCAAATAGTAACCTCACTTCAGACAAAATAACAGTTTATTAATCTGGGCTACCAAACACAGACGTAGCTAATAACCAAGCAGACTTACTAACCAAGTTCATTAACGTCATGCAGTTCTGTAAACACACCAACCCCATAATAGCAGCATTGAATTGTACTCCAGCAAATTGTAGACATCGCACTTTTCACCAGCTGGCGGGACGAAAAATGAATCGTTCAGGCAGGACAGTCTTTGGCAGGACAGGAGTACTCGCATAAAATTGCTTGAGTCTGCTAATTGACACTTGTGTCAGACTTGAAGCAGGGTTTCATGCTCATTGGCTGCTGGATCAGTGTTGCTGCCAGTTTAACCTAAGACCAGATGACACAGGATAATGTCCTTGTTTCCTTGCAGGTCTGTTATTGGCTCAGAGTTCTCCTGGGCGCGTCCCATTTCTATGGGCTAATAACGATTCTTATACTATAAGGCAGAACGTTCGTGATTGGTCTGCAAACAACTTAGCCGAGTCAAAACTTTACTCATCAAATCACGAAAGAATAAATTAGTCAGAGTGTTATAGAATATATGATAGCTGGATAAATCTTCGTGATTTTCCATCACCTATGGCAAAAATGTAGTCCAACGAAGTATTTGTTCACAGCCAAGTAAGTGATGAGTTTTTTTCAAGGGTGTAGTATCAATTATTCTTGTTTTCTTATTGCAGTAGTAGTAAGTTCGGTGCAAGACAAACACTGCAGCCCGCTGCTATCACAGTAGTTTTCAGCGCGCTGTATACAGAGATGAATGGTCGGGGAAATGCTAACCCTTTTGCGAGGCGTAGCGGAGAGCTTGGTTTTGCTAATTAAAAAACTTTTCCGTCTCACACATTAATCACAATGAAAGCAAAAAAGTGGTTGCACAGAGAAAAACTTGGGGTGTAGAAAAAAATTCTCTCACTGAATTATTTATTCCACTTACAGTTCATTTCAGGATTCGTGTACTGCGTAAATATTGATATTTTTTTGGAATGAAAAATTTTTGACAGGCTATTTTCTTTACAAAATGTTTAAATTATATTTAAGACAGTTAAATGGAATTTATTACTATCGGTGTACTACTAAGATAAAGAAGTTAATCATACAACCAGACTTTTACCTTATTGCAGCGGGACCGGTATTTTTTTAATCGAATGAGTCAGTGAGTAACGAGGTTTGGGCGGCTCTTAACATCGGAAGTCTTCAGAGCCGATGAGGGTGAAGCGAGGTGATTATGGAGCAGCGCCGGAATATAAGGGCAGGGTAAACGGGAGATCCCCGAGAAAACCCGCCGACCAGCGGCATGGTCCAGCTCGATTTCCACGTCGTGTGTCAGCAGCAGCCAGTAGCGCTAGTTTCTGGACATACACAGAACCCGACCTATGATTTCACCTATTCTGCGACATGTCAGATGCAAATGAGTATACTCGGCATAATGTGTTAAGGGTTTAATTCTATTGGATGAAGGCCTTGCGTACACTACAGGAAATAAAATATTGCCATTTTCTACAAGTCCAGAATATAACTGCACGGTACGTGCGCGATGATCATGAGACAACTGCATGTAGTTTGTTGTCTCTGGAATACCCTCTATTCGACTATTCAACGAGACGTCTGCTGTTGTTATACTTTGCTGAAAGTGAAAACGAAGTTTGGACTAATTGAATATTCTACTTATAAACGAACATATTGTCTACCTCTGTCCTGCCTGCTGGTGTTGTTGTGGCCCGGCATTGCAGTGGAAATTAAATTATTTCTTGGCTTTTGTGTGCGAAGAACGCCGTACGACCTGCTCTTGGATCGACAAGTGTTATTATGGCGCCTGTAGTTTCAGTTCCTGCTGTCGGCGGAGCTGAGCGCTGCGATCGCCTTCCCCTCTTGGCGGAGAGTTGTGCTTGCCATCTGCGCAGAAGGCCGTCGCATTGACAGCTTTTGAATTTCATTCGCCGATCATTACTTATACCCCTCTAGGGTATATTGATTATTGACTGTGGTTATCGCCTTCTACCAAGTGTAATGATCGTAATTCAATTATTGGCATGTAACTTTTTATTGGTCCCTACCTTCGCAGGGCAAATAGTTGATTCTGATTGAGGTTTGGAATTGATTCACCCCTCCAGGTAATAATTGCAATGTTATAGTGTATATGCCTTGTATTTTGCTCGTTCGGGGTCAGACGATTTCGGCCTCGGGGGAGCACCATCATTATAACAGTTATGTAATTATTCACGTTAATTTCTTGACAAGCTTCACAAGCAAGTAGGTTTAGGCGTCACTTTGACGAAAGGCTAGATGCCCAAAAATGGGCTTTTACGATCATTGTTCTTGCAGATAATATTCCTGACGACTCTACTAAGAAAGGGAATTTATCAAAGTTAAGGCTTCTATTTGTAAAGCAGTTTCTTTGGTCGAAGGACAAGAGGAGAGGAATAACACTTTTAATGCGTGAATATTGTATTTTGATAGCAGGCGAGTCAACTCCCCTGGAATTTGTCCTATTGCCATATTTCTTCAATTTGTTGTTGATCATGAAAGAAAGTCTCTTGGAAATTTTATGACAATTTTTCCGAATTTTGTCCTGTAAGGCCCATTAAACAACAAGTTAATTGAATGGAAGTTTTTAGAGAATTTTGTCATGCAAGGCCTAATGCAAGTTTTAGAGAATTTAACCATGAAATGCCTATTAAAACATGTGTTTGGCATTGGTCCAATATGGCCATTGAATTGTCTGTACTGAAAATTTAATGTATATTAGGTTATCCCTGGTGGATATATTTTTGATAAGTATAAAGTATTTACGATTTTAAAGTGCCCTTTTTACGATGTTTTCAATAATTAAAATGAGCTTGTAAGTTTATATGCACTTTTCCATATATTCCTATGTATCTGAGTTCCAGTAAGGTGATAGTATTTTGAGTAACATGTATTCTGATAGAATTTTTACTCAGAAATTGTAGTATTTTTAAAGAAGCTGCAGGTTTAACAGAGAGTCTGTAAAAATTATGTGTCTTCGTAATGTTTTCTCAGAATGGGTGTAAATTATATATTTTTATACATATCAAACTATGTTTGAATACCAAAGAAAAGAAATTACAGAAACTGAATAAAATTATACTTCATGTTTTCTGAACAAAGTCAAGCAAATTATATTCCAAACCTACTTGAAAAACCATGTCTTGTTGGCTTTTGCGAGGTGTTTACATACAGCAGAGGTCTAAACCAAATACCGTTTCGTTAAAATACCTTCTTTCATTCTGATACGTAAAGGCTGTTCACCGTGGACTGAGCACTTTTAAGCCCTGCTTAAGATACACGCGTATGAAAATTGTATATTATTCCACCATATGTTATATTAACATTGTCACGAGCCCCATCACTCTATTCATGCGCCGGTAAAGTGAAACTTTGACATTATTATATAGGCTGTTGACGGCAAAATGAGCACTTTTGAAAGCCCCGCTTATGATCTGATTGTATGTTATGTTGTGTATTCTTCCTGCCTTATGATCTGCTTGTATGTTATGTTGTGTATTCTTCCTGCCTTATGTGGAATTAACATTGCCTTGGGCCTCATAACTTTATTCATGCATCGGTCAAGTGAAAATGTGAAAATATTGGAAAAATAAATACTTTACAATTTTGGGAATTTTTACACGTCGATGCATTAGTGAAAATAGAAAGTGAAAGAAATAACTTAAGTTATCACAGATGGTTACCCAACGCTTTTTATTCGACGTTAAGATATGGAACTACTTTCCATACATCGTTGACAACTTTACTGGGCGCATGTCACTCACTTTGCCCGTTAAAATACATGTAGGCGGGGGCAGTTATTTTCTTCTTAAGTTGATTTCAAACGTGCTCTCTTTATCGTGAACAGCCTTCAGAAGTAATTATTTTTCAAACCTGCTAATTCTAACACGTACATGAATTAATTAAACAGAAAGCAAAGTAAATCATTTCATTTTTCACAAATGTTTATCTATCACTGTTAATACAACGTTATGGCATGTAGCTACCGCCCTCTCCGTCGTGTTATTAACCCTACTGCAGGGTGATTCATGCCAGCCTATATGCAAGGAGGGACAGTAACAATTTTCAAAGGTTTATCTCGAAAATTCCCTGCGATTTATCAACAACCGTCACACATTTTTAATCGCAAACTGGCCTCTAGCGTGGAAGGCAAGGTTCACAGCGTCAGCTGCTGTCGAAGGATCGAAGAGAGGCATTGAACGCCTGGGAAATGACGACCTCACATTCCAGGAGTGATGGCCTGGGTCGAGGGCGCTTACAGCCAGAGGTAAATACGGCTTCGTGTGCTGGCTCGCCATCAGCCGAGGGCTTTGTTGTCCAGATGGAGAGCGCGGTTCCTGGATCCAGTGGGGGAAGGGCGGGCAGTAAAAGGCGCCCGTTTTAATCCCGGCGACACCTCTAGAAGGAGGCAGCGTTGTACCACAATCCAGCGGACGGCGAGGTGGAATTTACGGTCTGCTTCTGTGCTTCGGCAGTCGATTTTCGTGACAACACTTAAAGGACTTTATCCTGTAGCTTCAACATGCATAAAGTTACTCACCGCGCCCATCTTTATGATAGGCGCAGGGTACTTAGCCCTTTCAGACTCACTTTAATTTACATTTTCATTTTATGACGCGTGCTATACTTAAGTTGACACAACACTTGTTTCGTTGTCACAGCCAATGGGCTGCGAGCTATATGTTCGGCTGCAGTAATATGAAATAATTATGACCTATACAAGTAAGACGGTTGGTGAATCATTCACTCTCAGGTAAGATCATTAGTCACTGAGATTCGCAGTGCGCAGAGTACGCATGAAATATTCCCTACTCGTGCGTAATACACACAGTTGTGTACACTGGGTCTGAATGTGTTTGACAATACTTGTGTGTGTGAAACAGCAGCTTACCCCACGAACTCCAGCCGCACAATGGCGTCACTGGCCAGACAAGCTGTTCACTTATCAGTGCCTTGGTAGATCACTTGTAAGCCGGCAGCCCACCCAATAAGGAATCTTCAGCAATATGTAGTAGCCAGTCATATACAAGGCCCGCGCAGTTAATCAAAGACTGGGTACGCCCACATCAAAGCTCTCTGTATACTCGTGTACTCTATGAACAACTCAGTGAAGAAGATCCAGACAATATCATGGATAACGATACTGGAGAAACAGATACGGAAAAAAATCACTGAGAAGGGAATCAAATTTTCTTAAAGACGACTGGGCGTGAAAACGGTACTTGAGACATAAAGGTAATGACTCAGGTGGGGGGGGGGGGTGGGATGTAGTAAAGCAGTACAGTCCCCCTCTCCCCTTACTTAGCCAACACTGATGAAAGGAGTTATAACATAGTGCATAAATATATTAGTAGTGGTTAGTATTCCTATATAAGGCATAGTTAGGGGTAGTGAAATTCCGCGAAAAGATTTCAAGACAAGTTAATCACGTAAGAACCGTGCAGATGTTGCCGAGTTCTGAGTCGTCCGGTCAAACATGAAAACTGCTTCTCAAACAGACAGCTACCAATGGCAATAGACAAACTGCTGTTGGGTGCTTATAGTATTCAAGTCTACCGTGTACTCATATTTTTTTTCGCGAAAAATCGCTATCCCTAGGCATAGTATATAGAACTAGAACTCCGTTAATGTGTGGGGAAGTGTGGTGGATGGCAGGTTAACCACGACACTTCCAAACTCCGGGCACCAAGGGCAACCATTAAACGCTAAAAATATATATAAATGACAAGCCACTTACTTGGTGAGATGCGTGGTATGAGTGGAAAAAAAATGTGGATCCTAGGACTGCCTAGCACCCTCCAAGTGGTACGACCATAGGAAGCCATATGCCAACATAAAAATATGTATAAGGGAAATCAATAAGAGCAAAGGATAACTTATACTCCTGCAGTCCCCACAAAGCGCACGGTTGTAGGGGGTGGAAAGTCACACATGCATTGTTCAACCTATAGCTGTCCAGGTAAAGGAAAAAATATGTACTTCGTAATAAATATAGAGCTGTAAAAACAGTTACATGTCATTGTCTCATAGTCTTCATGTAGAATGGTTGTCTATCATTACAGTGTGTCTCTTGTATATTAATTTGCTATTATTAATTAAATGTAGTCACAGCAGTATTATGTTATCAACGGCTAATAAGAATATTGAAACATATATCATTTTCACTGATTACTTATTAATAATATCACTCTTATTTGTGCCTGTTTAGCTTAATATATGGTACGTAGGCTTCAGTCTCATTGTGGTTTTCTTCCCAGGGAAAAAGAACTGATTTTTATTTGTATGTAGCGGAATTATTCCTGGTCAGTGCCTGAAAGTCAAATTTTAACAAGGCTGTTACCATGAATAGATTATACATGAAACTTTCAGCAGTTACATTATAATTTTATGGTATAGTTATAAAGACGGAGGTGTACTGCGTTGATACTCAACACCTATCAAATATCCCATCCTGCATCAAGCTATTCATACCTAAAAACATAATTGGCCAAGTTTTCCTTTATATATATAAAATATATAAATAATATTAAATATATATTAATGTATAATATAATAATATAGTATATAATAATATAAATCATATATATAAACATAATTGGGCCAATTTTCCTTTATATATATATATATTAGTGGAAAGGGTACAAATATGGAATACCATTTAGTTTTTTGGTTATAGATACTGTCTCTACTGTAGTAGAACAACAACAAAAATACAGCATGAACCTGAAACAATTACGCACACATTTGTGAAACTGTAGAAACACATCATATCATAATTTTATGGAAAAACTGTTTGTGTGAAAAATGACACGTTGTGTGCCCATAAAAAAAAGGTCACTGATATGGAATACCACTAAACCCATTAAAAAGTTTATATACAAGAAAAATTTCCATGTCTTGCAAATAACCCTACACAGTTATAAAAGAACTGCAATATGACAAATAGATATCAGACGAATTTGTAGACCTGCAAGACGTAATTTACATAGTATGTAGTAAAAATGTAAGCATTGTTGTGGCCAATATTACTTGCAGTAATCACAAACATAATCTCCACCTTCGTGACCAGCACCTTCCACATATGACCACATTTCACAAAGCACACACATGATCCACTCTTCTCTGCTCACATCATCAGAGAATGTTCCACTGCAGAAAAGGAATCCTGCATCTCCATTTTCTGGCACTGCCACATCAGGAATACTGAGATCGGACGAATCATCCCTAATGCTCATATCTGCACCTGTGTTTTCTGATGACAAGTCATCGTCACAAAGAGAAATAGTGTGCATATACTTTCTAGTGGCTCTCTTTGTCATTTTCTGTTTCCTACTAGGCGTACACCTAAGTGTAGTTCTGGGTCTACACTTTCCTCTTAAGATCTTCCCATGATTTTCTTAAGGATTCTTCTAGCTGTATCTTGTACGGTGAAGACGTCAAGACATCTGCTGTGCTAGCCTTTCTTCCTCGAGTGCCCTTTATTGGAGAAATATCACATGAGGCTACAGAGGCCATTCGCGAACAAGCGGAATAGCTAGACGTACCAGCAGCCATCCGTGAAGCAGCTGAAGACTTTAATGGATCAGTGAGTGTATTTGTTGGTAATCCAGCAGAACAGCTAGAACGATCAGTAGGTCTAGGCCTACACCTATCCCTGGACGAGTGGACAATGTCAAGATCAGAAGTAGCCCCAGTAAATGCAATAGAGGAGGTGTCTGGGTCACCTGATGCTAGGAATTCATTGGCAGGAAATATGTGGGGATTTACTGGATAATACCAGTGTATCTGAAACCATTTACTGCGATTTAACCTGTTTGTACTTTGAGGTACGCTTATGGCTGCAACTTGTGGGACGAATGAGGCATAAGACAGACAATGCAAACATGATTTGTTCTTGCTTGTTGAGGACATCTATGTTTCTGGAATGGCTGTAGTGGCCATCAAGGATAAGCAAAACAGGTGATTCGACAGTAGGCCTGACTTTTTCCAAGAGATGACAGAACCACTGGGTAAACTAACCGGACTGTATCCAACCAGACGGATGACAAACACCAATGGCCCCCGGAGGAGCTCCTCTCATGAGGCGTGGACTCATATTCTTTCTAGGAATGTATCATTGGCGGTACATAATCTCCAACTGCACTCATGCCTGTTACCAAAGTTACGTGAGAGCCGCGCTCAGCTGGACTGATGGATGCTACTTGCCGTTTTCCTTTCAGTACGAGACCCTGTGGGATTTTACTTTGGACACTATTTAGACCTGTTTCGTGTACATTGTAGACCCTGTCAGCGGGGTATTTGTGCTTATTCAATTCTGACTCCAAAAGGGTAAAAAAACCGCTGTAGATTTTCTCTGTTAAATCCCACCGCTTTGCGAAACGAAGTTGTAGTTGGTTTACGAAATAATAAAAAGTGTTTGTGTCGCTTTAAGAACAGCCTTATTCCTGATGCAAAAGGATTACTAATGTTGTTAGCGTTAGCAATTTGGTAAGCCATTTTTCGAACATCTTCCCTCGTTAGGCCAAATAATTTATTCTCCATCTACAACAGATATTCTACGAGCTGCTTTTCACATTCCCCGGGTAGGACTGTTTTCGTACTGAGCTTTGTTTGACACGCCACCTCAGGAGAGATGGCTGTCCGGGCAGGCCTAAACAATGCAGTTCGCGGAACACCGAAAACCTTTGCAGCATTCAGGTAAGCCATATTATTATCTCTCACCTGGGATATAGCCATTTACATGGGTGCTGCATATCACTGCTTTCTTTTCTCCTTCTCTTTTTTTCGATTTACACTCGTCATGTCTGCACAAAAAAATTGAACACCAGGTCACAAATATGGAATAGTATTTCATTTTTGAATCCTACTAGTATTCCATATTAGTTACCTAGCTATTTTGAAATACTTGCTGTCACAAAAATGGTACAACAGCGCCTGTATACAACAACCATTGCATCTTTAGTAAGATTTATCAGTGTACTTCAAAGCTCCATTATTAGACATATCCTAATAATTTACAATATCGTTGTAATTAAATAATAAGTAGATACCTGTAAAAGTTTCAAATGCTTGAAAAATACGAATAGCACAGCACAGCAAAAACGGAATTCGGAGAATGGTTTTGTGCTTCATCACACGAGCAGCGCTGGTACGGACATCGTGTTTTCCAACGCTACCGGGAGAGTGCAGCACCTACTTCATGAGATATT
Source organism: Dryococelus australis (assembly GCA_029891345.1). NCBI lineage: Eukaryota > Metazoa > Arthropoda > Insecta > Phasmatodea > Phasmatidae > Dryococelus > Dryococelus australis. The sequence continues at coordinate 111,637,975 of CM057005.1, forward strand.
GTGGTATTCCATATAACACTACTATTCCATATTTGTCTCCTTTCCCCCCCCCTCTCTCTCTCTCTCTCTCTCTATATATATATATATATATATATATAATATATATATATATATAAGTAGTCCAGTTGCAAAACTCGTAATGTCCAAATAAACAAAAGTTTCAAGAACAGCAAAAAAACTGTCAATTCAGTTATATTAAAGTTAGATACATGAGGTTTTTTTCTATAATCACTACGAAAAATACTACAGCTATTCACAAAGCGACAACAAAATGCAATACATAAACCTCAGGAAAATGATTAAGAATGTTTGGACATGACGAGTTCTGCTGCATTGTGAAGGACGCAATGGGTTTTGCATCAGTTCAGATTGTTGAAGACCACTGAAATATTTGGGTTAAACATGAGTAAACAGAAAGTGTCTGTGTTTAAGTTCATGAAATGATCATCTGCCACATATCAGCAGTGAATGTGACACAAAAATCCTTTACTAAGATAAAATATTGTTTATTTATTTATTACTGAACATACTGGAAAAAAAAACAATTATACTTCTAAAAAACAATGCTCTCTCCTAGAAATGGTGTAATATAAGAACTAAATAACTAACAAAACGTGAAAGTTGTAGGAATAATAAAACAATACACCAGTGAATTTATCACTTTACTGAACCAAGCCCCCCTCCTCTTCAAAAATGTTTCTACAATCACAGTTATATTCTGTAGGTGACTCATTTCTAGCTTCCTGTTGCTGGAAAATGTTCTTGAAGAAAACTAAGTATTACATTTTCCATCCAATTTGCTCCAAAGTGCTTTCTTATCAGTGTTTATAAATACAGAATATTTCCTTTCCTCAGTACTGTCCGTACATCTGTTACTCTAGGTGACATGGAACTGAAAAGTTTACCACGTTCCAGGGTGCTTTTCACTTCCCCAGTGTCCAGGTTGTCACTTCTCATTACACAGCTACATGTTTTAGTTTTTTCGAAGAATGATACTTTTACAGGGTTTCAGCTTAAAATGCCATGAACCAGGCTCTTTTGTTACCTGACTTACAGCCTCCTTCCATTCTAACACAGGGCAGTATTTTCCAAGTCGGATGACAGCGATTCTATGATGTAAATTTAACTTTGGTTGGTTAGAAGGGTGGAATTCTTCTTGGCGTCAGCTTCAATATGACCAAAAGCCCTGTCGGGAGGAATGAATGAATCCCCCACTACTGGGAACATCACCTTTACCTCCTTCATAGAGAGTCGAGCATCTTGGGATAAAAAATTCCCTAACATACCAATCAAAATCTTGTTTTTATTTTGGCCTCCCCACCCATCGGCCACCAATTTAAGAGTATGATAACTTGAAAGATCGGTGGAAGTCAGTCTGTGGTAAACAGCAGACGCTACTTGATTAGAACTCTTGAGGTATTCATTTCTAAACCAAACATAGACAAAGTTTTATCTTTACCTAGAGGATCTGTAGAAGCACCCTGACAAATGGTAAAATTGTATAGGTAAATTTGTCGCGAAAAGTACGCAGCTTGGTCTAGTATCTTCGGTATGGGTTGATTATTTTGGCAACCAAAACTAAAAGTGATTTCACCATCATTCTTTTGACGTAAATGTTCATAAAACGCATTTGCTTTTTTTTTGGTATAAATTTAATTCTGTTTGCAAATCGTGCCTTCTTACCTGCATCTTTCCACGACTTAACTTGTTCCATGAGAGAAATACAACTAGAATAGCAGTCTGTTGCCGGAGAGCCAAACCCAATATTGTAATCACTATCAAAAATTGAGCAGAAATAATCGTACTTCACCCGTAGATCTGGATCACACTATTGTAGATACCTCAGTTTTTAAATACTAAGTTCAATAGGCAAATATTGACGGATTGTGTTCTTGCTTCGGCAGTAATGGGATTCTAGTACCTGAATAGATTCAATAAACATTTTCACTGCTCTCTTCTTTCCAGCATAGATGATTTTCCTCCCCCCCCCCCCCCCCCTCGGTTGCTCAGCTGGAGAATCACCTGCCTCAAGGAACTTTTTGCACAGTGATTGCAACCTGTCTCTTGGTACACCCAACATGTTAATTAAGAGTTGTTTACATACAGAGTATTTTCAATGTTGTTGTCTTTCAAGCATGGTATAAAATACTTCGTAGTGATATTTTTTTACGCGTGTTTGTGTTACCACTGCAACGTCTCGGACGATGGAGGGTTTCCACCGTAACAAGGCGTAGTGTGAAGTTACTTTGTGCTTGTCGGTCTACATTAACGTAAAACTTCTGATGGAAACGCCTCACATCTTGCATTCTCACTTCGCTTCACCGATAAGCATCTACTGCCTTGTGTTGACATGGAAATGAGGATGCTGAATACCTACAACATAAAACAGTAATGCAATGTTTCATTATTGTAGTTATGTAGCAGTTTTCACTGCATGTACATAACGGCTTCTGCAGAATTATGGCTTGTGGACATAACAAGATTTGCTGCAGTTGCTCGAATTCATCGCTCAAATACGCATACAATTAACGAGTTTTGATACATTTCTGTAATGTAAAACGTAAAACGATGCAGGTATTTATTCAGCTTAAGCTGATAGTACAAGCTCAAATTCGAATTTTTTTTGGACATGACGAGTTTTGCAACTGGACTACTCATATATATATATATATTATATATATATATATTATATATATATATATATATATAATTGTGTTGTGTGTGTGTGTGTGTGTGGGGTTGTTTTTATAGAAAGTGTGTAAAGCAAATAGTTATTTAATGTAAGTGGCAATTTAAAACAAATTGGAAACTAAAAGGCAAATTAAAAAGAAATTTATTAAAAATAAATTCCGTTTATATTTATTTTTTATTTTTTTTTATTGGGGACAGAATATTTGTTATTCATTTTGCAAATGAGTTTTACTCACTTAAGGTTCTGGGTGTGTTCGAGGAATGAAACGGCGAGTGAATTAAACTCAAATGTAACTTTCATTAAAATATCTACAATTGTCACACGAAAATAATTGTTTCACTATCTCCAATAATTTATGCTGTTTTTTTTAAACAAACGTGAATTGAGAGAAAGTTAAGAAACGGTTTCTTACAGGAGTATTCCTAGCTCTAGAAAATCATGCAGAAAACAATTTAAGTTTATTTTTACTAACTACTGATTGGAGATATTATATTATAAACTGCACGTTACATGACGAGGAGGAGGGGGGGGGGGGCACTTTCCAAGGCTTCGTGCATTCTGTGTGCGACACATTACATTTACATTAATCCTTTCGTTCCAACAATAATATATAATTTCAAAATTTGTAAATTATAAATATTTTTATGCGTTGCTTTACTTAAACTGACAAAGAACTTGTTACGTTATCACAACCAATATGCTGTAGTATTTGTGTTTGGTGATCAGTAATATGGACCAGTAATAATGAAGGGTAGTAACATGGTTTAGGAATATGTTACACACAGGGAAGATCATTGGTCACTGAGCCTCGCAGAGTACAGTACCGGTCAAATATTAGCTTCCTGTGCAATATGTTGACGGTTGTCTACAATGGGCATGAAAGGGTTAAAATATCTCTCACGACATTTCGCTGCTCTATGCAATTACATATTCTGTATTCACTGGAAATGTGTAGTTTACTACTCAAGATGAAAGTATCCGAATAAAATATAAAAAAATGTTCCGATAAACAGCTCTGCAGTACCAGTAAAAAAAAAAAAGGTCTCTAGACGAAAAACGTCTGCTTTTGTAGTTTTATAAATGCAGTTTTAAGAAATAACATAATATGGACTTTATAATCACTAAACCGTAATATTTTGCTTAGTATTTACAGATATTAACTAAAACGACAGGACGTGAATGATTAAGTGAAGATATTTGGACAGATCTTACCATGGAGGTCTTGAGAGCCGACGAGGGGGAAATGAGGTGAGTATGGAACAGCGCCGGAATGTAAAGGTAGAGGAAACGGGAGATCCCGAGAAAACCAGCCGACCAGCGACATCGTACTGGCACGATTCCCACATGCGAAAATCCGAGAGATACAGCGATGAAGGATGTATTAGTATTATATATAAAATTATGACAATTGATCGTATATGGCAGGTTAATTAGGTATGCAAGATGTCCTGTATTATGACTGAGAGGTTTTAGCGGAGATTAGCCAAGTCTGTTGTTTACTCAACATTTACCTCCCAACATAAAGGCAAAGGTGATAAAACGTTTTTCAACTCAACTTACTTCATTTTCGCTCTATCTTTTTACTACTGCACGGTCTCAAATTATTCTCTCGAAGCTTTCTAGGTGAACTTCAAGGGCCTATGTTTTTTTTTTTTGCGACAGCCTTCGTCCGCGGCGCTTAAAGCTTCATTGCCTTAAAATCCGCACGCAGCATTTCGCACGGGCCAATTAAACATGCCGAGGCTTCCCTCCCTCCACACCAAATTTTCCGTCCCCAATCCCATTACTTTCATTTGTGTTTGGTAATTCGATTGGACGGCTCGTGCCCCGGGCTATGCACCCCCCTCCACCCTTTCGTCACCCCACAAACGCCTCACGTCCCTCGGCGCGGATTTCGCAAATTGCTGGTGATTGAGTTAGCCCCTGCCGTGCAGTTTGGCGCTCACTACCTGTTACCTCCGACCACCACACGACATCACTGCACTACGGCACCAAGACTAACCTCACTTACACAACTCGTCCGCAAGATCAACGTTCACCCTTTCATTCCCAAATCAATTTATATTTTATAATGTGGCAAATTAGAAATGGTTTGATGCCCACTGTACTTAACCTGGCATGGAACTTGTTTCGTTATCTCAACCAATAAGCCGTAGTCATTATTTCGGTGATCAGTGATATGAACCAATCATAACGTAGTGCAGTTGCATGATTTAGGAATGAGTTACCCACAGAGAAGATCACTGAGCACTGAGCCTCGTATAGTACAATACCGGTCAAATATAACCTTCATGTGCAACATGTTGATGATTGTCTACAATAGGCATGGGACGGTTAACACTTTGAATGCTGTAATATGGCTTTGCTGACAATGAAGTTAAGCTAGACGTGAACTTGGTAGATTCATGACGGTACAACGACCAGTTCTCTTGGTCCACGTGTTCCCATTTGAAACTGTCCTCTTGGAAGACACAACATTCGACACACTTTGCTGAATAATGCTCCTTATTTGCCAGCTTCTTGCCGAGATAATTCCGAGTATAAAATGAGCATATCAAGTGTTATTTTCTGCCTATAGTATTTTCCATTCCATCCAGTTCATTAGAGTAATTTCCACTTTGAGTGCTGTTCATGTAATATTACGTTGCAGAGAAAATTAAATAATGTGGATGTCGTAATGTTCCGTAAAACTATATACAACCCAGTTCAATTCAGGCACGTAATATGACGTCAGCCCACTCCAAGTGTTAATAGTTCGGCGAAGAGGAAACTTGCGCCACTAGGTAAGCGCCAGTGTCGTATGTGTACACAGTAAAAAAGTCTGTGCTTGTTACAAATAATTCTTTGTAAACAAGTTGTCAAAGATTTTCTTGCAATCCTGCTGATATAATATTGTATATTTACAACACATTGTTTTAGAAAACATACAAAACTGTTCATGTAGCTCAATATTTGTAATAAAATCGAAGTATACATCAGTTGTTAGAAGACAATATTAGTACGAACACATGTTTTTCGCGAAGGCTAGACTCCAGTGTCCTACGACATACTTGGAGTTTGCCTTCCGTTATTGGTAGTGTGTGGTGTCTTTCGTTATTGGTAGTGTGAGGTGTCTTTCGTTATTGGTAGTGTGAGGTGTCTTTCGTTATTGGTAGTGTGAGGTGTCTTCCGTTATTGGTAGTGTGAGGTGTCTTTCGTTATTGGTAGTGTGAGGTGTCTTCCGTTATTGGTAGTGTGAGGTGTCTTTCGTTATTGGTAGTGTGAGGTGTCTTCCGTTATTGGTAGTGTGAGGTGTCTTCCGTTATTGGTAGTGTGAGGTGTCTTTCGTTATTGGTAGTGTGAGGTGTCTTTCGTTATTGGTAGTGTGAGGTGTCTTTCGTTATTGGTAGTGTGAGGTGTCTTTCGTTATTGGTAGTGTGAGGTGTCTTTCGCGAAAAGATTTCAAACCAGGTGTACTCCAAGACACTGTTTTTCATATGCACTTTCGTGGTTGGATGATATTAAATGTCACGTGACTTAAGTGTCTGTCCACGAATCATGTAGGTTCAGTATCGGAGTACTTTATTGCGATTGCTCCAATCAAATAACAACATGTATCCTAACGCACAAACGCGGCCAGTAACCAAAGGAAGTTTTGTTTGTGGACATAAGATATCGAAGTCTAGCATAGTCATAAATATTTTATCGACAGACAGTTGTCCCTAGTTATTGGCCACGGGTCTATATGGGGGGGGGGGGGGGCAGTTCCTTACCTTACTGGGCCAATCAGAATGTGGTAACTCCAGCACTGAATTTCCGTGATTCGCAGCCATACAGCTGCGATGCTTGGCAGTTAAATTCATCCAATCACGAAAGTGGAGCTGAGCTCTAGTGTTTTGGAGTATAAGAAATCCTGAAATCTTTTCGCACGTTCCCCGCTAAGATTTTGTGAAATTTAGTCTACATCATTTGTAGCGTTACAAGAATATCTTTGGCAACCAGTTGCCAAAGAATTCCTTGTACATTTACAAAAAAAAAAAAAAAAGTACTATATAGCAGAGATTCTATATTTTATAGGTTATGTAAAGGGAGTATTTATCTTTTGCTGGAAAAGAGATTCGCATGAACATAGTTTTATTGTTTCGTTATGCTCGCCAGCGTATTTAGAGAACTTCAGAGCACATCAACACTAATTATTGTGAGTGAAAATAATATTATTTATAGAAACTGAAGATAACAATGAAACCTATAGAATGCATAACTTGTAACAAATGAAAACGTATTTGGTTGCAAAGACAATCAACTCAGTGGTTCATTATCTGACAGTCAACCAGTAGTAAAATGTATTCAGTGTAATAAGCATGTCAGATGCGGTGAGAACCAATATGACTGCGGTAAGTTCTAATAATACAGAGAACAAAATAAATTAGATACAGAAATATCGAAATAATTTTAAAATGACAATTTTCTATAACCAAGCATTTGAAGTGATTTTCCTGGATTTGGAATTATAACACGAAAATGAAGAATTTCTGTATAATAGGCAGAGACCTGAAAACTTCGCGCTTTCATTTCGGGACAAGCTAGAATTCAAAACCTCGTCCGTTTGTATTACTAATATTATTAGTCCACCTGTTAGTGTACACCTCCTGGACAACTACGAGCCAATAATAAAGAGACAATAAAATGCTGACCAAATCACCGTCTTGCACTAGTTCAGTAAGCAACCAATGAACAGTGATATTTGCATGATTTTACATACGACAATGGAGTACAGCCTAGATTTCACTTACCTCGCTAATTTTTCAGGACTCCAATAATAGGCGGACCCAAGCCTTAATTCTGATTGGCCCGGTCGAGTAGGAAATGTCTTCTCGAACAAATACGTAGCCAATGACATAAGGAAATCGGCAAACTTGTACGTAGGAAGTTGAGGTCTTCTCTGTGCATAAATATTTGAGAGAAAAGCAGGTGGTCCTAATAATTACCTTTTATATCAATCTAATGACCTTATTCCTGCTACAGCCAAGTGGAAACGTGAAATTGTTGGCAACATATATTTGTTACTAAGTTATTTATTCGTACTTTAATGTGTATCGAAAACAGCAACTTAATCTCCTTACATATACTTATAGTCGTTCGAGAGCCAGGTAAGTAGCTATGTAACTTGGTTACTCGCGGATCCATCACTGGTTTTGCCGCACACGATATCTGTTTCCTCGCGAGTTGCTATGTCAACTAGTATTGCCTGCAGCCATAACAATTTTGACAGCTGGAGAAAATAATTAACAATGAACTCTGTAAGGCGGGGAACGATTGCTGTAATCACACTTCTTTCAGTTCTGGACCCATGAAAATAAAAAAATTGTAGACAGGATAAACAACTGTGGACAAGGTAATGGTTAGCCTGAATGAACAGAACTGGCATTAATGGCACGGATGGGTAGAGACCAGTTCAGTGGCTAGATGGGCATCTTTCCAAGCTGTTGTGTCTATCCTTATAAGAAAAGCTATGGAATTGTTCAAAGTGAATTATTTTTCAGGACAGAAATGAAAGTCGATATTTTGATTGTTTACTGAAACAATTCGGTCGTTGAAAAGTGTCTTCAGAAAATCGCAGTGAATAGCTTTCTGCTAACAAAAGTCTCCTTCTGTGTTTTGAACTATAGCGGCAATGCTGTATCTTTTCTGAACAGATTGCTGCATTATAACCCTATATTCACCGCTTGAAATTCTGAACAAGTACAATACACGCAAAGATTGTTTACACTATTTTCCATCACTGTTGCAATACTTACTTATGGACTGACGTAACAGTGAGTCGTTAAATATTGTTTACTGGTGATTCTCCTTAACCGGTTTGGTAACGATTTCATCCACGAACTCGGGTGTTGCAATCGTTTAATTCTTTATGTGCACCGTACTTCCATTGGGGGGAGTGTGCTTACAGAAACCTGTGAAGAAGTTGGTGTGTATTCGTGGTCGTCAGCATTAACCATTCACGAATGAGAGGCGCAGAAACTTCGACAGACAAGATATCTCAGAGAGAAGACGCTCGAAACACTGGCAGCTGAGGCCTTATTGTGTACAGTTCTAACCATAAATATCCTTCATGTGCAACACGTCCTAGATCATGGACACGCGGGGACTGGAAGAGCGAGTGAAGAGATCCTGAGAGCCGATGGGGGTAAAGTGAGGTCAGTATGCAGCAGCGCACGGAATATAAGGTCGGGAGAAAACGGAAGATTCCCGAGGAAATCCACCGACCAGCGGCATCGTCCGGCACGATTCCCACTTGCGAAACTCCTGCAGTCACCATGCTGGAGATTGAACACGGTGGGAGGCGAGCATTCTAACCGCTCAGCCACCACTGTGCCACGCGGATTGAATGCGAGTGAGCGTTCACAGCTATGAACTAAAACATTTTCTGTGAAATATTTGTTTACGCTCGGTAAATAAATTTTCTGCAAATACGTTTTCTTTGCCGTAAAAGGCAAAGAGCAACTCTGCACGGTTTTAATTTTTGCGTATTAATTGCGGTCAAAGAGAGAGAACAAATAGTGAAATGGCAAAAATGTCAAATTTTAGAGTTTGCTTACGTAGTTTCCATCAGACTTAGAAGACAAGAACGCATATACGCGTGTAGTTAAGGCACGGCCTCACACACCATGTTGAATTATTGGTTCTAGCTTATTTCAGTTGTATACCGACACTTATTACGAAACTGCTACTATACAATCACGACAATAGACCTTTACGCTGAAGTACAAACATTAATTCTGAAAATTCGTTAAGTAGTCATGCCGTATTTTTTCAAGAATTATGAACAGATTAGTGACATTTTACAACAACCATATCATATGTGGATGAAGTTTGATGACTAAATTTCAAGGGGATTGTCAATTGTGATAATGCTATAGCAACAAATATTTGGTTATTTCACTGAAAAGGAAGTTAACACATATAAATGTAAAATTCAACATGGCGGGTGAGACCGAAACCTTAAATGTGCGGACTTTAATCGCGTGCAATGAAGTCCCGCTGTTACAGATCTAACTTGCACACTATAGCGCTACGTCAGAAATACTGCAAGATAGGTCAACGTCTTGCTCGTAGAGGCGCTGGTGCGCTAGGCATGCGTGACAGTGTCGCCCCTATCGCTATTCCTCGCTTCTACGCCTTGAACGGGCAAAACAGCTTTACAGGTACATTTAGGCTGTTCACGGTAAAGTGAACACTTTTGAGGTCCTAGTTACATTTTTATTCCAGCCATTTTTTATCCTTTAATTAAATTTTTTAGATAAATATTATCATGTAAGTAATAAACACAGTGTCTAGATTACACAACACTCGGATGTTAACGTTTGATGCTAAAATAAAATATATTTATTGACTAATGTTCCCAATGATAGGGCTTTCAAAAGTGTTCACTTTACTGTGAATAGCCCATAGGAGCCTTAATAGGAGGTAAATTTTTTGAAAAGTTGATTTCCAAATTGCTTTCTTTACGGAGAACTACTTATTCCAAAGGACAGGAGAATTTCACGTTTTGAACTACCTGTATGCTAGACTCCACTGTTCATTGTGTGTGTAGCCAGGTTTACCTGAGACCAGGTGGCATAGGATTTTGTGCTTGTTTCCTTGCAGGTCTGTTATTGGCTCAAGAGTTCACCTGGGCGTGTCTAACAAACTGTGGTCCTATTGCAAACATAGAAACCACCTAGACGAACCGGGTTCGGTTTCAGGTAGGGTCGCTCCCGGATTTTCGCATGTGGGGTTCGTGACGGATGATGCCGCTGGTCGGCGGGTTTTCTCGGGAATCTTCCGTTTCTCCCCGCCCTTTCATTCTGGCGCTGCTGCATACACACCCCGCATCATCCTCATCGGTTTTTCAAAGCCTCGGTGTTAAGATACGCCCAAATTCTCTACTCCAGTTTTGCACACATAACACAACATGTGTTTGAAGTCTATGTGCTAAAATTAAATTTGCGAAATGTTGGTGTCCTTACAGATAGATAGCCTGCAGCATCCACCAGCCGCCACAGTTCCAGAGTGTGGCGCAGAGAGAAGCGGCGATCAAGGTTATGGACAAAAATCCCCTCGTCCTCGTGGTAAGGGATGGTAGTTGTGGGAGGGTGGGGTAATAGGCACGGAAGCCTGCCAAATGTTGAACGGCGGCGCCACGCTCTCGGGACAACCCCCACACGCCCCTCGCTAGGCTTACGACCTGACAACTCAGTGCAACATCGTCTCAACTGCCGTTACGTCACATCGTAGCTCGACGTCAAGGCACAGACTACAACCACACACACACACGCACACGCACAGACGACACTGCGAACAAGGTTGCTTTGATGTGGGCCTCCTCGTTCTCTCATTGACTGTGCGAGCCTCTAGGTACGGTCCTTGTGTCTGATTGGCTATACTGCACAACGTTCCTTACTGGTCGGCTCTCTGCCAATACAATGCCCAGTTGAAAGAGTCCCAATCAAATGGCTGGTAAGTAATATGGTTGGCTTAACGTCTCGTCTACAACGAAGTCATCAGAGACAAAGCAAGTTGCTCAGAGAATCACGAACAGGGAAGGAACCAGCCATGACTCGTTGTAAGGAATGAGACATCGTAGCGTTCACCTGGACTGACTTCGGGAAACAATGGAAAACAGAAATCAGGATGACCGCACCAGGATCCCGAACGCGAATTCAAAGTTGGACCACTGCGCCACCTCGCTCGAGCAATCGAATTAGTCTTTTCTACGTACATTGATAAACAGCCCACTTTGTCAATTTCGGTAAATTACACTTTGAGATTTATTGAAGTAATGTTACGTCGCTGGGAACGTTATGTAAACTGCTTGCGCAGGAAAGCTTCTTTACCCGTGTCTTCGAAGAACTCGACTGTAGTAACGTCATGTGTACGTAAACTCACTTGAATTCAGGCGACGATATATTGCGTCGACAACACTCAGTATGTCGACAATGAGAGTTCTGTGCACATTTAGAGCAATTCTAGGTAACTTAGGAGTGAGTCACTTATATCCAGCACTGCATAGGAACTTCAGTATTGTTGGTTCTTGTGTTCCTAATTACCACAGTCTTGTCCGCCAGTATAACACAGGCCATGCCTTCTGTACTTTGCACAGTTCGTTACTCACTGGTCTCGTCCAATGGGGCGCCGAGTTGTTTTGCCCCAAACCCAATCAAATTTCCTTTATTGTGAAAAATGTTATACAGTCAATTGTGTCCTTTAGTACTGTAGTCTTGACATTAAACTATTTTTGACAGGATATTAGGGTCTATTGTCGTTGGGTTCTAGCGTTCCTGCTTAATAATATAAAACAGTTGAAACACTTAATCCTTACCCGAGCTAGTTTCGTTTCCAAGGACAAGGCGATTTCAAAGAAAAGTTGATTTAGCTTCACTCTAGCGTAGTAGTCAGTGTGTAAAGACTAGCATTTCGTCTTATATGTAAGACGACAGCAAGCGTCTACATACTCTAGTAGAAGTCTCTTGTTCATTATCTGCTGCCACAGACAGAACTCAGTCCCCTGTCTGACCCGGCCACACGAAATGAAGCTACCAGAGTGCTGAGTGTTTGCTATTGGTTCTGTGTCCTGCAGGGCGAGTAGCATGAGCGGAGTCTCAATAAACGAAATTGGTATACGTGTATGCCATATACATTGGTGCTGAATTACAACGCGCAATGACAAGGTGTCTAGTCGATGCATCCTCGTTGATATGAAATGCCAAGTCCTAGATCTTAACAGGAGGCTCTGAGCGCGTAGCTTGTTGAAACCGCCGCCTAGATGGGGCTGCTGTGTAAAGGTAGGCTGGGGAAGGAGGCAATGTAGGTTCGGACGTATGGTGCCACGCCATACACGCGGAAACACTTACATTGTTGCCAAGTCGTCAGCACCTGCGGAGAACAGAGTATGTCCAACCACCCAGCGACACCCATGTTGCACGTTGAACGACTCACGGATCAGCGCGTTATCGGGAAGGATTGGCGTAACCAACCACTCAACTACCTTATCCGTGAAAACTATTTGAAAAAAATTCATGGAACTTTCCCCACTAGCCCTACGCATAATAAGGCTTCTTACCGAATTGTCAATATCCGCGCACGTTCATTAGTTGCCTTGTAAAAAAATAGTAACCTAATAAATTTTTCTACTCAAAAACCTGAATTAACATGGTCCACTAAAAAGTATGCTAAAATCGTGTATATTCGTCAAAATGCAATATTTAATCCTCATTAACCTGAATAAAACATGAGAATTTAATATTCTGTAAACAAAATGTTTCTAGATCCAATACTTTTCACGAGACAGCATGAAATGTTTTAGGTATGGCGCCGTTTTGTGGCTACAGACACTGGCATTACAAAAAATGTGTACATATTTGCAAACGTAGTATCATATAGCCTTTGTGTTTAACTCCTAGAGCATATTTATGAAAATTGTTTTGATAGTCATAACATTAGATAGTATTAATTCAGGAACCCAGTTTAAAGGTTTCAACATAGCTGTGTTTATCAGTTTTATGATCGGGCCGAACACCCAGTCGAATAAATTGCAACAAAATGCACCTACATTCAACATGTATGGGCGTACTATATACTATACTATATTCTACATGAATGGGGGTACTATATACTATACTATATTCAACATGTATGGGCGTACTATATACTATACTATATTCAACATGTATGGGCGATTATACTAATACTTACTATATACTATATATTCAACATGTATGGGCGTACTATATACTATACTATACCCTATCTTATAGTCTACCACATAATCAGTAACGAAGTTACTTACGTTCGTTTAATTAATTATATCAATAAACATACTTTCTTTGGTTACCGTAACACAGCGTCACTAAGATTATATGATACCATGCCAGACGCATATTTGATAGTCAATTGTAATACTATAAACAAAAGTGATATAAGAAATAAAGGAAAATGTGGCATTCACACTAATTTATAATATTAATAGCCACATAAAAATATATTCGGTGATTTTGGTAGTTTACTCAACAAAAAGTAATGTGTTTCAAGATAGTCTATCTTCTCTACTGCATTTTTACAGCCAAATTGCTCTTCTTCCGGCGTTTCTCAGTCTCTTCGTGCCAGACGTTTCTCCAACATTTTACTACGAAAGCCCACACGTTGTTCTCGAGCCACGAAATATACACGTTACTTTGAACGAGCATATATATATGTAATAAGCTACTGTACGTCCTTTGTGGAGTAGAGAAGCATATGATGTATAATAGGAAATATTTAAGTGCTACTGCATTGTCTTGGGACGTGTTACGTCAATATTGTATCGTGTAATCACCACACCCAGTTGCGGCAGGACTGTATAATTTCATTTTAAAATAAGGGGAATTAATTTTAACTTGTGACCAACATGCTCGCACCAAATTCAGCACCACAATCAGCACTAAACACACCACAATCAGCTATACATGCACCACAATCAGCCACACATGCACCACAATCAGCATCACATGCACCACAATCAGCACCACATGCACCACACACACCAAATGCACCACAATCGGCACCACGTGCACTACGATGAGCACCACATGCACCACAATCAGCGGTCATCATGTTTCGTTAGGGGCCATCAATGGGATGTTAGGGGTATAATGGGTAATTAGGAATTTTTATGTGTCATAAATGGGTCGTTGTCTTGAGCCATATGGTCATGAGTCATTGGTCTTGGGTCATTGGTCTTGGGTCATGTGTCAAGGGTTTTTCGGGACTTTGTTGGAGTTTTTTGAAAAAAAATTTTCGAGTTTTTGTTTTCAAGGTAATTCAATGTCATGGGATCATGGTCAAGGTTACCTGCATCTTATATGGTGATAATAGTAAGTAACATAATATGCTTGTTGAAGTTTATGCGTTATATTCGAGTTTTTATTTTCAATATCATTCAAGGTCATGGGGTCAAGGTCCTGGTCACCCACATCCAATATGGCGGTAGTAGTCGGTAATATCATAAGCTTCCTCTCTTATTTTTTAAAATTTTTGTTTCCATGGTTATTTAAGGTCATAGGTTGAAGGTCGCTGGCTTCCAATATGGTGGTAGTGATCTGAGACGTAATATGCTTGTTCGCTCTTTAATGTATTTTTTTTCGAGATTTTTTTTAAAATTTCATTGAAGGTCATGGGGTCTAAGTCACTGGCTTCCAATATGGGGATAGTGGTCTGTAATGTAATTTGCTTGTTGACTTATGTATTTTTTCTCGGATTATTGTTTTTAGGGTCATTGGATGTCACAATGTCAAGGGAAGTTCATTGGATTCCAATATGGTGGTAGTGTTTTATAATGTAATATGCTTCGAGTTTTGGTTTTAATGGTTATTAAAGGTCTGGGGGTCAAGGTCACCTGCTTCCACTATTGTGGTAGTGGTCTCTAATGTAATATGCTTGTTGACTTATGTATTTATTCTCGAGTCTTTATTTTCGAGGTCATTCAGGGTTACAGTTTCAAGGTCGTGGTCGCTTGCAACCAACATGAATGCTGCGATGGCTGACATCAACAGATGGCTGACTGGGTATAGGCTATAGGCGAGGGGATGGAGGCCTGCCAACTAATTTGTTGGATTGAGGTGAGGGTAAACCTAAGGTAATTCAATTTTTAGTAATACAGTTGCAAATATATTTTTAATAATAATTTAATAATTTTAATAATAATCTAATAATTTATTAATTTTTAAATAATTTTTATAGTAAATTTTTTGGGATTTTTTTTAAATTTTTGGGGCCATAGGTCAAAGATCATGGGCCCTGAGTCTCGCTTTTCTGACTCTAAAACACAGTTCCATCTCACTTGCTCCGGGAAAAACTGTACTTTTCTTGGGGGGTCATTTTTTACAAATGGGGACAAGGGAAGGGCAATTTTTTTAAAGGAAATTTAGTCGATTTTGAATGAAGAAGGGAAATTTTCAGGGAAAGAAGGGGAAAAATGATGGACGGGTGACGTGACAGCATGGCAAACTCCTGGCGCCTGGCTCCTGTGCCAGGTGGCGATATGTCGAACCGACAGAATTCTTCTACTTACTACATAAAACCAAAGATTCAAAACGATTCCAGAAAATTTGTGACTAATTAAAAATCATAAAAGATTCCAAAAAATTCAACATAAATATTAAACATGTAAAGAGATTTAAACAATAACGAAAATGTTCCAAGTATTAACTTACATATTGTCAAGCCGGCAGCCAGCGAACAACTGAAGCACCTCCTATGCTTGCCCAATTATAAAGCAACACTCCCTGATTACCATCATTCCTTTCTTCGATCTTGTAATGCTTCGGTACACAACCACACTCCCACTTCCAGGTTCGTTCGTCACATGTTTATGACTCTTGACACTGGGAAACGTTAGTGTCACCCACTATTATAATTTGATTTCGTTGGTACATGTCGTCACACTGGCCATTATGTTTAGCGATTCAGTCCACCGGGGTGCCATGCTTGTTTTCATTTTTATCCAATAGGCTGAGCTAGCATTGTGCAGATTACTGTTTTAGTCGCCCAAAGATGTGACCACAAATAAGGACGAAGGTTCCATGCATAAAACCAAGAAATATTTCACTAACGATGTACATCGTGACACCTGAGGTTACGTAACACGATGAGATCCGCCCAGCATCTCAGTTTATCACAACTGACCTCACTGACTACTCGTACCAACCATATCGGCCACTTTACAATACAATTCACACAAGCTACCACAATAACTCCCATACTGGCAATTCCTACGAACCATACCGAATAACCATGTCATTGGTGATATGCGCTGCATGGTTGGTATGTTGGCAATATGATATTTTGTGTGAACTATGGAGTTGTCGGTTTACTTTGTATGATAAGTCCGTGAGGTAAGCTGTGGGTAACTGAGATTCCTGGCATCTCTCGTCGTCATTATTAGGTGTTGACATCTATGTCGATGAGGGCAAGATTCATATATTGTATGTATTCCTGCGGGCAAGGTGTATGCTCAGCCATAGACAAATACATTACCAAAACATTAAATCATCTCTAAGGAATATTATAATACTTTTAAACCCTATCTGGATATCATAAGTCAACACAGTACAAAAAGAAAGAAAATATTATAATTAAAATTAAATAATACCTTGAAACAGGGCAAAGAAAAGCCAGTTATTCACAGTTCGAAGATATCTCTTGAAAACTACTCGTTTGTAAAAACTACAAGGGCCGTGTTTGTAATAGACGTCAAGAAATGTTTGTACTATACTGAGCCGTGTCCACGAGCTTCAGCAAAATGGCGGACACTCGCCCAACAACGTAAAACTGTATTTAGCTGTTTGTGCAAAAAATATGGGCGATGAAAGGTGTAATTGGTGCAAAAAGAAATAATTGTAAGTTTGAACAACGTAAAACACGTAAAACAACTCAAATATTCATAATAAATTGAGAATTTAAAAAAAACCTGACCGTATTACTCATTAACTTTTTCCTAACTACACAACTCCTGAATCGGCCCTTAAGACTTTGTGGTTCAGAGCCGTCAAAATCTCTTAACTCAACAACAGAACTCTTGAAATTAATCAAATATATATTTTTAAAACCTAATAACGTCATATTCGTTTGTAGGTATTTGCAGCTATATCTACTATAAAAACAATTGCTAAGTTGCGAAGACAGTCCTTTGTAAAACTAGAAACATTTTATCTGTAAAATCTGCAAAAAACATATTTGAATTATTACAAATATGTGTTTTGCAGATTTTACAAGAAAAATGTTTCTATTTTTACAAAGGAATGTCTTGGCAACTGGTTTTCTAACGATTTTTCTTGTAAAAGTACAAACAGATTTCAGAATGTAACATGTATTTCAATTTATGGTAAGTAGTGTTAGTGTAGAAGTAATTCGCAGTCGGATAATCCCACGCTTAGTGATCTGAGCGACATTTTCTTTAAGTTAAAGACAACATTTTCCCGTGTATTTATACGCGCGTCTTTTACAAAATACCCATTTAATTGGAAACGATGCGAGCGATTACTTGGGGGATCAAACCATATTAGGTCCAACTGACAGTTACAATTCGGATGATGAGTATGCCATTTCCGTTTGATACATGTATAGCCGTCTCCACTTGCTTGGCTACGGGGGTCGATGCTTGGCTGAGAGATTTATTTACTGCGGACAATCTCGCGCATACGTCAGGCGTTATTTTATCTATAATAATACACAATTAGTTTGAAATTTGTGACGAAATGCGGGAGTTTGTTTTTAGCAGTAACCTTGACAGTTATACAATAAGTTTTTTTTTCAAGACCTTTCAGTTGTTTACTAAACTCCGCCCCCCCCCCCCCAAACATGGTCTTCCAGGATCAAACATTAATGTGGACATTTATCAGAAAGTAAATGTTTTATGCAACATCATCTGTCATTAAATTGCTTAAACTATTTGTCGCTTAGTGAAAATCAGCCGTAAGGAATACAACTAACTGCCTTGAGTATGAAACCTCCTTCTCTCTTCGGACAATTCGGACTCCCTACGGATCCTTGGAGCTAAGTACATCCTAGTACCTAATTTCACGCATACATCATATCTTGTTCTTGATTTCTTGCAATTTGCATTTAAATTACATGTATTTGTTGTATTACACAAAAATTATTAACATCACTTCTCGCACGGTATTTTCAACAAAGCTCGTGCTTTGTTTCGTATATAGTAACTATAACTGCGGTGTCGCAATACACCAGACTCGCGGTAAAACCCACAACAGCTGTTTCGCACGTGTTTATCCTCTAAGGACATTATAACCTTATTTGTACGGTGCATGCATATCTGGTAAATTTAGCTGCACTAAATGCTGCATAATTGCTCAATGCCACGTGGTCGGATCTACGACAGACGTGGCAACGATACTTCCCCGCTCCTCTCAAGTTGCGCGCGCACCCTATAACACATCGCCCATTACTTCGCGCATATTTCGTTTACGTCCTGATGTATTACATCCAAGAAATACAGCTACGCCACTACTGGCTTTTTCAGTCCTTTCATAGTAACGAAGATCGTTCTTTGATTTTTAAACCATTAAACTGCATAGCCTGTAACGTGCAGCGGATTTCATATTTAAACTTGCGATATATCGTACTTTCGATAACGAAAACATTATTTTCCTCTTGCAGCGCGTTCGTCGTTTTCAAAATGAGTATTATGGTTTTTGTTTTAATGCTTAGTCATGTAAACTGACTGCGTAATGCGGCCTACAATTTTGTTTTGAAATCGCTATCTCTCTCATACTGTCCCTGTCGATCGGGCCGGCCCTTTATGATGCTGCGTGTTCTTGAGAAATTTATTGTATTCATTTGTTTTCGAAGTATTCTAATGAAATAACAGGTTTTAATTTCTCTGCATTGGACATCTCGGCAATTTCATGGAATATGTGTCAATGGCCGTGGTAGTTGACAGCCTACGTGTAGTTGTCCGGGATAAAGGAAGTTTGAGAATTGTTTATCTACTAAAGAGGGGTATTTGGAAATTGTGTTGAACATAAGCAGTACTATGAAATGCAGCATATTCAACTCCCCACTCCACAGGCTGGGAAGCTGCTAAGTTTGAAAGTCGCATATCACAGCGAGCATGTCCTTTGTGGTGTGTAAATATAGCAAAACTAGGAGCTTGCTACAGAGACTAGCAAAGGTCTTGCCATTCAATATGTATAAGACTTAGATACATATTGCTCTAATTGCTAATAAATGTGCACGGACTGCGAACTATTGGCTACATGTGACTGGGAGAAACAAACTCGCCTAAGTTATTCGTTGGGTACAGTAGAGGGAATCAGGCTGCGTGCTTTGAATCCAGCTGTAAACAAACCCTTCAGCTGATTGGCCCAAATGCCGCCTTGTACAAGGTTGTAGATTATACACGGTGAAATATCCAATCATATTCCGATATTCACTCCTTGATGGCATCGCATCTGCTGGACGCTTTCGACAATCGAGTGGCAATGACCTCGATAACACGCCGCTTGTTACCGAGGTCACATCTAAGCCCTGACCCAGGAATAGTTACACGAACAAGTTATTCTCCCCTGATGTCTAGGGACAGCACCAAGTCGCGTTACAACGTTGTAACTTGTTACACTTAGTCCCATACATTCTCGAGCAGAGGTCAGTTGCTCATTGATTGCTGCCAGGAACAGCACATTACTTCTAGGAATTCTGGGTTAAGGGGGTTGTAATAACGAAACGTTATGGTCTGCGTGTACTTGTGTTCAACATCTGTCTTGCAACTAGTGAACACGGTGGACAACATGCTGCTTGCTTAGTGATGTTGTCATTAAACATTCATGTTCAACATCTGTCTTGCAACTAGTGAACACGGTGGACAACATGCTGCTTGCTTAGTGATGTTGTCATTAAACATTCATGTTCAACATCTGCCTTGCAACTAGTGAACACGGTGGACAACATGCTGCTTGCTTAGTGATGTTGTCATTAAACATTCATGTGTCAGAAATTCCACAAATCAGATTATCCACGAGGAAGACTGGACGCCGAGGCTTTGCTACATACAGTCACGTTCATAAATATAATTAATTTTCAACTGGACACGGCGTATGAAGAACCAAAACATTTTTCCTACATTTGATAAATATTTTATGGTTTTTTAATATGAATAGATTACAATTTGAAAAAAAAATAGCAACTAATTTCAAAAATAATATTTATCATTTTTTGCTTGATTTGAAGAATTCTTACAAATATTTGAAAAATTTCTTATTAGCTAAAATATTTGTTAAATTTATATCAGTGGTAGTTACAATGTGTGCCAGATGTATTGGCACAGTATATATATATATAATATATGTATATATATTATATATATATTAACAGTGTTGATATTCTAGTAATACTTAATTAATTAATTACCTTTATTGCCTAAATAATCTTTTTTTTTTTTTTTAGCAAATACGTGCTCCGGTTAGTTGCTTCATTGCGTTATTTATTTATGTCAAACGACTATAATTATTAGATTCTTTAATAAATTATTTTATTCGCCACAAGTTTCCTTGGTTAAATAATTCAGTGGCAAATATACTTAAAAATATTGTACTTTTCCGCTCGTTTTGTTTCAGTATGCAAATATTGTCATTTCCCTTGTACTTGTTCTGAATGATGTCAAGTAACTCTAAAATCCACAATGTCTGCAAATTACTACTTAAGATAAATTAATGAAAAGTTTTTGTAATCGTTTTAGAAGTCTTTCAGTAGTCGTTAAAAATATATTGTGTATGTGAAACACCGAGTTTTGAGCACACACGATTATATATATATATATATATATATATATATGCGACCTGCCAAGGTAATTGTCTTCCTCTCCATTTGTAACAAGCATGTAGTCAGCTACCATTAATATTCCCTCGTTGTTCTACATTACAACTTTTGATGCAATTGTATTTTTCACCGCCGTTCAGGTAAGTTTGTTTGCGGTGATTTTCGATTTATCCCCTTCATGTTAGTTTTGTGATCTTACTCTAGTTCTCTTTATTTATATTACTAGGCGGTCCACGAGTTTCGGGGAGCCTGCTCGTGTACAACTACTAATGGCATCTTAACTTCATATTTCCTGCGAGATGTGATATCTCTTGGCAGCATCCTTTCCGGGATGTTTCTGCACTTCTAGTCGTGACGTAACCTGCACCCAAATGTTTTCCTTCATTTCACGACTTCTGCCCGCTTCTGCACGTCAAAAATCAAGTGATAAATTTCCATTATTTTGTGCATGATGGATCGTGCTTCTCAGAATGCCAGACTGTTAGTTTGAACCAAAAAAAAAAAAATATATATATAAATATTTTTTTGACACTAAAATATTCAAATTTCCGTTTCTATGTAACAAAAAATATGTAACCTAAAATTATTTTAGTTGCCTGAGTGTGCCCACGAGGCACACGTAATTTAACCGTTTTAACGACCTCGTGCTCAAGACGTGAAAAGAGTTGCCATAATTGTGTTTTGTCTTTATCATTTTATAAAGTGCCCTTACGTATAAAGTATTAACAGTTCTGTCATCAACAAAACAAGTAATTAATATAAAAATGAATTTCAATGTGGCACATTTATGAAAACAAAACAACTGAACATTTTAATTTATTCAATACAGCAAAATTATAATTTTGCTCATGTGTGTTAAGTTTGAACTAAAAACTTGACTACATTATTCACTTATGTAAAATCGGAGGACAGAAACCAGAGGTTTTATTTGATCACCCTTTCTAATCCAACTACAAACACAAGTTCCGATCAACCTTCCTTGCCATGAGCCTTCCTGGTGACGGGGCTTCACTTCACGAGGCTGACACATAACAAACGTCTTCGAAATAAGACACTTGACTTACGTGCGCTATCTTTAAGCTACTAGCTATTTTAATTTTGAACTTTATCTCAAAAGTTAGAAATAGAAATATGGGCAAAATACATAATAGATTTTCAAGAAATGTTCTTCATGACATTATAATAATATGAACTAATGTTTGGAGCTACAGCATGACCTATTAGTTTTTATTTTCCAATTTACAGATTTGTACGAGGAAATAATTATACGGTACGTTTATTTGTTATTGAAGAGAACTTCTGTTCCATTGTTATATGTTCCATACCACAACTAAAACAACATCATTTTGTACAGTACTATCACAAGAACAAATAAGCTTTTTATATGCTTTCTCATAAACTGCTGAAGTATTCCGGCTGAATTTGGCACATGAGATGCCTAATGTGTGTCATTTAAATATATCACACGCTTATTTTCGAAGCGATAGCCTAATATTTTAGGTTAGTAAGTCATAGCAACAATACTATTAGACATAGTTTAACTAAATGTGGTATGCTGTCGGTGCCTGTTGCAAGTATTAAATATTTTACACCATGTTTTGTTTCCTATTTTGTAACATAACGCCATCTATAATATAAGGATTTCTTCATAGTTCTTCCCGAAACTAACAAAACTAATCTAAACAAATTTTACATACAAATATAACTAGTTCATACAGTTTGAATTATGGAACTCTAAATTTCTACGACAGGCCTTTTTACAATGACTGCTTTATTAAGTATAGTTTGTTATAATATAATATTTCTGAAACAATTAAACTGATTTGAACCCATCTTGATATACTAGCACTCGGCTAAAAAAATTACCGAACTCTCTTAAGTGAACTAATTGATATCCAGTTTAATTTGACCTGTTTGAAGATCTCATCTGAAACATAACATTTAAATAATCAATTTTTAATAGTCTGTTATAAAAGAAAATAATCCCGAGGCCAAAGCGACTGCCTCATTTAATTCATCCTAGTAAAATTATGAAATAGATTTGGCCAAAATAATTCTACTACGCTAATTACCCGAGTGAAAATTGTTTTAGTGCTAACAAAAAAGTATTTGGGTTTTCGTCGTCCTCAATAATTTGCTTCGCGTTTTTTTAATTACCTGTGCAAAATATACTGTAGGATACAAATTGTTCCCATTGTATGAATTTCCGATTCTATGTAGTTACTCTTTTGCAATAACTTACATAAAATATTCTCACCAGTGAAAGCCTTAATTTATGCTACAAAAATAATATGTTTTTATTTGAGTCGCGTTAGTATTGGTACTTAAATACTGTGTAGCACACGAGGAATACGCTTTATTTCAAATACCTAATTAATTTAGGCATCTTGTATTTTTCTCACAGGTAATATTTTTATTTACGTAATTTTTTGAATTGTTATATTTTGAATATTCAATTGCGGGATATTTATTATTAGCTTGTATGATGACAATTATAAATGTTTAAATTGTTTGGTTCAGATAGTTCTTTATTTGTGTATATATCAATTTATTTTATTTTTTATTTTTCGGTCTCATTTAATATGTGTTTCAGGGTTTTTAATTTTTGTATCGCCGTTTTGAGACCACGTATTCCTTGGTTTTGGCGCGTTAGTATCATTGGGAGGAGGGGTGTTTGAATAGGTTTTAATTGGTAGCCTACAGATTGGCTGTCAGGTTAGAACCATGCGTTAAGATAGGCTGGCATTGTAAGTTAGCGTTCACTTTTCCTCCAACTCACGAGAAGGTCAGAACTGCTGTAGGTCGCTCACCTGAGTAGGTGCAGCGTAGGATTTTAATTATCTATCAGGTAGTCCGGTACCGCCCCTAAATTGAGTTTGTGTTTTAATGGAAGCCGCGAGGAATTTATGACGGCCGGTAAGTCCCCTTCGCGCATAGCTATTCAGGCGTTAGCAGGTATCAGAAACGACCATAAGCTGTACGCTTACGTATAAAAGACTACCCTTGTGCTAATGTTCCCTCTCCAGGAGAGGCCTGCATTCAGGCAGTTCCTGATACAATTAAGTAGAGTCCTACAAGAACATCAGAATTACATAGATAAGACAGTGGTGTTTGTACACTTAAATATTACGGAACAAGTAATTTCAACTGCTTTCTATTTGATCTGGCACCCACCAAGTTGTATATAGACCGTTCAAATGTGTCTGCAGGGAGCTGGGCTATGATCACCCACCAAGTTGTATATTAGACCGTTCAAATGTGTCTGCAGGGACCTGGGCTATGGTCACCCACCAAGTTGTATATAGACCGTTCAAATGTGTCTGCAGGGAGCTGGGCTATGATCACCCACCAAGTTGTATATAGACCGTTTCAAATGTGTCTGCAGGGACCTGGGCTATGGTCACCCACCAAGTTGTATATACCCGTTCAAATGTGTCTGCAGGGAGCTGGGCTATGGTCACCCACCAAGTTGTATTCAGACCGTTTCAAATGTGTCTGTAGGAAGCTGGGCTATGGTCACCCACCAAGTTGTATATAGACCGTTCAAATGTGTCTGCAGGGAGCTGGGCTATGGTCACCCACCAAGTTGTATATACCCCGTTCAAATGTGTCTGCAGGGACCTGGGCTATGGTCACCCACCAAGTTGTATTTAGACCGTTCAAATGTGTCTGCAGGGAGCTGGGCTATGGTCACCCATCAAGTTGTATATAGACCGTTCAAATGTGTCTGCAGGGAGCTGGGCTATGGTCACCCACCAAGTTGTATATTAGACCGTTCAAATGTGTCTGCAGGGAGCTGGGCTATGGTCACCCACAAGTTGTATATAGACCGTTCAAATGTGTCTGCAGGGAGCTGGGCTATGGTCACCCACAAGTTGTATATAGACCGTTCAAATGTGCTGCAGGGAGCTGGGCTATGGTCACCCACCAAGTTGTATTTAGACCGTTCAATGTTGCAGACCTGGAGGTCACCACCAAGTTTGTTTGGACCGTTCAAATGTGTCTGCAGGACTGGGCTATGTCACCACAAGTGTATTTAGACGTTCAAATGTTCTGCAGGGATGGGCATGGTCACACAAGTTGTATTTAGACCGTTCAATTTCTGCAGGAGCTGGGCTATGCACCCATCAGTTTATTGACGTTCAAATTTCTGCAGGAGCTGGGCTATGTCACCACAAGTTGTTTACCGTTCAAAGTGCTGCAGGGATGGCTATGGTCACCACAAGTTGTGTTACCGTTCATGTGTCTGTAGGACGGGCTATGGTCACCCACCAAGTTGTTTTGACCGTTAAATGTGTCTGCAGGGGTGGGCTATGGTCACCACAAGTTGGTTTAGACCGTTCAAATGTGTCTGCAGGGAGCTGGGCTATGGTCACCCACCAAGTTGTTTTAGACCGTTCAAATGTGTCTGCAGGGAGCTGGGCTATGGTCACCCACAAGTTGTGTTTAGACCGTTCAAATGTGTCTGCAGGGAGCTGGGCTATGGTCACCCACCAAGTTGTATTTAGACCGTTCAAATGTGTCCTGCAGGGAGCTGGGCTATGGTCACCCACAAGTTGTATATAGACCGTTCAAATGTGTCTGCAGGGACCTGGGCTATGGTCACCCACCAAGTTGTGTTTAGACCGTTCAATGTGCCTGCAGGGAGCTGGGCTATGGTCACCCATCAAGTTGTATTAGACCGTTCAAATGTGTCCTGCAGGGAGCTGGGCTATGGTCACCCACCAAGTTGTGTATTTAGAACCGTTCAAATGTGTCCTGCAGGGAGCTGGGCTATGGTCACCCACCAAGTTGTATATGACCGTTCAAATGTGTCTGCAGGGAGCTGGGCTATGGTCACCCACCAAGTTGTATTAGGACCGTTCAAATGTGCCTGAGGGAGCTGGGCTATGGTCACCCACCAAGTTGTGTTTTAGACCGTTCAAATGTGTCTGCAGGGACTGGGCTATGGTCACCCACCAAGTTTATTTAGACCGTTCAAATGTGTCTGCAGGGAGCTGGGCTAGGTCACCATCAAGTTGTATTAGACCGTTCAAATGTGTCTGCAGGGAGCTGGGCTATGGTCACCCACCAAGTTGTATTAGACCGTTCAAATGTGCCTGCAGGGAGCTGGGCTATGGTCACCCACCAAGTTGTATATAGACCGTTCAAATGTGTCTGCAGGGAGCTGGGCTATGGTCACCCACAAGTTGTATTTAGACCGTTCAAATGTGTCTGCAGGGAGCTGGGCTATGGTCACCCACCAAGTTATATTAGACCGTTCAAATGTGTCTGCAGGGAGCTGGGCTATGGTCACCCACCAAGTTGTATTTAGACCGTTCAAATGTGTCTGCAGGGACTGGGCTATGGTCACCCACCAAGTTGTATTTAGACCGTTCAAATGTGTCTGCAGGGAGCTGGGCTATGGTCACCCACCAAGTTGTATTAGACCGTTCAAATGTGTCTGCAGGGAGCTGGGCTATGGTACCCACCAAGTTGTTTATAGACCGTTCAAATGTGTCTGCAGGGAGCTGGGCTATGATCACCCACCAAGTTGTATATAGACCGTTCAAATGTGTCTGCAGGGACCTGGGCTATGGTCACCCACCAAGTTGTATTTAGACCGTTCAAATGTGTCTGCAGGGACCTGGGCTATGGTCACCCACCAAGTTGTATTTAGACCGTTCAAATGTGTCTGCATAGAGCTGGGCTATGTTCACCCACAAGTTGTATTTAGACCATTCAAATGTGTCTGCAGGGAGCTGGGCTATGGTCACCCACCAAGTTGTATTTAGACCGTTCAAATGTGTCTGCAGGGAGCTGGGCTATGGTCACCCACCAAGTTGTATTAACCCCGTTCAAATGTGTCTGCAGGGAGGTGGCTATGGTCACCCACCAAGTTGTATATACCCCGTTCAAATGTGTCTGTAGGAAGCTGGGCTATGGTCACCCACCAAGTTGGTCAACCACCGCCTTTTACTACCACAGCAATCAACCAATGAACAGTTGATATCTGTATGAGAGTATATAAGACTGTGAAGTCTAGTCCACAGGTCATTGCACTTGCGAATTTCTCTGATCTCTAGTAATGAGTATGGGCAAGGCAGCTGTCAATGGGAAATACACTGCGTAGCTGTTATGCTCTCTCTACTGAACGGCCTAGAACGGCTTTCTAAGTCTCATCTACAATGTTTGCCTCGCAGTGATCTGTTTCCCCATACCTAACACTGTGCCATATCCAAGTTAGTGTTTTCTTGTTGAATATTCACACCTACACACACGGCGCTTTGCACAGTGTATTGTTGTACTATACACATACATGCCAAGTGCTTACTGGGGTCCCGGGACGTACACCATGTATGTGCATCTAATCAGCATATCATTCACATATTTGTATATAGACACCGTCTGCTCATACGCTTTGCAATAAATTGGCGCCCTTACGAGATGCCATTTGCATTCATCCTGCGTTCATAACTACTGAGTTTAAACTTCATCTAGCTTGAGTGAATTGGAAAACAGTTTGTTCTGCATTGCAGTTTGGGAAATAGACAATATGTCACGCTCACATAAACAGAACGCAACTAAAAAGTTGTATCTGTGATAGTTTCGTTAAGTTACATGATTACCTTTTATAACTTTGGTGTTTACACATTTCTCGTATATTATGATTACTTGAATACGTTAACAACTGAACCGGCGTAAAATCCTAACCTGATAATGACTGCATCCATATTCATAACTTGTGATTTTTCACGGGAAATATTCTTATCAGAGTGTTTCCAAGAGAACTTAACATCTGGTTTACTCTCCGAACTGATTGAGTATTATAATGACAGAGTCACCAGATATTAGTAAAAATATTCTCGCTCTAATTTGCATCACATTAGATCAGAACATCTTTCGTGATTGTGTGAATCTTAATAGTTACTCACTCGTCTTATGCGCATGCCCGTGAATTACAGGCATTGCAGTATGCCTCGGGCTTCAAACTCGGGTCCCTACACCATACCTAACAGTTACAGATTGCTTAAAAAATGTGTACGACTTGTGCATGAATACTAAACAGTGCATGAACTTCGCTAACAACCTTAGAAAACTCGTGCTATTAACAAAATTACAAGCCTTGATTTTCATCCCAACTCCAGAATAATCCTTCAAAATTTTGCATTTCACATTTGTTATATGTTCCTACTATCATTGGGCAAAATT
Source organism: Dryococelus australis (assembly GCA_029891345.1). Taxonomy (NCBI): domain Eukaryota; kingdom Metazoa; phylum Arthropoda; class Insecta; order Phasmatodea; family Phasmatidae; genus Dryococelus; species Dryococelus australis. The sequence goes on from CM057005.1 coordinate 111,666,188, forward strand.
AACAAATGTTTTCTAAGACTGATAGAAAATGAATATTTCAATGGTTTTGGGTTTCGAAATGGAAGCCTCACTCCATGCCTAAACAATGGATATTGCTTACCACTGGATATGCACCACATACATTTGTATGTGGTGCATGTAAGCATATAAACAGACAGAAAATCATGTACAAAGTTAGTTCAAAATGACGCAATGCACAGGTCGGTGTTCGAACTGGGGTCACTAGATCACCCATATCATGCTTACTCTTTGTCCAAAACAATGTCTAACAGCCTACTTTTTATGTTTCGTACTCCATACATTTATTCCGCATTTATTCCAGCGACGATTAATTAAGTGGTACTTAGGTGGTTCTTCCGTGGGAAGCTAGTAGTGTTCTTTCTCTAATTTTCTGTTAATATAAAACGAAGAAACTTTCCGTGAAACATATTTTTTGAGAGCACCGTATTTCCAACACTTATTTTTTACGGTGTTCTGCACACAAATTCTGCTGTAATGCAAACATTACATGTACGGTCATGTGGTAGACTTTTTTTACAAGCTACATCTATTACCTACGAAACTTTAATTGTTTTCAACTGACTACCTTTATTAATACTAACCAATTACTTGATTTATATTCGACTCATGCTACAGGATAGACCTGCAAAAATGAATTAAGTATAGTATTTGATATTAAACATAATTAGTTTTCCTGTTCAAGTATCTCACTATCGCGAAAATATTGAGAGATAATTAAGTCTCTTAACTATCCCTCGTAATGGTGGTTAACATAAGAATGGAGTTTTTGAGCGTGTTTGATGGTAGCCAGTATAAAATAAAATAATTAATTATATTTTGGATACTAAATAAGTACATATGTCTTTATTTTTGCCTGAGAAAAGCAAATGCGTCACAGGTACTGCTCGGTACCTCAGTGTCTGCACACAAACATACAATCTGGCAAAGTAATGTGCTTATACATAAGTTTAATGCACGCACATGTGTCTACAGTGTGGAACCCGTGTCGCTCTTTGTACAGGGCCATGAACTTTGACATCTATGTATGCGAGTCACAATTACTAAACATCATTGTTTCTTACAACATGTGTGGGTGCTAAGTTTTAGCTAAGTTTTAAGAGTCATGTGCCTGTACGTACAGTTACTTTGTCTGTAATAAACGCACCAGCAGATCAGACGATGTGGAGGCCACAATAACCTTGTGCTGAGCAGATCAGCAGCTGGCAGTGTTGATCATCACACCTCCGTTCCCAAGGCAACTCGGACCAGCCAGGTACTGCGTTCTGTCACGTCACGTCAGTGACACGCAGTTAGCTGCGCGCGGTGCCTGGTACGAACTGCGCGTCTGTTCATACAAACTGCGCTAAAGCTTGTTTACAACCGGCATGGAATGCAATAAATGTAGCTTGCATCTGTACGTAATGTGATATTAAAATTTCTTATAATATATTTATTACACCATCCAATCGGAGTGCCATGGAAATTATTGTTCCCCACCTACAACATATTTTTTTTTCCTGTCTATGAGATAGGCGTTTTCAAAACAGCAGCATCCTATTATATGACTAGGGGCCCAGCCCGTGACCTTTTTTTTCTTGTTTTGTCACGTGCCTAGAACAGTTACGATGTTACAAATTTTTGTTATCATGCAAAGACTGGAAAAATAAATGATTTGAAAGTAACTCAACATTGGCCACTGCGGCCCCACTTGGAAATTAACTCAACAATGAAGCGAGACATTTAAAGTAAACAAAAATATTCCATTACCTTAATATCTCTATGCAACAATCTCTATGCATTGATATAAACTTTCATATGGGAAAAAAGTAATTAAAAAATGAGTTTGTGGTAAAAGGTAATGATTGCGTAATCTGATCTTGCTGAAATTCGAACTTGACCTGTCTTTGACCCCGAGGATTCCCTCTGAAAAATTGGCAGAACTTTTGTTGGGTTTCAAGGGCCTTACAAGTATTAAGGATGGACATACGGACTTACGAACATACAGACAGACAGACAGACAGACATACATACAGACAGACAGACAGACAGACAGACATACAGACAGACAGACAGACAGACAGACATACAGAGATCGTCTATTTATTATATAGGTTAGGCCGATGAGGGTGAGTATAAAATAATAGCCCAACTTTGAAGGTTTATAATATCAAAACCAAACAACCTACAACCTCGGTTGACCACTCAAATGAACCGTGGAACCATGAAGTTTGTTTACCACATCTTCATAAATGTTCAATGTGACCACCACGAGTGGCTAGAACGACATCTACGGGATACTCACACTCCTGTCACACTCTTGTCAGCATGTCCGTTGTTACGGTCTGGATGATGTCACTAATTCTCATTTTGAGGTCGCCAATGTTAGCCGCCAGAATAATGTTATATATATATATATATTTATATGCAATTTCATAGTTTACCGTTACCATTATCTGACTCCAGTGGCGTAGCCAGACATTACTTTCGAAGGGAGTCTAATCGGATACAAGTTACATATGCTAAGTATGTTTGTGAATAAAATATTGTTCCCTTAGACGTAACAAAAGATTAAAATTGACGCATATCACTTATGCCAGTTTTTTACTCGTGTCTATTAATGTACGTTTCACAGTATCTCGTATATTAGAATTTGTACGATAACGAGCTTCAGGTGGAGGCCCAGAGCCTGTTTACCTCCCGTCTGAGTACGCCACTAGCTGTAAGGCGGACTTGTCTTTGCCATAGACTACATTACGTAGCTGGAAAATGTTGCGGTTTTTTATAATAATTGTAATAACATTCTAGTAGTACCCTCGCAGTTATGAGAATACGACAACATAATGATTTATCAAAATTGATTAACATTCGAGAGGGTCCCTGACCCCATTGACCAATCCTTGCCCTTTTTCTGGCTACACCACTGGCTTAAGCGACCAATTCTTAGTTACTAAAACAATACTTGTTTTACGTAATTATGTAACAGAAACACATCTATGTGCTTTCAAATGGAATACATTGATATGTCCTGAACCTGTAGTTTCTAACATGTATTATTATATAATGTAATTACGTATTGGAAACTTATTTGTAGTAAACCTTTGTGCTGAATGACAATCAAGGCAATAACAGCAATATGACATGACATGCATTAGGCCTTCCTATCTAACGTTACTTACTATAATATGTGCATATCTAACGTTGTCCTTATACGTTAGTATACACATTATGTTCCTTTTAACTTCCTCATCGATTCATTATTTCGTTTTTTTTATGTTTGAATATACGGCCACTGTCTTTTGTTCTGAAATGTATGGCCGCAAATAAATACGTTTTGTTTCTCAGCATTAAATGATAATTGCTTATATATAATTAACTGAATGTGTTCAGCGAGTTCGTCGACCAAAGTTTGACTCACATCGGGAACAATGTGTCCAATACATTGCTTTGAAATCCTGAAGAGGTATTGAAGGCTGGAATAACTGTCACCAGTGGTCAAAAAACCTAAGGTTACTGCCAATCTATCTTGCATAGACATGGCTTGTCTCAGGTTTGTATCTTTCTTTGCTATCTTTCCTCCTACCAGTGAAATAAAATATTCAAATCTACTGGTGACACCCGCGTAAATATTTTACTACTGACAGCTAACATGCTGGACTCTCAAGTATGCCACCACCGCCTCTTTTTTCTGTTCTTCCTTGCAGCCAAGTTAATGTACATGAACGCTGCTGGAGCTACCTCCACATCCATGTCAGAATACAGCTGTACCGACTCCCGCGTCTCATTCTCTGCCCAATGTACGATTACTGTTCATTCATGGTTCGTTCGTTTGGTACGCACACTTGTTTTGGCTCTGAGTGCTTCTGGGGCCAGCAATGATCCTAACACCGAACCTAACAATCCTCTTTTGGTTCGGTGTTACGTAACGGGAAAATGCTCTATAGTGTGTACAATCTTTAGCAAACTGGATAACACAGAACACCTTCCTTGTATTGTTCCGTCGCCATGGTGATGAAGACTAGCACACATCACGCGCTCATAGCACGACGACGGATGCTCCCAGTGCCATCTCTCGACACACAATGGAAACATCAGACAGTTCTCTTGCCCCTCATCTCCTCAAACCAAGAGTTACGGACGCCATCCTGACCGCAACACCGGACATACTGACAAGTGTGTGGAACGAGTTTGAGTATCCGTGGATGTCGTTCGGCCCGCTCGTGGTGGTCACATTCAACATTTATGAACATATATTAAACAAACTTCACGCTCCCACGGTTCATTTGAGTGGTCAACCGAGGTTGTAGGTTGTTTGGTTTTGATATTATAAACCTTCAAAGTTCTTATTTACTTTCTTATATACTTATATATATACCATTCTTATATACTCATCCTGTAGAACACTCAATACTTGCACTACGTGCCACTTCCGGCATTCGTTGTGCCCGGATGTAGATAACCTTACTGCTGTAGTCATTTCATAATTTAATAAGTGAAATAGCTACTGTTATCAAAACTACGTTGGCTCAAAATTTTTACGCAAATTTCCATTGCCTGTGTCAGAGATCAAAGAAATGCGGTCCTTGTGTGCATGTGACATTGAAGTTTTGCCTATACTTAACGCCTTTTGGCAAAAATCAAGTGTACCTCGTTAATAACACTGATAGATTATTTGTTAAAGAAGGTATTTACCAATTAGACGAGGCCAATACTGGACGACCGTTATTTGTATCCAGGAGGATGAGACGTGTCACAGAACGCAGAACAAAACCAGAGATGTAAATATAATACACAGTGTGTTCGAGTGACGATAGTCATGAAACAAGCATTGACTCTGTTCACAACTTCACCAAGTCTTTTAAATATCTCTCTGTCGCATGTCCAAATAAATAACTTATTCAGACGCACTTTCGCGGTTGGATGATTTTGACTATCACGCATCTTAAATGTCTGCCCGCGAATCACGTACACTCATTGTCGGAGCAGCATAATTCTGATTGACCCAGTCATGTAGAAAATGTCTCCTCACAGACACACACACCAATAACGGAAGTAAAGTTACAATTGTGCACCTAGGACATTGAAGACCAGCCTGTGTGAAAACATATTTGTGAAAAACAGGTGGCCCTAGTTATGAGTTATTAACATCGGTGTCACGGAAATATACAGTATCCTCAAAATATATATTTAAAAAAACTAATATTTTTTACTCTTGGACAGTTTTTGTTAGGCCTTTATACGACACAGGTAAGCAGTACACGCACGGAGTAAATGATCTTCGGCTGAAAGCCAAAGTTTTTTTTTTTTTTTAGATAGATTGCGGGGGGGGGGGGAGGGGGTGTGGTAAGTGGTTGATGGAGTGGAGTCGGAGAGCACTGTTAACATACTTCTCGAAAGTAATCAATCATCCCGGTCGATCCTTGACCTCCGGAGTCGATATGCCCCCATCTCGCGAGATATCGGTTTCACCTCGGGGGCGAGTGGACCCGGCCGAACAGTAAACAAGGGTCAACTTGCCGTTGATTGAGCCGCTCGTTCCTAAGCCGGCCGCCCTTAGTACCACGGCGTGTTTGCTCCTCGTGTTGACTACGGTGGCATTCTTTTCGGAGGAGGCAATCGAAAATGGAGGAAATCTTTTTGGCGAGTGGGGAAGGCGACTGCTATAAAATTAGCGACTTGTTAATAATGGATTCTTGTAAAGTACGTCAAGTTAGTGAAGAGATTTGGACGGCTCTTAACATCGAGGTCTTAAAAAAGCCGACGAGGGTAAAGAGAGGCCATATGGTGCGGCGTCGGAATGAAAGGGTGGGGGAATCGGGAGATCCCCGAGGAAACCCACTGACCAGCGGCATCGTCTGGCACGAAACCCACTTGCGAAAATCCGGGAGTGACCCGGATGGGGATTGAGAGCGTTTGGCCTTGGTGGAAGGCGAGCAGTCTAACCGCTCAGCCACCGTGGGGCCCCTTTGCGAAAGAGGCACTATGACGATGATGACAGCAAGTTGTTGTGTGTGTGTGTGTGCAGTGTACACACACACACACGTGTAAATGCTTTCTTTGGTGCGTATTTGTACGACAAGGAATAAGGCAATTCCCATTAACTCATCAAACATTGAAAATTTTATTTCATGGCAGCGGCTCAAATTTATAGCTATTACTTATTTCGTTTAAAACATGTTTGCATTCCACAATGCCATTGAGCGGACTTGAATGAGAATTGAAATTCAGAAGCAGGCCTTTTTTCTGCGCATTTCCATGTTCTTTTTACAACCAGACTGTTATAATGGTGGCAACATTTGAGAAAACGCAAAATTAGAAAACAATATTTATAGAGTCAGAAAGTATTATATAACTGTAATTAATATTAAATTTTAATTTCGTTACATCAGCCATATTGTACGATATTTTAATGAAAGTTAAAACATAAAATGGATGCTCAAATACGGACGCCATAAATACAAACACGCCGCTTTTAATATAACAACCCCGCATAAAATGCCAAGTCTTAATAAAGTTGACAATAATTCAAAATCAAAAAATTGTTTTATTCCTTATGTTGTTTGCTTAAAATAACCGGTTTTACTGCGTTTAGAAAGTGTTGGTGAGACTAACCACTCAAGTGAGGACAGTAATTTTGTTAGCGATTTAAAAATATCAACTTTTCAAGTACAACCAATTTCAATCCACACTCAAAAAAAAATCTGCAAATTCTCTCAACACTTTTCGTGGCTAAAATGGAACAATTTTGTGTACGCGAAAAACTGTCTGTTAATGTTTAAAAATAAGCTTTTTTTTTTTCTTTTGTCATTCATAGACCGTTTATGCGAACATTACAAATATTTTTTTTGTGTTTACTACACAAATATTACCGTGTCAAGGGACAATAACACAAAATATTTTGTAGGTAATTTATTTTTAGTGATCGTAGCGATTAGAACAAGTGAAATGTAACGAAGAGAAAAAAAATGTAATTGTAGGGAAAACATTTCATTACCCAAAACCCACTTAAATATTTTCATAGGCCTATGTGTCGAACAATTTAACCGGTCGTTGTCGCCATTGAAATTGATAAACTAGATAGCAGTACCAATATATCTAATTGATAAACTAGATAGCAGTACCAATATATCTATTTGATAAACTAGATAGCAGTACCAATATATCTAATTGATAACATAGATAGCAGTACCAATATATCTAATTGATAAACTAGATAGCAGTACCAATATATCTAATTGATAAACTAGATAGCAGTACCAATATATCTAATTGATAAACTAGATAGCAGTACCAATATATCTATTTGATAAACTAGATAGCAGTACCAATATATCTAATTGATAAACTAGATAGCAGTACCAACATATCTAATTCATAAACTAGATAGCAGTACCAATATATCTAATTGATAAACTAGATAGCAGCACCAATATATCTAATTGATAAACTAGATAGCAGTGCCAATATATCTAATTGATAAACTAAATAGCAGTACCAATATATCGAATTGATAAACTAGATAGCAGCACCAATATATCTAATTGATAAACTAGATAGCAGCACCAATATTCTAATTGATAAACTAGATAGCAGTACCAATATATCTAATTGATAACATAGATAGCAGTACCAATATATCTAATTGATAAACTAGATAGCAGTACCAATATATCTAATTGATAAACTAGATAGCAGTACCAATATATCTAATTGATAAACTAGATAGCAGTACCAATATATCGAATTGATGAACTAGATAGCAGTGCCAATATATCTAATTGATAAACTAAATAGCAGTACCAATATATCTATTTGATAAACTAGATAGCAGTGCCAATATATCTAATTGATAAACTAAATAGCAGTACCAATATATCTAATTGATAAACTAGATAGCAGCACCAATATATCTAATTGATAAACTAGATAGCAGTACCAATATATCTAATTGATAACATAGATAGCAGTACCAATATATCTAATTGATAAACTAGATAGCAGTACCAATATATCTAATTGATAAACTAGATAGCAGTACCAATATATCGAATTGATAAACTAGATAGCAGCACCAATATATCTAATTGATAAACTAGATATCAGCCAATATATCTAATTGATAAACTAGATAGCAGCACCAATATATCTAATTGATAAACTAGATAGTAGTGCCAATATATCTAATTGATAAACTAGATAGCAGTGCCAATATATCTAATTGATAAACTAAATAGCAGTACCAATATATCGAATTGATGAACTAGATAGCAGTGCCAATATATCTAATTGATAAACTAAATAGCAGTACCAATATATCTATTTGATAAACTAGATAGCAGTGCCAATATATCTAATTGATAAACTAAATAGCAGTACCAATATATCTAATTGATAAACTAGATAGCAGCACCAATATATCTAATTGATAAACTAGATAGCAGTACCAATATATCTAATTGATAACATAGATAGCAGTACCAATATATCTAATTGATAAACTAGATAGCAGTACCAATATATCTAATTGATAAACTAGATAGCAGTACCAATATATCTAATTGATAAACTAGATAGCAGTACCAATATATCTATTTGATAAACTAGATAGCAGTACCAATATATCTAATTGATAAACTAGATAGCAGTACCAACATATCTAATTGATAAACTAGATAGCAGTACCAATATATCTAATTGTTGTTGCATTGCCTGTGATTGTATTTTCGACTGTAAGTACACTTTCTAAAACGGAACCCTCTGTTCGTACAACAGAACACGCAGTTCCTTCAATAAACAACTTCAATAACATTTGATTGGTCCGGCAACATTTAGCACGGTACACAAATCAACAAGGTGTTCTGAAACTTGTGCAGATGTTAGATCACTGCTACTTTGAAACTCGAATACCAAACTGTTCTCGTGTCACTTCTCTACTGTTTATTTTTAAGTGCACTGACTGAGAATTTAGTTATAAAACTGCCACCAATGAAAGGAGGACATGTGTGAATGCAGAAATCGATATTACATAGTGTTACGATGACAACACAAGAAGCGAGGCCGGGTAAGGCAGGAATGCGACCAATGACTGTTATTAAAACAATGCTTACAAACAACGGGGGATGTAACGCAACGACTGAAAAAGCAGGAGTCTGCAGAAGTACGTGTGATATCTGGGTGTGTCTGACACAGTGGGGTTGCGGCAATTCCATAAACATCTAACAGTAGTAGGAACTACTAGGGAGAGCCAATAGGAATCAAGGAAACAGGAGAAGTGTGGTGGGCATGGCGGCTAAGGGCTGAGTGTCAGTCTGTATCTGTCCTCTCTGAATGGCGGTCTCCGAGCGACCAATGGGTGTAAGTGTCCTACACTAGGGTGAGAGGGCGAGCCCGGAGCCGCTTATATACTTGTCCTCACATTACATCGATCCTAACCCCACTAACCACATCACGCTGTTAGTATTGAAAGTTCAATCAGTAAATATCATCCTGAATTAGTTAGTATTGCTTAATTAATTCTCACCCAACTTACTTCATGAACTGCATGAACAATACTGCCCTGAAGGAAGTATAACAATGATAATATTAAATCAATGTGATAAAACAGTAGATTTAAATTAACTCTAATAATGTAAAAATAACTGATATTTGGAGCAATGCTTGCCGTCTCGATTTAAGGTAGTGTAGTTTGCCAATTAATTGACACTATGCTATAACAACGAAGATCATGCCAGATGGTATCGTTTCTGTATTATTCGGTATTGTGTGAAACAACGCTGTTCGTATCAGTCCCAGGCATCACTCTTTGTGTTTGAAACTGCTTTACAGCATTTCCCCCTTGTTTTGATTCCAACTTGAAGAAATTTTTTACCTTTCGAAGCAATAATTGATCTTATTTAATCTTCTCCTATATGTGCAGTTTTTCCATTGCTCAAGAAATAATCCAGGCATGAATGTTGTGTCAACTATAGGCAGACGTCAGTGCTGTTCGGGAGTTAAAAACAAGCATAAATTAAATAAAAATAGAAATTCAAGTTTGTTCTACGAGTTCCCATAGCAACGTGAATAACAAACACAAAATAATTATGAAAGCAAATAAAAATTGTAGAATATTATCGCTTGTGAAAACTTTTATCCATTACGAAATATTTCCGAAAAAAAAAAAAAAAATGTTTAAAGAGGAAATGTTTTATTCTGATGTACTGAGATATATGTGACGCGAAGGGATACTTTATTTCCGTGAAAAGATTACTTGTCTGGTTCTGATTCAAAACACGTTTACTCAGCTACACTTTCGCGATTGGATGGTTTCTAGCAGCTGCGCGACTTAGGTACCTGCCTTCCAATCAGAGACGTATACTACCGCAGCAACGTAATTCTCATTGGTCCAGTAAACACCATGGTGTTTGCCAAGCGGCCAGTAACGGAAGGAAAACTGCCCATGTACCTACAAGTAGGATACTGGACATATATTGCTTACGTGGAATTCATTCCGCGAATATTGTGTGTGCCCATTGATGCAGAATAACTGGTAACACAATACTGCAAGTATTTAGTTATATTATATATTTTTTTGTTTATATGTTTTAAAATTGTAAACTTATTTAATTTCCCGTCGAATAAAAAGACTAGACAGAGATATGTTCAAATATATATTTACTTTAGTTACAATACCTGCATGTACATACAATACTGCATATACATACAATACTGCATATACATGTGTGCAGACGGCATGGGCAACATTAGATGGTTAACTACAAACACATTTAACAAAAGTTTGCACCGACTGTACTTAGGTTATTCATGGAGGATATTCGTTGCTGCATTACAAAGATACATTATAATTACAGGCGTAGTATACTGTACAGACACTGCCATACTTTGTATAGGACCGTGACCAACAAAGCAACCCAGTAATACTGGCGGTACAAATCTTTGTTTGAGTTGCGTGTATGCCCAGGAATCTTTAATATCACGAGGTTGTAAAAAAAAATTTCCCCCCGCACGGACATTACTAAGATTTACTTACAAAATATAGCATTTCATTACCTCCATGTGTTTGAAATAATTGCTCCGGGAACAATGCTGGGATTCTGCACCGCCCTACCTCACTGAAGAGTCCAGCCTCAAAGTGGTATGTTTGTGTGGAGAGGAAAAGCTCAATTTTTTTCCCCAGCCTGGGAGTGCGCACGCAATACAGAAGCCGCTGGGCTACAATGTCGGCTCCAGACCATCACGGCCAGTTCGCGACTGTTACGAGCGAACCGCCATAAACTTTGGCGGAAGCGGCGGGTATATGTGCGCTCTACTACGGAACTGTGGGACGTTAACGAGATCACAGCTTGAAACGTGCCTCACCCTCACATCCTTTCACACCTCACACAATCTCCCTACCATCCACAAAGAATGACCTCGATCCTAGCGGATTAAAGTACAAGAACGCGCTGCCAGAGGGGCTTTTAAAACGGCTCTTAACTCTGAAGTTATTCCTCTAATATCACCTCTTGGCTTTTTTTATTATATTAAATGCGTTAATAATTTTATGGGCTTGTCGGTGATAAAGTATAAATTAATTTTTCATGCGGAAGTCACGACAAAGCATATAAGGCATTATGAAGCACGCAAAAGAAATTACTCTTAATATATATATATCGATTTATTGCTGGTTAGGGTTTTAGAAAAAAAAAAAAAAACGTGACGGAGAATATTTCTAATACTAAGAAATTTAAAATGGAGATGTATAACCAGATACGTGAACAATTTGCGGACAAACTAGAATTCAAAGACACGTACGTTTATGTAATTTTTGTAATTTGTCCTTGCGTTATTTTGTACCACCTGGAGAAAATTGAGCTAATGATTAACATGCAACCTGAGGCAGGTCCAAACACGCTTTCTACTTCAGCAACAACTTATCTATGAGCAATTGATATTTCCCTGAATGTGCATCGAAGTGTGAAGTCCAGCCTACAGAGAAATTATTCGTTTCTGGCTACATAATTTACTCGAGGGCTATCTTCCCACTTTCTGGATCAAACCTTTGGAAATCACCCCATGTAAGATGCACATGCGGTTTCCCTAATATGCTATGTATCACACGTATTTTATACTTCCGTTAACACAAAATTATCTTATTTTTGGTTAAAATTAACTATTACGTATATTTTTATATACTATAACGTTACAGTTGTGATTAGTATGAATAAAAACAGTATATATGTGTATTGGTAATGCCTAGTAAGAAATAAATCTCGTGCCAGATATGATCAAACATGAGTGTGCACTAATGCCATGCTTTTGCACTTAGTGTAATTTGTTTAGGCTTAGTTAAGATTTGTTTGCCTGAGCTGGAGGATAGCCTGAAAGTATAACTTTAGCAGGCTTGGCTTCAGGAAAGTTGTAAGTAACTGAATGTATTAACCTTACTAGTTATCACTTCCCACACGGTGACAGTAGGTCAGGCGATTACTGGTTATCACTTCCCACAACGGTGACAGTAGGTCAGGCGATTACTGGTTATCACTTCCCACAAGGTGACAGTAGGTCAGGCGATTACTGGTTATTCACCTATCCCACACCCACGGTGACAGTAGGTCAGGCGATTACTGGTTATCCCCACCATGTCACCACAACGTGTGACATAGTAGAGGTCAGGGCGGCGATTACTGGTTATCGCGTTCCATTACTACTGGTGACAGTAGGCGATTACTTTATCATAGGCGAGTGGTTACTGGTTATCACTTCCCACACGGTGACAGTAGGTCAGGCGATTACTGGTTATCACTTCCCACACGGTGACAGTAGGTCAGGCGATTACTGGTTATCACTTCCCACACGTGCGTGACAGCTAGGTTCAGGTGCAGTATGGATTACTTATTTGTTTATATTTCCTAGCTTTTAGTAGCGCATACATTCATGTTACTCATTTATTTCTAAGAGAGGCGAGCAAAGGTATTAACTAGAGACCGGAAGAATTCGCGTGATCACTGACCCGTAGGTTAGACGGCACAATAACGCAGATAAAAATACTCATTGGTTGGTTACTGTCACAGCCGAAGGCGATGGTTTGGCCTGCGTTTTGTCGCGTGTTTCTTATTGGTTCAGGGTTATTCAGTCGGTTTCAAATAACACGAGGGCCAATTGAAATAGTAACCTGAACAAAATAGTTTTATGAATCCGCGATTTTTGAGGTCTTTAGTCATAACCTGAAAAATCCATCCCTCAGAAATGATGGTATAACTGAAAACCATTTCTCGATCACAAAATACGTGAATAAGCTTCATGAACTGATAAACAGTATCTATCGTGTTCAGTGTTGTTATAAGCGGACATGAATATAGCCACAGCCTTTTACATAACAGATAATTAACAACCATTCATTGGCAGTTCTGATGAGTTCTCTGTGAACAAGTGAACAATAGGCATGGCGAAGCAATACAACGACCAATGTAAAGTTCAGCCCTTTATAGATGCATCTATACATTTTTCGTATCTAACGACAATTTGCTACGTGATTTCACCGAATGTTGAAAGTGTTAAGCCAAACGTCCCATTACGCTCTATGGATTACAAAATCACTGTACATTGGTGGTGTGTGTGTGTTTTATAGGTGGTGTGTGTGTTTTATAGGTGGTGTGTGTGTTTGTGGTGTGTGTTTTTATAGGTGGTGTGTGTTTTATAGGTGGCGTTGTGCATAAATTACGGCCGGTACGTGTTAAACGATGTTTCGTTTCTTGCAGGTGATGACATAGGCCTATGTCAAAACTATATATTGTGAGTAGTCTACCCTGGAAGAACAGATCGTGATCGTACGGAACATGTCAGCTCGCGAACAAACGCACAAAGAAAAATCAGTGAGGCATTGAAAATGATTTCGTGATAAGGTTTTGGAAATCATCTCTAGCAAACCAACAATGTGTATTGACGTGCAAAAGTGCCTCCTCTAGTCCGGCAAGTGCAGCAACTTATCGTGACATCGACTGAACAACTTGACGAGATACCCGTGGAGAGATGTAGACCCATGCTGCCTGCTGTTTGTAGGTGCGGGATCTTGAGTGTGAGTGTACCTCCCCACCACGTCCTGTAGATGCTCTACGGGGTTCATATGGGTGGACGAGGTTGCCATAGCAGCGTTGAAACTCTCCAGAATGCTCCTGGAACCAGTGCTGGACAACTTGGGACTATGACAAAGTGCATTATCTAGTTGTGTAGGTACCTACGTGAAGTCCATGAAGGTCTGCAGTGCAATGTGATGACACAGTACACACGTGATGTCAGAGCACAGCTGATAGACGTCTGGGTACTTACAAGACATTTAAATACGCTGGCGCCACCGACTGTTACATTCACATGTTGCTATCCAATGACATTGTATGATGGCGAAAAAATGTCTTTCTGAAAGAGGTTCCATTAAAGACAGACGCCACTCAGGAAGACCATCAACAAGAAAATCAACTAGAGCTTAAAAATACTGCGCTAATCGAATGTTCTCCATCACGTGATAACGGGGACATGTCAAACAGAAGGTACTTGCCGGCCTTTATGGGACAGCTGACAAATTTGAAATAGGCAGTTTGAAATTAATTTTTTATCACTCCAGCAATGTTGAGTCAAATTTCACATCGTACTTGGAGGTGAATAATCCTCTGTTGTGAAAATGACGACGTACTCACGGACACGCTGGAATAAGGCTGTTCTCAGTAGCCAGAGATGATCAAATGTAGTCTGAGTTTTCATACTATGCTTGTGCATTAACGTTATACATGAATGTGAGCGAACTACATATGGGGTAACGGGACTTTTGGCTCATCCTGTAAAATGCCGACCACATATAACTTCGTGCCCATTTGTACACACTTTTATTCATTTTTCCTGAATGATGAATTAACTAGTTTTAAACATTGAATTTTTAAATCATATTCTAGAGAAGCACGTATAAAGCAAAAATGGCAAGCACCTCTCTACTTTAAAGGAAAATATCTTAAACACCTATAAGTCTCGCCCGGCCATAAAAAAAGGCTGGCGACGGTGGTGGCAAACAGCAACATACAAGCTTCGTGTATGTTCTGTTTCGTCAGTATTTTATGCGATGACTATACGGTTTTAATACAGCACTGTCGCTGTAGTTTAACCCTTACATTCCCACGTTTGTTCATAATGTCTAGTGTTGCAAATTAGAAATGTTTTGATGCGTGCTGTACTTCACCCAGCAAACAACTTGTTTCGTTACAGCACCCAGTTAGCTGTAGTCTTTGTGTTCGGTGATGAGTGATATGAACGACTCATAACGTGGCGTAGTAGCATGGTTTAGGAATCATTTACCCAAGGGAAGATCATTAGCCACTGATTAAATTGGAAATATTCCGTAGTATTTTAAAAGTAGAACGCAAGCGACCCAGATGACTATTAGGGAGCTCCTTAATTGTGAATAGGCTGTTCACAGGAAATAGAGCACTTTTGGAATCCCTGCTATAATCTACTTGTGTGTACATTGTGTATTCTTACACTACATGAAAAATTAACATTTCCGTGTCCTGATAACTTTATTAATGCGTCGGTCAAGTGAAACAGTATAAATATTATAAAAGTTAATATTTTACTAATGTGCTCATTCTTATACTTATATGCATTAAAATAAAAGAAAGTCAAATAAATACATTAAGCTTTCACAAATATTCACCCAGCACTTTTAAATGCTCGTTAAGATATGGAACTATTTTCTCTCCGTCGTTGCCAACTTTACTGGCCGCAGCCAGACAGCATGCCCATTAAAATATATGCAGGTAGGGGCAGTGACATTTTTCAAAGGTTTATTTAAAAAATTCTCATTTAATTTTGAACATCGTATATATGCTATTCACGGTAAAGTGAGCACTTTTGAAAGCTCTCTCCTTTGGAATAATAGCCAATAAGTATATTTTATTTTAGCCTTAGACATTACCTTCCGAGCGTGATGGAATATACATACTGTGATTATTACTTGTATGGCAATATTTATTTAGAAAAGGTGGTTAAAGGATAAAAACGGCTGAAAGGAAAAAGGAACTAGGGCCTCAGAAGTGCTGAATTTAAGGTGAGCAGTCTATATCCCTGCGTGAACATGACTAAATTTGCTCGCAGTAAGGTAAAGAAAGGGTGATGGCACTAACTGCACAGTACCATATCCCTTGAGGAAGACGGTCGAGAGCCCAGCTCGACAGTAAATTGCAAGACCAGCAACTCGGGACGTCTGCGCCAGGCTACCTCATAAAAAAAGTCCTTCCTCCCTTGGAGCGCAGACATTACACGCAGGAGATAACTGTTTCAATACTACATCTGTCGCGGCAGACGTGACCATCGTGGGGGGTGGGGGTGGGAGAGGTCAGTGACGTATCATAAGTCAGCAGCGACTGCAGTCGTCGAGGAAGAGGATTCCAGAGTTCCAATACTGCGCCATATTTGCCTTATTCTTATTCCGAGAGAATTCTCAGGCCGATACCGAAGCACGAAATTATATCTTATTTTAAATATTTTTAACATCACCTGAAGAAAATTGTTGTAACCAATTTTGTTTAGTAGTTTCCCTCTTTTGACAACGTCAACATTTTGTTGCGTGTATTAAAACAATGTCTTTACTAGTAGTAAAGTTCTAACTCCTCGTTTCTCAGACGAGTATACTTGTGCGCAGTTAATATCACTATAATTATTTTAAGTTGTCGTTTATTAAGGCGATAATAACACGTGGAATTTTGGTCTGCGGAAGGAATCCTTATACGAATAGAAAATATTTTACCATTTCGAAATCATCTTTTCATATATAACATAATTTTATAACCATCAAACAAAGATCGCAAGTGTGCTATAAAAATTGTACAGGTTCATTTTTAACAGTTTTGAATTTCTAGTTATTTTAAACAGGATGAGGGATAAAGTCTTTGTTAACTTACTCAGCTGACAGTACGCAAGTCTTCACTGGAGTTAGCGAATATACCGAAGTCTGAGACGTTGTTTCAACAGAGTTACCTTATCAGTGCTAACAAGAACTTCATACACAATTCAGTAGCACCTTAATGTTTGTTATAAAAATAAGGGGACACACATGAATACTTTACACGATAAGTTGTATAAAAATACAAATGCTAGTATGTGTCAATAATGTATGCTCTGTAAAGTGAGACGTACATGAAATGTTTTATAAAAATGGTATGTACTACATCTGTTAGAATTGTTTACAAGTGACAGGGTTTCGTGTCCATCGCTTCGAGAAAGGGATTACATGACGGTTGTAAACAATTCCTATCCCTTAATGAAAAATGTCGCTATCTGATAAAGAAGTTATTTCCTTGTAAAAACTTGAATAATGATAACGATTTAACTGGTAGCTAGTTCGCTCGTAACAATATGTAACATATAATTTAAATCTGCCGTCTGCCAACAGCAACGCTGTTGTGCATTGTATTTGAACGAGAATGACAAATTTCCTTACAGAAAAATATATTATATGTTTTGTGTCTATCGTGTATGGCGTTTCGAAACAGTCAATGTAATTACTGGATGCCATGTGTTAACGGTGCAGTGTTTTCATTGCGATTGCCCTCGTTTACAAGTGCTTCAATGCCTGGTATAGTTAAGCTTGTGTCTCCACAACCCCCTCACCAGACAATTTCTTGCCTACGTTGATGGCCGATCTTGTAGGTAATCAGTCAATGTAATTACTGGATGCCATGTGTTAACGGTGCAGTGTTTTCATTGGGATTGCCCTAGTTTACAAGTGCTTCAATGCCTGGTATAGTTAAGCTTGTGTCTCCACAACCCCCTCACCAGACAATTTCTTGCCTACGTTGATGGCCGATCTTGTAGGTAAACAGTCAATGTAATTACTGGATGCCATGTGTTAACGGTGCAGTGTTTTCATTGCGATTGCCCTCGTTTACAAGTGCTTCAATGCCTGGTATAGTTAAGCTTGTGTCTCCACAACCCCCTCACCAGACAATTTCTTGCCTACGTTGATGGCCGATCTTGTAGGTAAACAGTCAATGTAATTACTGGATGCCATGTGTTAACGGTGCAGTGTTTTCATTGCGATTGCCCTCGTTTCAAAGTGCTTCAATGCCTGGTATAGTTAAGCTTGTGTCTCCACAATCCCCTCACCAGACAATTTCTTGCCTACGTTGATGGCCGATCTTGTAGGTAAACAGTCAATGTAATTACTGGATGCCATGTGTTAACGGTGCAGTGTTTTCATTGCGATTGCCCTCGTTTCAAAGTGCTTCAATGCCTGGTATAGTTAAGCTTGTGTCTCCACAACCCCCTCACCAGACAATTTCTTGCCTACGTTGATGGCCGATCTTGTAGGTAAACAGTCAATGTAATTACTTGATGCCATGTGTTAACGGTGCAGTGTTTTCATTGCGATTGCCCTCGTTTACAAGTGCTTCAATGCCTGGTATAGTTAAGCTTGTGTCTCCACAACCCCCTCACCAGACAATTTCTTGCCTACGTTGATGGCCGATCTTGTAGGTAAACAGTCAATGTAATTACTGGATGCCATGTGTTAACGGTGCAGTGTTTTCATTGCGATTGCCCTCGTTTCAAAGTGCTTCAATGCCTGGTATAGTTAAGCTTGTGTCTCCACAATCCCCTCACCAGACAATTTCTTGCCTACGTTGATGGCCGATCTTGTAGGTAAACAGTCAATGTAATTACTGGATGCCATGTGTTAACGATGCAGTGTTTTCATTGCGATTGCCCTCGTTTCAAAGTGCTTCAATGCCTGGTATAGTTAAGCTTGTGTCTCCACAACCCCCTCACCAGACAATTTCTTGCCTACGTTGATGGCCGATCTTGTAGGTAAACAGTCAATGTAATTACTGGATGCCATGTGTTAACGGTGCAGTGTTTTCATTGCGATTGCCCTCGTTTCAAAGTGCTTCAATGCCTGGTATAGTTAAGCTTGTGTCTCCACAACCCCCTCACCAGACAATTTCTTGCCTACGTTGATGGCCGATCTTGTAGGTAAACAGTCAATGTAATTACTTGATGCCATGTGTTAACGGTGCAGTGTTTTCATTGCGATTGCCCTCGTTTACAAGTGCTTCAATGCCTGGTATAGTTAAGCTTGTGTCTCCACAACCCCCTCACCAGACAATTTCTTGCCTACGTTGATGGCCGATCTTGTAGGTAAACAGTCAATGTAATTACTGGATGCCATGTGTTAACGGTGCAGTGTTTTCATTGCGATTGCCCTCGTTTCAAAGTGCTTCAATGCCTGGTATAGTTAAGCTTGTGTCTCCACAATCCCCTCACCAGACAATTTCTTGCCTACGTTGATGGCCGATCTTGTAGGTAAACAGTCAATGTAATTACTGGATGCCATGTGTTAACGATGCAGTGTTTTCATTGCGATTGCCCTCGTTTCAAAGTGCTTCAATGCCTGGTATAGTTAAGCTTGTGTCTCCACAACCCCCTCACCAGACAATTTCTTGCCTACGTTGATGGCCGATCTTGTAGGTAATCAGTCAATGTAATTACTGGATGCCATGTGTTAACGGTGCAGTGTTTTCATTGGGATTGCCCTCGTTTCAAAGTGCTTCAATGCCTGGTATAGTTAAGCTTGTGTCTCCACAACCCCCTCAACAGACAATTTCTTGCCTACGTTGATGGCCGAACTTGTAGGTAAACAGGTAATTGATTGTATCATTACAACGAATGTGATAACGCACTGTAAAAAACATTTTAGTGAACTTCCTTAACTGTATTGGAAGTTTTTAACCCATAGTACGCAAATATTATCAAACATCAAATTGCAAATGTAGGAGCGTTTAATATCACTACTATGCAAAATTAGGAACAGTCTCTACGTGTTTGACTATTTACTGAGAAAATGTAGGAACGCTACCTAGGACCTAGGGGAAATAAATTTACAATATGCGTTTTCCCGTTATAGATATACACTGATGTGGTAAATGTGCAAATAATTTCGTACGTTATTGGCGTATATTTGCAATGTGAATCCAAAAGGAAATATTGGGCTACTACCAACTGTACAGCACGCAGGACTCAATAAGAAATACCACTCACACTACCAAAATTGACATAAGAGTACGATTGATGTTTATGTGGAAGAAGAACGCATATATTTTATTAAACTGTAAATATTTTACTATTATTTACAGTTTAAAATGTTAAAACAATAGTAAACAAGCGGTTACATTTTAAAAATTCCCAATCAATCAAGATCATTATAATTACTACTCTGAATGCCCGTACATAATAAAAAGAAACAACCAATATTTACATAGTTGTAAAAATTATTTTTGATAACGTCAATTTGTATAACTTATATTAGTGTATATATACCAAATTGTTAATAATATGTTCAAACAGTTCCCTACCCTACGAATGTTTTATTTCAGAATGTGCTTTCTAAAACATCCAGAACGTATTTTATTTAATTTTTATTTCACTAATATCTGGTTAGCTGATATTCAAAAAATTTAAATAAGGCAACTGTATCAAAATGCTTTGTAACATTATAAATTATACGCATCCTTC
The DNA here is from genome assembly GCA_029891345.1 of Dryococelus australis. NCBI lineage: Eukaryota > Metazoa > Arthropoda > Insecta > Phasmatodea > Phasmatidae > Dryococelus > Dryococelus australis. The sequence continues at coordinate 111,686,717 of CM057005.1, forward strand.
TTTTATATGCAACACAAATCGTACTTCTGTGAAAATGTTTGATGTGTATGTAGGCGTACTCCTTCTTAGCGAATTGTGGATCTCGTACAGCCGAGTGCAGTGCTCAATTGTAATACACTCTTTCTACTGATGTCGAGGCGTTGGCTATTTTCTAAAATATGTTATTAAACTATATGTCGAAATTCAAAAAAACTTCATCGATGTTCTAACATAATCAATAAATCCTAATACTAAAAATGCTCAGAAAAATCATCTAATATTTTTTTTATTGATCTTGAAGCTAGCAAAACAGCGCCGGGAGTCCGTAACTTCACGTACCTACGTGCACAACAAGTTGCATACCACGAAGGCGAACGGAACTGGCGAGCCAGGTATGCAACTTGTTGTACACGCTGGTATGTGAGGTTGACGACTTCCGGCGCCGTTTGCTAACATCAGTTTCAATATAAAACTACTCGATGAATTTTCCGAACGGTTTGCTACTAGGATGTATTGTTTATTTCAGCCTCTAGACGTCGCACTGTTTAAATATTACTATTTTTCGCAGAAAAAGTTTTGAGAATATAGTTTTCGTATAAATACATGTCACAAATCAAAATGAAACTGTTTTAGTATTTTTTTTTTACAAATAATCAAAATAAAGTTACATAAAGAAATGAGATAATCTTCAATGAAAGAAGTGGATATGTTTGTGCTATTAGAAGAAATGCTGAAAATAAGTAAATTCTTAGAAATTTTTGATTTGCAGTTGCTACTTCAATTTATGTAAATTAACTTCTGCCAAACATCTCTTTAAATTAATTATGACAATTTTTTTAGTTGCCCTTGTAGTTTGACTTATATAATTTTCACATTACAAGAACTCTACAATTTTGACTTTGGCATACAATTCTACAGCAGAATCATGCGATATAAAAAATGTTATTAGAGGTAAAAGTACCCAGAGATAATGTGTGCAAGTTGGGTAATATATGCGTCACTGTGATACGCGGGAATAGTGAGTGTGATGATGCTGGAGCTGGAGTCCACGCAGGGAAGGGGGATGTTCTAGCTGACTGGACATGGCGGTGTAACACGTGTGGGAATATCTTCTCCATCCCTCATATGACCCTCGCCAACAAGTCCCGCCCTCTGTCCGTCCCGGGGTGTAATCGCAGGACGGCCGCACATGTCGCTTCATCGCGCATGTGACGCCCGAGGTTGCATCTGGAGTTCCAGCGGCCTGGAAACTCATATCTGCGTGGAGGCACGCGTGTGCCCATTACTGACGCCGAACATTCTCGCTCCAGCACGCTGACATAGGCGGTCGTCGCTCTATCACTGCTCTCTCTTGAGGGCTTACAAGTCAACAAACGTATAGCGACATCGGGTGTTCGTGAGAAGATTTTTTGGCCAGTTGCGTTCATCCCGTTCGGTTATTCGTCATTTTTAAGTTCATGCATTTGGAGAGAGTCGGGCGGCTCTTAACATCGAGGCCTTGAGGAGGGCTGATAAGGGTGAAGCGAGGTGAGTATGGAGCAGCGCTGGAATGAAAGGACGAGGGAAACAGGAGATCCCCGAGAAAACCCGCTGACCAGCGGCATCATCAGACGCGATTCCCACGTGTGAATACCCGGGAGACACCTCACACGTGCGAGAGTTCAAACCATCTCACATCTCACCACGAACATATTGTTCAACTAACGTGTGTGACAACAATGGCGAGCAAGCGAAATTCCTTTGATACATTGAATTCAGTAGTTGTCATATAATCGTTAATATTGTTATGAATTGAAGAGGTTGCTATGACTTTTTAGGTAGGCTTTGTGCATAAATTTGTCCCCCGTGCTCAGCGGAGAAAATTTTTAACAATTATTCTAAAACGAACTCTTTGCGTACACATTTCGTAGGACAGCAGGAGATCTGAGTTAGCCCGCGATTACGACGACATCCTGTTTCACATAACACGGTACACTTATCACGTTCACGTAAGCGGGCTACATCTTAACTGTTGTGTTTCAATGAGACTTATTACTCGGGGAGCCTGTTTTCGCGAAAATATTCGAAGAACAAGTTGTGTTCCAACGCTAATATTTGTCGGGAAGAACAGATGGCTCTACCTATCACAATCGTTTCACGAGTACGTTAAAGTAAAGAAAAGCTTTTCAATGTCAATCACACTTTTGCGTGGTACGTGACTTTGCTCGACTAGATCTCTGTGGCTAGCCAATCACGATAGGGAGGATGTTGTCTTAGCTTTGCTTTTCATGGGTTTCGTTTCATAATCGCGATGTCATCTGCTCAAGTTTTTAATAAATTCACCGCATATATAGTTTTCTCCCTTGAATGAGCACGAAAGGGTAGTGGGGAGTTAGGCTAGGAATTGTTTGTTATATAGTAACTATTTAGGAATATATACAATGCCACATTTCATTAATTATGTTTCTCAGAGGTATAAAAATGCTTGCATAAAATGCAAAATGTTTACCTTTAAGTTTGCAATTCTTAGTAGGTCTACTTCATGAAACTTTGTCGTCAGGTCAAAGTTATTACATTCGCCAAATTTGAAAACAAAACATGTCTACATCTCACAGGAACATTTAGTTCTGAAGAATTTGGCATTCTTCTAAATATCTTGAAAGTTTTTATACACCACGTACGCCATTCTTTCGCTATCTTTTCGAGCTATATCAATAATATACACAAAATATAAGCATGCATAATTTGAATTTTCATAGTTTATAATCTGACAGGAAACTACACTTATTTCCCCGATATTTTATACCACGTTTTATGTAAACGTGAACGTCTAGCGTAATGAAGTTCGCGTGTAACGTCAAGTCATTGTAATCCCGGCCTTAGGCCTACTGTGACACGCGCTGTTAAATCTTCCTCGAGCTTGGGAAGACAGAGGAACAAGGGACAGAGCTGGGAGCAGAAGTAATGTTGCCAGGAAAAAAAGACCGACGAAGAGTGAAAAGGGGGGGGGGGGAGGAGAAAAAAACATGTCGGGGAAGATCACACGACACTTGGAGCTAGACAAAGATTATTTCTGCTCATCCTCGCTCAGTGATCGCACACTCAGTACGTCCCCTGAGGCCATTGTAAGACGAGAGCCAAAGAATAAAAGAAGAACCTTTGTTTTAGCGAAGTGAGACGAAAGAGAATGCGTGGCCGTAATGTAATAATTTCTTGAGGAACGCAAAAGAGGTTTCGTTTTTATTTCGTACTAGTTTCTTTGCCTCTCACACAACTTTTTTGCATGCAAATACACATGGCAAGGTCATGTTTGCAGCTGAAAATATCAACTAAAGTTGTTATGACTTAAAGCAAATGTAATGTATAACTCAATAGTGCAAAACTAGTGTTATTATTTAAGGACAGAGTGAACTACAATGTTTTTGTGCGTTTGACATACTTAAGTCATTGGCCGGAAATATGTCTGGCACGTCGTGTAGAACTCTTGAGCCAGTAAAATAAGTTCAGGTGACGTTTATTTAAGTACAGTGGCCAATGAAACCACGGGCTGAGCTCACTTGTTTATAAGGCAGTGCAGTCTATACTATTACAGAAAGAAACGCGAATTTGCACGTCTCAGGGTATAAGTAAGACCATATGTTCTCCACCAAAAAATAAAATACCAGACAAACTTGGTTGCTCCAAAACAATTTCGCTTAGGTCGTATTCGTTATCGTATGTTTTAAGCTGTTACACATCTTAGTTGTGTGCCTGCAAATCGTGCTCGTTCGATATCGGAGGGGGGGGGGGTGAACCTGATTGGCGCAGAAATGTAAGAAAGCATATCTGACAATAACACGCTACCAGCAATGATATGAAGTCACGAAGTATTCACAAAGGAAGTTGAGGTCAAGTTCGCACGTAAAACTATTACAAGAGGCAAATGGCTTTGTGTGTAACAAGTTCACTGTTCAGTCACCACTTGAAGCCGCCTGCACAGCAGCGGTGAATTAGCGTAGTGCTGACTTAGGGGAAACACGTCAGGCAGCTGCAGCAGCGGTGATTTAGCGTAGTGCTGACTTAGGGGAAACACGTCGGGCAGCTGCAGCAGCGGTGATTTAGCGTAGTGCTGACTTAGGGGAGCTGCAGAAGAACGTAGTCTTGGCGTGTTAGTGTGTTTCTCTACGCCAAGACTAACCTGGCTTTGTAATCACGTCGAGCCAGTACGTGATCAACAATTGTAACCTGCATACGAGCTTCAAACATGGCTGAATGTAACAACGTTGAGAAGCTAACTGAGCTAGTGAAACTGTATTGTTAGAGATGATTGTTTATCACGGGAAAAGGCAACATACTGTACACATGTCCGACAATTTTCTTTCCTTATTGACTGTCATGCACGTATGAAGATACTACCCCTTTTTACTGGATCAATGAAGATTCTGGTGCTATAAGGCAGAACGTTCGTGATTGGTCAGCTAACAACTTAGCCGAGTCAAAACGCTGTTCACCCAATCATGAAAGAATAAACTAGTTAGAGTGTTGTAGGAAATATGTTGGCTCAGAAGATTTTCGTGATTTTCCACCATCTCTATACATAGTGAAGTAGGAGATGTAAAGCGTGAATTATACCATTACAAGAATACTAAGAGAGGCTCGTGGATGAAGATTTTGTCGGCATTGGATTCCAGATTCGAGAAGAAAAGAAAATGTAAAAGAAGAGTTCGGTATTGATACACTTTTGTATGAATAAAACTAAATATTGTTTATTGTATTGTATAGTTTCATTTTGGTCAATACCGATTACATTCGTAGTGTGAAATTCACATCAGTATTCATGTAATTGCAGTTTACATTGTTATTGAAAATGTATTGTCACCTAGGTTTATTATTGGGCGTATTTAACTAAATCGTACAATATATTGATAAGTAAATTAAAATATTCCGTAACGACTAATTAGCCATGACGAAAATAACCATGATTGGAAAATTAGGTTCCTTTCATTCCGTTTGTCAATTTATGTACTGAAACATTGCAAAAGACAAGAGTTTGCAGTGCTCAAAATTAGTCACATTTGTAAATACAATAAATATCACTATTAAATATTGCCATTCATAACTAAATAACTAACAATAAGCATACATTAATCATTAGTCACGTTGTATGACTATAACTATTCACTGTTAAATCATATATAGATCGTTCACGGTAAAGTGAGCACTTTTTGAAGTTGTTTCATCAGACATAATAACCAATAAATGCATTTCATTGAGGCCTCGGACTTTTGGTTTTGGGTGTGGTGAATGTATACACTGGGTTTATTACTCACATGGCAGGGTTTACATTAACACTTGGTGGAAGGATATAAATTGGCTGAAAGAAAAAAGTAACTAGGACTTCAAAAGTGCTCACTTTACCGTGAACGGCCTATAGTCATGATTACACGTTTATGTCATTAGTTATCACTCGTGTTAGATTGAATGTTGCCCAGTCCTGCATAGCTTACACAACTGTCTTGCCATCGAAGTTAACCGACATCGCTTAGAAAATAATCGGCCCAAATACCCCTCACCTCATTCAAGTAGCGTCCACCGAGTACTGTCTCCATTCGCCCCAAAAACGCCGACGCATTCTGTGTCCTCAACTTTGTACCCATCTCTGCTAAACAATTAACTGTGAAGAGTCAACACGCTTTAATGATACTTAAAGCTAATTAATATTTCATGTTCAGACGCTTGTGTAACATTCTCAACGTATTACTGAGGATGTCGAAAGAATATTCAACATATCGTCGGCCTCATGTAAGTCTGTAGTTGAATACTATATTCTTGTGCGGTAAAAATGTATCGCTGTATGGGTGCGAAACATGTTTGAATAAGGGGAAATTCCTCAACCCCCTGATACACGTAAGGTATGGTTGGGCGAGTCCTGTCTGGCAACAGTTGCCCTGTTGGTCAATTAAGCTCACTGCATTCTAACTTCCTTTTGAAAATACAATTTTGAAATATTTAACTATCTGAATCTTTCCTGTAAGAGCCAATGCTTACAAACAAAAATTTGTAACTTGTTTTGGCACAAACATTTACAATAATAAAAATAATATCCAAATCTAAATAACTTAAATAATTAATATTAAATACTGCAATAAAAATATAAAATACATATTCAGCAAAAACTTACATGTATATATTACTTAAAATTTATATAATATTTAGAATCAAACTAAAATCTCAAAATAAAAGATTAAATACCAGAACATATATATTTTAATGCTTAGTCTCAATTATGATTTAAGGGTAAAAAAAATCAAATTGAGACAAAATAAATTACCCCATAGTGTATAAAAGTTAGTATTTCCATCCCAATCAATCTTTTATAAATACTAAACTGTAAGCTGGTTTGATGACGCGAATGTGTTCCCCAAGCTGTTAGGGAAATCCGCTTGGGGAAAACTCAAGATTCTACGTCTGTCCACTTGGTCTCGATGAATACTGTACAGCTCTCGTCGTGTAAAATGGTCCAATACTCCTCGCACAGTTCGGTTAAGATCAACAAGGGTACAGCTGCTACCAAGACACCTGCAAGGTACCACGTAGAACCTTGCATATCTGGAAATCGTACAATCATATTTATAAACTGAATATCTTGTTTACACTACGGTACCACATGTCGGGGTTACTGTGAACATGCTGGGGTTACTGTGAACAACTAGGAATATGCATTTCACTGTAACAGGTAAATAAATAGCAAACATCGCCAAGGCAGAGAACATGTACAATATATAACACACAGCTACAGTTCGCTATTACTTTGAGAACACTGGGCCAAAACAATATTTAGGGGTGTTCAGATTCACCCCAGAATGTTCATAGTAACCCCGGTTAACAGTATGAGGATATCACACTATTCATTTATGTCTTACTTGTAGATGTGTTATATATTTTCTTATGTAAATGTAGTCTAGTAGATACAATGGGTAATTGTTTGTTGTAGGGCGTACAACCATGTATATATAGAGGAATATGCGACAACTTCATGAGAACAGTGAGAAAGACGAAGCGTGGAGAAGACCTCCAACATAGCGGACTGTATGTGTATTCACGCCAACAAGGTATTTTTACTAGGCAACACTATACGGACGTGTACCGAGTCAAGCATTTAGGAAAAAATCCGCCCTGCGTCATTGGAAGAACGGAACGTAGAACCACCCCCATCCAAAAAAAATAAGAAACTACACCAGCTTCTGGTCGACAATCACTGTAAGAGAGTTTAATCACTTTCGTAAACACGCCGATCCCCACCGAAACTCCAGAAAAATACAAGTCCCCTTTTGTCATGTTTTGAGTGACTACGTCCTGCAATGACGTGGTGACTCGTCGATGAACAACTTGAATTGCAGACGGAAGTGTTAGCTATGGTATCACGGACTATGGCTATATCACTTGAACGTCAACATCCCCAGTGCCATAAACCACCACGTGATATTTATAACCATCCTACCAGTTGTCCTCATTTACAACATCCGCACCAGGTATTCATTCGCCAATCCGCATTGCCTCACCTGGCCGAGCCACACTACCTCAGCTTACTTGCACACTGTCGTTAACTGCCGCACGAAATGCAGTCGATAGCGATTAATCATTGATGAGCGGTGAATCGTTTCAACTGTTCCCAGACAATAATAACTGAAATATTTCACTATTTTATATTTAATTTTTTGGCTAGGTTTTATGTGTCGTTACCTGTTATTTGCCTTTGGTTTGTTTGTGTACTTACATGTCCGTAAACATTGTTTAGTACCATTATATCTACGGGTTTGCTCGAGTGTGCAAATTTGCTTTGAATGACTAAAATTGACTTGTTTCATAATTACCTACTTACATAATTAATATCTTATATGTTACTCACCTCAATGTTAGTCATAGCACTTCAACTGGTCCAATCGCTGTTCTCATATTCGTATCCTGACCACGTATATAATCTCCGATCTTTACAGCCAACTCTTCAAATGATTTTTTCGACATTCTGGAGTTATTATAAAACTCCACTTCATCTTCACAGAGGTCAATGAAAAGGGTAGTAAAAGCGCCTCGCATCAACCTTGTGCTCACCACTGGATGGACCCAAAAACTTCTCTCATCCTTTCCCTTTTTGAGGTATTAGTATGGTAAATATGCAAATACAATCCTTTGTTTCTTTCTCGTCGCCAGGTCCACTGTGATAGCAGCAGCCTGCTGTGACGGTCGGGGGCGGAATGTTGCCTGCGATGATCGCCGTCTGTGTGCAGTGGAACGACGCGACGTGGACGCGCTCGTGTAGACACACTATCATCTCACGTGCCAATCCGATGACTTGGTTAGACGCCATGAAAGTAAACGTTAGTTTGACGTCAGACATTAGACATCCGACACACCCTGCACGACTCACAACCAACAACAAACACTCAGGCCAACAAGACACTTTTTTCGTCTGATACTATTTCCTTCACTGTGATCCCACCAAGGCCAACCCGGTTCGATTGCGGGCGGATTTTCTGAAGTGCATTCCACTGCAGCTTTATCCTTATCTCATTTCTAGAAGCACGTGAATTTCACTGATTGATTGTCAGCAGCCTAGATTTGGCAGACCCTTACGTACTCAGGCCTCAACTACTCACTCACTGGCTGTTCTGACTTGTTTTTATTCAACTTGGCTGCATGTTGTCGTGAACCCGCGGCACCCCGGTAGGTGTGCGTTGACGTCGGCCATGTTGTCGAAGGAAGAAGGTAGTGGCAAAGATGTCATCTGAGCTCCTACAAATGAACGTACAGTCCTGACGTCATCCCTCCCACTATGTACGATACTCAGACGTGACGGACTCCAGGGCAGGACATCTGCAAGTCTGTGAGCAGGAGGTACCAGGTGACGTCAGCCAGTCAGCTGCGAGGACACCTGGGTCATCCCACGACGGAGGAGCTTCGTGCGACGTCAACCTATCATTCAGTGGTAGGTGACTCCCGTTTCCAGGTGCAGGTCGTCAGTTAGGGAAAGCTACGCGCAGCGAATCACTACTATAAATGTATGAAAGTAAATAGGTATCTCAGCTTTAACATTTGTCCCTTTTGCTTGCATAAATTGTTCAGACGCTTCAATCAAGCAAGTCGCTTCATTTATTAATTTTTGTGGTATTTTCAATATAGTATTCAACATTTTAATTGTAACCCAAGCCGAGAATAAACGTGTATTGTTGTTATTAACTGCATTATCAATCGTCTTTTACGAGCTTGCACACCAGGTAATTATATAGTTAGCTGAGAGTTAACTTAGTAAGGTTATGAGTAGTTTAGAGTCTGGTCGATGGACCTGAACAATGTGGTTCTGTCGTATTAGTTGTACATGTCTATTATTAGTCGACGAGTTGGACAATCGGGATATAACATACACTTTATTGCATACGTATATGCACACATATATACATGCGAGAATCTATCGATCGATATGTGTGAACTGGCTGTAATAACTAAAAGAGTTTACTAGAAAATAGAAAATTTTCCATTAGTTTCCGATTTATTTAGAATTATATTGACGTTTCATCACAGTGACATTCATAGTCATGAAACTCATAATTACAAATTAATCTTCTTTTTTTAAATATAGCTTGGAAAGGAGAAATATTTTTCTGATAAAACGTTCAATGTCTGTGTTTGTGTGAGGAAGAATTTCCAGCAGAAATATACTCGCCGATGCCCTTGTCAGTCTGCCTGCATAATTCAGTAACACTTTTTATAAAGGCTGATTATGTTACTTCATAATTCTAACAGTTTAACTTTTCCTGCGAACGTGGCTGCGTTTATTACGTATGCTACTTGAGGCGGAAAACTTTACTCATGTTCGGAAGTTGGGTCGATGCTGGAACATGAAGTCGCGAGTTCCTGAAATTAACGAATAACTCTATATTTTTGTAGTTTCGCGGCCACGACTTCTGTATAAATACTGCAGTAAACTTTGGTTTTGTTATTTACTGTGTTATACCTAAAACTACTCTAATATTTTTAGTGAAATTCCCAGGAAAATTGTTATCTCCTTGATATTATTATTTTTTTTTTTTCACAGTTATAAGTTGATTATTTCAACGAATACTAGAGTTGAGCACAGGCAGATTTAGCCACAGTCGCTTGCTATTTACAACGACGTCCCATGTATAATGGCGTCGGAAGTTCCTGTAAAAAATTTAATGAAAGAAATAAATAACTTAAATTCTCGTACAGGGCTAGCCATTAACAATTTTAGCACATAGTGGACTTGAACCGTGGCAGATTTTTTACGAAAAAAATATACATTTTCACAGTAACCGGCGGTGTTTCGAGGTGTGCAATTATTTTTGTTTCAACGTTTTGTTTCAGGTGACAAGTGAAAAACAATATGGCTGCGACATGTTTAATACCAGGGGTGAGATGGAAATGGGTCGAGAGTGGGTCCCAGATAATGGTGAAGGGAGGTGGCAGGGGGTAAATACCATGCTCTCCAAAACGATGTTGGCTGGAGGGTTGCATCCACAGTCAGCGTGGGCAGTGGAAATCAGTGGCGTCGCGCTATGCCATTGCAGAGGAGGGGCTGCATCAGAAACAGCTCTGTGACACTCATGTTGGCCGTGTTGCGCAGCCACCAGAGATTTACGATATAGTGTACTAACGGTCACGATGCCATGTTTTTGGAATATGGCATGGCAACCTGATTTTCGCGAACAGCGTTTTAAACAGGCTGGAACTCATGGCTTGCTCACGCACCAGCAGTTTTCCCTCGTTATTAACCCCGCGTATTTGCGAGAAAACGTTTTGATACTTGCTTAGCCGATCAGAATTTAATAACTTCTATAAAAGACGTAAGTGATTTGTGACGAGTCACCAAAGAAGTCAGTTAAAATCATCCAATCGCGAAAAGCGGGTCTGAGCTTAAGGATTTGGAATATAACTAGTCTGGAATTCGGGAGTCCTTGAGTAGCGAACATTCCGTACGACATATTGGCATTCTCAGTTTGAGTTGAGAGATTTAAGAGGTCTTGAGAGCCGATAAGGGTGAACTGAGCTGAGAATGGGGCAGCCCCGGAATGCAAGGGCGAAGGAAACAGGAAACCCCCAAGAAAACCCGCCGACCAGCGGCATCGTCCGGCACGATTACTACATGCGAAAATCTCGAAGTGACCCGGCCGGGGATTGAACCCGTTCGCTGGGTAGGAGGCGGGCAGTCTAACCGCTCAGACTCCGCGGTCCCACGCGACTAGATGATTTTGACGTACACGCTCTATGTAATCTTCCCGCAAATCACGGTTGTTCATTGTTTGAGTTACTGCGTTCTGATTGGCCCACTCAGATAAGAAAATGCCTTCTCACAAACACACTGTTAATAGTGAAAGGAAATTCGCTAGAGTGTGTATTGGATAAATGATTGAAGTCTAGCCTTTGCGTAAATTTTTGAGCAAATGACGTAAGGTCCTACCTAACTTATACCGCTAAGGTTATGTTGTATCGAGACGATACTGAGAAGTTGATATTGAATAGAGAGTGCAGCCAGTAGAGCTGCGGAGAAGATCTCGTGGGGTATAACCATCACTGGATCCTGTTCCGTTTCCTCTACAATAAGCAATGTGCACAACAAGGTTGTTCCGTTCCTTACATAGTACTTCCTAAGTCTGAGTTCTTACGTCCAATCTCAACCATAAACCACACCATGTAAATTATAGCATAATATGCGACAGTGTTCTAAATATTTGCATCCTTCTTTCTTAGGCTGTGTAAATCGTACTTTTCTGACAAGACTTGAAGTGTGTCTACAACTTGTCAATGAGTAAAGATTTCAGGACAAGCTGTATTCCAATTCGCGCTTTTGTTCAGAAACATTTTCGTGATTGGACTAATTGAATTGTTGACGGGTTGTCACATTGCCCCGTGTTACCAGTGACAATCTTATTGAACCGTCACGAATGTACGCCGAATGACAACAGCTGATGATGTCGGAGAATGTGGCACTTGGTCGGAGCATCGGGCATCGTGCCCAGCTTGTCCTCACAAGACTGATACTAGTAAAGTTGTGGAGGCGCTATGCCCCCCCCCCCTCCCCCTGCCACGCTCCAACTCCAGCACACAACCTTCGGCCACGTGGCGTGGAGTGGTATTAATTGACGAAGAGAAGGGATGGAAGAAATAAGCGCTTCGAGAACACACAAGTTATGTACACACATTTTTGGGAATAACGAAGACAGAAAACAAGACACCATGGGACAGACGTTAAGGAGGAATTATCCTCCGGTTTAATTATTTTCTGGAAGGGGGAGGGGAAAAGTAGGAAACGCGATAGAGAGAGAGGAAAAGTTACGTTATTTTGTAATCAATGTAGTTTTTTAATCAATTGTGTTATTACTCTTGGTTTATTACGGTTATTGTATAATTATTAATATGTTTTAAGGATAAATTGCTCAAGTTTTTCTTAGGGGTTAACTGTTTGGGATTACCTTGTTGGTCGTATATAAAACTTTGTAAATAACTTTTTGGGATATTATATATATATATATATCTAAATTATCTAAATGTTTTTCTGGCCTTTTCCTTCCTTCATACAACACAGAATTTTTTTTAAGATCTTAGTGTTTTGTGCCGCACCATTTTCCGTCGGTATTTCTCTTCTACTATACTTACAATAAAAGATTGAGTATTTAGTAAAATAAAATACTGAAGCGACTGAAGGACATATCGCCTGTTTCATGATTATTCGGAGGCTATCAGTTGCGAATTGTTACGCATCTTATCTGCCTCCCCGCGAATTACGCACTGTCATTATTGGAGATACTTAATTCTTATTGGCTCACTAATGTAACATACTCTCTTTACACGAAGACAAGCAGCCAATAGTCAAATTAAGACTGCAAGTGTGAACATATCATATTGAAGTCTAGTCTCCCCGTAAATATTTTCGCGAAATCGATGTGTAGTGGATGTTATACAGCCGGGTGTAGGGTTACAACCCTGGGACCCTAATATCCTCTCTTCGGAACGGAACATGTAGGGGTGATGCAGGTTATCGCTCTCGTGCAGATAACGGATCACGACACAGAAACAGCGCGATAACGTTCCTGCAGAGCGGGTGGTATATCCGGCCGGGGAGACAGTATTCTGCGCCAGTTCACAGTTAGCACAGGAGATACATCCCAGCAGTTGTAGCTCGCTGTCCGCTGGCAGGACGCCATAAATCACTTCCTCCGAAACAATTAGAGTCAAGCTGGACGCGCACAGCGCCATGTATCTGCAGCAAAACAAAAATATGGCAGCGAAAAATACAGGCGGTGTTTAGGAGCCCTAACTCTAAAAAAGTCATTTCCGCCATACAACATTGACCCGTGTAGTGAACAACCAAACTGACCGTGTCACATACGTCATGTTTACACTACTTTATAGTGCGTTCGACAGCGAAAATATCGATATTTTATGTGCCTCTCTAATAATGCTGGGTTTGCAAACTTTGCACGATGTGTCATTCCTATGTAAGCATTTTCGCTCCTAACGCTGTTCACGATATAGTGAGCACTTTAGAAATGAACCTTAGGGAAAAGTCACTTGCTCTGACTGCATATATTTTAACGGGCGCACCGAGTGACATTCGCCCAGTAAAGTTGGTAACGATGATGGAAATCAGTTTCATTTCTTAACGTCGAATAAAATATGTTAGGTAACCATTTTTGATAACTAAAAATTATTTCTTTCGCTTTCTGTTTTTAATGCACTGAAGTGTAAAAATAAGCAGTTTTGTTAAGTATTTACTTTCTTAATAATTACTCTGTTTCACTTGATCGACTCACGAATAAAATAATGAGGCCCATTGCAATGTTAAATTTACATAAGGTGGAGGAATACACAACGTTCATACAAGTAGATCGCAAGCAGGTCTTTCAAAAGTGTTCATTTTACTGTGAACAGCTTATAGTGTATTTTAACAACTTGTCTAAGTCATATAATTAAGGTTTTTAGGTCGCATAAATGAAGTTTAACAAATCACAGCAAAACATAATAAACAAGAAGTAATATCCCCTAGTTTGTGTAAAGGGGCCGCGGTGGTGTAGTGGTGTGACTACTCACCTCGTACCTACACGAATCAGGTTCGATTACCAGCGAGGTCGCTCCCGGATTTTTGAATGTGGGAATCTTGCCGTACGATACCGCTGGTCGGCGGGTTTTCTCAGGGCTCTCCCGTTTCCCCGCCCTTACATACTCACCTCACTTCACTCTCATTGTCTCTCACTCTCTGCACTCCACTCTCCATCTTGTAAGCGCCACGCATCACATGTTTCTTCTATCTTTACTCAGCGTACTTAAAACTTTAGCTTCATTCCCCGTGTGATTAGACAGGAGGATCATCGTTTCGCGTTGTGTGTCAGCATTTTTCCTTGATGGCCCTAAAGCGGTGCACCCTACCTTGGTAGGCAAATTACTGCAGTTAGGAGGACAGAGCAGGTTACAGATGTGTACCACGCCCTAGGCCTGTACTCTCTGTTTACAAACATTAGACACACGAGTGAGTGAGCGAGAGAGTGAAGAGATCAGGGCAACTCTTAACATCGTGGTCTTAAGAGCCGATGAGGGCGAAGCAACGTGAGTGTAGAGCATTGCCGGAATGCAAGGGCGGGGAGAAACGGGAGATCCCGAGAAAATCAGCCGGTCAGCTACATAGTCCGGTCCACGTCCGAAAATCTGGGGGTGACCGTGCTGCAAATTGAACCCGGTTCATCTTGTGGGAGGCGAGCGGGCTAACCACTACAACACTGCGACTATTTGGGTGTAGGAGAAACATATATTGTTCCGCTAAGTACAGTTTTGCAGTGCCAAGGTAGTGCTTGTGTATGGCCTGGACCTCCCTTATAATTAGTGACAGAGAGATATCGTGTTTTAAACTACATGTATGCTAGACTCCACTGTCCTATGTATTTCCTAGCCTCAGCCTTGTGTTCATTGGCTGCTGCTTCAGTGTGTGGGCCAGTCTTACCTCAGACCAGTTGGTACGGGATTCGATGCTTGTTCCTTGTCGGTGTGTGGTTGGCTCACAGTTGGCCTGGGCTTGTCTGATAAACCGTGATCCAATTGTAAAAATAAAAAAAAAAATGTACATGTGTTTGACATCTAACTTATCCTAAAGTTAATTCGCAAAATTTCCCTGTCTACTTATAATCAGAGGCCCGAGAAATTCGCGAGTTCAATGATCTTTAGGCTAGACTTCCCTGCCTTATATACTCTCATAGAGGTATCGACTATTTATTGGTTGATTGTTGTGGTAGTAAAACGTTGGGCGCACAATTTATTGAATGATTGTTATTGGCTCATTTATTTCCAGGAGGTGTCAAACAACACGTCTACCAATTACAAACGTAACACGAACGTACATGAGTGTGAATTCCAACTTGTCTAGAAATGAACCCGCGTGATTCTCGGGGCTCTACTTATAATCAACAGAGACCGGAAAAATTCGCTAGTTAAATGAGCTGTAGGCTAGATTGCGCAGTCTTGTGTGGAATAACTGAAATAATAATACTGATTGGTTGCTTGCTGCCACGATGGAACGCGATGGTTGGGCCTGCGTTTTGTCGCTTGTTTCTTATTGGTTCAGGGTTCTTCAGGAGTTATTAAATATCGCGTGGACTAGTTGCAATAGTAACTTGTGTTTAAGAGTTTTTGGATTATAGCTTGAGACGAACTGAATCCGCGAATACTTTAGGTCTCTACTATTTTGTTTGGTTACCGCGATGATTATAAACAGGGACATGCACAAATCGCGTTATTATTTGGCATCAGGCTAGAATTCACAGTAATGTATTCACTCGAACGGATGTCGGTTCTCCATTGGTCGCCGCATGTATGTGACGTCACTCCCTTTCTGAGTGAACTGCAGGTGGTTGGAACACACAATTGTGAAGTGTGCAGAGTTAGCCAGGGTGTGTCAAGTAAAGTCTGGTCCAATGACAACCCTACTGCAAATATACGTAAGTTTTGTGTTTAAAATGTTCTCAAATAATGACGCGAATTTTGCATGTGTCTACTAATTATAAATATCGCCAATCAATGTGTCCACGACATAAGACAATAAAATTTTCCCATTGAAAAAATATGATCTAATAATATTGAATGTATTTTAAAATGTGCCATACTTTCAATTTTATTTTCTTTAGTGGGATGTTCTAGTCTGAATCTTAATTCAAAAATAATTTTAAAGTTAGATAGTGATGCCGTGTTTCCGTGCAGTCCACTACAGGAAGAAATGAAACGAATGTTGTTATTTATATTAACTTCATTAATACATAAAAATTGTATTTATCAAAGAGATTTCCTGCACAATGAAATTCAATGCCTCTGAGTTGTTAGTATTATTGTGAATTAATATATTCAAATAGCGCTTCTATATATATTAATTGTCTTCATGACTTCATATCATTTCCAGCAATTTGTTTGCCGCTTTGAAGATCGGTGATGTCTCATTTCGTAAATTGAAATTTTTGTCATGCAAGATTCTGATTGGCTGAGCCCGTCAACCATCAAATGCATTTCAGAAACCGTCCAAGTTTTCCACGAACAATCCAATTATATAGAATCAACTTTATATGAAGCAGTAGATGGACATATTTGATCGTGTCGAAGGGCTCTTTAACCTATTCAGACCCAGTGTTCACATCTGTGTATATTAGGCACGTGTAGGCAATTTTTGGTCTGTACTGCACACTGCGAAGAACAGTGACTAGGCCATTATTGGTTCACATTACTGTAGCCGAAGGTATAGGTACATCTCACGGTAAACTGAGCACTTTTCAAAGAAGTTTAAGATCTACTTGTATGCACGTTTTGCATTCTTCCGCCTTATGTAAAATTAACATTACCACGGGCCTCATCACTTTATTCATGTATCTACCAAGTGGAATTGTGTAATTACTAGGAGAGTAAACATCTTACAAATCTACTCAATCTTACACTTCGATGCATTAAAAAGAAAAAAAAACAGAAAGCGAAAGAAACAATCTAATTTATCACAAATGGTTACCTAACACTTTTTATTCGACGTTGAAATATGGAACTACTTTCCCTCTATCGTTACCAACTTTACTGGGCACATGTAACTCAATGCGCCCGTTACAATATATGCCAGTAGGAGCAGTGACTTTTTTCTACGGTTGATTTATAAAGTGCTCACTTTATCGTGAACAGCCTTTAGCTGTGACAACGAAACAAGTGTTGTGGCGACTCGAGTACAGCACGCATCGTAATTTTTTTTTGTTTAAAACACATGAAACTGTAATTTAAAAGTGTGTTTGAGAAGAGTGTTAAGCACAGTGTAGGAATAAGGTGAGCGGCGACGGACGATCAGTAGGCACGATGAACTGTGACATGGCGGACGCGGCAGACCGCGGTGTTCTCCCGCAGCGCTGGGCAGCTCGGCTGATAGGTGACGTGGCGGACATTGCTGCAGTTAGGCGAGGCGTGCTGTCCCCGGGGAGATACGCCGCACTCCATCATTGCCTGTCCCCCTCCCCCTTGCCGCCCCCAATCCAACCACGGGCCAACGTCGCGTGTCTACCACAATGAGCTCGCTGGAGCCGACTTCCCGCAGCTGCGGTGCGAGCCAGCTATACAGCGTGTCCCCATCTCACACACACACACACGCTCTAGTACGATATCAGTTTTAGTCAGCGCTTTCAGGCGTCGTGCTCTATGTATTGGACGTAAACACTTAAACTGCAAATATTGTATATAACCACAGTTATCGATAAAATATAATATTACCTTATCTGAATTTGGATAATAATAAAGTACGTAAGTGTACGTAATATTTCCTTTAATTTACTCAAACACCATTAATGAACGAAATATTCCACACATTAGCATACTAAAATGAATAATATAATTTTCAGTTAAAAGGCTATTTCTCTAAGAGTAGCATAACGTATGAATAAAAAAACCTTTATCTTTGCCATTAGCAATTTAAACACGAATTAAACATTTTGAATTTCAGCAACAGGATACCTTTACAAACTTTTTTACACGTGAGTCTACACTATATTGACTGGAATTTGTAAGTAATGTATAAAGCAATAAAGCATTTCACTTTCTCATTTTATTATAGGTTTTAAAGTGGCGCTGTCTATTGCAGAGAGTTTGTGAATCCTTTTGGAATTATATTGCACATCAAAGTGGCGAGAAGCTCCTAATGCCTCCCAATGGCAAATAGCTGTGTTGTTTCTCACTGTTAACAGTATCCGAGCTTTAGTAGTTATTGCACTGTTAATGAAGTACTTAGGATCTTACGCTTGTTGAAGTTGAACAGGTTCCGTTTATAGTGATGTACATGTATTTTATATAAAATTTATTCTTATAAAGTAAATATCATATAAGAAAATATTCGTATTTGTGTCGTATTGCACTCTGTGGATCACACAAACACTTCGGCGTTTGCGTTTCAAGGTCAGCTTAGCCCACGAGAAAATGACTGTAATTACCGCTAGTAATAATGGCTTCTACGGACTGTTGCGTGTGAGATGGCTTTGTAGTTGCCGTGAGATTATATTTGCAATACGGCATTATTGGCGTGTTCATCTATTATCAATAGTTTTCTAATTGGTTCTTTATGCAGTGAAGATGTTCTTGATACAAGATACAATAGAAAATTCCAAGACTGCCAACTTAAAAATAGTTGAAAACAAAATATCTAGCAGTGAACTGGTGACAAAAATGTTGTGGTAGTGGCAGTAATTGTTGAACAAGTTTTCCATTTAAAAACCTGCAGCGAGGCTTCCAAATTTACAAATTTGGAAATGTACAATGAAGTTCAATTAAACGAATTACAAATTTAAAATTAGAATAAAAATCACGTGCTCTTAACTGCGACCACTGCAACAACTACACCAATTTGATAAAATAATGCACTACATTCTTCTCAGTTTTTTCATGTGTTCCACTGATATCGAATAAAAATGTTCCATTAAATTTGAAACACAATCACTCACTATACAATACCTATACTCAGGTCAATTCATTTGCTTACTTATGCGATAGGCAAAGACCCGAAAATTTCGCGGGTTCATTTCTAGACACTTCTGTTCTATTACTTCTGTAATTAGTCGACGTGTGGTTTGACACCTCCTGGAGATAAATGAGCCAATAACTAACATGCAATAAATTGTGCGCCCAACCACGGCCTTTCACTACCACAACAATCAACCAATAAACAGTTGATATCTGTATGAGAGTATATAAGACTGAAGTCTAGCCTACAGGTCATTAAACTCGAGAATTTCTCGGGTCTCTAGTGATAGGAAATGTGTAGCAGAACTATATTGTATTTTGCACTTTAATATGATGACCACGCAGCTATCAAATTATTATGCTCATCAATTTTGGGCCGTAGTATTTGTATGGCGATGAAAAAGATGGCCTGATAATTTACGCCATATTATTCCAATTTTGCCAAACCCAATGGATGGTTTAGTTTGCTGTGCCGACACTTTTTCCAATGCATATTTTGTATGAAGTGATTTAGCAATATGTGGTATTGTGACAGCGAGTCCGAGAAAATATTGCCTTTCACAGTACTGTTCGCAGAGTCACTCATCATTAGTCACTTCATTTAGGTTTCGGGTGTGAGAAATCATTTGGACGCTACCTTGACTACATAATGGGTTTGTTTCAATTCATGGCAGATAGACAAGGCAAGAAGATGAGGAATACGCCCCCACACTCAAGCAGCAGAACATCCTAAGCAAAATTTACGATTATTCCGGTAGTTTAATTGTCCTTCGGAAACTACTCGTCGTATATACATGAAACCAAAAACATATATAAATTTTAAGTAATATCTATAGTATTTTTTAATATCGTGCTTTCATGTCTTCAACTTTATATTAAATGGCCAAATATAAAATTTTTTTTTTGAAAACACTACCTAAGATAATATTTTCCCCGTACTTTTTATTGGTGATTTTTTACGATATCATGAAAAACCTAAACGAAGGTTTGCTGTTTTTCTAGAAACAAATTTGGTTAGGAAATTTTTTTGGGAGAACTAACATTTTTGAACTTCATAGGAAATGAGCGAATTTGAAGAGATCTTTAAAACATATTTTTTTAATTTATTGTGAAATTGGTGAAGTTCGTTTATAATATGTTGCATACCAAATAATTTAACTATCTTCTTTCAAATTCAATTCGAACCATGAAGATAGCATAATTAGATTTTAAGTTAATTAAATTTAATATTCGGGTGGTTTATAAGTGTATTGATGGTTGCGGAGTGACTAGGATTCCAGCTCCCCTTCACCCTTAACAGCGAGGTGTTGAGAGCCGATGAGGGTGAAGCGATGTGAGTGCGGAGCAGTGACGGAATGCAAGGGCGGGGGAACGAGAGAGACTACTGAGAAAACCAACCGACCAGTGGCATCGTCCACCATGTTTCCCACGCGGCAACATCCGGGAGCAATCCCGTCGGGAATCGAACCAGGTTCACCTTGGCGAGAGGCGGGTAGTCTAACCACTACACCTCCGCGGCCCCTGCTCAACATTACAGTCTGCATTCTATTGCATGATTATTAATGGCCTTTCGTTCTCCTAGAGGCGTGAAGTAGTGCCTAGAGTCAGTGAAGAAGTATGGGCGTTCTCGTAATAGCTAGAACCCCGAGAATTTCGCGGATTGATCTGTCGGCAGGTTAGACTTCACAGTTCTATACACAATCAAGACACTGTAGTTTCCTTCTTGGTCTTTGCGGTCCTTTGTACAGGACTGTTCAACGATAACTCACACGACTGCTTAATGCTTATAATCCATTCACAGCTAATTCAAACTTTTCTGAAGCCCTGCTAATGTTATACTTCCAGGATATTCCTCCGCCTCGTGCAAACTAAGCTTAAGTCAGGAAAAGTACACCCGAGGACAATGCACCGCATTCGTGCGCACTCAGTTGTAAAATATTTTGCATGGGAACTATTTCTTACTTGGTGTTACCTACACACATGTTATCTGTTTTAAATTTATATTAATTATAAATGGAATATTATAATATAGAGAGAGGATATAAACAACATTTCAATTTAACCAAAAAATGCATTACATTTTTATTAACACACGTATAAAACGTTTGTGATACATGCAGGAGCAAATAACTTAAAACGTCATACATATGGTGATTTCCCAAAGATTTGTTTCAAAAACTGCGGAGAAACCGCGAGCAGACTATACTACTGGCTCACAGTTAACGGGGCGATATAAACCGCCATGGTCCAATCACAATGGAAGGAGTAAAGAATAAGTGTTTGAAGTCTACCTTGCCTCAGATTGAATTCGCGAAATACACGCGGCTCTAATTATAGCTTGTCCCATAGTGAATATGAGGATATTTTTAGATCAGTAATCATAATTAGGGAAAGGAAAGTTTTGCGCTTTTAACGACCTTAAGGCTAGACTTGACTGTGCTATGTATTGTCGATCCTCAGCTTTGTGTTAACTAGCTGCTGCCTCAGTGTGCAGCCAGTTTTACCTCCGACTAGGTGGCACGGCATTGGTTACTTGTTTCCTTTCAGGTCTCTTATTGGTCAAGAGTTTACCTGGGCATGTATAGTAAACTGTGTTACTATTCCAAACACAACAGACATGTCACAAATTGTATTGATTTTTCGAGGTTTTCCGTTCCGATTATGTTCTCTTTCACTCTACAGCGCTATTGGGAGAGAAACGACATACAGAGAGGAAAGAGAAAACAGAAAAGTCGACAAGGAATCTGCTCTTGGCATACAACGACATTGGTGATTCCTGAGATAACAAACACGAAACAATTTTCTCACGCGGCCTGGTTAGGGATGTGTTTATTTTCATTTCACCTGCGTCGTGCTTTAATGCCGCGGAGTAGTAAACGTGACGAAAGTAAAGAGGAAAAAATGAAAAGTACTTCACTCCTCTTAATGTACCCGTAACATCGATAAATCGATTTATTGCGCTCCCAAACGACTCTAGCGCAGAGATTCTCGAGAATACAAATCTCATCTCGCTGTTGCTCAGCAGCTATCGACATCCGTAGAGATCTTCGGACCGCTCGTAACAACGAGGTCTTGAGAGTCGATGAGGGTGAAGTGAGGTGAGTACGGAGCAGCGCTGGAATGCAAGGGTGGGGGAAACTGGATATCCCCGAGAAAACCCGCTGACCAGCGGTATCGACATGCACGATTACCACGTGCGAAAATCTGCGAGTGAATCTACCAGTGAATCGAACCCAGTACGCTTTGCTGAGAGTCGAGTGGTCTAGCCACTACTCCACCGCGGCTTCTGCGTACATTCGATTTTGGCAAAAAAATGATACTGTCTTTTATTTTAGATACATTTCGTTTGGCCGAGTTGCTATGCAGAGGACTGTGAGGCGTGGCTTGTTGTCATAAGGGGCCTCTGTTTAAATACAACAAGCGTCTGAGAATAATAAGCACAATGTGGAAATGGCGTCCATTTCAGAGTCGTGCCCGCACTTCTCCTCTTTATTGTGACTGGCTGTGACGTAGTTGGTATGTGGATTTTAGTTTAACATTGCTGATGTCACTTTGACTAGACAGCAGGCCCCACTCTCTGGTCCTACATCGACGAATTATACAGCTTGTTTAGAGTTCTCGACATTTAGCCTTTGTTGTTGAAAACTGTTTGGAAACAGTGTGCTGGCGTGTTTTCGAACACGTGTTTCGTTTTCAAACTTATTGCCCCCAAAGGCTGCTCACGGTAAAGTGAGAATTTTTGATATCAACCTTAGAATAAAGTCACTGCCCCTACCTGCGTATATTTCAAGGGGCGCACTGAGTGACATGCGTCCAGTAAAGTTGGTAACGATAGAGGGAAAGTAGTTTCATATATTAACGTTGAATAAAAAGTGTTAATAAACTATCTGTGATAACTTCAATTATTTAATTAGCTTTTTTTTTTTTTTTTTTTTTTTTAATTCATCGAAGTCTTTTCTAATAATTTCACAGTTTCACTTGTCCGAAGCATTAATAAAGTGATGAGGCCCATGGAAATGTTAATTTTACAGCATATGCCTGCATGTATTTTAATCCCTTCAGACCCAGTGTACACAGTTGCGTACATAACGCAGGTGTAGGTTAACTTTTGGTCTGTAATGCACACTGCGAAGATCAATGATCAATTATCTTACCTGTGGAAAATGATTCGCAAATCTTCATACTGGTTTAAGTCATAATTGGTTCACATAACTGTAGCCAAACACAAGTCATTTGTCGTGGAAAGGAAACAAATGTTGTGTTGACTTTAGTACAACACTGATCAGAAAATTGTGGAGTTTGCAACACCTGAAGCAGTAAATGAAAGTGGATCTGAAAGTGTTGACAAGCATACCGACTGTCATGTAGCCAGTAAAGATGGCGACGACGGACGGAATGTAGTTCCGTTTATTATCGTTGGATTTAAAAAGTTTTGGTTCAGTATCAGTGAATACAGAAATAATTTATTTTGGTTAATGTTTTCCAGTGGCATATATGTGTTACAACTAGCTAATATAGTAAAACAATTACTATATCAATAATATGACAGCCTCGCGTGACTGACACATGAATAAAGTGACCAGGAGAATGTCAACGTTAATTTTGCATATACTGGAATAATACATGATTTTCATACAAGTAGATCTTAAGCAGGAACATCAGAAGTGTTCACGAGCCTACAAATACTCTTTACAGGACTCTGTGCCAATAAAACGCCTGTAAGAAGACGAGGCGACAATTCCATGCTATCTTGTCTGGTATACACAGGATTGTGGAGTCTAGCCTACATGATTTTGAACCCTCGAAATTTTTACTGTCTCTACTGATAAAAGTCTGGAAGACAACTGAAGCTTAAAACTGAGGTGACATAAGTAGTCGTACATTTAGCGAAACTATAATAACCTTAAGTGGCTAACCCAGTTATTAGGAGCTAAGCAGGTGCTCCAAGGAAACACTTCCGACGCGCGATTTCTTTTAGCTCGGCACTGCGTTCAGAATACAATTGGTTGAAAACATTTGAGTTTATCTTTTGATAATGCTGGTTGCAATCTTGAGAGTGCGTGCAGATAACAGTTGCCTGTTTTGGAGCAGGTGCGTGAGTAGCCATTACACGTCGACTTGTTATTTCTCTGAGAGCGACATCACAAACACAACACCAAGAATAAGCGACAACTAAACGTCACAATACCTGCCGAGCCACCACGGTACTACACATTTACCAGTTGCTTTTTTTAGCAGAATAATTACAAGGCCAAATACTTAAGTGGCTTCTGCAAACAGTAAGAACTAGAGACAACTGGATTTTGGGTAAAGAATCCTTCACCCACCCTATTTCACTAGCGTACTTGCACACCACATTTATAGTCTATTGGTCGTAACTTCACATTTTTAAAATAAAACCTTTGAAAAATCACCCCATATATGTCGTGTCTGATTGTTTCCTAAATAGAATATATCACATGCCTTTAATTCCTCTGTTAATATAACCGTCTCTTATTTTTGGTCAAATAGAGTTTGACTTATTATTTTGTCTAAAAGTTATTATATATATAATTACAATTAATACATACAAAAAACAGAATGAAAATAGGCGTGTTGGTATGTCTCGTAAGAAATAGTTGTCATGCAGAATATTATTAAACTCAATGCGCAAAAATGAGATATTTTGTCAATTAGAAGTGATTTCCTGGTCTTGGCTGAGCTTAGTTTGCATGAGGTCGAGAATGTCTTCTGATAGTAGAACTTTAGAAAGGTTTTAGAGAAGATGGGAGTAATCATGAATGGACTATATTCTTTGGTTATTAGTCGCGTGTGTTAGTCGGATGACAGTTTGGTATTTGACCTTGCCAATCATAATTATGTTATTCCGGAACTGACGGGCTGTGATTCGTGGGCAGGCCCACCGAGGCGGTTAGAAATTTTAACTATCCCATAGCTAAGGTGGATCTAAGTTAAAGTGATTCGAAATTAAAATTCACAGTGACTTTTTTGTTGAAAATCGGCTGTTGCTAGTGAAAACTCAGATTTACTTCTAACATGGTTGGGCGAGACTATGGTTTCATTGGCAGTATCTGTTTGGCGCATAGGAAGTGTCGAATAAATTTTTATCCAATTACAAAATCCATTCCAATCACACATGTTTCTAAAGTGTTTCTTTCTATATTTAACCAGGTTTACGTATAAGATATTGAAGTAGAGCCTGAACGTAAATTTATTTTATTTAAGATAGGCGGATCTACTTTAGAGGTCCATGAATTTCGCGAATCCTTTCTGTGGCATGTTAGACTTGAAGACTGTATACTCGTGTGTTAGATTGTACCACAGTTTTTTGTAAACGTCCTGAACAACTTATTATGAGCAATAAACAGGAATAAATGTGGCTGTAGCACGTGCAAACAAGTCAAGTAAAGAAAGAAGAATATCATCACAAAGCAGCAGGTGAGTAAACAGATATGGATCGAGCGTGCAAAGCACTGACAATGCTAGGCGGAATTCACACACCTCTATCCTACTTGTAAATGCATGAATACTGTGCGTTTATGAAAAAACGATCACGGAAATGCAAAAAAAAAGTCTGCATTTGTACAATACCGTGTCTGTTATAGGCACATATGGTATTTCTGTATTACTGTGACACAAGGTTGAATGAAAACCTGGATTCGTTGGGAGTTGAATGGTCGCTCAGTTCAGGGCAATTAGAAGCCTGTAATTGGATTAGGGGCGTGCTGGGCTGGTTTCCGTGGTTAAGCTGGCCCTCAGCTCGCCTGTACCCGTGCGCTGAGCAAACAGCAGGGCCTGTTACAAACAGATCTCCGGCCGGCCGCGTCCAATCAGAGGAATCAATTAAGCGACAAAACAGAACGGTAACACACGCGTATGTGTGTGTGTGTGTGCGCGCGCTTTCGCTTCGTTCACAGTTTCCTGTCTGTCTGTACTTCCTGAATACTCATATATCCTACACACAAGTAGGCACGGATAAAGTCATGTGACTGGTTTCAGTTTAACTCGCGCAGGCCGCATTCAACCCTATCAGACCCAATTTCATTTACTGCCTCAGGTGTTGCAAACAAAAAAATGTACTACGCGGTTGTACTTAAGTCGACACAACATTTATCTCGTTGTCACAGCCAATAAGCTTTCATAGGCTGTATGTTTGGCTACAGGTATATGAACCAATTATGACCTAGATAAGTAAGATGGTTTGCAAATCATTTACCCACAGGTAAGCACATTCATTGGTCATTGAGATTTGCAATATGCAGTAAAGACCAAAAAATTACCTACACATGCGTACGTAAACAATTGTATACACTGTATCTTAATTAATTAATTTGTGTCCTCAGGTGTTGCAAATAAGACATTATTCTAAGCATACTGTACTTCTAGCCCGACATACGTAGGGATGGGAGAAATTCGAGTTTGAAACTACATGTAGGCTAGACTGCATGGTATTTTGTATTTGCAAGCCTCAGCTTTGTGTTCATTGGCTGCTGCACCAGAGTGTAGCCAGTTTTACCTCAGACCAGGTGACACGTGATTGGGCACTTGTTTCCTTGAAGATCTGTTATTGGCTCAGAGTCCACCCGGGGCGTGCATCTTTATTGACATTCAGTAGCTTCATATTTAATATGCACTTTCCAATATTTTTCTTGTTTTAACGTGAGTAAGCTGCACAGAACCTACCACAGTTTACTTATGTTTACCACAGCCAATATTTGAAATATCGTGAAACATTCATGTTTTTACCTGTAAGTTTCCATTCCTCGTCTATAACTATTGAGCCTCGTCTATAAGTATTGAGCCTCGTCTATAACTATTGAGCCTCTCTATAACTATTGAGCCTCTCTATAACTATTGAGCAGCAGCAGCCAACTGCTTCGTCTTTATGTCCCCCTGCATGTTAACTGCGATTTCGATAAGAATATTACTGGTACTTATTAGAAAATTGAGGTTTCAATTAACCGAAAACCTCATATACATGCCGCTCCCCCCATTACATTTATAGACTGTTAGTAGGGCCAACTGTTTATCGCAATAATATTTGTGTGGAGGATAGACATCAACATTCTATGTGCACACAAACAGGTATACTTAGGCTATTGGCCGGGTGTCTGTGTGAGGATACATTCTCTATTTGACTGGGCCTATCAGAATTAAGTTACTCTGGTAATAAACTCCCGTAATTCAAATTATCCAATCACAAACTTAATAGGCGAGTTATTAGAGCCCCGAATATTTTTCGGATTCTTTTGGTGCCAGGGTAGGCTTCAAGCACATAACTTCTTGCTGCGCTGAGAGTGAAATACACACGTGTGGTTAATTTTTAGCAAGTAATAAACGGTGAGAAGAGACCGGAAATTTTCGTGATTTCGACGAACCTATTTAGATATTACGGCCCCTTGTCTAATAATCAGTAGAGCCACATGTTTTTCGCAAAAAAAAAATTATGCAGAGAGAAGTTTTCAACTTGCTACGTGCAGGTTTGCAAATTTCCTTTGGCTATTGGCTGCGTGTCTGGGCTAATAAAAAAAAATGCTATCCCGACATTGGACGCCCGTGATCGGCTGACAGACACCTAAGACGCATGCGAGTTAAAATCATCCAACCGCGATACTGGTTCTGAACTAACGTGTTTTGGAGTCCAACTGGTGCGTGGAATTTTTTGCGTGAAATATGCAGCGTTAATAATCAGGCATAGTCTGTTCGCAGTATCTTCACACTGTGTGAAACAAGCATGTTAAATATGCAGCGTTAATAATCAGGCATAGTCTGTTCGCAGTATCTTCACACTGTGTGAAACAAGCATGTGAAATATGCAGCGTTAATAATCAGGCATAGTCTGTTCGCAGTATCTTCACACTGTGTGAAACAAGCATGTTAAATATGCAGCGTTAATAATCAGGCATAGTCTGTTCGCAGTATCTTCACACTGTGTGAAACAAGCATGTGAAATATGCAGCGTTAATAATCAGGCATAGTCTGTTCGCAGTATCTTCACACTGTGTGAAACAAGCATGTGAAATATGCAGCGTTAATAATCAGGCATAGTCTGTTCGCAGTATCTTCACACTGTGTGAAACAAGCATGTTAAATATGCAGCGTTAATAATCAGGCATAGTCTGTTCGCAGTATCTTCACACTGTGTGAAACAAGCATGTGAAATATGCAGCGTTAATAATCAGGCATAGTCTGTTCGCAGTATCTTCACACTGTGTGAAACAAGCATGTGAAAAATTATTACATCCGTGACGTGTTTCGTTGTTTCTTAAATATTTAATGTGTCAAATGACCTTATACTTCTTTTACTATAAAAGAATTTTATTTTTGTTTAAATTATATATGGATACTTAAACTGTTCGTATACAAATTCAAATATTTGATTTATACTTAATATAAAAAAGAAAAACATAAAACTGTGTGTTGGTAATGCCTAATACGACAAAGTTCTCATGCAAAATATCATTAAATTGAGAGCGTACGTACGAGATGAGTCGTCCCTCAGGTGTAATTTACAAGACTGGGTTGCACGAGACAGATAAATACGGGGAATGTGTTCTAATATATAGGCGAGATTAGATCACAGGATTTGCACATGTTGTCAGCACTTTACTGCCTCCGTCCATACTTGCGTCTTAACTGACGACGTGTGACCTCATACGAACACTAACAAGTAGGACCACCTGTTTATCGTGAGAAGATTCAAGCGGAGGCAACGTTTTAATAACATATGTACACACTTGCAGTCATCGTTCGACTGTCGTCATTGTGTGAATACAGCCTGTGACATGAACGAGCCAATCAAAAACAAGTTTATCCGATATTAACCTTTCGTGATTCACGTGTAGACAGATACGGCGCGTATCAATTCAAATGATCCACTCACACAAGCGGTTCTGAACTGAAGTGCGTTCGCACACAACTTGTCATGAAATTTATTCGCGAAGAACAGCTGCTCTTGGAATTACCCGACGACGAATATATGTACGGTCAGTTGTAACCGTCATCATACCGCCGAGTGCTCTAAGGTTCAAAAAGAGTCAGTGGAGGTTGGCTCACCTTTCTTGGAGGCGCGGAAGCTGTCATCTCGAGGTACATGCTGTATGTCGTAGACGAGGGTAGTGTTAGCCAGCAGATGTTTGTCCTTGTTGATGCGGTAGACGGCGTACTTGAAGGCCAACTCCGTGCTGCTGTCTTTCTGGTCCTCAGTGAACATGGCGCCTGCCGACCAACAACAACACGTCAATACTCACACTACTGCAAGTACATCAAGGATTATCACACTCTAAACCCCGAAACAGTGGTAAATCACTCACTGTGGTGGCTACTAAGCGAATGAAGAGATTTGGGCGGCTCTTAACAGCGAGGTCTTGAGAGCCGATGAGAGTAAAACGAGGTGTAAATGGAGCAGCGTCGAAATGAAAGTGCGTGGGAAACGGGAGATCATCGAGAGAACCCTCCAACCAGCACGATCTCCACGTGCGACAATCAGTGAGCGAATCCACCGGGAATTGAACCCAGTTCGCGATGCAGGGAGTCCACCGCTCCGGCAACAGCGCCATCGAAAATAAGTTTGAAATAACTGGTCCTTTCAAGGAAACAGTTTCACTGATTCATGAAATATCACTGACAACTGCACGTGGCGAGTTAAACGTGTCTTTTATATCGACTTACTCAGATCATTACGACAAAGAAGCATTTTCTCAATAGTCACAGTTTATGCGCAATTTAATGTGATTTATATTAATTTAACTGTTACCGGGATTTTAAATCAAAGTATTTTGATGCCAACCTTACCAAATGAACTACGGTTGATATCTTTAGAAGGGAAAATAAAATGTATTTAATTATTTAACTAAAATATTTTAAACTTTCAATGTTTGGCAATTTCTTTTAATTTTCAGAAGTTTTTAAAAGAGTCGTATGTAGCAATGCACTCACTTCTCCACATTTCATGCAGTTTAAAAGTACAAACCGATCGCCATGATGGTCAACTGAAAACGGAATGAAAATCTGTACACTGATCGCAACATTCCTAATTAAAGATGAAAACGGCTTTTCAAAATGTTTATTTCATAGGTTTCATAAGTTAATGCGTAGTTTACATTTGATCGTGTTATAGTCGGGCCTGTCTAAGAATGGACCTGCAATAAATCTAGTTCACACGTGAAACTGCCAGCAGCAGTTTCGGTCCTTAAGTAATATTGTGAACTTTGCAGTATAGCTACATATGTGAAAGCTGAATGAATTCCCGAATTTCTCAGGTACACTCATGTTGTAACCTAAGACGAATCTCCGTGATGCCTGCACTGGGGTAAAACTGGCTATAAAATATCCACGGTAAAATAAACACTTTTGAAATCAACCTACGGGGGAAAAAAATAACTGCCCTTTACTGCGTGTACCTGAAAGGAAACATTGACCAACAAGCTATCCGTTAAGTTGGCAACGAGGCGGTGACAATTGCTCCATGTATTAGAGCCGTATCAGTAGAGCGCTGCAAAATCCCCGTTACTTTTTCACTAAAACTCGCCGTCCTATACATATTCGAGTCGGTGTCATTTGTTTATTGACTTTTGCAGCAGTAACGACACATTTTTCCTTTCGGCTTGGTTGGAGGTGATTACGCCAGCCTCACGTTAGTTACTGACTGCTGGTCCAAAGGCGTCTGGGGCGTGTCCGATTAAACTGTAGTCCAATGACAGACGCAATACGAAATAATATGCGTTTGATGTCTAGCCTATCTTAAACTAATAACGTGAATCTCGCAGCCCTCTGCGTATTAGAACTGAGGAGTTTAAGTTTTGGGGAAAGTAATTCTCTTTAATTTGTATTGTGCTGGTTTTATACGAATGATTGTAAGAATTGTCACAAGAGTAACATATTTAAATTTGGGGCTATTTTTCAGTCACAATTGTCCAACATATGAAGAACATGATGACCACGGCAATGTTGATATTTAGGGACACCAGATTTTCGGGAAAATATTTCATGGGCAGTTGGATTGCGTAACACATTAGCTCAGATCCACTATTGTGATTGGATGACTGGCGTATTACGCGTCTTATGTGTCTGCGCGCGAATCACAGACGTGCTGTATGAGAGTAATCTAATTCTGATTGGCCAGTCAAGTATGTAAATGTCTTCTCGCGAAGACATGCTACCGATAAGCAAAAATAAAATAAAAACTGCTGGTGTCCGTAAGAGTATTGAAATCTAAGATGTTCGGAAATCTTTTCACGAAATTCGGGTGAGGAAGGTGCAAATTGAGGAAAGGAATTATATCCTAAGCAGAGATTTCAAAAGTTCTCAGTTTACCATGAGCAGCGTTTACTCAATGGGGCAGCGCATGTCAGAGCTTGAGCTCGTATACACGGCATTGACAGTGCTATGAGCTCCAGTATACACGGCATTGTACAGATAGCTCTGAGTCAGTATACAGGCATGTACAGATAGCATGAAGCTCCATATACACGGCATTGTACAGATAGCTTGAAACTCCAGTATAACGCTTGACAGAACTTGAGCTCCAGTATACACGGCATTGTACAGATAGCTCTGAAGCTCCAGTATACACGGCATTGTACAGATAGCTCTGAAGCTCCAGTATACACGGCATTGTACAGATAGCTCTGAAGCTCCAGTATACACGGCATTGTACAGATAGTATGAAGCTCCAGTATACGGCATTGTCAGATAGTCTGAGCTCAGTATACACGGCATTGTACAGATAACTCTGAAGCTCCAGTATACACGGCATTGTACAGATAGCTCTGAAGCTCCAGTATACACGGCATTGTACAGATAGCTCTGAAGCTCCAGTATACACGGCATTGTACAGATAGCTCTGAAGCTCCAGTATACACGGCATTGTACAGATAGCTATGAAGCTCCAGTATACACGGCATTGTACAGATAGCTCTGAAGCTCCAGTATACACAGCATTGTTGGTCAGGCCCACTTACGTGAGTAGGTGGCTTTATTTGCCACGCGCCTAATGTGTATAACCACGAACCACTGACTTTCATTGTGGGATTAACCTAAATAGGATTGGTCCAGTCAAGTAAGAAGATTTCTTCTCCAATCACAAACTGACAGTTACCAAAGAAAATAGCAGGTACGTATGTACGCCAGAATCAGTTCTCCATTACTATAACTAATTAATAAGGACCATATCATTTCGCTTTATAAGCTGGCACAAAGTTAGACCCCGAAGTTCTCTACACACACGAGCAGAAGTGGCTTGTTCATTTTCTCCTGTCACAGGCAGAATTCATTCTCTCGTTTGACCCGGCCACACGGAGAATCAGTGGTAAACCACTTCTTCGCAGTCAGGTCCAACTACTCGTATCAGTATAAATGGCTCCACTTAGAATCAGTGGTAAACCACTTCTTCGCAGTCAAGTTCAACTACTCGTATCAGTATAAATGGCTCCACTTAGAATCAGTGGTAAACCACTTCTTCGCAGTCAGGTCCAACTACTCGTATCAGTATAAATGGCTCTACTTAGAATCAGTGGTAAACCACTTTTCGCAGTCAGGTCCAACTACTCGTATCAGTATAAATGGCTCCACTTAGAATCAGTGGTAAACCACTTCTTCGCAGTCAGGTCCAACTACTCGTATCAGTATAAATGGCTCCACTTAGAATCAGTGGTAAACCACTTCTTCGCAGTCAAGTTCAACTACTCGTATCAGTATAAATGGCTCCACTTAGAATCAGTGGTAAACCACTTCTTCGCAGTCAGGTCCAACTACTCGTATCAGTATAAATGGCTCCACTAAGAATCAGTGGTAAAACACTTCTTCGCAGTCAAGTCCAACTACTCGTATCAGTAAAATGGCTCCACTTAGAATCAGTGGTAAACCACTTCTTCGCAGTCAGGTCCAACTACTCGTATCAGTATAAATGGCTCCACTTAGAATCAGTGGAAAGCCACTGGCTGTTTCAGTGAAAACATTTCACTTATTGACTAAATGACAGCCCACTGCAGTAGCGAATTAAATATTTTGTGCCGTTCGACAGAGCGTGATTGAGGTTTGACGAGTATTGATTTAAGATGTGATATGGAGTGTTATTGTGATATTTTCTTTAATTAAAAAAATATGTTAAAATGAATTGAAATAAAAAAAAAGGGTTCTGGGTGATCCTTTTGACCACCAAACATGCCAACAAGGATCAGATGTTGACGTAGCATGAGAGTGATTCTATTGACCCCACCTTGGGTGTGAACAGGATCACGCATCATAAAATTAAATTTCTCCCTTAAAGTTAATGAGGACAAGATGTGGATAGTGACACAGAACCCACATGTTACGTACGACTCATACGCCATTACAATTGGAGGCGAAATAAGTTTATTGGTGCCATAATTGCAAGACTTCAAAGTTGAAAGCTCATCCTATTCACCCCATTCTACGGTATGCGTCACGCAGGACACAGTCGGACGCACACAAATATACACCCCAGCCGTAACCGGGACTCGAACCCGGCACGCAACAAACTGTGCCTCTGAGGTCGGCATCAGCAGAAAGGCAAGTATTAGAAAATACCACCTCACTGCCTAAACATCCATCTGCGCTGCCAAGCCAACTTGTAAAACTAAGACGAAAATATGTCTCTTATTATAGAAATCGTGAAAATTTAAATTGTTTACTATGCCCTTACTTTTATTTACTTTTTTTTGTTTAATTGGTAGCGTTAGGATTATTAAAACGAATAGTGCATATAAGATCATTCTCTCCACCACATTATACGCAGTTTAAACCTTCAAACAGAGCGCTGGGACGATTACATGGAAACGAAATGAAAGGCGTGAAAATGGAATGAAAGGTTGAATGTTCCTCTTACCTCATAAAATGGTGTTTTGAAAGACGAAGCACATTTTAGAAAGTAATTTGTATTGGTTTCATTAGTGTGTTCGTTGTTTGTAACATGAGATTCATGGCGGCGTGTAGCGACAGCCCGTGCTCGGTAAACAACTAATTTAACGTCTTATTTAACGATAAGTGAGGTGCCTGCAAGAAGAAAGTTAGAAATGGTGTTTTATGTGATGGGTGTGACTACTGGTTTTATTTGAGTAACTGCAACCAGGTAAAAAGAAGACAAAATACCGGTTTCCTACTGGCTCTGTGAAGGCTACTTGCAAAATAGCGACGAGAGTGTGTGCGAAAGTGTAGCGGAAACTAGGAGAGATCCAAAATCGAAGTTCGACATGGCAAAAAATCTTTTAGGAGAAATTGCTCCTCTTAAAGAGATAATTAACATTTTACAGGCCAAACTGAAAAATACCAAGCAGATAGTAGAAACAAAACTGCCAGGAAACAATCCTGGATCTTCAAAGGCAAACGATCCCTTGTCGGTGATGGTAAAAGGCGTAGGACCTAATAGACGCACACAAATTGATGTTCCTCCGACAATAAACAGATTTTCCGCTCTTAAAATTATTGGAGATGATACCTGTGGACAAGTACACTACATATATTCAAATTGTGGAGAGGGTAGAAAAATAAAAAGACTGCAACGAAAATATATTCAAAATAAATTACAAATGTTCAACAGGCACCAACCCAACCACACAATGTATTTCTAAATAAGACAGCAAAATACTCTTACTTTCAGCTAGCCAAAGCGAACATGTGGCAGAAGAAGTTCAGGAAAGGTGTATAAAGAGGAGGGTAAATGTCTGGGGGATGGTTAAACCAGGAGCTTTATTTTCAGAGGTGACAAAAAATAGCAAAGAGAAACTATGAATATATTACACAAATAAGGATCTTGTTGTAGTGTATGCAGGTGGCAATGATGTGTATAAAATGAGTCCAGTAACATGCCTGTGAACCTAAAGAATCTATCGCCTGGCTTTAGACATACAAGGTTGGCAGTCTGTAATATTTCGCAAAGACATGATTGGTTGCCAGGTGCATTTGTTAACTTGGAAATTGCGAAAACAAACAAAAAATACAGTGCTTCAATTAGAGATTTTCCCATGTAAGAGTTATTGACGTATTCAGTTTACCTAGGGACGCATTCAAACGTCATGGCTTACATACAAATCGCGAAAGGAAAATATTGGTTGCAGAGGAAATACTAAAGTTCTCTAATACTGAAACCAGGTCACAAGCAGATGTTATTATAGGCGGTTATTATGAGGAAAAAAAAACTAAATATCAGCCCTAACCTTTTTTTTATTAATTTAATTCAGTAGAACCTATAATAATTATCACCACGAGGTAACTCAATATTTCTGTACTAACACTGAACTATTATTAATGTACGTAAATAATTAGAGTATTGGAAGTTCCTTTTGTAGAACTACATTTAAATATAGTGGGGATTGCATATTTGTTAAAAATGATTTAGAGTTCCAAAGATCAGATTTGGAGTGTTTATCTGTGGAAAAACTATATAAGATTGCTGCTGATGAGGTTGTCGATGCTTATAACAACTTGTATGTAGTAATTTGTCTTTATAGATCCCCTAATACTACCATAAATCATTTTTTAAATAATTTGGATGAATTAATTTCTAAAGAACCCAAATTAGGTATTTCAATACAGATATAAATGCTCTAAGTTGAAATGAGATCACACAAGAATATTTAGCAATTCTCCAGCACCATGTTATGGTGTTTCTAACTGACTTAGTAAATAGAGAGAAACACTAACCAACTTATCTGTAATAGATCATATAATTATTAGCAGCAATATATTGGATACATCCGTAAAAATAATAAGCAGTTTGTCAGACCATTATAGTCAACTATCAAAACTCAACTGCTCCATGCTTGAGGCAAATACCTGTTTAAACCTATACTAGGGATTATAGTGCATTTCCGTTGTTCTACGATGCTTTCCAACTTAGAACTGGCATTCAGTCGTTAAAGCTACAACTGTTGATGAAAAGTTTGGAATGTTCATGAATATCTTACTTTGAAATTTGAACAGTATTTTACTAAAAAAACTCAGATCATTTAAATATTCATCTAAATCTGATAAGAGCTGGATTTCAAAAGGCATAAAAAATACTGGTATAAATATGACACATATTTATCGTAGAAGCAAATATGATAGATCAGCACATTTTGTAATTATTACAGTTACTATAAGAGAATATTAAAAAAATACTAAAAGCCTCAAAACAGAAACATGTTGAACGCATGATAATAAATTCAGATAATAATTCCAAGACTGTCTGGAATATAATAAATAGAATAAATGATAAGACAAAAACCTACCATTTAAACTCCTTAATTAGTTGATATAACTGGAGCCCGCTAAACAAGCTTATTCCACTGCAAATTACATGGACAACTTTTTTTGCAATGTTCCTAATAAAGTTAGAGCTAAACTATCCATTCAAAGTAAATTGCATTGGAAAACAACAGAATCTCACTCCACAATGTATTTCTATCCTGTCACAAATTCTGTAATTATTACATGTATAAAAAACCTTAAGACTAAAAAAGCATCTGGACTTGGTGGAATTCACATCAAAGTTATTAAAGACTGTACAGATATTTTAACAGTACCTCTTGTCCATATCATAAATTAATCTTTTACTAATGGCATTTTCCCAAATGACTTAGAAATTGCTAATGTTATCCCATTTTTAAAAAAAAGGAAACTTCACATTAATTGAAAACTATAGTCCCATCTCTCTTCTAATAATATTTGCATCCATAATAAATAATAGAATAGTCAGTTGCCTAACTAAGTATAATGTACTTCATGCATATCAACATGGTTTCATGAAGGGTAATAATATTGAGTCAGCCATTGGTGAATTAGTTGAACTTGTTACAGAATACAAAGATAGATCTGAGGATGCTCTTGGAGTATTATCTACTAGATCTGTATTAAACCGTTCGACACGGTTGATCAGAATCTACTCGTTGATAAATGGTATAACTTAGGGATTAGAGGAATTAGAAGTAAATTATTGAATTCTTATTTAACAAACAGAAGGCAGGTAGTTTAAGTCAATACTAAACATAAGTTTGTTAAGCATACTCGCTTCCTTGGAATTTAAGTTGATGACTCCCAGTCTTGAAACATTCACACCCATTGTCTGCTAAAAAAATCAAATAGTATTTGTTATATGTTTAAAGTACTTTCACGTATAACCACTAAAGTGTGTGCCCAGTCTGCCTATTTTGGTTACCTTTATTCTCACATGAGTTATGTATTGATATATTGGAGGTAAAGTAAATCACATCTTCTATCAGCTTCTAATATTCGAAAGAAAAATAATCGGAATAATATTCCAAATGCAGCGTTCTGACAGCTGCCGGGGTATTTTTTAAACTGCTGGTATCCTTACTGTGACGCATATACATACATATTGTATTACTTTTAAACTGCTGGTATCCTTACTGTGACGCATATACATACATATTGTATTACTTTTAAACTGCTGGTATCCTTACTGTGACGCATATACATACATATTGTATTACTTTTAAACTGCTGGTATCCTTACTGTGACGCATATACATACATATTGTATTACTTTTAAACTGCTGGTATCCTTACTGTGACGCATATACATACATATTGTATTACTTTTAATTTTTTGAACAAACTTAAATACTGTAAAAATTATGAGATACATGAACATTATACCCGAATAAATAAAATGTTTTATCTATATAGGGCCAATAAAATAAAAACCCAGAAATATGTGAGAGACGCTGGTGTGAAATGATTTAATAGAAGTACCATCAACTCTAAAAGATATTAAAAATGATTCCAGAATTTAGTGGCGATGAATAAAAAACTGAGCAGATAAATAATTTAAAAAAAAATACAAAGTTGGGAAGATGGAGGTAAGACCAAAAAATCAAATAAATTAAGAAAAACCAGGTTCTTTCTCTTCAGACGTAGTGTAAACAATCGTGTAGATATCGTCCATGAAGGTAATATTTGGTCGGTATTGTACGTACAATGCGGGGCTTGGTGTCCAATAAACTATGCTTACAGTTACCGATAAATAAGGTCACCTGTTTATAGCGAACATATTAATGTAAACACTATATTTCAACTTCCTACGTGCAGGATTGCACATATACCTTGGCTATTGGTTGCGTACATGTGTGAGAAGACATTTGTTATTGTACTGGGCCAATCAGAAAAAAAGTCACCTCGACGCTGAACGCCCATGATTGGCTGGCAGACACTCAAGTCGCGTGCGAGTTACAATCTTCCAACCACACTACTGGGTCTGAATTAACATGTTTTGGAGTCCAACTTGTCGTGGAATGTTTTCACGAAAAGTAGGTGACTCTGGTGATTAGTAAGTCGTACTATTTCTCTAATTACGTTATAGATTCGTATCACTATTGTCAAATACAAAACCTACAACAAGAAACTGGAAAATTTCGCCAATTCATTTTAGGACAAGCTAGACCTCAAACACATGTACATTTCTGGTTTGGGGGGGGGGGGGGCTATTATATCTCAGTTTATTAGACTAACCCAGGTGAACGCTGAGCCAATAACAGACCTGCAGGAAATAAGGACCAAAACCAATGCCACCTGGTCTCAGGTAAAACTGACTACACATTGGAGCGGCAGCCAATGAACATACAGCTGAAGCTCGAAAATACATAGGATCGTGGCGTTTAGCCTACAAGTCGTCTAAAACGCGAGAATTTCCTGTCCCTACCTACGACTCATTCTTTCTGATGGTTAAACAAACACAATGACTAGAGCCCCTATTATTTCACCTATTTATTCAGATGGTATACAGCACACAATAATTAGTTATTTGCACGTATATCACTGGACCAGCGCTCGTGCTACACACCCTGCAGCACTCAGGAACAATAGTAAACACTCAGCACTCTAGTAGCCTCACTCCGTGGGACCGGGTCAAACAGGAGAGAGAATTATATGTGTAGCAGCAGCCTATGAACAAGTGACTTCTGCTCGAGCGTGTAGAGAACCGTGGAGTCTAGCTTGGTGTTAGTTTATAAAGCCAAAATGTAGGGTCTAGCCACAGAATACTACGTAATACAGAGATGAAGCAGCTGCTTATACTGTGGATATCAGCCGCACACATCTCCGTCACTAGATAGACACATGCTGGAACACAGTTTGTACTGAGTTGAACTCCATCTTATAGGCTGTTCACGGTAAAATGAGCACTTTTGAAAGCCCTGCTTAAAATATATTTGTATGCAAGTTGTGTATTCTTCCGTCTTACAAAAAATTAATATTACTATGGGCCTCATTACTTCATCCATGCATCGGGCAAGTGAAGATGTGAAATTATTAGAAAAGTACGTATTTTATAAACATGGTAAGCTTTACACGTGATCAGTTAAAGAAAACATAAAGCTTAAGAAATAATTTGAATTATCACCAATGGTTACCTAATACTTCTTATTCGATGTTATTCTGTGAAACTACTTTCCATCCATCGTTACAAACTTTATCGGGAGCACGTCCCTCAGTGCGCCCGTTGAAATATATGCAGGCAGGGACAGTGCCATGTTACTTAGGTTAAAATATATGCAGGCAGGGACAGTGCCATGTTACTTAGGTTAAAATATATGCAGGCAGGGACAGTGCCATGTTACTTAGGTTAAGATATATGCAGGCAGGGACAGTGCCATGTTACTTAGGTTAAAATATATGCAGGCAGGGACAGTGCCATGTTACTTAGGTTAAAATATATGCAGGCAGGGACAGTGCCATGTTACTTAGGTTAAAATATATGCAGGCAGGGACAGTGCCATGTTACTTAGGTTAAAATATATGCAGGCAGGGACAGTGCCATGTTACTTAGGTTAAAATATATGCAGGCAGGGACAGTGCCATGTTACTTAGGTTAAAATATATGCAGGCAGGGACAGTGCCATGTTACTTAGGTTAAGATATATGCAGGCAGGGACAGTGCCATGTTACTTAGGTTAAAATATATGCAGGCAGGGACAGTGCCATGTTACTTAGGTTAAAATATATGCAGGCAGGGACAGTGCCATGTTACTTAGGTTAAAATATATGCAGGCAGGGACAGTGCCATGTTACTTAGGTTAAAATATATGCAGGCAGGGACAGTGCCATGTTACTTAGTTTGGATTCAAAAGTGCTCACTTTATCTTGAACAGACTTTAGAATTATGTGTATATATTTATCCATTTCAATTGTTTGCAATTCATTAGCTAAAATACGATTTTTATGGCACACAACATTATTTAATTATGTTTTAGAGATCATCGCCGCTTTACTTCGTGTACCGCTATGGCTTCAGTAGATAATCTCAGGAGTTAATAATTTATCAATAACCAATTTAAATCTATTCCGTACGTTAAAAACAAATGAAGATACTCGATTGGTATTTTAGTTAGGGGCACCTGTTTTTCTCGAAAATATTTCAGGACAAGTCGTGTTCCAAAACACTTTAGTTCAGGACCACTTTAGCGAATGGATCATTTGTATTTTTACGCGTCCTATCTGCCTGCCCGCGAATAACGGACGGTCAGTATCGGGGATACTATAATTCTGATTGGCTTACCCATGTATCAGTTAGCCTTCACACAAAGACAGGCGACCAATAGCGAAATGAAGATTGCAAGTGTGCCTATAGGAGATTGAAATCTAGCCTTGACGTAATACTTTTCGCGAAAAACAAGTAGCCCTAGTTATTAGTGACGTGTCTTTTTGTAACAAAAAAATCTTATTTGTTGACTTACGCCAATAATATATGTCTGTGATACGCGGACAAACTCTAAATATGCGTAATAATTATATTAATACAATTACCAAAGCGGAGTCAAAAATAGATTTCTTTAACTGTTGAATATATGAGCGAATAATGGTTGGAAACCAGAAATCTCTGAAAAAATTTATAAGAAATGCCCACAGTACACTCTGAGGCTTTTCTATAACTGCGTACTGAGTTTCCGTTTCAACGAAATGTATGCTTTAGTGCAATTATCGAAGTGTAACGTAACTTGCAATCGTTAGTTTTCTATAAAAGTATTTGCTTTGTAGTACCTCGAGAGTCAGGTTTTGTATATAGTAGGCATATATGTATTATTAAACAGGTTCCACATAAAATACGTAGGCCTATTAAACTCGTATCACCCAACTATTATTTTCTTAAAGTAACAAATAAATTACAACGAACAAGGATAATTTTAGGTTCCGTAGTTGGAAAGAATTGATTAGTAAAATATAGTTTTAACTGGCGCAGAACATCAAAAAGAAGCCAAAATCATTGCTAGCAAGATGGCAGGAAAAGCTATTTGAAAAAACCTGCTGTATTATTGTAAAAAGCAATATCCTGGCAGACGTAGTGCCTACAATATTCGTAGTTAAGAACTGTGTTGCGAGAAGATAGGGAGTATCAACGAGAGGAGAACTGGTGGAAGGCATCATATTTCAGCGAAGATTTCTTTGCCGAAATTGCTCTATAAAATAAAGTAATGCCGTCTTTGAAATGACGCAGTTTTGGAAGTCGTATTTAATTTCAGCTATAATACTCTTTGGAACATGTTTTAGCGTTTAACTTCTTGTTAAAAATACGAATGTTACCGACTTAAGTCATTTGATTGTTACCTAGCAGAATTTCACTAAGCTGGATTAAATTCAGGGAAGAAAAAATTGTTTAACGCTTTTCAAAAGTATACAGAAATGTAATTGTAAGATCTGTAACGAGAAAAAAAAATAGTTTGGACTGTAATAGTAGCAGCATGGCAATCTGTCACCTTTCAAAACCATTAAGAATATGGTTGTTCTTGATAATATTGGCGGCAGTTATTTATCTGACTACGGAATCACAGACTAAGTAATTATATATACAGAAACGAAATAGCACGGAGAATCCTCAAGGGAACTCGTTCACTCATTGGTTGGACGAAGATATGGAAACTGACGTTATGTCTGAATGTGTATTGCACGTCATGGAATATTACTTATTGGTCGGTCTGCCACTCAGCCTCGAGGAGCTGATTGGTAGAGACCTGCAAAATTCGCGTTATTATTTGAGGACATTTTAAACTTGAAACTCTTTTACCTCTGCAATACGTTTGTCATAGGACCATTATTTTGTTGACACGCCCTGGGTAACTCCGCTCCAATAAATGAACACGTCACAATTGTGTGCCCCAATCAAGCGCAGGTTACTCAGGAAGGGAGTTACTTCTACATATATGCGGCAGCCAATGGAGAAACGACGCCGGCTCGAGTTTATACAGTACTGTGAATTGTAGCTTGATGCCAAAAAATAACGCGAATTTTGCATGTCCCTGCTGATTGGTGAACGACTTTCCTCCATACTGCTGGCAGCTGAGGTTCGAGTTCGCAGTTCATGCCACTAATTCACCTTTGTATTATAAATTACTCTATGATCAGACCTGGTATAGTCTAGGCGTGCCTCCTCCACACTTGTAGAGTCAAACGTTTAAAAACTTTCTCCATATGACGTGTTTGGATCATTCCTTAATATTCATGTGTCATGTACCACAAGCGTTTTATACTTGTTTTTGTTATAAATAACTTACTGTGGGTTAAATTGGAAATTAACTTATATTTTCTCTGTTAATTATAATATTATATTTATATTTAGTATGAAAAAATAGATGCGTTGGTAATGCCTGGTAAAAATTAGTTCATATGCAAAATATTATTGCACTGAGTGCGTACGAATGCGGTGCGTTGTCCCCCTGGTGACATTTTCTAGACTCGGTTAAGCTTTGTTTGCATGAGGCGGAAGAATACCCTGGAAGTAGAACTATAGCAGGGCTTGAGAAAAGTTGAAAGTAACCGTGAATGGACTCGGGATTTTTGTCGTTTCTTTCCTTGCAGGTTCGTTATTGGCGTCAAGTCCTGGGCATGTCTAACAGTCATCCGATATAAGAAGAAATTCTGTACAGGTTACATAATGTACTGGCGAAAATTTCGGGCCTCCAGCAGTAAGTTCGGACTCTTGATTTGTTTTCATCACTTTGAATAATATGCCCGAGCTTAACTCGAGCTACTCCAATTAGACAAGTTGCTCTGCCTCTGAAAATGAAATTGACATGGATCTAGTTTCATTGTTTCATTAATGCTTGCCAGGATCATAAAAGAGTGAAGGGAGTTTGCCGGTTCTTAACATCGAGGTCTGGAGAGCCGATGACTGTGCAACGAGGTGAATATGGAGCAGTGCCGGAATGAAAATGCGGGGAAACGGGAGATCCCCTAGAAAACCCGCCAACCAGCGGCGTCCTCCGGCACTGTTCCCACATGCGACCCCGCAGGGAATAGAACCCGTAGCGAGTAGTCTAACCACTACACCATCGCGGCCCCTTAGTTTAGTGGCGAGTGCGCACTTGTAGCGCATGCCAGTGTAGCCCTTACAGCTATTGCACTTCTGGACCTCAAAAGTGGAGAGACGGTCCAAGCAGGCGGACCCTTTAAGAGTCCCAGGTATGTACCTGGAGTTGTTAATCATTTTAGCCCCCGTGCCCAAGCTCGAGGATGTGTTGCACTTCAATGATATTTTTGGTTAGTGCTGTACACAGTATGGAATGAGTTGCCAGTGTTTTCAGCGTCATCTTCTGGATAAATTTGATTTGTTGAAAACCCTGCAGCTGTCACGTGTGAGTGGTGAATGCTGGCTTCAGCTAACACGCAGAATGTGGTTTATTGGTTGCGAGAAGCCCACGCAACACAAGTATAGCGCACACCATAAATCTAAGCTATTACAACACTTGAGCACGAGATAAATTCTGGACTGAAAGGTAAGTGAGTTCATGTGAGTCACAGACGCTAGGGGTCGATAAGGGCGACACATACCTGCGTACCTATAGACCCGGCGCACCTACACACCAGGTTCGGAAGTGACGTGCTGTCTCCGTGTTGTATCGCTGCAACTATGGCTGGGGCAAACCTGGTTTCCGCGATATAGATCTACACAGAGGCTGGACTTCAATATCCTATGTGCACTGTTGCAGTCTTCCCCTGATGATTGGCCTCTTGTTTTGTGTGAAGACAGTCTGTTACGCAAGTGAGTCAACCAATCACATTCAAGTTTCTCCGATACTGATCGTCCGTGACTCGCGAGCAGATATATAAGATACGTTACAATTCAAATGATCCTATCACGAAAAATGTTCGTTGGAGCACAACTAGTCCTGATATGTTTTCGCGATGGCCTTATAATTTTAGTAAATCTCAGTATGCCTAAACTAGTTTTGAGTGTTTGCAGTCTGTGTATATTGCTATAATCCTGTGTGAGATGGCCGTGTTAGCTATGCTGGCGAGCTCGGAAAAAATGTCTGTAACATGCGTGGTGTCTTAAAAACTGTTTTCTTACCTCTCGTTAACTGTATTTTCTTTACGTAAACCTGCATACACGAATCACGTAAAGAAGTTTCGTAAAAAAATCAGTTTTTGAAACTCCAGGTACATAGATCTCTTTATCCTAACAATCAATAATTATCACCTCTCTCATTGTAGGTTTTCCTAAATTTTTGCATGCACAGACCTGAAAATTTCCAGGTTTCATGTTGTGTCCTGAAATAACTTCTTAAAAATCATTCGTTTACATTAATTGTACAGTTTGTAAGTGCGTTATTTGATATCTCATTGATAGACACCTGAAAAATGAGC
Organism: Dryococelus australis; assembly: GCA_029891345.1. Classification (NCBI taxonomy): domain Eukaryota; kingdom Metazoa; phylum Arthropoda; class Insecta; order Phasmatodea; family Phasmatidae; genus Dryococelus; species Dryococelus australis. Next base: position 111,731,279 of record CM057005.1, read on the forward strand.
GAGTCCAGTGACCATGAAGGCTGGACTCTACAGTCTTGTGTATACATATGGGGATATTAACTGTACATTGGTTGTCTGCTGTCATAGTGGAAAGTGACGATTGCGCCAGCGTTCTCCACGATGTGTAAAACGCCGTGTGGACCAATGGCTAAAGTTATATAAACACACGTGTATTGAATTCTATTTTGTCTCAAAATGAATCAGCGAATTCTTCAGGTCTCGACTCATGGATAACACCGAACAAATAAAAAACCCGCTATAAAATGAGGCCCAATCATTACATTACATTACATTGTAATCGCAAGCCACCATTGAGTAGTTTATATTACATTATCTGGTTAGGGGCCAATTAATTATTTTCCTCTGTTTCTCTAACAGTGAACTCCGGTAATTCGCCTGCAAAGCGCTGCGCTGTTTTAAACAATGCATCATCCAGTCGTAGAAATCATCTTCAGTAATACGAAACTATCGCGTGGAAAAAAAATCACGGTGGAAAAATCTTATTCTATTCATCAGCCGCTTTTATTGATATTAATATTTATTTTTTCCTTATTTAACTATGAAGACACGTGAATTTTTTTTACTCACAATTTTTCTGCTCACTGTTGCATGCATAATTTAGAATAATAAATTTAAATTTAAAAACTGTTATAGTTAAATTCGTCATGTATTAAATCATTTAAGTAAGTAAAAGTATACTATGTAATACTATGACAGGTCTATTTAAAAAAAATTATTTTGCGGGCAAGTATTCTTTTCTTTATTTTTATAGACACAGCGAGAAGAAGAGACGAGGAAAATTTCACGAATTCAATTTAGGACAACCTAAACTTCAAACATATGTACGTTTCTGTTGTGTTTGCGATTCGATCACAGTATATTAGACACGCACAGATTAACTACGAGCCAATAACAGGCCTACAAGGAAATAAGCACCGAGGTCAAACTGACTACAAACTAGAGCAGCAGCCAATGAAAAGAAAGCTGAGGTTCGAAAATACATAGGACAGTGAAGTCTAACCTGCGGGTCGTTTAAAACGCGAAATTTGGTTGTCCCTAGCGAGGAGTTATCCTACTGATTCACACGAGAGGCAAGAACCCCGAGCATGCAACATATCTCTGTTGCTGCAACACTGACAAAACTATCCGGCGTGAAAGGAACACATCTGTGGCGGAGCGGCGTGACACGGCAAAGCACTTCACACATCACTACCGCTGCGCTGTTCGCTGCAATGGACGCTCAAATTCACTACCCCACTCCATCCTCTAGCCCCTGACAAATTCTATTCCCCCTTCACTATGGTGACCAAACCTCCCTTTCCAGCCAATTATCTGAAACACGTCTGTTTGCTGCTCATAACCGCGGTACAGGACAATGAACCGCTGCACTGCGACAGAAACTGAGCACTTTGGAAATCAACCTTCAAGAAATGTCACTTCTCCTATCTGCACACATTCCAACGGGCGTGCTCAATGGCATGCTCTTTGTTAAGTTGGTAACGACAGTTGGAAAATAGTTCCATGCCTGAACATTGAAGTTAAAGTGTTAGGTAAACATTTGTGAAAACTGAAATACTTTCTTTCACTTTCTGATTTTTTTACATAAATGTGTAAGCGTAACAGTTGCCAAATTTGTAAAGTATTTACTTTTCAGATAATTTCGCTGTTTCATAGGACCGACGCATGAATCAAGTGATGAGACCCATGAGAATGTTAGTTTTATATATAGCGTAAGAATCCTCATTGTGCATACAAGTATGTCGTAAGAAGAGCTTTCAAAAGTGCTCAGCTTACAGTGATCATCCTGTAAGTAGATTATACAGAAGTCACAGTGGGGCCTTTCGTCTGGTTGTAAAACCCAATTGGTCACTTCGTGTGGCGCTGATTTCTCATTCTTAGACGGTCATGTTAATAATTGTGAATTTCATTTGTTTCTCAGGAAAACCTCCTCACATATAAGTAGACATGTTAGTTTATAGCGGGAAAAGTTGTCTGTTTGCTAGAATTCAACAAAATTACTGTAAGTACACATGTCCGACAATTCTCTTACCTTATTGGCTGTCATTAGAGACAGATGTTTTTGGCAAAAGCATTTCAATACCAGTTGTACTCCAAAACACTTGTGTTCATGTGCACTTTCGTGGTTGGATGATTTTAAATGTCGCGTTCCTCGAGTGTCTGTCCGCGAATCATGGACGGCCAGTATCGTAGTACTTTATGACGATTGGCCCAGTATAATAGGAACATGTCTTCTCACGTAGACACGCAGCCAATGACCAAAGGAAGTTGTGGTTGAGGACGTACGTTATTTAATTCTAGGACGGACATAAATAGTTTCGCGAAATACACCTGTCCCTAGCTGTCATGTATATATGAAGCTAATTACCGATTTCACTAAGCAAATGAGGATTCTGACAGTATAAAATAGAACGGACGTGATTGGTCTGCAAACCACTTAGCCGACTCAAAACCTTCTTCATCCAATAATAAAAGAATAAACTAGTTAGAGTGTTATAGAAGACATGTTAACTCTAAAAATTGTCTTGATTTTTCATAATCTCTACATACGAGATAAATCATTTGTGAGTTCGAGTATCCCTTCCCTACAGAAGGCTACTTCAGCTTGGCTGTTTGTGCCGCAAATGTTTTAATTAATGTTACATTTCTTTGAAGGTCTACAACTGAAGCATTCCAACCTGTTACGTTATTTCTAAGCGATGCCGGTATTATTTCTAACGCCACTCAGAGCACAAAGTTTTGGTGCGCAGAAACCAATGTCAAAATGCCACCTTTTGAAATACTAAAAATAAGGAATAGTCTAAGGTAAATGCCACATTAAGACTTAAAGCTCCAGAACATATCTACCCAGTCCCGCAGTCGTTACTGAAACAGTTTAGGAGATATATCAATGTGAAATTTGACCCCCTTAATATCCTATAGTTAAGGTGAGGTCAACAGCACATCGTGTGACGATGGGAACTGGTAGTCTTAAGAAGCTTGCCGAATTGCAAGTCGATAACTGAACCGTTTCAGAGATATTGGGAATAGAAACAGGGATCACCCTTAAAAACTGCAAGCTTTCAAAATTCCGTAGACTGGGTTAAATTCTTTCTTAAGAGTAATGCCCCCATGACAAATTGCAAGTTTCTAGGACAAACGAGGAATAAATGGTGCACGATCGAAAATCGGAAGCGTCAAAAATGCACATCCTGCAACAAACGATATCCTTCTTGTGACAAGGCCAAGGGGGAGGAGGAGGTTAGGTCAAAGGGAAGGTTTGGGATAGAAAGAGGAAGGATGGGAATAGATACTGTGGGGGGCAGTGCACCCCAAACTTTGCATTTATCGGCGTCAAACTTACATTATAAATTAATTAGAGACGACGATTTATCGTAGGAAAAGTCAACTGCTCGCTAGGATCAAACATACTGTACACACGTCCCACAGTTTTCTTTCCATATTCATGCATGTATGAAGCTACCACTCCATTGAACTGGACCAATAAGGATTCTGATACTCTAAAGCAAAACTTTTGTGATTAGCCTGCAAAGAACTAGCAGAATCACAAACTTGGCCATCCAATAATAAAAGGATAAGCCAACTATAGTGTCATGGAGAATATGTTTACTCGAAATTTTTTTCGTGATTTCCGATCTTCGTTTACATTAATGTATAGAATTTCACTTTTACTGAATTAGTGTTACGGTCGTAATAGCCTACAACTTCTGGTTGACCCTTTGTACAGTATAATATTCGTAGTATGGTAAGTAATGGGTATTTTGCAAGTGTACACTTACCTGAATACCTAGAAGTAGATACAGTAATCCACCATACTGTACACTGAAGCATTGTACTGAACAGCTGAATTTCTGTTCCAACTTATGGCGAAACTGTTAATCCACCATACTGTACACTGAAGCATTGTACTGAACAGCTGAATTTCTGTTCCAACTTATGGCGGAACTGTTAATCCACCATACTGTACACTGAAGCATTGTACTGAACAGCTGAATTTCTGTTCCAACTTATGGCGGAACTGTTAATCCACCATACTGTACACTGAAGCATTGTACTGAACAGCTGAATTTCTGTTCCAACTTATGGCGGAACTGTTAATCCACCATACTGTACACTGAAGCATTGTACTGAACAGCTGAATTTCTGTTCCAACTTATGGCGGAACTGTTAAGTCAGTAGTTTTGCTAAGCATATTGTGTAATGCAACAAAGAAAACTACATTCTGCAATAAAACAATATAGTCGTTAATAAATCTGTTATGTCGCAGTGAATTTAACAAATTTAAATGTAACCTTAAATGAATAAGCATTGAAGCTTGTCAACCACAGTATAAAACTCAACAATATGATGATAAGAAAGTAATTTAGTAACACAGGTTTTAAATTACCAGTTAGTTTGAGCATTATAAAACAGTGTTCAAGCAAAATATGTCGATCTTAAATTACAGTAGGCTACAGCTGTTGGACTGCGTATGTATACGTTAAGTGCATAGGGAGAAATTCCACACAGCAAAAAACAGTACATGACAGATTTATAACTTCCAAATTCGAAATATTGAAGTCAGTGTAATGAGATGAGAAAGGGGAGGGAAAAAAAATCAGATAATACATCATCCTAGAGGCGTAACCATTAACATAATTCATTCATTAAAAATTTTTATTTTAACATCATTTTCTAAAGTTGTATTTAAAATAGTGCCTAGCAGTTGATTACATCAGTATACCATAGCCGATTTCCAGTTTTGGGTGTATTATATTACGACCCGCTTTTGTGGTTGGATGATTTCGATTACCACGCGTCTCACGTGTCTAAACGCGAATCATGGAGGATCAGAGCTTTAGCAACTTAATTCTGATTGGCCCTGCCAGGTATTAACCTGTCGTCTGAGAAAAATTCGCAGTCAATAACCACATTTAATATGCTATTTTGCACCAGGATATATAAGTTTAGCCTGGGTTTAAATCTCCTCGTGAGAAACAGGTGGCCCAACTCATTACCTACATCACCAACAATATCTACACTGTCAAAAAATTGTGTAATTTTACACGAATTTACTTGGCAGCACAATCTCCACACATGTTCGTGTATTTTTACTAGGACTGTACATGTGTACGTGTACTTTTACTGTGTGTCCAATGTATATTTACAAATACAATGCCAGTGTAAGTTACTAGACTTGTTATTCATTTTACTAATCATTATGTTCAATCGCAAGTACTCTGTATATGTCATTTTACTAATCAGTATGTTCAATCGCAAGTACTCTGTATATGTCATTTTACTAATCATTATGTTCAATCGCAAGTACTCTGTATATGTCATTTTACTAATCATTATGTTCAATCGCAAGTACTCTGTATATGTCATTTTACTAATCATTATGTTCAATCGCAAGTACTCTGTATATGTCATTTTACTAATCATTATGTTCAATCGCAAGTACTCTGTATATGTCATTTTACTTTTTTGTTACCAATATCATGCCAAATAATGTAAATTTACACAAACTTTGTTAGTGCAATTTTATCACACCTGTCAGTTTCTTTTACTAATCATCACATTAAATCACATGTACTCTGTACATGCTATTCTACTATCCTTGCTACTAATTTTCTGCCACACATTATAAATTAACACAATCTTTGCTATGGTAATTTTAATACACCAGTCTGTTACTGTTTAATGTACATCATACCCAATTACATGTACTCTGTAGGTGTAATGTTACCATATCAGTCTGTAATTTCTACTTATTATAATATTAAATAACATGCACTCCGTGCATGTTATAAATTATAGATTTCCTTCCACATACTGTAAATTTATACAAACATCGTAATTGTAATTTCACCACTGTGTATGTGTATTTTCTCATCAACGAAAAAGTATAATCACAGATTCACTGTAATTATAACATTTCTGTACATTTTCATGGTTTTACTAAGCAAATTTACCACCAGCATATGTTATTTTACAACTGAGTCATGTTAATTCATAACTTTGTATGTATATTTTTAAAATTTTAATGTACTTTTACTCCGTTTTGTAGCTTGGTAGTTATACAGAGTTATGAAAAAGTATTAGTGTATTTTTACACATAATTTCGCATTAGTAATTTTACGTTCTTTGTAGTGTCAATATACCAGTACATTAGTGTATTTTACATTGGTAGGGACATGTAAAATTCGCGTTATTTTTTGGCATCAAGCTGCAATTCACAGTGCTGTATAAACTCGAGCCGGCGTCGTTTCTCCATTGGCTGCTGCATATATGTAGAAGTAACTCCCTTCCTGAGTAACCTGTGCTTGATTGGGGCACACAATTGTGACGTGTTCATTTATTGGCGCGGAGTTACCCAGGGCGTGTCAACAAAATAATGGTCCTATGACAAACGTATTGCAGAGGTAAAAGAGTTTCAAGTTTAAAATGTCCTCAAATAATAACGCGTATTTTGCAGCTCTCTAAACATTGGCGTAGTTGTAAAAAAAAAACACAGATTTGGGTTTTAATACTTAATGTTCGTGGATTTTCACATGTACTTTCAAATTTGGAAATTTACACCCCTCTTACTGTTAAAATATCAATGCATTTGATTTTTTTATAATATCATTGTATTATGTTATGAGTAAAGTGGTACATTGCTGTAAATTTACACGTACTGTAGGCTACTTGTTTTTACAAATTACACACAGAAAATGTAAAATTACCAAAAGGTTGTACGTGTATACTTTTTTACAGTGTAAAGTCGCCTGTTTTTGGCGAAAATATACCGCCGCTTGCTATATTTATATATTCTACGTTCACACACGCAGCTTACTTCGGCTGTTGGCCTCGTTTCATTGTGAGAAGACTGAATAGTCCAATCAGAATTATGATACTCCTTTACTCAGCTAATGTCATTTGGAGTTCAACTAGTCGTGGAATATTTTCGCGGAAAATACGCGGTCAGTTCGCGTTATATTTCAGCAGCAGTGTAGAACTCATGTTACACTCCCTGCAGGACTCAGAACCAATAGTAAACACTCAGCACTCTGGTAGTTTCACTCCGTGTGGCCGGGTCTAACAAGAGAGTGAGTTCTGTCTGTGGCGGCAGACAATGTATGTACAAGTGACTTGTGCTCGAGTGTTTAGAGGACTAAGGAGACTAACTTGATGCCTCCACTTTAATTTTTTCGCAAAAATAAGGCGGCCCTAGCAATGTTTAATTCTCTACAGCAGATTAATATGAGAAAAGATCGACAGAGAACACAAAAATGTAAAGTTCTGTTTTGTAAATTCAACCTAAAAGTAACAAAAATATATCCTACATGACTATAATTTAAAGGTATAATTTGTGGAAAGAAACATCGCTGCTAAATCCTCGTTATTTTTAATTAGATGTTTTTTAATAGTGAGTACTTATTTGTAAGTAAATTATTACAAGTCACTTTTCTCTAGTTCCGTTGCATGATTTAGCAGGTACGTTAACTTTGTGATCTGGTAACAGATCAATGTAATATGTGAAGAGATTCCTCGTGCATCACAACTTGTGTAGCGATCATTTCATTCTACTTCCGCTCTTTATGTCGTCAACGCGAACCTGTTTACACTGGAATTATCTCGTGATATACCGTCAGAGTGTTCTGTTAACCCCCGTCTGTTACATGCTCTATTACGCGTGTTTGACTGTGTCAGTACAGCACAGATAATACAATCGAAACCTCTGTAATAATATTGGAATGTTTGCAACGGCTGGCGGGTACTTTGAAGCAACTTACAAGAACAACTAAAGAGCGAAGAAAAGCACGCGCAGACAATAGTCTGTGTATATTTGTGAATGCAGAGCAGGTAACACGATACGTAAAGTTATTGTTATAGATCTTACATTTCACTTCTTCTAAAATGGCACTGGACAACACATTCCTCTACACAATCGAGCAGAAGTGACTTGTTCATTGTCTCCCGCCACAGACAGAACTCACTCCCCTGTTAGACCCGGCCACACGGAGTGAAGCTATATACCAGAGTCATGAGCGTATAGTATTGGTTCTGAGTCGTGCAGCTTCTGAGTCCATCAGGGAGTTTCGGATGAGTTGAGTTACAGTGTCACGCGTGAAACATATACCGTCTACTTTCGTACAGAATTATAACGTGGGGTTATATGGTCTTTAACGATAGCCAATAAAGAAAGGAAATAGCTGGACACACACACACAGTTTGCTGGAAGCTGGCGATCAGTTCTCATACTAGGATTAATATTTATTTTCATTTTAGTTATTTTTGTTTTAGGCCGAAAACGTCAACAAAAATTGCGAAACATTAAATATTACTATCAGAAGTACGCAATACAACTGAAAAAAAAAAAAAATCTTGGTCGGAAGCAGTAAGAAAATTTAAAAATTGTGTATGCTGACCATTTGGATTTTTCGTCTTCAGTACTGGAATGCAGAGCTGCGTCAGCATCAAGTCTTAACGAAGCTGAAACCGAGTACGTTGTGTCTGAAATACATGTGACAGAAGACGACCCAAACGATCCAACACCGGGAGATATACGAGCTGAACAAACTGCAATTTGTAAACCAAAATCTGAGAAATCGAAGACAACAGCAAAAGAAATCCGACCTTGAAACAGAATTGCTACATTTTCTGGAATGTCCTCTAGAGCCTCTGCCTTCAGTAGTGGATGAAGATAAATAATTTTTGGAATACTTATTGGCAACATTACGAAAGTTTGATACCGACCAAAAGCTCAAATGCCGCACGGAAGATTTATGTGTACTGCAATGCATCAGACACTCAACATCACATGCCTTCCAGCACATTTCACAATGTTGCATGCACAACCTGGGAGATTCCTATTGTCATCCTTCGCCTCTTCAGTTAGGACATGTGCCGTTTCCAATGCAACCAAAGAATATGGAAGGGAAATAGAGATTCAACTTCCAGGCTGAACGTCATTGCTTATTACCTCTCTACGATCGAGCCACTAAAGCTTCTCTTTCTTGTGACCAACATAAAAATAAATCATTATTTGTCGGGGCTATTTTATAACATTAAGACTGATAATATATCATTTTACAGGGCATGGTAAGAATTGTTTAGCCTTAATAATTACCAAACTGAAGCAAATAAATTGGTTTCTATTTTTTCCCTTCCTTTACTTTGCAGTACCTATATGATATTCTCAACAATCCAAGAAGCGAAGTTTCAAAAACAATTTTGTATGTTCTGACAGTAAACTGCAGGATTCGAATAAAAGAGGCAAACATTTATGCAAAGTATGGATTATTATAGGAAATGATTGAAAGTTCGTAACCAGATAAACAGCCCCAACGTAGACAAAAGTCAAAACAAACAAAATTGGTTTAGAAACTTACCTTTCTGGATTGCTGGGAAAGGTGAAGTAATTTCACAAATGTGTTTGGCTTCCAATTTTCACAGTGAGGACCCAACATCTTGTTACACATTTCTTTTTAATTTTCCCCATTTCAAAATTGGAATTCAATTCAATTCACAATTCACGTACGAAACTTGTAAACAACTTTTCAAGAGTGCCACCTTTATGGAATAATTACAACATAGACAATTGAAAACATTTAATAAATGGTTTGCTCGATACTCAACGTGAGTACGATTAAAGTAGTTTTGATCTTAAACGTAATAGAGGATAACGCTGCTGGATCGCCAATCCGATGAATAAATTATTTGACAGTTGAATGACTTTCCGATGTTGGTACAAACGGAATTTTTAGTGCTCGATAAGAGCAGCGAAAGTCCTATACAGTGACCGTCCCCTGAATGCAACAACTTCATAGACATATGCCAGCACCTGGATAAGCTACCTTTATTTCGCAAACAGACACAGATATGCCCACTTCTCCGATGATACACTGATGTACTTAAACACGTGTGTATAGTTTTGACAGTATGTGTTAAAACCTCTTGTATATTTTTTTTTGCTTTAACAATTGATTTGTTAGAATAGTTTAATTTTGTCAGTGATAAGGAAATTTTACATTAAATTTCTTCTTAGTTACCTTATTAGCTGGTGTCTATAATATATCCGTTATAACGAAAAGGTGAAAACAATGAGGTTTACAAACAACTTCACGTCTTAGTTTTGTTTTACTGTAAGTAATAAATGCATTATGGTTCATTTAATTCTTTTGTAATATCAGCTATTATTAAAGACAGGTGTTTTTCGTGAAAATATTTATGGCAATGCTAGACTTCAATATCCTACGTCTACAATCAAAACTCCATTTGGTTATTGGCTGCGTGTCTACGTGAGAAGACATAATCTTATTTGTCTGGGACAATCAGAATAAAGGACTCTTATACCGAACATTCATTATTCGCGGACAGATACTTGAGCCACGTGACATTTAAAATCACCCAACTACGAAACTGCATATAACAAAACTGTTTTAGAATGCAACTAGTCTTGAAATCTTTTTTGCGAAAAACGCCTGTCTCTAGCTATTATTTATTAAATCTTTCAACTAACAAAGTACTACAGTACACTCTGTTTATTGTTTCGATGAGAAATAAAATACAGCTTTTAATACTGATTTCTGTAAATAATTATATTCTCATTCAGCTTCTCTCATTGGTAAGTCCATTGGAAGTACAGCCAGTCTCATGTTTATGTCTGGTTTCCGCAAGGCATCTTTCAACGTTTGTTATAATTCATCGAAACTTATGAACGACATTCTGGGGTAATTCGAAATTTTGATTTATCCTCTCGTAGCTGGTTAAACAGTTTACAAAATGCGCCTTGTAAAAGACGACTGCTGACTACTGGATGCACCCAATGCCTTCTATTTCGCTTCTTCCTTTCCAAGTATAGCAGTCTGTTTCGTGCACTAGCAATGCGCGCTGATTGGCGTACATTGCAACTCACCACCTCGCACAATCGTTCTACCTTAACTCCTCACTTTGTCCACAAAACATATAGGCCGCCGCCCCGCAGATATTTCGCTCGTGTGGCCCGCGACTGAAAAGGAAACCAGCAGTCTTCTTTAGCTTATTGGTAACGTCTTTGTAAGGAGTTTACAGTTAGCGTACTTCCAAACTGTACGTCTGTGATACGCGCTAAGACATATAAGACGCGTAACACGCACCTATATCATTTAACGACAGTAGTGGATCTGAGCATGGAATTCGACTTGTCATGAAATCTTCCCGCGAGACTGGGGCGTCGCTAAACACCGGGACCACGTCCTGCCATAAGGAAGCATTAGTATTGCGGTGACGATGTAAAATAGCACCAACAGTCTTCGCACGCGTTGTTCCCTCAGAACTTTGAGCCGTGGCTATAAGGTCTGAATACAGAGATTTATCTAGAAAAGGTACAACAATATCGCTAAGTTTTAAAATACTGTTATCACAATAACAAAGATCGTCAAACTGAAGGCTGCTCGTCGCGATGTTTGCTGATTTGAAACTTCCTAACGGTGACAATTGTGTGTGTGTCGGTAAACCAAAGATAAGATTTAATTTTAAAGAAATATTTTGATCTGAACATCATGAAATAAATTACTGTGTATGCAAATATCGATAGGAAATTCATTACTAGCTTCAAAATTTACATTACTTTGTGAGGACGTAACTATTAATGTACCCTTGTCGTACGCATCTCTTATTTTAAATTAAAAAACAATTGTCTTTTCAATTTCCTTAAATCCCTTGCAAAAATATGTGCATTAAATTAATTCGTAGTTTTTCTCACACCAACTTAGTTAGGAAAACACAAGATATCTGTGAATAGCTTCGTAGAGAAAATGGGCAGAGCAACTTTACCATACTGAAGATCCAGGTTGGCATAAACGTAAGCCGAATTAATTAACAGTATTATTTATTTACTGATGCAGTCTCTGCATCGAAATTCAAAATCTTGATAGCAGTAATATCTCGTGGAATATTGTTAGGTTGGTTCCGCTGTACTCTCCCCTCACAAGGCTCTCGAGCCTGACGTATTTGCCGTAACACGCGTACATCGCGGTAGCTCTAACTGGAATTTAATTTCCATCTCGTGTATGTAGCGCGTGCAGACCTCAACCTAACCAGAAAAATAACAATTACCTATCAGGAAGAACAACACACTAAGTCACCGCCTGCCTGACGTAAACAAGGTGTACTTAAACTGCATACTTAAACGATGCCTTCTAGCATCGCGCCAATCACCAGACGACTAAGTCATATTTTACACATTACGTCATTCATTACCCTAACAACCAAACAACAAATTTCTCTATGAGAAACTGCCTGCATATAAATAACTTGAGAATGAAAACAGAAAAACTTACAAACATAATTGCATTGAACTACTGCTCAGGGCTTAAAACAACTTGCAAATAATAATATAAATTAGAACTGGAATAAATAAAATATATATGACCCAAATAAATAATAAATAAAACAAATAAATATTAATCAACACATAGATTGAGAAAGTAAACTAAGATAGCTGTGACAGTTAAAAGTAGTGATTATTTGAGGCGTTACACGTAATATTTGTTGGAAATTAGAATTCACAATACTGCTTACAATGAGACTCGCATACGAGAACTAGAGAAGGCGTTGAACACGTATATGAAACATCTGCCTCTGCTGCAAACTACAGTTAAATATAGCGGAGCTGACTTGCAACATGTCAGTAACAATTTTCTGTAGTTCTTACAAAGAATTCTTTGCAAACTCTTTGCCAAATATTTTCTTGTAACTCTACTGATAAAATATTGTATATTTACCACACATTGTTTTGGAAAACATACAAAACTCTTTATTTAGCTCAGTGTTTATAGCTTACCTGAAGTCTGCAATACTTGCATGTTAGAACTCAACATTAGTTTCACACGATCCATACTATGGTTTTGTGAAATTTCGTCTGCTTTATATGTAGCATTATAAAAAAAATTCTTAGGCAGCTAGCTTCCAAAGAATATCTTGTACAAATAGAAACACTTTGATTGCAATGTAGTTCACACTTCGCCAGCCGACAGCGCAGTTAACAGGAAATATATTTGGCAATCTGTGTACAAGTAATACAATGTATTTACAATATCCTCGCGTTTACTGGATCAAACAAACATTTGTAATGCCCCCCTCCCCCCCCCCCACACACACACACACACACTTGCACACACTCTTTTCTCATTGTATTACGTGTTTGGTAGTTTCCGGAATGCGTCCTACATCGCAAGTGTTTTATACTTGTGTAAAAGTAGCATATATTCGGTTAAATTGAACTTTAACTTATATTTAATCAATATTTAATTTCTAAATTTATAATTAATACGAATAAAACAGCTTCGAAAATTGTAACGTCTCTTAAAATAGTTCACGTGCAAATATATTATTAAACTGAGTATGCTGAAAAGGGGTGCGTTGTTCTTTTGATGTAATGCTGTGCACTTAGTTAAGCTTTGGTAGCATGAGTCGGAGAAATATCACGGAAGTAGTATATTAGCAATACTTCAGAAAATACGGAAGCAACAATGAATGAACTCCGCCTGATTATCAGAACGCGATGATGGTTACATAGGTGTGAATTCTCGCGGGACTGGACAGGCGAATACATAATAGATAGCGGGTAAGGGAGAGGAGGGTGGGGTGAGAGCTGAAAGTAAGGAAGGGTGGGTATTGGAAGGGGCTGTAGGGTAAAGTGGCAGCATGGAGGGGCAGCAGCTCATCATTTATTTCGCGACTGCGAAGGGGCGCGAATTGGTCGCTCGAGAACTATAAACTGGATGGTGTACAGGGGCAGGGGGTCTGTTACACCCTCCCCATTGTGCCCCCCTTTCCAAAACCCGGAATTTGGCGGGGGGGTTGTATGGAGAAGGGACGATGGCAGTGTTGCCATCTCAGTGGATTTTCCACCAGATTCGATGGATTTCAAATGTACCTAGCGGATGAATTTCTCTATATAGTGATGAGTCGATATACTAGTTTCTTTTTAACTTGTTGGTGGAATGTGATTGGCGTTTTTCTGTAAGGAAAAGTTATAACAGTAGCTGAAGTGTTTCAATATTTAATTTAAAAGCGTATGGCACAGACTGGCAATTATTTTATGACTTTTTAAATTCCATAACATTAATTAGTGGCATAAATATGAACGACCCCGCAAAGGACTGTAATAATCTGGTGCAGTAAAAACTGAGACGTACTGAGAATAATCATTATTTTCAGTTGCTTAACTTGGTGATGTTATTGAAGTGGGTATAATAATACAGTTTTTGTATAGTGTAATCAGTACACTTGATATCTAATTACCCCCCCCCCCCCCCAACCCAAAACAATTCAGTGTCGTTACCAATACACTTAAATACCACACATTTACTTGAAATCATTGACTTTATTAACTTTCAATATGTTTACAATTTTTGTGACACTTTAAAAGTTTTATGATTGGAAACATAACTGAAAAAATACCTGATGTGTGGACAAACCGCGGAGAGTTGTTGAAAAAACAACAGTTTCTTAACATATGCATGCATGGAAATTGAAATATATTCAACAAATACGATTTCAAATATGAATTGAAAGATTGGGCACTGCTGTCGTTGTTATTCGAAGGAAGGTTTTATACCTACGTAGATTTTCGTTACCTTAGAATTGTTGTATATAAAAAAATGAATAATTTCATATTTTTAACAAACATTGTTCAACTTGTACGCATTATATGTGATGCCATTTTCCTCGAATAAAAAAAGTTACGCTATATATTTTGTGAATAATGTAATGTCCGATCCAAAACTTTTCTTCTTTTTTCTACAGCCATAATAACAAATACTAAGTTGTACAAAGGAGAAAAAATTACAAATTAAACTAATGATATGAGCTACCGCGTGAAGCATCAAATAACAGGCTAAATATATTAAATAAATGATTAATATAAAACACTTTTCATTTTTAAAATTTTCCCTTAATGCATGAACAGTTTTTTTTTTTTTTTTTTTTGGTAATTACATATATGTCAAACAGTAGCCCACAACATGAGTTTGAATAGTACATTTTTACATAACTATGTACAACTTAGTTAGAACCTATTTGTTGTTATGAATGTTCAATTCACTATTGTCCTAGTGTAATTCTCCGCCTCAGTGTTGGCAGCACTGCAGCGGTAATGGGTGGCCGCGCATGGTCCACAATGGCCACTCGGCGCTGCTTGCAGCGCCATTGCGGCTTCATCGAGAACAGGTGGATATTAAAACGTAGGGTGAAGGGGGAAGAGGGAATTCTCTTGGGAGTACTGCGATTTAAATCTCGTTTTAAATTGGAACCACCGAATAGCCGGACGTACAGAAGCGCAGTTACCTCGTGTTCCCCGAACACTGGGTACCTAAAATCATAAAAAGCGACACCTGATTTTCGCGAAAAAGTTCCGTGTATTTCAGACCTCTGCATCCTAAGTGCGCACATGTTTATTGGCTGTGTGGCCTTGTGAGAGGACTTGGCTGTGCCACTCAGAGTTAAGTAACTCCCTTACTGAGTGTCTGTGATTCGTAGGTAGATATCAAATATGGGTAGGAGTTGAAATTATACAATAGTTGAAGTGAATCACAGGTGAAGTATTTTGAAAAACATCTTTGGAGGAGCTCTTATCACGAAGCTCAGAACGTAGGTAAATGACTGTAGGCTACATTCCTTTAGTTTGCTACGCTTTGCTGCGCAAACAAGGCGACACGAAACATCTATCGTACAAATAACAAACGACGACGCAACAGCACAGTAAAAGGGGAAACATATTTGAAGTCAGAGTTTAAACGCAACTTTATATTTATCAAGATATACATAAATCAGAATGCGTGGGTTGGCAGAACTTTACTATATCGTTCCCCCCCTTCAAAAATACAATACATAGAATATTTCTTTGAGCGTTATAAATTCTATCAATGATTTCCTATTTGTTGAATTATTTTTCTTGGTGCAAATTTAAAAGGTGTCCTGATATGTATAAGGCTAAATATTAAAAATATATACAACACACAAAACCTTGTATAAATATTAATACTGCAAGTATTATCTTTTAATACTGGCTATATAAGTATTAAATACAGAACGAGCACTGTGTGTTACTGTGTTTCCAACAACGCTATTAATACCATTTATGACATGTAGGCTATGGTAGCAAATTATTATTTTTCCAAATTTTGCAAAATTAACACTAGTTTAAAAATTTTTTACCAAAATTTTCAATTTCATCATAAGACTGACTCAATTTACATTAATACTTACTGATATAAAACAGCCTTGTTTAAAATTCTCTCTTTCCTGGACATTATAAATTACAAAAATTTACGTTAATTCTCTCAAATATGTTGTTTACTTTGCCATAATCTGATTTCATTAGAGATTTGTCACCGTTTTGGGCATTATTTATTAAAATTTTACCAATTCTGAACATGTTCTCTATAGATAACTTACTTTTGTTTAAAGAATCGTGCCCACTCTGTACAAATTCTCTAAATTCAAAATGATGCTACCATACTAAGGAAGGACCCAGGATCCATCTTGTATAACGAGCCTGAAGGTCGTTTAGTTACATATTTCAAGAATAAGGAACTTAACTGGCTCGATCCCAGCAGTTGACTTCCTTGAGGCAGACTCCGCGGATCGTTATGTACTAGTACGAAATACAGAAAATAAAATTGTCCAATCACAGCTCCACCAATCACCGAGGATGGAAAGTTCTCGTTTATCGACTTTTCCAGGAAAAGTATATGTAGGTGGCGCCGCCTATTTCGTAAATACCGCTGAACGCAGCGATCCGAGCGATGGTGCTGCCCTCGGTCGGTGCCTTGAAGAACTACAACCAGCCGTGCCAGATTGCTGTTCGGCAGTGACCTTGGTGGGCTCGCGCGCATGTGACCTTGCAGCGCAGCTCTCTTCCTTCGCGTGATGTTCCATTGGAGTTTTAGCCGCACCAACACGTACAAATAAGGTCAGTTAAAAACACGTAAACTGTCCACACTGTTATAATTCTCGATGACAGACTGTAAATGTATTTTCTAGGGTTGTGCGAAATTTAACTTTTTTCACACGAAATGAAAATTAAAATTTCTTACGAACTTTCGTGAAACTGAAACGAAAATGAAAAATAATTTCATAACAGCTCAGTCATTAACGAAACTTAAACGAATTTCATAACAATTTAGCAAGATGTTCATTATAACAAATTCATTGCAAAACCAACATTAAAAAAATGTAGGATATGGAGTATTTTACCACAGGGATTCATGGCTACATTTAAATTTCCATTTTTATGAAGTTATTTTAGCTACAAAATAATGAAAACAAACAAGATGATTTACAGACAAGAAATTCCTTTGCTGGTGCACTAAATGGACATCAAAATCGAGGATTTCCATCTCGTTGCAACTATACTCAAGCAAATTTCCTATTGAAACGACAATTAATGTTGTTATTTTTAGTTTGCGGTTCGCTATACCGAATATTCGCACAACCCTAGTATTTCCTGGCAGAAAACTTGGGTACGTGTAGAAACACGACCTGGCGCAGGTGAAATATGAGGCAGGTTCCACTCGGCCATCAGGATGGTTTTCTACAGCGAAAATGAGACCATACGTCTCAGGCTAAAACGCCTGCATTTCCAAATCATTTGCTTACAATTTATTGTAATCCTAATCTTTCAGAGGTCTTCTTGTACCGTTTGGGGCCAAGATAGCTGAGTGGTTAGAATGCTTGCCTCTCACCAAGGCGAATCGGGTTCAATACCTGGCCGGGTCACTACCGGATTTTTGCTCGTGGGAATCGTGCCGGACGATGCCGCTGGTCGGTGGGTTTTCTCGAGGATCTCTCGTTTCCCCCGCCCCATCATTCCAGCGCCGCTCCATACTCACCTCACTTCACCCTCATCGGCTCTCAAGACACCGATGTTAAGAGCCGCCCAAATCTCCTCACTCACTAACTCACTTGCTCACTCATTCTTGTACCGATCGTGTTTTACTGTCTATACTGTCGGCATAAAATTACCTTTATTCTATCTTTATCAACCCCTTAAACCCTTTAACGTTTTCAGTCGAAAATAAATATATAATTGTAGGAGCTACATCAAACAAATCTTTTGTTTGGAACTGTACTGATATCCAGACGACGCTTTGTCTTACATCGGGACCAATATACATATATCTGTGCTTTATGTTAGTGGCAGCAGCGGTTTATGAGTCTACGGGACATAATGTAGTCTCAGTAGAGAATGGCGTCTCCCACATGTAGGGAAGCTTTCTGATTGGAGGTACGTTCTGCTGTGTACAGTCAGACCGCTCAAGTCACTTCATGTGCAACTTCCCACATGAAAGAAACTGTTAACCTACACACTAATATTCCACTCCAAGAGTTGCAAAAGAGAAGATTTTTGGTTTCAGAAGTATTTACGAATTGCTTGTAATAAATGACATGATGGAACCTACGAAAAGAATTTCTATTGGTTTGCGGCACCAGCAGAATCCAATAATAAAATTTTACTGTGCTAGCAACAGCCAATAGCATTAGCTAGGAATATGGAGCTGTTCGTATTGGTCTTCTCTTCTGATCTTGTACAGCACTGATCATGATTTCACCTGTTTTGCAACACGTCATCCGTGAACTAGTATACTCGGGATAATATGATAAGGGGTTAAAAAGGTGTTTGAAATTATTATTTATGCCTTGCCATGCCAAAAATTCCGTAAAATCCTATGATAAAAAATTTGCAACAAAACAAATGAGGAAAAACACATTTTTCGTGCACCATTCTCCTTAAATCTCTCGACGTAAATATCCAGTCATTCCAAAGACACTTTCTTTTCAATATAGACCTGCAACCACAGGACAGCAACCCGCTCCCAAAAAAAAAAACTGAGAAGGCTCTACACTATAGAGGTCTTCAGGCTATTAAACATTGTTAATAATCGAGACCGACAAAAAAATTTACATAAAAATAGGCAGTAGCCCAAAGGGACCTATTCCTTCCAAACCGTTAGGAAAAATTTCCCTCACAGTAGAAGCCTGATGTCTTGAGATGGCCAGGCCCCGGACGGATGACGTCAAACCACATAGTAATACACTAAACTATGAGAATAGGGGTAATTATACTGTTGACAGTGCCAGGTGAATATTTTAGTTTATTTCCATACATGTTGATTAATTCGTGAAAAAAATCTCCACTTCCCCGACTCGAAATTAAATTGCAATTTTTAAACTCCAATCATTTTAATGGGAAGATTTTATGAGAACAACATGTTTTGTAGCCGTTATTAGTTTAATTAACTACATTTAAAACATATATTCTCATTAAAATTTCAATGTAAATATTAATCATTTTGGAAACACGTGTTATCTAGAGATTTATCGTTACTTCTAAGATACTTTTTTATCATATTTGATATTAACTAGTGGTTTAGCTCAACCTTAAAGCGCCAATACTGTCTTTCGAATCAGTTATGATGTAAATTTAATTTTTCATGACTTACTCCAGCTGTAGTCCGCCTGTCGAAATATAATTCTATTTATTCTTTACAAACATTCACACTGCACTCTTGCCGACCCTGAGTAAACCGTTTGTACGTAGGTACTCTTGGAATTTAATTACTTCGCAG
This sequence comes from Dryococelus australis, assembly GCA_029891345.1. NCBI lineage: Eukaryota > Metazoa > Arthropoda > Insecta > Phasmatodea > Phasmatidae > Dryococelus > Dryococelus australis. Next base: position 111,750,877 of record CM057005.1, read on the forward strand.
CGTTTAACTTAATTCGCTTTACTTGCGTCCAGCTTGCAGGCGTTTAACCTAGATTAGGGCCACCTGTTTGTCGCGAGAAGATTTGTGCTTTGGATAGACTTTAAGATTCTACGTGCACACAAGCAGGTATCATTTGGCTATTGCCCTGGTGTCTGCGTGAGGATACATTATATATTTGACTGGGCCTATAGGAATTAAGTTACTCCGTCACTGAAGTTCCGTGATTGGCTGACAGACACCTAAGAAGCGTGAGAGCTCAAACCATCCAACCACGTAATTGTTTCTGAACTAAAGTATTTTCCAGGACAAATAGTCGTGGAGTTATTTCGCGAAAAACAGGTGTTCCGAAGCTTAGGAGTCATATCGTCCAACAGCACTTTGCATAAATGACTGAGCTGGGTAGTTTTGGGCAGCGGTTCGCCCATTCACTAGCCGTGTCCACAATCGTGAACAAGTTGCATATGAATGATACTTATGACCGGTGCTGTACATAGTAAGGACTCCCAGTGCCCAGTCTTCCTTGTGGTGCACACTGAGAAATTATTCGGAAAGTTACCATACCAGTGTATACACTTAGTGAGAAAGCAGGAATGGCAATATTTGGCCCTATACCTTCATTGTAGCGTAGTGTTCCTACATTAGCTCAGGAAACAGTCAAATTCATAGAGAAGTTCCCAACTTTGTAAAGTAGCACAGCTTAATATTCCCATACCTGCAGCTTGATGTGTTGTATTACTATCATACAGTGTATAGGTAGAGACCTGAAAAATTCACGAGTTCGATGACCTGCAGACTAGACTCTACAGACGTATGTACAAACATGCCGATATCAACTGCACATTGTTTATCTTCTGTCACAGTGGAAGGCGACAATTGGGCATAATTCTCTAGGAGGTGTGGACCAATGGCTACCGTTATATAAATGCATGTGTTTTGAATTCTAGCTTGTCCTGAAATGAATCCGCGAATTATTCAGATCTCTATGTATAGATTAAAAACTTCCATTACAGTTATGGAGTTTACCAGAAATTTTTTTGCGGTGTGGACATTTCTACACCTCTCTACCTCTCTCTCTCTCTCTCTCTCTCTCTCTCTCTCTCTCTCTCTCTGGCATAAATGTTTAACCCATTAACATATTATACAGAATATACTCGTTCACGAATGAAGTGTTGCGAAACAGAGGAAATCATAGCCGTTTCTGTACAAGATCAGTAGAAAAGACCAATACAAGCAGCGTCATTTTCCTGTCCAATACAATTGACTGCTGCTAGTACATTATTGGTTCCTGCCGGTACCGTAAACAAATATAAATTATTTTCATAGGTTCCATCATGTCAGTTATTACAAGGAATTTGTAAGCACTTCTCAAACAAAAAATCACCTCTTTGGCAACACCTGGAGCGGAAAATTAATGCGTAAGTTAAGGAGTTAATTTGATAAAGGCTATTCTCGATATAAAAAGCAGTATTGAAATGAACCTTAGAAAATGTCGCTGCTCCGGCCTGTGTATGTATTTAATGGGTGCACTGATTGACATTGGCCCAGTAAAGTTGGTAATGATGGATGGTAAGTAGTTCCATATCTTAACGTCGAATAAAAAGTGTTGGGTAACAATTTGTGACAACTTAAATTATTTCTTCCGCTGTCTTTTTAATGTATCGAAGTGTAAGAATGAGCAGATTTTTAGAATATTTTCTTTCCTAATAATTTCATAATTTCACTTGACAGGCGAATGAATAAAGTGCTGAGGCCCAAGGCAATATTAATTTTTATAAGTCGGAAGGCTACACAATGTGTACACAAGTAGATCTTCTTAAGCAGGACTTTCAAAAGTTCTCACTTTATTGTGAACAGCCTATATCATCGAGTACGCAGTACGTTGTTCAAAGGCTGCAAGTCAAATACTGAACAGAAGTACAGGACTGCCCAAAAAAACTACGCGATTGCAATGCTTTAACTCAGAAATTTATTCAAGGGTGGGGGATGTGGCAGTACCCCGAGAAAATCCGCAAACCAATGGCAACGTCCACCACACCACCTTTGTCGCCTTAGTAAGAGACGAGTAGTCTACCCACTGGGCCACCGCGGCATCTCGCCAAACATATGTTTAGATATTAGGTTATAGTAATTTGCGTCCGAGAACCACCACATTACTTACATTTCGAGGCAGTTTTCGCTAACTGTAACTGAGCCACTTGTTGTGATGAACAACAACAAGACTGCGGAGGAGTACCTTCTGCAACTCCAACCCAGACGCGATTGAATAACATGTTGTGATGAACAACAACAAGACTGCGGAGGAGTACCTTCTGCAACTCCAACCCAGACGCGATTGAATAACATGTTGTGATGAACAACAACAAGACTGCGGAGGAGTACCTTCTGCAACTCCAACCCAGACGCGATTGAATAACATGTTGTGATGAACAACAACAAGACTGCGGAGGAGTACCTTCTGCAACTCCAACCCAGACGCGATTGAATAACATGTTGTGATGAACAACAACAAGACTGCGGAGGAGTACCTTCTGCAACTCCAACCCAGACGCGATTGAATAACATGTTGTGATGAACAACAACAAGACTGCGGAGGAGTACCTTCTGCAACTCCAACCCAGACGCGATTGAATAACATGTTGTGATGAACAACAACAAGACTGCGGAGGAGTACCTTCTGCAACTCCAACCCAGACGTGATTGAATAACATGTTGTGATGAACAACAACAAGACTGCGGAGGAGTACCTTCTGCAACTCCAACCCAGACGCGATTGAATAACATGTTGTGATGAACAACAACAAGACTGCGGAGGAGTACCTTCTGCAACTCCAACCCAGGCGCGATTGAATAACATGTTGTGATGAACAACAACAAGACTGCGGAGGAGTACCTTCTGCAACTCCAACCCAGACGCGATTGAATAACATGTTGTGATGAACAACAACAAGACTGCGGAGGAGTACCTTCTGCAACTCCAACCCAGACGCGATTGAATAACATAGTTGTTTGTTACTAACGAATTGCAATGGAGTCATGAAGCAAATATTCGAGTTTTACAGCAGGGTTTGTTGGTGCAGCATAAGAGTTCGCCCAGCAGAAATTTAAGACACATTTTATTAATATATGCGGTATCTAATTATGTTGTACTTCAAAAATTACATAGTTAAAGTTTTTGTGTTTTAAACTAACACGACCAGGATTAGTTGTCTCAGGTCATTTTTGAGGTACTAATGTAGCCTTATAGAAAATATGAACTATGTTTGTGGACACGAGCTACATATTAATTGTGAAAATATTTATGGAAATGAAATTTGCTATTTGGCAGCGTCTTTTAATGAGAAGACAATATCTTATCTAATTGGGCCAATCTGATTTCAGTGACTCCAACAACCAACGCCATGATTCGCAAACTGACTCCAAGATGCGATACAATCAAAATCATACAATCACGAAAGTGGATCTGAAATACATTTTTTGGATTACAACTAGTCGCGGAATATTTTCACGAAGAACAAATGCCCCTCGACATAGTACTAAACTAAAAACTCGTTAAATGAGTATTTTACATAAATCGACGAACATTCTGCACTCTGCAGTAACTTCCGCCAGCAACCTTACATTGTACTCAAATTAGAAAAGTTGTTTTAATCATCCTGCTAGAAGAATCACTTGTAGGACTACAATACATTTCTTGTAAAAAATACGATAACTCACTTGTAGTCATATAGTTGTAATATTACATATTATACAATTTATCGTACACAGTTATGAAATTAAAATATAATTATTTATATAGTACTGCGGAGGTAAACTAGATATTCAATAGTATGTTCGGTTCGACACAAAACAATTTGCGCGAGGGAAAATACACACAGTTGCATGGTCGTATGAGGCTTGCTTTCCTAGGACTAAAAGGCAAGGAAATTTTTACACACAAAAATGTTATAAGAAGGATTTTAAAAGTATTTTTTTATTATTATTATTTAATAACACATCAGTTAAAAGTAGGTTCATTTGTGTAAGTTAAATTCTTATCTCAGAATGAAATACAGTAAAATTTATTTAAAAAGTTCCCTTTTGAAAAGTTTTCCTAATAATAAGTTTGCATAATTTGGCAACTTATCTATAAATCCCACAATAATTTGGCTCTCTTGAGAAGTTTCCTCAGTTAACAAGCCTTAATTTTTCAGCCCCTGTGGAAACTTCTTAAGAATGTAGTTTGTTGCAGTGACTTTGAACTTGAAGCTATCAGTATAAACATTTTGTAAATGTAAAAGGCCTACAAGCTGGGCTCTTATAATATTGCAAAGAATAAATTTCATATGTGCTTTTATTGTATTTTTACAAATGCTTATATTTGTACAAAGAACTCGGTAAATTTTACAAAAAATTTCATTGCATTAAATTAAAACTTCAATCGTAAAATTATTGCAATACTTTTCAGGCCAGTTGTAACTGGAATGTGCGCAATTTCAAGGAGTGATTACTGATTTGTTTTTATCAAATATTAACTAAATTTAAGTAACAACATAAAAATTGTCTTAGTAATGTAAAGTGCGCTACTTGGGAGAGTAAACAGTATGCGATTACTACGAAACAACATATTTTGTAATTACAAACGAAAGTGTTATTGAAAGTTTGGAGAAAAATATTTTTCCCTGTCTGTTTTGTACTCACTAGTAATATGTATTTGCTCGGCCTTACACAAACCTGTATTTTGTTCAGTCAGGCATACCTGTTTCTCTCTATGAAACCCTTTCGAACACACTGCTCATGTTTAAGCGAACCGAATCATCGGAGAAAAGGGAAAATAAATGAATAAAATACATTACGATCTGAAACGTAGATGACCATAAATATTTTTTTCCCCTGGCCATAATCCTGATGGAGCCACTGTATCATCCTGTGGCTTGCCAGTATGTGCAGGTGACATGAGGCAAAAAGGCAGCTTGGTGAGGGAGGGGGTGGTGGTGTGCGGGGAGGCGGGGCGGTTTAAAATGTGTCGCCGTAGCGAACTAAACCAGTACCTGTTATCGCGGATTACGCCGGTAATGCAGCCTTGATTCCATTCCCATCAAGTCGGCGCGGCCCGAGGGCGGGATTAAGAGGCGAACTGGGGTTCCTACGGCCGAGTGGAGGGGTAGTAGGGTAGGGGGAAGCACTCGCCTGGACCGGAACCCCCTCGCTCCCTCTACTATTCTCCGGGGTCGATTAATTCTCCCATCAGGTTGCAGTTCTCTCACGGTCGCGCGCGCAGGTCCACAGCAGAGGGAGGGGGGGGGGGGCTTATCTTCTCAAGACAACAAGGTGGAGTCTGACGTCACGGCGCTGTCCTGAGCTCTCGAAACGAACAACTTCACAAGGGAGAAGTAGATGCGGCTCATCCTTGGGAATGTACATACATACAGCGCACTCTTAACAGTCAGTCATTGGGGTAATCCTATTCCAAACATTGGCATGACCGGAGTGGTCTGAGTATGCATCGGACCACCCGTGGAGAGATTTGGGCGGCTATTAACATCGAGGTCTTCAGAGCCGATGAGGGTGAAGCGAGGTAGGTATGGAGCGGCGCCGGAATGCAAGGTTACGGGAAACCGCAAATCCCCGAGAAAATCCGGGTGCGGTCCAGCCGAGAATCTAGCCCAGTGTGCCTTGGTAGGAAGTGAGTAGTCTAAATTACTTCCCGCTCGGAAATGTGGAGTGAATATGAGGTAGAGGGATCACTCTGTCCGCGCAAAACCATTCTCCGTGTCGCTGCTTTCCTGCCAACACTCCTATCATAAATGACATGGGTAGGATTTGAAGTTAGAGCACTGTTTATGTAAACAAGTGCCTTGTGATGTTAGTACACTTCCTCCAACCTATTTATAACGCCTAGTAAGAAATAGTTCTCATGCAAAATATGATTACACTGAGTGCGAGGCACGAATGCGGTTCGTTGTCAGCTCGGTGTACTTTTACAGACTCGGTTAGGCTTTGTTTACACGAGGAGGAGGAATATCCTGGAAATAGAAGTTTAGCAGGGCTTCAGAGGAGTGTGTGCTAACAGTGAATGCGCACAAGAGGGCATCCCTAGTGTGTGCTAGGACACTCACAGGACAGGACCGCCGTTATATACAAGGGTTAGTTGTCCGTGAGCTTCGTTCAAGGGGTTGTTCCTGTCACTTAGCAACGTGCCAGGGGGCTGTCATAGCAAGCCGAAAACCGCCCTTGTTTGCCTACACGTCACGTCAATCAACCCTCCCTGGCCAGGGTGTTGATCTGTCACTGTGTCCCTGACGCACGAGGGAAAACCACGCCCACAGCTACCAACTCTTGCGAGGTGAAGTCCCTAAAGCAGTAACTTAAAATTAATCAGAAAATCACCGGGTTATAATCTTATTATAATTAAAATCATATTTACACATAATGCATTTAATATTTGTTTTCATAAACAAGAAGAAATGTTACACTGTATATTTTTGTACCGTTTCCCAAACATTTAATTTGAAAGTAGTTTCCATAAATTTCCTTATAACACAATCTGAATTATAGTATAATTTCAACGCACTGTTTAAGAAGCATACTAAATACTTTATATAGCTCCATTGACCTATTTACAACAAATTTTATGCCTACAACACTTGCTTATTCAAATTCATCATTAGTTATACAACAGTAAAAATTTCGGAGAATTATTTGTAAGAAATACAAAACATATCATCGTGTTCTTACTATTGATCGTTGAAGTTTCTTGACGCCATATATATGTATATATACATATATACCGCTGACAGAGTTTAAAATAATAAAAATTAAATGCCAGAGTATCTTATATAAAATTATTTAATTTCATATTCACCAGATATACGTACAAATGTAAAGTATAATCAAGCTGTATAAATTACATACTTTAAATAATTTTCAAACGTAGAGGTTCCAAAAAACAGTTTCATTACTTTCCGCAGAGGAGTGCCAATACAACCGTATATAAAACATGTGATACGCATCTCAAGATATTCACATACTCCCGCCAGGTGTACGTAATATACAGCGGGGTGTGAACATCCCTGAAGACACAAAACTGCAATAATCTGATAGTAGGAAAATATCTCCAGTCTTCCTTAAATTCACCAGGTTTGTCCTTAGTGTTTTACTTTTAGACGTGTCTGATATGAGATTTGGCCAACAGACAATATCACACAGTATAGTCTGTTCATGTTCAGGCCTTAGTTACTTTTCCCTTCCAGCAATTTAATTTTTTTGCAATATTTTTAAACAAATATTGCCATGTAAGTAATCAACACAGTGTGAATATTCCACCGCACTCGGAAGTTTACGTCCAAGACTACAATAAAATTTATTTGTTGACTATTTTTCCAAATGAGACGGTTTAAGAAATGCTCACTTTACCGTGAATAGCCTATACTTAAGAATGGAGACGTTAAACTGCGGATTACATTGCGAACTCGAGCCATACGTGCCCAATAATATGTCCTCACCGCCTATCGATATGACGGACCTTCGTTCACCAATCAGCTCGTGAAGACTTATATACCAGGCGGTAGCCCGACCAATAGAGAATTAACAATAACGTGATGTAGCCAATCAGATCCAAGGTAGAGCTTCGCGCGTCCAGTGAGCGGCTGAGTTCGCTTGCATCAGCAACATCATGTCGCTCATGTCAAGCTGGGTTTACAATAGCAAAATTAAGCATTGAATTATTCGTTACGTCGTTTACAGAAGAACTGAAGACGTGCTATCTTACGTATTCATTCCCAATTGAAGTTCGCAGGTCGTGTGAATGGTTGCGATTTCCAAAAACGTAAAAAAAATTAACAAAACTTTATTTCTTAATGAAAACTTGTAAAACGACGACAAATCAGAAAGAGCAGTCGGAGTTGCTGGCGAGAAATTGTTATTTTCAGTGAAGTACGTATAACAAATATTTTAAAGGCATGTTTATGATTATATTTGTTCACGAAAAGAAGCTGCCCTGATATAAAACATCTGCTTTGAAGTATGCTATAGTCAAGTATGGTTGGGTTATACAAGGTTAGGTACGAAACAAAAGTAAACAGAACTGGCTTGTAGCAAGTCTTCATTGGCTAGACTTAAGAGTTATCAGGTGGTACTAAAGTCTAGAAGTTCTAGCAGATCTGAATTACCAGTAAACCAAAGTGTTGAGGCTTCTTGTGCCACAGATGCGGATGATCAATGTTAAAAGTTTATCAAAGGGAAAATATTCGCCACTAGATAAGCGCTAATGTCGGCGTGGTATAGACTGTTCACGATAAAGTGAGCTCTTTTGAAATTAACCTTAGAAAAAAATCACTACTCCTATCTGCATATATTTTAATGGGTGCAATGAGTGACATTAGCCCAGTAAAGTTGGTAACGGTGATGGGGAAACTAACTCCATATATTAATGTCGAATAAAAAGTGTTAGGCAACCATTTGTGATAGCTTAAAATTATTTCTATCGCTTTATTTTTTTGAAATACATTGACGTGTAAAAATAGGCAAATTTTTACAGTGTTTACTTTTCTAATAATTTAATGGTTTCACTTGACCGACGCATGAATAAAGTAACGAGGCTCACAGCTATGTTAATTATACATAAGGCGGAAGAACACACAACGTGTATACAAGTAGATCTTAAGCAGGACTTTAAAAAGTGCCAATTTTACCTTGAATAGCCTATACCAGACTTTTTCTATTTTAAACGTTAGAAAAGAGGATAAATGCAATATTAATTAAAATATAAAATAACTTCGTAAGCTAGAAAAATATTTGTCTTTTATTATTCACGTAGTTAAAAATTTTAATTGAAAGTTACCTTTTGGAACAATGCGCACCTAGCGGTGGAAAATGTCCGTATGCACAACTCTCCCATAAGAAATTTCGTTATGTTAATAACCTCAGTAGAACAAACCTTAGTTCAGGAACGTAGCTTATACTGAAGGCTTCTTCGCAGTTATCGAATCAAAACTTTGAAAAATCACCCACTCCATGTATGAAGTATTCATTCGGTTGTTTCACATATACCGTGTAACAAGCGTTTTATACTTGTGTAAACATAAACGTAAATTATTTTTGGTTAAACTATACTTTACTGGCATGTATCTACAAATTAAAATATTTATTTTATAGTCAATAACACCAGGGAGTAAATAGGTGTGTTGGTAATATTTAGTAAAAAATAGCTCTCATGCAAAATAATATTAAAGTGAGTGGGCGCGCATGAATGCGGGTGCGCTGTTCGGTTGTTGTAATTCGCTTGACTTGGTTAAGCTCTGTTTGCACGAGGCGGAGGAATATCCAGGAAGTTGTATTGTAGCAGGGCTTCACACAAGTTGGACGTAAGCAGGAACTGAATATACTCCCCTATTCCGTGACGATACTTTGAAATCACCAGATGTGGTGAGTAGATCACAAAGTTGGCAACTCCGAACGCGCGTTTAATTATTTCCACGGCTGGGAACGTCCATCTAGGCCGCATCCCGGCATCATGGATTATTCACGAGGCGCTACGTTGGAGATGTGTGTAGGTGCGTTGTTGGTGTTAGGTTTTTGGGGAGAAGTGGGGGGGGGGGACCAAACGGACGCAAAAACAACGAGGTACGGACGTGGCCGCACTCAACGAGCATTATGGCAGCGGCCAATCATCAAATCGTGACAGAGGCAATTTCAATCACGCGTTGGCCGGAGCCGCAATTATCCCGCATTCAGAGGTTATGTCCGCCACGTAGCACTAGAGGCGACGATAAAAAAAACACACAAAAAAAGTTCCCCTTAGGAAACCTGTAGGATTCCACTGCATTCAACATTTACTACTTTTTGTGTTTAAAATAAATAAAGGAACGTGCAGAATCTACAAACAACAACTGAACGACTCAACAGAGAGAAAAAAAAGAAAGCTATAAAATATTGGGTTGTAGCCTACGTGCTGCCAGAACTAATTCACTGTTTAAAAAGTTGCCACTAGACCTTTAGAAAAAATACGTTACATATGTACACGTGTGAGGGTTCACAAATGTAATATATTTTGTCGTGGGCAATATGAATATTTATTTACAATGAAAATGTACGTGATCAATAATGAAGCTAAAAGCCTGGCTGCGGCAAAACCACGTTGGAAGAGTAAGTTCGCGGTCATTTCCAGTCGTGTGAAGTTTTCAGAACATAAATTAGAACAATATTGTAATATTTGCACGTTCATAAACCAGTTCGTGCCCGTGATCATTTTGCACGTACGAGACACAGAATCAAGAGAAATAATTAGGGTCAACCATCACGCATGCCAACTGGTGCGCCTGTTATATCATTGCCAACGTTTCTGAGAGAAAATGTTAGCAAATTGCTACATCAAAATCACATGAGAGAAATCTTTAAATAATATACGATAATATTAAAACAAAACTGCATAATATCGTTTTCTTAAAATTCTAAACATATCGAATACTATTCACTGCAATTTTCCCTTTTCAACGTGCATACTATAATATATGCCACATCCTCTCCTTTCCCAATTAGATCTTACTAACCAGAAAACCATCAAGGAGCCATTGTCTAAACTTGTAGACTTGTCTTACTGTGTAACATCCTCCAGTTTCACCTGATTTTTAAATATTTTTTGTGAACGCCTGCATAACCACTTTTCGAATAACCGTTTGAAATCTCGTAGCCTAGATATAATCCTCAGTCTGACTGTGAGAGTTATGAAAGAAAGAAAGTGCTTCTTCTGAGTTCTTTACACGTGCCATCAGATATTACAAGAGAAACTCTTAAACTGTGTTGCGTCACAAGTGTCACATTTGGCCACGAGAATATTTTAAGAAATATTCAGTTCCCTATATAGCCTTCGTTAAGTTTGTAACTCTGGCCAGTTGAAATATAACGCAGGGTTAATGTCGCAATATATAAATGTAAAGGTAAGATCAGGTAACAGTTTACCACAGTTGTATGATCGCAAAAAAAAACAAAAAAAAAATGTAAATACTGTGTTTTATATCATCATTTTCATTTTCAACATAATATATACTAATTAAAATATTATGTTAGAAAACCCATTATTTACTAATTGACGTCAAACTCATCTAAAAAGTTCATTGACTAAAAGTAAAACATTGGTATTGAATTGTGAATCAATCTCGCACATATTGGTCCTGCTCGTGTGAACATTCTACTGTTACGTTCTATACTCAGTGCTTATGTTTTCTGACTGGGAATCCAGTATCTGACCTACGATGTGTGCATATGGTATTTCATAGTGAATCCACCATAATTGCAGAAGAGGCACTCGGCGCTGAGGTTGCACTAAGGCTGCAGGAATAGCTCGCCAGCTCCAGGTCAGCTAGTCTCACAGCGAGTCAGCCGGAGATCAGGCGCCTTCTCAAGACAGCTGATAGCAGAGGAGGAGGTGTGCCTGTCCCGAGGGAAATAACAAGAACTGGAGGTGACTATGTGGCTGAATATCCTCCGGCCTCGACCTGCGCCGGAAGTGCTAGCGCCTCGATTACGTCCACTTGTGGAGGTAACCAGCACGTAGATTTGGAGTCACCCGAGACTAGACGAGGTGGCCAATTACAACACGCCTCTTCTACACTTTTTTACTAACTGCATGTTTTTTTTTTAAATCTTCCTGGGATTTCTGATACTCTTTTAGCGATAATTCTGCACCATTCTGCAGAACAACCATCGTTTATGGCAGTCGTCTGAAGTTTTAAAATGAGGAGTTGTCCAATGTGGCGCCCAAACTTTTCATGCTTTAGCCCTGAAACAAATATGGCTTCTGTGCTTACTTTGGCAAGCCATCGATATTCATGGTCTTCCTTTGTACTGCTTCTAATATTACGAACTGTTTCTTATACTCTTTCCCCGACATTTACGGGGACTGCGGTGGTGTAGTGGTTAGACTGCTAGCTTCCCACCCTGGCGAACCAAGTTCGAATTCCATAGGGGTCGCTCCTGGATTTTTGCATGTGGGGAATCGTGCCGGCCGATGACGTTAATCGGCTGATTTTTTCGGGGATATACTTATTTTTCCACCTTTGCATTTTGGCTCTGCTCCATACTCACCTCACCTAACCTGATCTGAGGACCTCGATGATAACAGCCACCCAAATCTCTCTGCTCTTCACTCTGTATGCGAGATGTAAAGTCCTGCCAGAATATCTTCTTTGCACTTACTGGCAAATAGATATAAAACACGATTCCACGATCACTTTGGTAGGATGTCCCCTCTTTAACTTCAATCCCATCAGGCAAAAACGATAGTAAAATATATGTCAAACCTAGTATAATTACCTAAGAAGCTTAATTTTTATTAAAATCTCGCGTAAAAGTTTTTCTTTCTAAACAACAACGAAAAACAAATAATTGAACTATTACTGAACATATTAAAAAACATCTACAACAAACAACACATCACAACAGACAACAGAAACATATTTGCTGCGAGTTGAGTTGAGTTGTGTGTTGTACTTTGGGTGTTTTTTTTTACTATATGTCGTGATGCTTTCATTATTTTTGTTTTTCAGAGTAGCAAGAAAGCAGTACATATTTTTTTTTTGTTAAAACTGCGTTTTTTGAGGTTTTAACTATGTGAGACTCCTGTTTTATATCTACTCCGGTAAAAAGCAAGACTCCAGTATGACGAAGACTTGACAGCTACAAGACTCCAGTGTGACGAAGGCTTGACAGCTACAAGACTCCAGTGTGACGAAGACTTGACAGCTACAAGACTCCAGTGTGACGAAGACTTGACAGCTACAAGACTCCAGTGTGACGAAGACTTGACAGCTACAAGACTCCAGTGTGACGAAGACTTGACAGCTACAAGACTCCAGTGTGACGAAGGCTTGACAGCTACAAGACTCCAGTGTGACGAAGACTTGACAGCTACAAGACTCCAGTGTGACGAAGACTTGACAGCTACAAGACTCCAGTGTGACGAAGACTTGACAGATACAAGACTCCATTGTAATGAAGACTTGACAGCTACAAGACTCCAGTGTGACGAAGACTTGACAGCTACAAGACTCCAGTGTGACGAAGGCTTGACAGCTACAAGACTCCAGTGTGACGAAGACTTGACAGCTACAAGACTCCAGTGTGACGAAGACTTGACAGCTACAAGACTCCAGTATGACGAAGACTTGACAGCTACAAGACTCCAGTGTGACGAAGACTTGACAGCTACAAGACTCCAGTGTGACGAAGACTTGACAGCTACAAGACTCCAGTGTGACGAAGACTTGACAGATACAAGACTCCATTGTAATGAAGACTTGACAGCTACAAGACTCCAGTGTGACGAAGACTTGACAGCTACAAGACTCCAGTGTGACGAAGACTTGACAGCTACAAGACTCCAGTGTGACGAAGACTTGACAGCTACAAGACTCCAGTGTGACGAAGACTTGACAGCTACAAGACTCCAGTGTGACGAAGACTTGACAGCTACAAGACTCCAGTGTGACGAAGGCTTGACAGCTACAAGACTCCAGTGTGACGAAGGCTTGACAGCTACAAGACTCCAGTGTGACGAAGACTTGACAGCTACAAGACTCCAGTGTGACGAAGACTTGACAGCTACAAGACTCCAGTGTGACGAAGACTTGACAGCTACAAGACTCCAGTGTGACGAAGACTTGACAGCTACAAGACTCCAGTGTGACGAAGACTTGACAGCTACAAGACTCCAGTGTGACGAAGGCTTGACAGCTACAAGACTCCAGTGTGACGAAGGCTTGACAGCTACAAGACTCCAGTGTGACGAAGACTTGACAGCTACAGGATGTTGGTTACTGATGGGAAGGGGGGAGGGTGTAGTAGACTTTGGCGCCGAGCAACACTTGGAAATCAAGTTGGTAGCGGTGGAAGTGGCCTAGGGCAACACGTACGACGAGGTCGTGTCAAGTGCCGCCACGTACAACAACCTCTCAACAAAACAAGGACATGTTGAAAAGAAACTTACGTCAAGTGGAATACCCTTCCCTCTCTACTTTCCTTCCGCACGTAGAGTCTTGTCTCAGCGCTCGATTGGTCTATAGTGACGTCACAGAGTGTAAGGGGCCATGGTGGTATACTGGTCAGACTACTAGCCTTCCGCGCGGGGTCGCTCCTGGTTTTTCGCGTGTGAGAATCGTGCCGGGCGATGCCACCGGTTGGTGGGTTTTCTCGGAGATATCCCGTTTCATCCGCCCTTGCATTCCCGCGCTGCTTCATCCTCGCCTCACTTCATGCTCACCGGCTCTCAAGACCTCCTTGTTAAGAGCTGTTCAAATATCTCCACACACACACACGCGCGCGCTCTCTCTCTCTCTCCTCTCTCTCTCTCTCTCTCTCTCTCTCTCTCTCTCTCTCTCTCTCTCTCTCCACAACTGCACAGAATAGAGGAGTACACAGAAGGCAAATGTTGTGGCGACTCTTTTGATGTAAGCGAACGCGGTCGTGCGAAGCTGTTTAAACTGGTTCTTGGGTCTGATTGGTCGTGAGAAGCTGTTTAAACTGGTTCTTGGGTCTGATTGGCTGTTGCGCGCAGTGGAATATTCGCTATTTGTCGGACTTCCATCAGTAAGGTTATTCTCCAGGAACTGATTGCCGAACAATATACCGGGATATTGTTGGCAGGTGTGGCTGCAATTCGCAACACATCACCATTTAACCTCTGTATTTGGAAGTACTCTATAGCGATAAGGTTTTAAGAGGGATAGTTAGCCGCCATATTGCATTTATTTAAAAATACTTTCGACATATATTTGAGATTCACTTGTAAAAATGTGACTTTGTAACTGCAAAGAACATTATATATGTGTATAAAACGAAGTTCCCTGACTAGCTGACTGACACACTCATCAACGGCCTCTCCGCCATGTTGCAGACACTCATCGAGAAAGGATTACTCTTGGTATGAATAATTAATTTGTAATTGCTAATTACTTATTATGCAATTATTCATCACGCAATTAAAAATGAATTACTGCGATGGGTATCGAACCGCGAATCGACTCATCAACCCTCCTGCTCCAACCCTAGACTTTCCCTAACCTCTCACCTTAAAAAATAATTTTTTAATTACCTTGAAAAGGTCTCGAACCAAGGATCTATGTCTCATTCCTACAGTCCCCCCTAACCCCTCACCTTCGCCTATACCCTACACACCTCAGTCTTCTCATCGCTTGTTGACCACCGAAGTGTGAAGACCTTTCCTGCACCTGGCCCCTCTCTCCCCTTCACCAATTCCCCATCATTCCATCACCAGAGCTCAGCCACTCGCCAGACACCGGAGAGTCAACATCAATCCTCCCCAAATGTCACTTGCGTCGTTGTTACTGCCACTGCCAACTTCCAATCACAGCACACCTCTCCAGGAAGGAGGGGTATGCCGATAACTGTCAGGGGCAACCCATCAACAGCCCGTCCTCAATCAACGGTCAATTACAGCACACCTCGTAGGGAAAGACAGGTTTGGGAGGGTCAATGAGGAGATGGCCAACACAGCACAGGACAGAGGAGTGACGGGAGGGAGGGGTAGAGGGGTGCACTAACAGTTGGGAGAGAGGGGGGAGGGAGACAGGACATAACCTCGCTATTATCAACCCATCAACAGCCCGTCCTCAATCAACGGTCAATTACAGCACACCTCGTAGGGAAAGACAGGTTTGAGAGGGTCGATGAGGAGATGGCCAACACAGCACAGGACAGAGGAGTGACGGGAGGGAGGGGTAGAGGGGTGCACTAACAGTTGGGAGAGAGGGGGGAGGGAGACAGGACATAACCTCGCTATTATCAACCCATCAACAGCCCGTCCTCAATCAACGGTCAATTACAGCACACCTCGTAGGGAAAGACAGGTTTGGGAGGGTCGATGAGGAGATGGCCAACACAGCACAGGACAGTGGAGTGGCGGGAGGGAGGGGTAGAGGGGTGCACTAACAGTTGGGAGAGAGGGGGAGGGAGACAGGACATAACCTCGCTATTATCAAATGGCACTTTTGCCACTCTTGCACTTTCAGTCTCGGAAGCCCTTGCTCACACTACTACCATTATACTATCCTCTTCAAAGCATGGCTATATAAATACCTAAAATGTAATTTCATGTTTTTTATAAATACATTACCCAAGAAGGTGAACATGTTAATTACTATGGGCACTTGTTTTTCGAGAAAAGATTTCAGGACAAGTTGTGTTCCAGCGCACTTTAGTTCAGAACCACTTTCGTGACTGGAATATTTTGACAGTCACGCGTCTTATCTATCTGCCCGCGAATCACGGACGATCTGTATCGGAGAAACTTAATTATTATCGGCTCACTCATGTAACAGACTGTCTTCACACAAAGACAAGCGGCCAGTAGTCAAATGAAAGCTGCAAGTGTACATATAGGGTATTGAAGTATTGCCTCCGCGTAAATCTTTTCGGGAATAACTGGTGGCTTTATTTATTACACATTGGAAGAGCCATGAACTTGAAGCTAGTTTAATTGCAGTTTGGAAATAAATTGTCTTTTGGATTCTTATACCAAATTTTCTTCCCTAGTCATTCTCAATACGGAATCAATAGTGGGATATATATCCTATAAATAGAGACCGTACCATTTCGCGTTATAAATCGTATCAAGCTAGACTCCACAGTCCATTTACACACTCGAAAGCAGAAATCACTCGTTCATTGTCTGCCGCCACAGACAGCACTCATTCTCCTGTTAGACCCGGCCACACGGAGTGAAGCTACCATAATGCCTAGTGTTTACTATTTGTTCTGAGTCCAGCAGGGGCAGTGTAGCATGCGCGAAGTTCCAATAGCACATAGGAAACTAACATACGCTTGTATGCCGTTTACCAAGTCACTGAGTTAGTACGCGAAATGTCAGGGTCTCTAGTTGGGACGATACAATCAAAGTCGAAGACATATAAAATTAGTTCGCTTCTACACATGATGTCCACACAGCCAGTTTAGAACAACAATTTTCTTTCGCGCTGAAAGCATGTAAGATAAAGCCTATAAGATTAAAAGACGAAGGAATCGGAAATTCAAAGCAGTTGGGACACAGGCTGCGAGAGCTGGGGCACACGAGGCCATGAAGACTGTTTCTCCAGAAGAGAGAGGGTTAATGGAATCATGTCCCTGAGGGAAGAGCGGCAATTAAACAAATGTCCGAAGCAAACGCTTCCTGCGCGGAATTGAAACCAGGCGAGGCGGAGAGAAAACTAACCCCCCCCCCCCCACCGAGTCCAGCTGCCACACGTAGGCGAGTAAACCAGTGGCAAGTCCGTGGAGTGTGTTTTCCATCACCTTGTCGGCTGAACTTGTGCTGTTGTACAAGTGGCAGATCACCCAATCACCACAATAGATGGTTAACCTATTTCGAGAGCCAGTGTGGTTTTCTATATTTATTTATTTACTGACTTTATTTGCAGCTTTCACCTTATCTTACACTTAAAGAAGTACAGTTAAAATTTTACATAAACGAACTATCTGATTATCGCTAGGGCCATCTGTTTCTAGCGAAAAGATTTGTGTGCAGGATAGACATCAACATTCTACGTTCACACAAGCAGGTATCCTTTGGCTATTGGCCGGGTGTCTGTGTGAGGATACGATCTCTATTTGGCTGGGCCTATCAGAATTAAGTTACTACGGCACTGAACTCCTGTGATTGGTTGCAGATACCTCAGACGCGCGAGAGTTCAAATCATCCAAACACAAAATTGTTTGCGAACTAACGTGGTTCCCAATACAACTAGTCGTGGGATATTTTCGCGAACAACAGTTGGCACTAATTATTGCTTAAACCTACATTTACAATGTTTTAAATACACTAAGGCACTACAAAATAACCAAATACACTAAGGCACTACAAAATAACCAAAGCCACGAACACGTACCTAAAAATTATGTAAGAAAAAGTGACACAACGAGATCACTACATGTGTAACATACAAAAAAAATACATTTTCAAATAATTAAAAAGTCCAGTTTTAAGGTATAAAAAAGTAGCCTAGGCACGACTAGTGCGTGTGGCGATGTCTGAGATAAAATAAATGTAAGTATATACATGAACAACAGCCAAAATATCAAAGACAAACAAAAGTAACAACAAAGTAAATAAACGGAGAAAAGTGAAAGTCTACACGGGGATAAAATTCGAGGACTGAAGTTTATTTTAAAATATAAACATTCGCCATCTTTATCATCCTCTAATATTTTTAAGGCAAATAAAATTTTAAATTACGGTTGTAATCGTTTAAGTTTCAGCAAAGTCTCATATGTTTCGACAGATAATTCCCAGAGTGAACAAAATAAATCGTAAATGATTTGGCGAAGAATACAAGCAAGGAATAGTTATTTTCTATTTCTTTTTTAAATGTAAATAATGAACTGGACATTCTGCGAATTAATCTGAACACAAACTAGATTTGAAACATTAATTGGGCCTCACTTTTGAGACACGTCCTCTACGAATCAGAGTCAATAACCAGGCTTCCAGTTATACGAAAGTGCCAGAAAGAGGAAATTTAATTTTTTATTCCAAGTTTAAGTAAATTATGGGAACATTAAATTCGCATAGTTTGCAAATCAAATATCTTACTGGCATAAATATAAATCTAACGCAAAATAATTTTTCCTGTCATTGAATGAGTGGGTGAAGAAATTTTGGCGAGGTCTTGAGAGCCGATGAGGGCGAAGCGAGGCAAGTATGAGGCAGTGCCAGAAGGAAGAGGTGGAGGGAATGGGAGATCCCCGAGAAAACCCGCCGACCAGTGGGATCGTCCGACACGACTCTCACGTGCGAAAATCCGGGAGTGACCCGACCGGGGATTGAACCCGGTTCGCCTAGGTGGTGAGGCGAGCAGGCTAACCGCTCAGACACCTCTGCCTCTCCTGTCATTTAAATACTATAACGAAGTTTCTTGAACGTTCCTCAATAATAAGGCTTGATTTCTATAACAAAATTTAAATTTGAAAGTGATTTGAAACTTATCACAGGCGATAAAAGTACTGTGTCTTATAGACATTGCTTTGTGGCTTTCCTATGACGCGGAGAATATATTTAGTAGAAGTAAACAGCATGAGTGCAAATTATCATTTTTTCAAAATTAGATCGCCTTATTATTATTTGTCCACGTTTAAACTAAAGTGTTTATTGATATCACGCAAGTGGCACATAGATTCTTTTCAATCCAACACATTTGTTTCAACCCGGAAAGTACGTATTTTAACTTCAAATTTTATCTCGAGATTACAAATTCAAATATGGGTGTACCACATAAATAATTTCCAAGCAATATTCATCATTACACCCTATTATTGATTTGGTTAATTTTTTTAAAATCTGTACGCAAAAGTATAGAAATTCAAAATTACTGCAAATTACTAAAGTAATATTAATTTTTTCAAACTTTCATTTCATGCCAACGAACTGTCACATATGTTGGAGGCATACACAATGTAGTACATACAAGAAGAGCTCAAGCAAAGATTTCCATGGTGCTCAGCTGTTTAGTGTGAACATCCTATATTACAGGTGTGTTCACGCGGTAAGCTCATTTCCATGGTGCTCAGCTGTTTAGTGTGAACATCCTATATTACAGGTGTGTTCACGCGGTAAGCTCATTTCCATGGTGCTCAGCTGTTAGTGTGAACATCCTATATTACAGGTGTGTTCACGCGGTAAGCTCATTTCCATGGTGCTCAGCTGTTTAGTGTGAACATCCTATATTACAGGTGTGTTCACGCGGTAAGCTCATTTCCATGGTGCTCAGCTGTTTAGTGTGAACATCCTATATTACAGGTGTGTTCACGCGGTAAGCTCATTTCCATGGTGCTCAGCTGTTTAGTGTGAACATCCTATATTACAGGTGTGTTCACGCGGTAAGCTCATTTCCGTGGTGCTCAGCTGTTTAGTGTGAACATCCTATATTACAGGTGTGTTCACGCGATAAGCTCATTTCCGTGGTGCTCAGCTGTTTAGTGTGAACATCCTATATTACAGGTGTGTTCACGCGGTAAGCTCATTTCCATGGTGCTCAGCTGTTTAGTGTGAACATCCTATATTACAGGTGTGTTCACGCGGTAAGCTCATTTCCATGGTGCTCAGCTGTTTAGTGTGAACATCCTATATTACAGGTGTGTTCACGCGGTAAGCTCATTTCCATGGTGCTCAGCTGTTTAGTGTGAACATCCTATATTACAGGTGTGTTCACGCGGTAAGCTCATTTCCATGGTGCTCAGCTGTTTAGTGTGAACATCCTATATTACAGGTGTGTTCACGCGGTAAGCTCATTTCCATGGTGCTCAGCTGTTTAGTGTGAACATCCTATATTACAGGTGTGTTCACGCGGTAAGCTCATTTCCATGGTGCTCAGCTGTTTAGTGTGAACATCCTATATTACATGTGTGTTCACGCGGTAAGCTCATTTCCATGGTGCTCAGCTGTTTAGTGTGAACATCCTATATTACATGTGTGTTCACGCGGTAAGCTCATTTCCATGGTGCTCAGCTGTTTAGTGTGAACATCCTATATTACAGGTGTGTTCACGCGGTAAGCTCATTTAGCGTTTTGTCACGCTTTTTAGATTTCGTTTTAATGGGGGGAAATTGTGTGATTTTTTCAGGAGAAAAAAAAGGGGGGCGGTATTTCTGCTCTCAAAGAGGAACTCATTCTTCGAGGTGCAGCAAAAAGAGCAAGGCTGAATAAAATATAGCGAAAACCAATTTTTAGGGTGGAATTCATAGTGAGCATATGAGCAATACTTGAAACAAGAAATACTTATACTAGTGCTTAAGTATGATTTTCAATTCATAGTGTCAGATACAAGTATTGCTTATTTTGATAGCTGTGAGTAATGCACTGCTTCTTGAAGAACTGCTTATCATGTATTCACAATAACGAAATAACTTTAATTTATTTCTCAATTATTCATAGTCAAAGAAGCATTGCATTGCTTATTTATGCATATAAGTAGTACTTCACGAGGTCTGCTTCATTGGCAACTTAAGCACTTAATATTTACAATAGGACTAGGTTATTCACAAAATATTTTTTATTACAAACGATGTTTCCTTAAAATATTTGAGGGAAACAGGAATATACTTTAGATAATTACATGGGACAAATGGAAAAATTGAAATCCTACACTTCGATGTGAAAACACAACCTCTTTTCTTAACCTTTGGGTGCAATGGGTTTTGGTTCCTAGGAAGATTTTTAACAATTTGTATATGGAGTACCTTGTATACAATTTGTATATGGAGTACCTTGTATACTATTTGTATATGGAGTACCTTGTATACAATTTGTATATGGAGTATGATTATTAAATAATTTTGAATGTTTCTTATTTGTAATATCTTTTAGGGGCTGGTGTGTAACAAGAAAATAACCAAACGTTTTTACATTATGTCGCACATTCAGATTCAGCAAAAAGAAACAGCCTTTCGTTTTCAAATAAAGACAATTGAAATTAATACTAATCACGAAAACAGACATTAACAATTAATTAGGGTGAAATATGCATTACACTAAAGCGAGCCGATAATTATACGTAACGAATATTTAGTAAACTTTTTAGCTTTGAAGCTAACAAAAGGCTAGTTAAAAAATCACAACATAAATTACAGTACACAAAACTGGGCCACTGTATCAGTTCTATTACATAAACACAAACAGAACGCTCCTAACACAGTTAGGTTATGATCGAACGTGTTTGCCGAACGAGTAGACTACTGGAAGATGTCATGTTGGCTGAACTGTCTATATTTTTGTTGCTGGTGCTCTCTTTATTTTATATTTCGGGGGAAATATGCAGGTGGGGGTGGGGATCTTTAGTTTTAACGTCTTTCATGAGACGACATTGTTCTGCAGTTCTTACGAGTGTGTCGTTTTGAATTGCACAGTGATCCAGCAATAAAAACACTTTTACCGAAGTTAACCTTACACTCGTTGGCTGTACAACACATGCGTAGTAAACAAATATTATTTTTACAAGACAAATAGTTGATAGTGCTGCCTTTTTAGAGCATGCACATTTCAAACATTATAGTAACTGTTTCGAAATACATTATTTACAAAACACGATAACTTACTATTTGTAATTCGCAACCTCTCTCGAACACGTGTTTTTATATGGAAATCCTTGCGAACAAGAGAAATACAATAATGTTTGTTCATCACTGATATGAAATAATATATTTGTATTATCATTAACACTTTGCCCATTCCCTGAAACCAACAAACTTAAAACCTTGGAAAATACGTAAATACTTCGAGTATGTAGCCTCGCGGGGAACTGCACAGCAGTTGGAAAATGGCGGAACGAGCCGCTGTGGTAAAACATATGCCGATAACATATTTCACTCAAGAAAACTAGGTACTTACCTGTACCTGAAACCAATCACGCCTAATGAAATCACACACAAAAATAATTAACCACCGATAACATTTTGTACAGCACCAAGAAGGTACTAAAATAAATGTCATAGAAATGATCACAGTTCATAGGCACTGGAGAACTCTATTTTATTCCATTATTCGAAACGGTATTCGAAAATCCTATATTCGCACAGGCATGTGTTTGCAATACGAGGTCTGAAACACAGGTTATGTCGGCTGGACGGTAGCATGAGCTGCAAGCAAGCACTTTTACGATCGTTAATATCGTTCGCGGAATGGCGATTATTCGCGCTCGACGAAAATGTCCACAATTATATTATTACAAAGTGTCGTAAGTTTTAAATTAACTGAGATGTCATTAAAACGAACATGCACATCATATAATCGTCGAGTATGAACGAACGTCAACTGTTTATTTTATTTTATTTTTTTAGCACGGCTAACAAACTTCCGAAGAATGATAACATAACACACAAAACAAAGAAGTTTTTATTGCACATACGATTATTTTAATCTCAAATATGCGATAAAACAAATTAAAATGATTCAAAACAGCAGTGAAATAATAAAATAATAACAAACTAACGTACAAATTCATTTCGTCTGGATGACTGCCATAAATAAAGTTACAAATTTATCTATGTTATATTGGTATTGATATTATACAGATATTTATTTCCATACCTCACCAAGCACAACTTGCCCAAATAAGTAGTGATTATACAATAATTACTTCGTCAAGTCATGATTTATGAATTAATTCGTCAGATAATTAGTACCTGAAAAAGAAGCTCCGACTATGAATTCCGGCTTCAGTGTAGGAAGCCTTCACAGGACTAAAATTAGCTGCTCGAAACGTTTGAGAAGGTAGTCTGTTAGAAGAATAATTGATTGTGATAAAATATATGCGAGGTGCAAAGATGTTTGGGTATCCTGTTAAGAGAACAGAAGGATCTCTTGATAGAAATGGAAGCAATGAAACTAGTTTCATCCTCGGATATAAGCCAGCACGTGACTACACGAAGTTTCTATCAATATTGTGCTTAGTAAACGGAAATAAATTTGATCAGTTAATAGATAACATGTAGAGAGCCGGAAGTTTCGTCAGTTTATTTGGCAACAAGCTAGACTCTGCAATCCTTTGTGTAATAGAGTCTTAGCTAAATATAACTAATAAACACAGTGTATACAATTCGTCACTCTCAATAGTTAACGTCTGAGACTGCAATAAAAATTATATGCATTAGGGTTTAATGCCTTTTGTGAGGGCCTTAAAACGTCATCACTTTACCGTGAACGGCCTATAGTTATAAAGGAAAACAATTTATATTCAGCACAGCAACATGCGTGTATTTGTCTTCCCAAATTGGAATAATTTTAAATTGCGTATTGAGTAACGGCCTCTCGTTTGCTTTTAAAAAATAATTTCTTACCAGTGGAAAATTCGTATTGTCAAGCGCGTAATTAGAAGTGGCGATTAAGCCTGCGAAAAAAAATGTTCTGCCTACGGCAGATTTCGGAAAATACAAGAAATTCTTGCGATATCAAACCAAATGAAAACACATTTTTCCAAGGAAACATTTAAAAAAGATTAATTAAAATTAACGATGCGTAACGGTTCGCTTTAGCTTTGTCGAACCTTTCGGTTTTTTTTTATCCCGTCAGCATTTCAAAATTCTGAAGGGAGGTAGGAATAGGCCTAAAGCAAGAATATTAAAAGGACCGTCTTTTCCGGGACCCTATTATTTTCTCATGCATGTACTGTTTTAAAAATTAACATTTTTTAAAATCGAAATATCCCTTAATTATTCTCATTAAAATGGCGTGTTTCTTCTTGTGTGGGAGTTCATAACGATCCTCTGCAAAAACTTAAAATGAACAAGGCGAGTGAGTGAAATAAGAGATTTGGTCAGTTCTTAACACCGAGGTCTTGAGAGCCGATGAAGGTGAAGTGAGGTGAGACCGGATCAGAGCCGGAATGAGGGGGAGGGGGAGGCGGGAGATCCCGCAGGATTCCCACATGCGAAAATCCGTGAGCAGCCCCACCGGGAATCGAACCCGCTTCTTCTAGGTGAGAGGCGAGTAGCCTAACCACTACACCATCGTAGCCCCAAATACGAATCGGAATATTAAAATTAGTGGTCTGTGTTTTAATGCGACCTTCTTGTCCCCTGACCGGCATTGTTTGATCCGTCGATAGAATGATCAAACAGCAAGCCTGCGGCTTTATCAAGCGCGTTCTTTCATGGCGATCAGTTGCGTTGTCTCGGTATTCTACACGTTTGCTGTGCGGAAGGGTTGGATTTTTTCTCCCTTCGGGCGTTTTTCCCGATACGTGAAACGAGGGGTGAAAAAGGGGTTGTAGGTAGGGAAGTCCACAGAAACCCACGTTGGTTTGAACGGTCGGATAGGGAGAGGGAAAATCACGATCTGTGAGAGCCGTTCCTGCGGAGCGAAAATAGCAAAGGTCCTTCCATTAGAGGGAACTGGACCCGACCCGACCTCACACAGGCTGTGGGCGCTATGCCGCCCGAGAGATCCCCACTCTTACAACAAATATCAGCGAAATTACTGTGCGAGGCTCAGTGACCAATGATCTTCCCTGTGTGTAACTTATTCCAAACCATGTTACTACCCTTCATTATTACTGGTCCATATTACTGATCACCAAACACAAATACTACAGCATATTGGTTGTGATAACGTAACAAGTTCTTTGTCAGTTTAAGTACAGCACGCATCAGAGAGTTTATGCTATGCAACACTAGAAATGATAAATTAATGTTTGGATTAAAGTGTTCAATTGACGTCATAGAAGTGGGCTGAAATGTCATCATACGGTGCGAGGAGTTCCGAACTCGATTCTTGGATAAGAAGTGAAAATGTGGGAATATTAAAATTTGAACATTATCTTTAATTCAGCAGTAATAAAATAAGTTACTAGTGTATATCACCGCTTGATTTATATTCTGCGGCTGTTTCATCGCGCATACATTTTTTTTCGATGTTAAAATATTGTATACTCTAGGGAGAATTGAAGACAAATAAAACTATGTACGGGACCGTGGTTCTTATACAGCTGCGTTACGCGTTAGGCTGATGTATTGAAGTGGTTAGACTCCTCGCCTCCCACAAAGACGAACCGGGTTTGATTTCCAGCAGGGTCGCTCCCGGGTTCTCACACGTGGGAATCACGTCGGACGATGGCGCTGGTCGGCGGGTTTTCTCGGGGATTTCCCACTTCTCTCGCCCTTCCATTCCGGCGCTGCTCCAGACACACCTCGCTTCACCCTCATCGGCTCTGAAGACCTCGCTGTTAAGAACTGGCCAAATTACTTCACTCACTCACTCCAGTCGCACATGCCAGCAAAATATCGCATCTCCGTTCGTCAATCAGCGCTTGGCAACATACCAGCAAGCTGGCACGCCAGCCAATACTGAACCTCTCCCAGAATGAAGTAGCCAATGAGAGACAAGGCCAGAGATCGCACGCCCACTTCAAAGATACCGCCGCGGCATTTCGACTGCGTGTACTTAATTACTCTGTGGTGAAACTCTCATTTACACTGAAGTAACACTTGCAATGTCTTACAGTTTGTAGTAATGCTAGACCGTTTCAAGTATTTCTGACTGTTAAATATTGCTTGTGCTACATTTCTATGGTTGAGGAAACAATTTTAAATGATACGAATATCCTAAATGTCACAGACACGATATATTTCTTTATTCTAGCGGCAAAGAAAGCTTAGTGGAGTGGAAATATTGGGGCGGCTCTTAATATCGAGTCATTGAGAGCCGATAATAGGGAAGCGAGGTGAGTAAAAAGCAGCGCCGGAATGTAAGGGCGGGGGAAACGGGATATCCCCGAGAAAACCACCAACCAGAGCCATCGCCCCACACGATTCGCGCATGCGAAATTCCAGGGGACTCTCCCGACGGGAATCGAACCCGGTATTCCTTTGAAGGAGGCGAGTAGTCTAACCACTTCACCGCCATGGCCCCCTAAATGTTTGTGTAGTCTCGATTTTTTCCCCCGAAAACCGAAGTGTAAGGAATACGGCGAGGTTCTGTACGCTGTTTGTATGGAACTCGTTTCCGTTTGCCGTCATTACGAATCTCATTTCCGTAAATTAACTGCCCATATCCTAAAAAATAACAGTGAATTTACCTAAATCTTTGACAGTGTGCGAGAACTGTCAGCCTCCGTGGCAACCTATCGAAAATATCGCTTTTATCGATATATCTCAAGTGCCTAAGAAATAATATTGGTATACAAAATAACATTTACATTGCTAAAGTCCATACAGGATTACTTAAAAAAATTTCCGAAGCCAAGCCTGCTGAAGTTGTACTTTCAGTCTATTCCTCTGCCTGATGCACACAAAGCTAAGTATATAAAGATGCAAACACATCGCACTAATACTCACTCAGACACATTGCACTAATACTCACTCAGACACGTTGCACTAATACTCACTCAGACACATTGCACTAATACTCACTCAGACACGTTGCACTAATACTCACTCAGACACATTAGACTAATACTCACTCAGACACATTGCACTAATACTCACTCAGACACATTGCACTAATACTCACTCAGACACATTGCACTAATACTCACTCAGACACATTGTACTAATACTCACTCAGACACATTGCACTAAAATTCACTCAGTTGAATAATATTTCGCATTAAACTATTTCTTACTACACATTACCAAGACATCTATTTCATTTTTTTCATTCATATTAGTTATTACTGAAATATTATAGTTTATAGGTAAAATGAAAATAATAGTTCAATGTTATCCAAAAATAAGATTTTTTGACGTTAAAAGAACTATATGATGTTTGTGATACGTGATGGGTGATTTCTCAAATGTTTAATTCAAAAAGTGTGAAGTTGATACTGTGGATAGACCATATATACAATCTGGAACGGTTCACTTCACACATTAACAGTAACCATTTCGAACATGCTGGCACCATAATTTAAAAAATATCGATGTGGCAAGTACTTATTTATCACATATAAAAACACAGTATATCAAAGTGTGATATCTAGAGCCAATTGTAATTTTCTGTGATTATTGACGGAGCGTGTTGGTTGAACAATGTTTTCTTTCTTGATAGGGACTATACCACTATGACTCCGAACGCCTTTGATTCGCGAGAATGCACCTAAAGCACGTTGTTATATTCTAAATCGTCCATTTACGTATGCGGACCTGAAATAAATTGAACTTAACTAACCCTAAACTAACGGCGATTTTATTAATATATTGTTACAGATTGCAGAATGCGGGCTTTCCAAACGTATGTTATACGGACTCGTTTTTGACAATAAAGTGAATATAAAAAACACAGTGTTTCCCTTACCTGCGGAGGAGAGACAATCACTGGCGGGTGCTCTTGTGCTTGTGCTGTGTCCTATCACATGTTTCTCACAGTGAACACGTCTGGCAGGAGGGGGGTTACCTGTTAACTGGTTATATATTTATATTTTATGTTTTGGATAAGCGTATTGTGTTCAATGCATGTGTTACGTTTTACGTTGCATGAAAATGATTTTTTACAAATTATTTTATCTTAATTTTCCGTTATCCGTGTCTGCAATTATTCGAATTACTTTTGATCCCTATTAGTCCAGATAACAGACTTTCTACTATCTCAAAAAATTCTACATTGCAGTCGCAGGATCGACCAGGGAGCAGTCGTGATACTATAGGCCAGGAGTCACACGATGCAACAACTTAAATCCCGTAAGGGACGACCAAAATTAAGTACCTTTGGAGAAAGTCAAGTTCAAGATTTTATACAGCCATGTTGTCAGGTTGTGAGGCAATTTTGCCTGGTACCACCCGGCATTTAGTTCACGCCCCACACTCATGCTTATTCTGTAAATTATATTCTTATACGGATGAATATTTGTAAGCCATTAAGCGCAGTTTCTTTTTTCTGTAACATACATTTGTTATTAGAATCGCTTTACTCACACGTTGAATTAAGAGCGTGAGACGAACACTCATTAAAATAAATAAACTTTATATATGTTAAAAATGTTGCGTTTCTTCTGCTCGACTCTTCAACTAACATAAATTATCAATTTCGCACCATCAAGATGAAAACCAAGCTCAGAATATTTAACCTTAACTACCGTCAGAGTTCGGAAAAAATCTCCCCATCCCAAACTTTAATAAATGTGCGCGTATGTGTGTGTGAATGCGAATGGATTTTTTTTTAGCCGGTATTGAAATTTTTCCGATGGATTTTCCTTCGACAACAATAAAAAGCCGGTATCATTATTTCGCAGTTTCTCAACCTGCTTGACATATCACCCTATAAATAGACCTCCGTGAAGCAGCAATGGGGAGGGACACTGGAGCTCGTTAGTGATACATTATTTATAGAAATACGCTGCCGCCAGCTCAGCTCTGCGCAGCTCGAAAACCGTTACTTTTTCACTGCCATAAACAAAAACATTAATTTACATTAAATTACTCCGCCGCAAGAAAATATGTAATTTATTGGAAATTCCTTTCTCTCTAATTATCTGCAATCACTATGTAAACAGAAGATAATGATTTAAGGTGTGTTAAAAAAGTTCTGACATACATAAAGTACCATTTTTATTAATCTGAAAATTATTACGAAAAAATGTATACATAAATATTAGTGTATTTCCTCAGTCTATGTTTATAGACAAGACGAAGACAGAACGATATGATACTAGAACTGTATTATTTATTATTACTTTGTTGAAAATCCTGTGACTTTAAAGGTGAAAATCCAGGATAACGGGATTTAATTGAACCTAAACTGAGCTGAGGTGAGTCATCTCAAACAAACAAAGGTCAACTTTGAAATACATGGCGCCATTGCACTACAAAATTTATGGAAAACATTTCCAGACACAATAGAGCACAATCCGCTTCAAGCAAATAGAATTTCCGAATACTTTGTGACGTTTCTACTTTAAATATCAGTAGACATAAAAAAATATTAGGATTATTTTACTGGATTAATTTATTTATTAATAATTTAACCCTTCATATCCACATTTATTTATTATATAAGGCAATGCAGATTACAATATTCGTATTTTATGTATGCTAAATCGGTGCTTTCTTAATTTATATACAAGAGGAAACCATGTGCTTGGTGCTAGAGGACAATGGCATTAACCTTTGAAAACCAGAGCTGTATCAAAGATCCTCCGATAATATCGCTCAGAAGGATAAAACTAACAATATTTGACATCGAGGCTTGTTTGTTTACAATATCTACCAAGTTAATGCGTATTTCCTGTGTAAACAATTGTGCATGCTGTAATTAAGATAAGAATATAGGAAAAACTTATTAAAATTGTGTCGAAAGATTCTTTATGGTAAAGCGAGCACCTTTGAAATGAACTACAAAAAAAAAAAAAAAACACTGCCATGTAAATATTTGTTTCATAATGGGGTGCAACGTTAGTCTGCCTCCATGTGGTGCACCCTGAGTAATGTTAAATGGACTAACAAATAAAGGCAGTCAGACAATCTTAGGATCTCCTGGATCTTGAAAAGAAGCATATCTGACTACACCTGGTTTTTGCAAATATATTTATGCGCAGACTATATTTTTAATTGTAATGTGCTGGTTTGCAAACTGTCTCTGGCTATTGGCTGATCGTCTGTGTAAGAAGATATTTTCTACTCGACAGGGCCAATCAGAAAAAAAGTTACCCCGACACGGCACGTCCGTGCTCAGCAGGTAGACACCTAAGACACCGTGACACCTAAGACACCGTGACACCTAAGACACCGTGACACCTAAGACACCGTGACACCTAAGACACCGTGACACCTAAGACCCGTGTCACCTAAGACACCGTGACACCTAAGACCCGTGTCACCTAAGACACCGTGACACCTAAGACCCGTGTCACCTAAGACACCGTGACACCTAAGACCCGTGTCACCTAAGACCTGTGTCACCTAAGACACCGTGACACCTAAGACCCGTGTCACCTAAGACACCGTGACACCTAAGACCCGTGTCACCTAAGACACCGTGACACCTAAGACCCGTGTCACCTAAGACACCGTGACACCTAAGACACCGTGTCACCTAAGACACCGTGACACCTAAGACCCGTGTCACCTAAGACACCGTGACACCTAAGACACACCGTGTCACCTAAGACACCGTGTCACCTAAGACACCGTGTCACCTAAGACACCGTGTCACCTAAGACACCGTGTCACCTAAGACACCGTGTCACCTAAGACACCGTGACACCTAAGACCCGTGTCACCTAAGACACCGTGACACCTAAGACCCGTGTCACCTAAGACACCGTGACACCTAAGACCCGTGTCACCTAAGACACCGTGACACCTAAGACCCGTGTCACCTAAGACGAGTGCGAATATTTGTAGTACAACTAGTCCCGAAATATTATCGCGAAAAACACGTGGCAGTATCAATCATCGCCTCCAGTTCGAATTATGCAACTTAACATAGTTGCCATACGCTAAATAAATCCACTGTCCATAACTAAACATATGCATCAACAGTGCACGTATTCTGAGTGTAGGTTACCAACAGGCAGCGAGTTCATGAAACTAGTTCTACGACGTATAGTTGTATTTAGATACTAATGTGTAACCTTATGGATTCCGAAGACAATGGACAATGTCTCTTGTTTCATACTCAAAATAGCACGAGTTTGCACGTTCATTTACTGTCCTATAAAATAAACTGTTTCACATGGATGACTCATTAATAAAGTTATCCGGTCATTGGAAATGTAAATTTTACATAGAGCGGATGAATACAAAACCAGAAGTAAAGTAGGTCCTAAGCAGGGTTTTGAAAAGTTCTCAATTGATCGTGAACATCACCTATACAAAGATCTTTATCAGCTTGCCTTTCTCTACTGTACAGTTAGCAACACAGAGATATTAAAATACAGTTTTGCCGAAGTTATAACAGTACAAAATTTTAATCACATATAAGTCTGTAACATTTTATAACAATCAACAAATGAAAAGCCGCATTAATTACATGACAAATGATTGAAACAACTCGCTATGATGAGAAATTGACCACAAACACCCTGAAATAAATGTTATGACAGGAGACCCCTTTTTTTCTGTGTACGAGGTGAGACCTGTTGTTTAGGAAATTCTTTCAGCAAAATGAATATGACATGTTACTGAATTTAAGACTGAATATTTTAACTCCAGGGAAACTGTCACAACGTATTCTTACTTGGGTGAAGATTAGTTGAGTTGTATGGTAGCATATTCGATCTCAGGAGGAGAACTTCAGATCGAGCTATGAACTACGTGATTGCTCATCCACAGCTAAGTCCAGCGTCAACCATACAATGCTTGAACCAATCGCGAGGGCTGATTATCCGTATGCTAACGAAAGATAACCCTGACCTTTCGATGGAGTTTTCCTTACCTACGGATGTTTACGTGGCTGACTAACCTAATATATTAAATCCATTTTCATTTTAAATAATGCAACCATTTAAGTCTTTTCAGAATAGATATAATTATATTTAATGTTTCATCATATATGGAAAACCTAAGGGACCAAAGAGTATCCATTCTGTTATTCATTCCAGTATTTTTATTGTATTTTTCATAATAAACACCATCAAAGGGTTGCTTGAGTTTTGGTATTTTTATTGTTTTTTTTTTCCTTTGACTAACATACAGATTTTTATTATTTTCCGTAATTTGATATAAGAGTGACCACTGCACTCCATCTTGAAGACTCTCATAGCCGAGGCAAGTGAATAATGAGTAATTATCTTTTGTACTGTTTTATTACGTTGTAAATATCATCGTACTTCTTTATATATAAACTATGAGCAACACGCATGTTTTGCTTGATAGTTTCATATTTAGCATATTTGGCCTATCAAATATTGGGCCATATTTGATGTAACAGTGCAGGTTAGTAGTATTAACCGTTTCAGTAACTGGAATGTCTGTGTTAATATAGCAAGTATCAGTGAGAAAGTAATGACAAAATAGTCTCCAACCAGATGCAGTTAGTAGGGAGCTGTCGAAGAGCAAGTTGAAACATTATAACACAGAAAGGCGTAAACATACATCATTTCGGTGCAAATCTGGTCATTTAAACAATCAGTGAAAATTCTACGTATTTTAATAACTCTGTGGTACAAACGACGTGTATTATGGTTTTCCGATGACCACGAGTAAATGAATGTGTTTTCAATCCCATTACGTATGCACGATTTACGTGGGCGGCAACTTTTTAATTCGCAAGCTTTGTCCCGTGTCAGTTTATGTTACAACACTCACGCTCACATTGGCGCCCGTGCCAATATGTACCCTGTAACTACATTGTTTACGGAACCAAAATATAATTACTCACATATTTAACACGCACATATTCCCCTACTATCATTGGATAAATGACAACGTCACGTTAGGTTGGAATCATAGAGCCACTAAATGCGAGGCCCTTGAGCTGCGCTGGCAGTGTGTTTGGAATCCTGGTTTTTGGGCCAAATTACTAAACGTTCTCCCAGTATGTTGACATACGAAAATACATCATAACCCAGATGAGTAAGAGCGGTAATTTAAAGTTACCACACAATCTGTAAATATTATTTTGGAGCCATACAATGCAGTTGAAAAAGGCTTTTTCACACTGCCGTATGTTAAATCACAGCCGGGCACGATCCAAACTACGATAGGAGACTGTGGCGAACTTTGCTACTGACTCTCCATAAATAAAACAATAGGGTCACCGCTGAAAGTGCCGTAGGTAGACGCAGCACCACGATAACACTGCACGCCAGTTCAGAGCCCTGAGCGTAGAGGCGACGACATTATTGTAGCGCTTGCTAGTGTAACCCTTATAGCTCCCGCGCTTCTCGGCCAAAATGAGGAGGAAAACGACGAAGGCAGGCTGATCCCTTAAAGTCCCATAGATACACATAGCACGGCGAGACCAAAGGGCTGCGGTGGCGTAGCGGATAGAGCCCTCACCTCCCACCAAGGCGAACCGGATTCGATTCCCGCCGGCGTTGATCCCGGATTTTCACACGTGGGAATCGTGCCTGACGATGCCACTAATAAAAAAAAGGGTTTTCTCGGGGATCTGCTTTTTCGCCCCGGCCCTGCTCCGAGTTCACCTCGCTTCACCCTCATCGGCTAAGACGCCGATGTTAATTGAGTGAAGATATTAGCTTGGCTCTTAATATCGAGGACTGGAGTACCGATGTATGTGAAGCGAGGCAAGTATGACTCGTCACCGGAATGCAACGGTGGAGTAAACGGGAGATCCACGAGAAAATCCACCGCCCAGCGGCATCATACTGTACGGTTCAACATGCGAAAATCCGGGTGTGACCCCGCCGGGAATTGAACCCGGTTCGCCTAGGTGGAATGCGTGGGAGTCTGACCATTGAACCACCGCGGCCCCCTGCTAAGGCGAGAGCGGCCCAAACCTCTGTAGTTGGCGTGTGCCGGAGCCGAAGTTTCAGTGAACTTTGACCCCGGAGGGCGGGAGAGGCAGTTTATTCCCAAGGCGGAGTTACCGGACGCGGTAATGGAGGACACATCCTCGCCACCCCACTTTGCATTTGCCATAAACGGGTCGTAATGCCCCTCTTAAGCCCGCCCTGTCGGTTTATTGCCCCAGTAGGGTGCTTGATGTGGGCTGGCGGTTCACAGGTCCGCACGCTCGTATAGGCGTGCACCCCCCCTCCCCCCCCCCCCTCCACCGGCTATCATTTCCCGCAACTGCGATCTTACAAGGACGAGTCTTGACAGTGACGTGTCAAGCTGCCGTCTTCCTTCAACTAGAGACACATTAACTCTAAGAACACTGTGCCAGTGCATAACTCGGTCTACACTATAAATAACCAACCATTTAATTACTGCTAGAAACAAAACTCGTATACATTAATTTTTACCTAGTTTCACTGTTTCGTTAGTGCTTGTCAGGATTTTTTAAAAATATCTTCAGAAAAAATATTAACTACAGTGAATAAAAAATATATACGTATAATATAAATTAAAGTGAAAAATACAGATGCATCGCAAAGTGAATAATACAGATTGCATCGCATGTTACACATGACAAGACATTTCAATGGGGCAATCAACTCTGCTCCCCATTGGCTGACATCTAGCCGGTAGTAAAATGTATTCAAAGTAATAAGTGTGTAAAATGTAGGTTAACCAATATGGCGGTGGTCCGCGGGGAAGCAGAGAACAAGGAAAATGTCGTTAGTATTATGTTGGTATATATGTGACACAGTTTTAGCGTCTCTGGAATGCCAGTAAATGTGTACGGAGCTGACAGAGTAAGGAGCGGCTTCTAGAGTATTGTGGTACTGTGCATATATTCCATACTACATGCTTACCAGCAAGCAATCAGTTTTAAGCTAAAAATAATTGTCAGTATACATTATATATATATACACACACACACACGGGTGAGACATTTAAAACAGGCCACCCTAATATATTGGCCACTTGTAACGATAGAAAAAAATGTTTCAGACAAACTTTGTATGGGGTGAAAGGGGCCATAATGTTACTTTGATAAATAGGTGTGTGGTACGCTGAGGGGTGACGGAAATGTGGGGGTCATCTTCTGTATGTTAAATGGGACGATGTGGTTTAATGTTTACTCTTCTAGTACGTTTGGCACATGTTTGCAATCATCTTGCGAAGAGCTGTTCACAGGTGTGTAATGAAGTATGTCATCCCATTTACAAAACCGAAGTTAACCGCCATATCTCCTTCACCACTCGACGTAACAGCAAACTGTTAACGTCAGAT
Organism: Dryococelus australis; assembly: GCA_029891345.1. Taxonomy (NCBI): domain Eukaryota; kingdom Metazoa; phylum Arthropoda; class Insecta; order Phasmatodea; family Phasmatidae; genus Dryococelus; species Dryococelus australis. Next base: position 111,786,088 of record CM057005.1, read on the forward strand.
GATGGCCCATTTCACCTTAAACAACGTACGTCTGAACCATCTTCTTCTATATTTACAAGTGGGCGATTTATTAAGGTGGCCTGTTTTAGATGCCTAACCCTGTAAATACAGTTTTTAAATTTTCGTGTTATTAATCTTACGAGACGCCATATGAACATGTTCCCGTTCGTGAGGGACGTTCTTAATATAAGTTCTTAATAAAAGAATAAAAATTTATTTTTTGTTCATTTAAACTGCTATAACTATTCACATAGCCATTATTTACATCATTGAACTATATATCATCATTATTAGCTACTCTCGTTATTTTCAGTGATCGCAATATCTAATGTCAATCTCAATTTTAATTAAAGACCTTCTCAATGTATCTATATTGGGCGCAGACACTTAATTCACATTCATAATTTACACATATTCAGTCAGTCTATTGGTGTCATATAACCTGTGGTGTCCCATCTGTCAGTTGCACTCTTCGCTGTACCGAAGCTCGCAGTCAGCAGACTCCACTCTCGCCTCCTCCACTTGTCGCTTCACAGTCATCACACACCTGCCTCTCAAGGTCGCACAATCCTTCGAACTCTACACTCTTGCAATGTCGGCTTGGCGGCCTGCCCGTCGCGGCCTAAGTATAGTCTCGCTGGCTCCATCTCAATGTTCCTAGCATCCCCGAGTTACGCTGAGCGTGACTGAGGCAATAACCAAAACATTTTTGCAATTCTACTTCCAGAAATTCAATCTACTAAATGCTGTTCACGATAAAGTGAGCACTTTATAAACTAACCTTAGAAAAAAGTCACTGCCCCTGCATGCATATATTTTAATGGGCGCACAGAGTGGCATTCACGCAGTAAAGTTGGTAAAGATGGATGGAAAGTAGTTCCACATTATAACATCGAATAAAAAGTGTTAGGTAACCATTTATGATAATATAAAATTATTTCTTTCACTTGATGTTTTTTCTTAATGCATCAAAGTGTAAAATTAGCAGATTGGTAAAATATTTACTTTCTTAATGATTTCAAAGATTCATTTGACCGACGCATGAATAAAGTGACGAAGTCCGTGGAAATGTAAATTTTACATAATGTGGGGAATACACAACGTGTATACAAATAGATCTTATGCAAGGCTTTCAAATGTGCTAATTTTACCGTGAACAGCATATAGAGGTTTGGAGCCCCTGTACGCTTATCCGGCGCACGCTACGGCTTGCCTTTGTAAATGTCCGTGCGCTCCTCGGGTTGTCAACTTGGCCTTGACGCAATCCTTCGCTCACTGCAGCGGGATGTGGCAAGAATAGGGCAGCAAGCACGTAACACGATATCAAGTGCGGGTATCCACTGGGCGTTATTAAAACTGCACTTGTTTCAAGAATAATTTCATTCCATCCAGTGTAGAATCATGTTCCATGTGAGAGTTTCAAACCATCTTTCTCCAAACATTGAATTCCCCCCTCCCCCTTGCCAAGCCCCTTCCGCGAGGCCTTATTGTTTGATTCAGTTCGCAAAATATTCACCGAGCGCTGTTATTAAAGCAGTGTTAGTTTTACATACCAATTAATGGGGTAATTACATTATTTATTCTAGAAATATCCATTTCAGTTATTTGAGAATATCTTTACAACGTCTGTGTGGGATACGTTATACAAATACATCTTCCGAAGCTTTAAAAATGCAGCAAGTGTAGACCTACATTTTAGGCAGCAGAATGGTTGTAAATGTGGTTTTCATCTTGGTTTCAGTGGGTATTATTCCTTATGCAAACAACATGGAAGCCTGCTATTAAGGTACAGTAATATGCGTCTACTTCAATAACAAAATCGGTCATTACGAGTAAAAACGCGCGAACGTCAAGCGACAGGACCTGCCATCCTGCCATGTATTTAGGCCTTCGTCTTCCAAAACTAGAATTTTTTCCGCGTTTCATTTTCCACGACGCCTTGTGTCCGAGGTCTGAGGACGCGTGCAAGTCCACCACGAAGTACCTTCCTGCCCACGTAATTTCCCTGGAACGACCGGCCAGTGGCGGAGTGAGAATATGTTGCGTGGGGAGCGCCCCTTGATAAAGTCGTAAAGATGCAGTTTTTTTTATATATGTTGAGGATGTTATAAGGCTGCTTGAAATATCTGCAATACGTTGTCAAAATAACTATTCATTTGAAAAATTACAAAATAATAATATTTAACTCAAAATATTAAACATCTAGTGTTAATTAAAAATTATATTTTTACACGAGGTATGGATTTAGCTATGGCCACCTGTTTTTTGCGAAAGAATTTACTCGGAGGCTAGACTTAATATACTGTGTGCACACGGGCAGTCTTCATTTGGATATTGGCTGCTTGTCTTTATGTGAAGACAAGTCTGTTACATGAGTGAATGTATTATTATTCGATAATGATGTCCGTGATTCACGGGCGGGCAGATAAGACGCGTAACAATTCAAATGATACAATTACGAAAGAGGTTCTGAACTAAAGTGTTTTGGAACACAACGTGTCCTGAAATCTTTTCAGGGAAAAACAGGTGCCCCTAGTTTTAACTTAAGTATTGCTTGCAAATACAGGAGTGTCGTGATGGAAATCTCTTTAAAATTCAACTCGTGGTTTACCCACGGCGAACGTTTAATTTTTATCTATTTGGCTTTTAGTTTTATTTGAAAAGTTAAAAATGAAATACTGGTAAACAGCTCACAGAGTTACCAATAAAATTCCGACCTTGCTGTGTCCTAAATCAAGGGTGTTGCAATGCAGGATTTGCATAAAAACTTAGCAAAACCAATCAGAACACAAATAGTGGTAAAAAACCATGTAAATTTTTTTTTTCTGTAGAGTAATTAAATGTTTGCAACGATTTGTAATGGAAACAAAGAAGTGTGGTCATGTTCATTTATTTTACGTACTTTTTTCAATTTTTCTTTTCATTCACATTTCTTTCACAGAATTGACAAAGGGAAAATATCTTTCGTTAGTTTTCTTACATTTCATCTGAAAGGGTAAAATTTATATTTCCTTTACCACATATGACAATCTTATACTAAAAAACATTTACATAAAACCCAGGTTGCCAAAATATAGAATAAAATGCAACCAAATACCGCTGATATTCAGCTAATACTTATATAGGCGATATTTAGCTCCTTACTGACCATATTAATAAGTAAATACCAACTGTCAAAAGGTCATCACAACATATATTGAGCAGGTGAGACCAATTTACCACAGTTACAATTGGCTACTATATTTCTGTTGCCTTTACATTTACCATTAACATTATTACACCATGTTTAATTCCTACACTAGGGAAGACCCCCTTTTGGTAACATTACTGGCCATCAAACAATTATTATTTTTTAATTTACTCGCAATCCCAAGTGGATAGGAGCAACTGCTAAGCAATGCCAGCCTTAACTCCAGCGCGAGTAAATTGGATTTTTGAACAAGCCCTAAACTTCGCAAAGTTTCTCTTAAAAACCTAAAACACGGAGTTTACAAATATTTGAAAAGATGTTCACAAGTGGTCGCAAAAGTTTACCCATGGTTTCTAGTGGTTGACACCAGTTTACGTCTTGGTGACGACATAACCACTAAAACTTGGTTACAAAAAATAACAGTATTGGGTTTTTTTGCTAAAAGGCCAACATTTCACAAAATTAAAAAAAAACTTTGAATTATTTAACGGGCATCATGGCCCCTGTCCAACGTCAAAATGACGGACGTGACCTGTTCGCTTTAGCAGCCTACATTGATGATTCAAATAAAGTAGGCTACAACTAATCTTATGGTAGAAACTTGCCCCCTCGAGGTCGCTGAACTCACATCGAAACAAGTGCGTGCCAGCATTAAATACCCCGCTCCGCCTACTTGCACTAACAATCAATTTAAATTTCTCCTCAAAAAGTCATTTTTATAATAAATCGTGGGGTTTTCAATTACTCCTGGGAAGGTTCAGGCAATTCACAGCCAATGGCTGAAAACATTACCATTTATGGTGATCGACGAAGCGGACACCAATTACCCTTAGGGGGTATAACACAATGAAATTCAAAACATTCAATCAAATTACAAATACACCCTCAATTTCCGTCCTCTTGACCAAGATGCCGGAAGTAATGTAAACAAAACATCACGTTTTCGGCGGTGCGCTCCCCTTCCCAAGCTGGTCACCAAACTTGCTGTCGACTGTGCTGCGCTCCCACGACTAATCACTGAAACGTCAGTCCGCTGCACATTTCTTCGCCAGGCCTTGGTGCTGCTTCACGTGAAAATTAGGCACGGGCATTAACAGTGATTATCCAGGTACCTCAAATATTTTCTGAAGTATTTTGCAGTGACGTGAAGCTGGCAAGATCATCACAGTTCTATTTTATTCGTGTTTTAAACCAAGTTAGAAAGTTTTTTAATCTTGAAACAACGTGTGTGAAATTTCGTACGTAATGGATCGTACGCTGCACGATTCAACAGGTTACCAGCCAGACACAGTAAGTACTTTTTGTGTTGCACGGTCACAACCCCCTAATTTTAAGATTGTTTTTAAATTCTTTTGCAAGTTGAAAATATTCACTGATGTGCGGTGATGGGTCACCCGTCACAAAATATTCTAGTGGCATTATGGTGACAAGAACAATCATTTGAGTTGTAGGCCACCTGTTTTTCGCAAAACTATTCCACGAGTGGTTGTATGTACTGGAATACACGTTAGTTCAGAAACAATTACGTGGTTGGATGATTTCAACTTTCACGCGTCCGAGGTGTCTGCTAAACAATGATAGAATTTCAGTGCCGGAGTCAAATAGAGAAATTATTTTCACACAGAGAGCTGGGTAATAGCCAAATAATACCTGTTTGTGAGCATGTAGAATGTTGATGTGTGTCCTGCGAACAAATATTTTTGCGATAAACACGTAGACTAGGTTTTATTTTTGTTCCATTTTGAGATTTGTACAAAATACATATAAATTAAAAATATTTATGTAGCCTGTTTTTGATTTTATTAAAGAAATTTGAAACTATTGGCATGCGTTTCCCAGACTATTAGTTCCTGTCATAACAAAGGCATAAATTATATGCTAGAAATGTTCAGAATAATTCTTGACTCTTTAAACGCCCTTAAGGAGAATCCCTGGTATAAATATTTAGCACCTCCAGTTTACGGCTGGTAATAAGGAAGCATTGCTATTGGCTACTCCAACACAGCGATATACACTCGTGGGAAGCCGACTGTGTCACAAATTAGAGTGTAAGAGTAAGTTACTGTTGCATGAAGAGAATTGATTAAACTGCAGGTGGCGCTGTGTTATGATGACAATGTATTGAGAACTTCCAACTCCCGCACCAGGATATCCTCCGGTGTAAGGCTATCAGTGCCGTTATAATAGATTCGCGTTTCCTTCACACTTCATTCTCTAAGATAATCAGTTTATATATGCCGTGTTTGGTATTTTCCTAAATGTGTCACGTATTGCATACGGTTTTTACACTTTTAACATAAAAGTACTTCAATTTTGGTTAAACTGAACTTTTACTCATCTTCTATGTATAAATACTAATATTTTATTTATCATTGAATACGAACAAGAACAGAGCGAAAGCAAGTGTATTGGTAATGCCTAGTGATAAATCGTTCTTATACAAAGTTTTACTATATTGTGCGCATATTATTGCTGTGGGTTGTCCTGTGGTAGAATTTTCTAGATTCGGTTAACCTTTGTTTCCATGACGTGGAGGAATATTCTGGGAGTAGAACTTTAACAGGGCTTCAGAAAAGTGGGAGGTTTAACAGTGAATGGACTACAAGCTGGAGGATACTGTACACGCGCTGATAACAGACCAGATTCTGGGGGGAAATTATAAACAGATATTTCAAAAAGTACACTGAAATCTCAAAAAAATCGGCTGACGGCTAGCATTAAAACTCATTACTTCTGGCCGTAGGTAAAACGGTCGGTTATCTCGCAGCTGAATATCTCGACGGATCTGCGATGGTGCGTGTCTTTCTAATCCCGTGGCTGCGGACAGCTGGCCGAGATAGATAGATAGAGAGAGAGAGAGAGAGAGAGAGAGAGAGAGGAGAGAGAGAGAGAGATACAGGGAGAGGAATTGAAAAGGATGAAGAGGGAAGGGGCTAAACGATATTTCTCACACCCACCAACTACCAAAAAAAAATCTCTCTCTTCCGCGGAGAAGAACAGGGACAATAGCGCCGGCAGAGATGTGCCTCCAATTACGCGTGTGTGCCAGCGCACACACACACACACGCACTCAGGTATGTGTGTGAAATGTTGGTAGGCCTGGTTGCCGCCGAAAGTACGCACCCGCGGTTACATATGACATCCCCGCGTGCAGTGTTACGACCTTGTTTACAGCTGGAATAAAGAATTTTTCTGTGTTGCGAGACACGATATCGGCTGTAATGTAGGAATCTTGTGGTCTGTTCCAAATATAACACTATATACGCGAATTACTAAGTAGTTGATACTGGGTAAGAAATTTCTGAAATGTTTCGCTAAAGTGAATGTTATTGAAATTAATTTCCCCGATTACCCGATTTTATGAATGAATGTTAAAAAAATGAGTTGATATCGAACATTCCTCAGACTGTATACATGCTAAAGACTGTACGTAATTTTATTATTACTCGCCGACGGTCGAGACGAAACAAATCTCTATGGTATTTTGATGCATATCATTACATCGATAAATACTTCAATTACAATTACGATGGCTAATTCCATTTTTTTAAACACTGCTAAAGATTTTTTTCGGGCTATTCATGTGCCTCGTACAAAACAAAAATATTAACCAAGTCCGGAAAATTATAATAAAGGGATAACGGAACGCATTTGCGTTCACTCGCTTAAAAACAATTTTGCATGGTGATTATTTATTACTTAGTAATACGAAGACACCTAATTTGTCTTAATCTTATTAATTCCAGTTATAAATGCAATATTGCCAAATATATTAAATAAATAGGGTCCCCATTTTTTGCGAAAAGATTCCACGACAAATTCTACTCCAAAACAAGTTTGTTCAGGACCATTATCGCGGTTGGATGATTTTTACTCGTACACGTCTTGGATGTCTACCCGCGAATCACAGACGTACAGTGTAGGAGTTAGCTAATTCTAATTGGCCGGTCAAGTAAGAGAATGTCTTTTCACAGAGACATGCCGCCAATAAGGAAAAGAATACTGCTGGTATACCCGCAGCATATTAGGAAATATTTTCGCGAAATACAGGTGATTCTATTGCTGAGTCTGGTCTCTTCAAGGGTTACAAAGCCGCGAGCTGAGGCAAAGCAGAGTGACCTCGGCCAGCCGAGGTATTGTTTGTTGTAACAAACATATTCCAGGGAATTGAGCGGGAGATCAGGAAGGGAGTATACAAGTTCGGAGCAATGGCGGCTCCGGGCGCCATCTTGCCAGCGTCCTGCCAGACGAGAGGGCCACTCCCATGGTTGGAGTTCATCACCTGACGAGCCCGCTGGTGAGAGAGCTTAAGCGAGACGTCGTCATCTAGAGGGTAATTATATCCCCTGGTAGGGCGACTGAATGCGCGTTAGGTCTCGGAGCTTGCGAAGGCATTTGAACTCCATCCCAATAGAGCACCGCCGTTCTAGCTTAAAACTAATTGTAATAGATTAAAGACATCAGCCCCTCTTGGAGAGTTTATTGTTGAAATCCAGTTTCCTATTGCTGAATAACTGTTGTATTTGATTGATTCATTAGACGCATACTTGATGAGTATTTGTATTGTTAAACTTAAATAAAAGTAGTATTTTGTATTCGAGTGCTTTTCCATTTAGTTACCCTTAGTCCCCTAGTTAATGTGTGATCTGCTCCCATCTGGACAGGCCACAGCACTATGTATAAAGTATAAGTAGAAGTTAAGTTTAACGAAAAATAAATTATTATATCTTAAGAGAAGTGTGAAAAGCTTGTGATATATGACGTACGTAGTAAAGAAGCACGCACGTGTTACACGTGTGAATTTACCGCCGCGATTGCACTACACAATAGCAGCGTGAGGTGTAAGGAACGTCGTAAGCTGTGATTTGCAGACACACATAGGAAGCACGCATGGCAGAAAGCTAGCTCCTGCCAGACGTCGACGATCCTTTGTGGCTGCCGCGACAACCTGGCCCGAGAACAATACACCGCTAATTAGCTCGATTACGTGAGACGAAGGGGAAGGCACGTAGCTGCTGGTATTGTGTTCAAATTCGCCTGAAGCGGTCGCTATCTCGTAGCGTCTTCGCCATGCACTCCCGTTAATGAGTTTGCGGTGTCTACAATGCCACGTTCTCAGACTTACCGGCAGGGTTAACCCCGAACTAACACAGTTCCAACCCCGAACTAACACAGTTCCATCTGCGTTACTAGCAACTAACTTTGATTCTGTACCTTCAGGACGTTAAAGTTTAAAGTTATGCTTAAGTTTAGTTGAAACATTCGGGCGGCTGACAACCAAGTATTGAGAGCCGATGAGGGTGAAATGAGGTGAGAATGGAGCAGCGCCGGAATGAAGGTGCGGTGGAAACGAGAGATACCCGAGGAAACCCGCTGACCAGCGGAATCGTCCGGCGTGATTCCCACATGCGAGAATTCCTGGAGCGACCTCGCCGGGATCTGAACCCGCCAATAGTCAAAAGCCCTACTGAAGACATGTGCTTACTATGCTTATGTAAATGGAGTATACGTTCCACATTGCACCAAGCTTTTATATACTAAATATGAATTGATATAAACATATTAATTTGTAGTAAAGTTTTATTACGGCTGTTCGACCACATCTTACAAGTTCTACAAATTGTTTAGCTATTATAATTATATTTCTCTTTTTGGTGCATTTATAAAAAAAGGTTGATTTTAAAAGCTTTTTTTTTTTTTTTTTACATTTATTTTACTGTCTCTTACGTATGCAATCGTTTTCAGTGTGGGACGCTTAAATGGTATGCTTCCCGCCTGACAGCGATGTGTGGTGTATGAAGGCGTGCTGAAGCGGTTAAGCCCTAGTGCAGATCATGCGTGCGCAATTTTGTTCGAGCGCCAAATGAAGAATGTGTTTGTAAATGTAAATAGCATGCTGGTAAACTGTATAGCGGGCGCCACTACCGTATAAGGGGCGCTCGGGAGGCCTGATCTCATGTTGGGGGTGTAGAGGAGAAGGGGTATTGATAGGTATATATTGAGGATGCGCAGTAGGCTCAGGGAATCTGCCCCGCCGGCGAGCAGGTGAACCATTAGGCATGTGGACCCCACCCTTGGTTGATGAACCTCGGGAAGCCTACCTGATGGAAACGTTAGGAATTGCGACAATGCGGGACTTATAAAATTCGTGCTAGCTCAGAAGAGGGACTTGTAATTTTCGCGAGTGGCCTGATGTTTGGGCTTAAAAAATGTGTGGTAGCTCAGAAGAGGGACTTTTTAATTTTCGCGTTTGCCCCGATGTTGAACATGGAGTTTTTACGCAAGCTCAGAAGACGGGACTTAGAGTTTTCGCGAATGGTTCAATAGTGGACTTTTGAAATAATTTGCGAGACTCAGAAAAGGAACTTAGAATTGTCTTTCGTGGGAATAGTGCAAGCTGAAGAGGTATCGGACAGAAAATAGTTGGAGTGAGGCAAACTCGAAGACCAAGGGAGACAAAAATATTTATCTTTTGATGTTTAGGATTTGTTAAGGGAGGCTGTGCCAACAATATTAGAGGAGCAAAACAAAATCTCTTCAACTGGGAATGAGGTGTGCCGTCTTTCACTCCGGTACAGATGGATAAAGGAGGATATCCTTGACATTTGGTCTCAGGATGAGTTTGGGGAATATGTTTCTCTTCAAGATTACTAAGGTAGCCAGAGAAAAAAAAAGGAAGGGGAGAAATAAAAGAAGGCAAAAATCATGGGAAATGCAACTTACCTGTGAGACCAGGTTTCGTTTTGCAGGTCAGGCGTATTAGGGACCCTGGAAAATAAATATTTGGTTGTACTAGGTTCCCTTTTTAAAGAGATTATTGGACGTCATAAGCGTAGTTGTCAGGATACTCATGTACTTGAAGATTTTCAATTGTATAAAACGTTTCCATCTTGAAATGGTTTGTAATCAAAATATGGGCTTTAGAGGTTGGTTTAAGGGATTCTGTAATAATGAGAGAATTAGTAAATTTTGTATAAACTGTTAGGGTTTCTATACACAAGGTTTTGGTATAACTAGTATACTAATGACAAGAAGGTATGTAAGATATGGGTTGTGATACAGTTCTTTAAGTGCATGTCACAATGTTTTGAAAGGTTGGTGGAAGTAGTTTGGGCAAACATGTTAATACAAGTTTCAGTATGATTTTAAAGAAAATTATATTTTAAGCATAAGAGTAAATGCTTCAGAAGTTTTGTGAGGTTATAAGGAATAGTGAATGTTGAAAATGGAGAATATACTTAAAATCATCAAAACGAATGTTGGGATAAAGTTGTTAAAGCTGCATATCATTACAGTACCAAAAAACTATAAAATTTATGTTATGCGTTGGTGCACCTTTGATATATGTTTTCCTATCTTGGACGGAACAAGGACTGCATTACGGAAAAACTAAAGTCATTATTCTCTGCTGTGTTCTGAAGGAGGTTTAGTGTTTCCTATCCACCCTTGTTTCTGATCCTGTTAAAGTAAAGTAGGGCGGCAGGAGGGGTGGAGTAATTGTGACGGGGCTTGAAGGAGTGCCGTTACATTATTTAGGAAACAACCAACCAGGTAATACTTGGGGTGGTATTTGAAAGGTTTTATTATAAAAGGTGAAGTAAAAGCTAATATACTATAAATAGTTTCCACTTATAAAGCTTGTAACAAGCTTGATTAGATACCTAGCCGCAAACTTGCCTTGTCAAGCTGCTAACATAGTCCAGCCATCTGCAAGCTTGTCATTAGCTTGTCATGAGAAATTAAGTTTGAATCATACATGATACGATAAGCTTGCTCGACAAGGCAAGTTCAAGTAAAATGGGAAGCTGGCCACAAGCTTACATGCTATCTGGGAGATGTCTCCGAAATGTTGTCGATTCATTTGGCAACAATCTAGGCTTTTACATTCCTTTGTGTACTCGCGGACCTCAGTCAGTTGTTCATTCGTAGGAGCACCTGTTTATCGTGTACAGAATGTAGGACAAGTTGTGTTCCAAACACTTCAGTTCAGAACCACTTTCGTGATTGGATTATTTAAATTGTTACGCATCTTATCTGTGTGCCTGCGAATTACGTATGGTCAGTACCGGAGAAACTTCATTCTGATTGGCTCACTCATTTAGCAGACTGTCTTCACACAAAGACAAGTGGCCAATAGCCAAATAAAGATTGCAAGTGTGCACATAGGATATTGAAGTCTAACATCAACGAGGATATTTTTGTGAGAAACAGATGACCCTATTCATTGGCTTACGTTCCAGTTATACCTCAGAGCCACGAGATTCAGCCCTCCTTTTGATGCAGGTTTGTTAATGGCTTAAATTTGTCCTAGGCGTGGCTAACCAACTTCGATCCAACTGTAAAAGAAATTAGATTGTACACGTTTTTTAAAGTCTGTTTACAGCTGAAATACTCTCGAAATTTTGTGGTCTCTACAGATGTCTGTGTCAAGCAAAAATGCGTACAGAACTGGAGAGTCTAGACGATATGGCCAATAAGTGCAACCGATTCTGACATTTAGTTTTCTAATTGTAGTCTGAAAATGAAGGAAAACAATTTGAAATCGTTTTATTATAGAGTGCTTAAAGATACAGAGGTGCAATGGTAGCGTGAGCTGTGAACTCCAGTTACACACTGCGGCGAAATAGCGGAACTTCGTTCACCAATCAAATCATGGAGACTAACATCCCAGATGGCAGTCCGACAAATAAGAAATATTTCATAACGTGCAATAGCCAGTCAGACTCAACATCTGTTTCCATAGCTTCACGCTGCCAGTGGGCTATTGAGTTCGCTTACATAAAAGGTGCCACCACAAAATTTCGACTCTGTATAACTCATCTTCTGTTTTTTTAGTAACAAACATTCGACATGTGAATGAAAATTTCGTGAATAAACATTTTATATTGTTTTTCGCTTTTATTAACACCGTGAGCATGGAAAATAGTTCGTAATTCGTTTTCTCTCACATTTCTTGCACTATTAGCCTAAACTACTTGCTGTTTCCCGCGGCTCTACCAACCAGCGCCTACTCTAATTGTTAGTGGCATATGTTATATATTCCCTAAGGAACTGCTCTATTTTCCGGGATGAAAAGTGCCCATGTGTTCATCAAGAATATAATGTACCCCTGTGCTGAATTTCATCCAAATTCGTCCAGTCGTTATGGCGTGATGGAGAAACAAACATACCAACTTTCGCATTTATAATATTATTAAATTTAATTATTAACAAAGGCGTAAAAACCCGTTTTTATATCGAAGCAACTACAGTGAAAAAAAATTAACGAATGCTTTATGTACATAACATTAACGAATAGTTTTCGTGTGTATTGGGTTTAATTGAATGGACAATAAAATAATTTTACTAGTTCTATAAGAGAAGTAACTATATACTTACTTCTTCTGAATCCTCACAACAGACATGTTGTACGACTTTGAATTCGTCAAAAATTGTCGTTCGTCATTTACTACAGGGACATTGTCAGCATTGCATTTTATTTCTAAGGTTCTTTTGTGTAACGACGTGTTTGATGAGAATGAACTCATTTTGAAGCAGGCGCCTACTCAATTTGGACTTTTAATAACCCGTAGTAAAAAGAAACTCAATAACCTGTCGTGTGCCGAAGAAACTCAATAACTTGCCGTGTGCCGAAGAAACTCAATAACCTGTCGTGTGCCGAAGAAACTCAATAACTTGCCGTGTGCCGAAGAAACTCAATAACCTGTCGTGTGCCGAAGAAACTCAATAACTTGCCGAGTGCCGAAGAAACTCAATAACCTGTCGTGTGCCGAAGAAACTCAATAGCTTGTCGAGTGCCGAAGAAACTCAATAACTTGCCGTGTGCCGAAGAAACTCAATAACCTGTTGTGTGCCGAAGAAACTCAATAACCTGTCGTGTGCCGAAGAAACTCAATAGCTTGTCGAGTGCCGAAGAAACTCAATAACTTGCCGTGTGCCGAAGAAACTCAATAACTTGCCGTGTGCCGAAGAAACTCAATAGCTTGCCGTGTGCCGAAGAAACTCAATAACTTGCCGTGTGCCGAAGAAACTCAATAACCTGTCGAGTGCCGAAGAAACTCAATAACCTGTCGAGTGCCGAAGAAACTCAATAACTTGCCGTGTGCCGAAGAAACTCATAACCTGTCGAGTGCCGAAGAAACTCAATAACCTGTCGAGTGCCGAAGAAACTCAATAACTTGCCGTGTGCCGAAGAAACTCAATAACCTGTCGAGTGCCGAAGAAACTCAATAACTTGCCGTGTGCCGAAGAAACTCAATAACCTGTCGAGTGCCGAAGAAACTCAATAACCTGTCGAGTGTCGAAGAAACTCAATAGCTTGTCGAGTGCCGAAGAAACTCAATAACCTGTCGAGTGCCGAAGAAACTCAATAACCTGTCGAGTGTCGAAGAAACTCAATAGCTTGTCGTGTGCCGAAGAAACTCAATAACCTGTCGAGTGCCGAAGAAACTCAATAACTTGCCGTGTGCCGAAGAAACTCAATAACTTGTCGAGTGCCGAAGAAACTCAATAACCTGTCGAGTGTCGAAGAAACTCAATAACGTGCCGTGTGCCGAAGAAACTCAATAACTTGGCGTGTGCCGAAGAAACTCAATAACCTGTCGAGTGCCGAAGAAACTCAATAACTTGCCTTGTGCCGAAGAAACTCAATAACTTGCCGTGTGCCGAAGAAACTCAATAACCTGTCGAGTGCCGAAGAAACTCAATAACTTGTCGGGTGCCGAAGTTTGGACAGCTGCCATGCAACGCGTCACTGTGGTTAGTGCTGGCAATTATCATTTTATTATCTGCTGCCGTACTTTAATCAGTCCAATAAATTATCGTGCTAAACAGTTAGCGCGCTGTTTCGTATCGCACAATCAGATATAAACACTTAATTAAATTGAGGCGAGTGCTTTTCCGAGGATGTTTTATTGCAATTTTAATGCTTGCTCAGATTTTTATTAAACGTTATTGAATTCGTATGAAACTAGTACTTAAATTTTGATGAACAATTTTATTGCATCATGTTTACCGTGATACAGGATGCAAATGAATAACAGCGACGAATCACATCAGACTCATTCCAAAAACAAAGGAAGGTGTGTGTATATTATATATATATATATATATATCGATGTATGTATTTATTTATTTATTTATTTATATGGGTATTATGAATGAAGTGCTTCTTAAGGGCATTCAACGCCTTTGCAGTTAAAGTAAAAATGAGGTTTAATTTTTTTTTATATTACAACAATTATTTAACATACAGATTTACATCTGAGGAAACCTTGCTCTCATTAAAATCTTTGTCTAAAACAATAAATGTTGCAACCCATTACCCATCCAGTAACTTTTCCGAGATCGTATACACGTGGCACATAAAAGATTTTTGCCGGTGCTGTGAACAGAAAGGAATCATTGTCCAATGTTTTTAGTGTCTTTCTTGTGGGCTTATGGGTAATCTAATAGTGTTGTGTATCTGCAACTCTCGTTCATAAATGGTTAGTGCTGGTACTAACTGAGCACGCAGAATTGTTACAAGTACAGCTGACACCTCAATACTACATGATCGCGGGGGCTGCGGTGGCTGAGCGGTTAGCCTGCTCGCCTCCCATCAAGGCGAACCTGATTCAATCCCCGGCCGGGTACCTTCCGGATTTACTCAAGTGGTAATTTTGCCGTACGATGTCACTGGTCGACGGGTTTTCTCGGGGATCTCCTGTTTCCCCACCTTTTCATTCCGGCGCTGCTCCATACTCACCTCACTTCGTCCTCATCGGCTCTCAAGACCTCGCTGTTAAGAGCAGCCAGAAACTTTTCATTCACTGACGCACTACAAGACCGCAAAACATGAGCTTATTAACATGCTTATTAGCATGTCGGAAAGATTTAACTTATATTTAAATTTTATGGCACAGGATCAAAATTATTATTTTAATATGAGTTGTTATTGATCACGTAACAAAAAGGAAAGGTGCGTTTGTTATGTTCGTAAACCTCGTAGTTGGGTAATTCGCGTACAAGCGTGTTGAAGAAAGCTTGAATGCCGTAGCAATACGCATTATGCACTCTAAATCTGAATCAGTTAGAATTTTACCATTTCAATCATTTAACTGTATCTGACTGATTCGACAGTCACTTCAGTGAATTTAGTTTATGAATCTGTGACAAAAATGCCAGTTTCCCTTCACTCATTGATTCAGTGACTCTTTCCACTGATTCATCAGCCATTTTTTTCCACTTGTTTACAGTGATTTATTTTTAACTGATAGATCAGTTAAACAACGTGTAAAAATGGCTATCAAATTATGTTTAAAAATGGGCCTTAAACAACGTGTATCAAATTAAATAATAACAAACTAACAAATTAAGCCAAAACAAAATACTTTCCAAAATTTGTTTTGTCTTTGACAATACCATTTTACGAGGTAATATGAACATTCAGACTTTCATTTCGTTTTCATATAATCATCACAGCGCTCTGTTTGAAGTGCATATAATGTGGTGAAGTGAGTGTACTCATATGTACTATTCGTTTTAACAATCCTAACATTACCAATTAAACGAAAAACGGAAAGTAAGGGCATTCAATGATAACTACATGCTTTCCAAATAAACATATAACACACATATTTTCATCTCATTTATCAACTGAATTTAATAGCGCATATGAATAAATAACGGCATAACTGCGCAGTGTACAGGATGTGGGAGTTCAATTCCGGCCACTTACGAAGGTTTATTTTTTAATCTTTTAAATTACGACAACTGTGTAATAAAAATAGTAAACTATCGTAAATATGTTTATTTCTCGTAATTATTTGGCTCAATTCAATAAAAAATATTTTAATCTGCCACTGCAGTTGTCCATCGCATATTCAATCAGTGAAATAGTTTCACGTAACTAATTCAATCAGTGAAATAGTTTCACGTAACTAATTCAATCAGTGAAATAGTTTCACGTAACTAATTCAATCAGTGAAATTTTTTCACTGAAAGAGTTAGTGGTTTTTCCACTGATTAAGTGAAGCCAAATTCACTGAATGGAGTAGTTGAAATTCAGTGCGAATCAGTTGTTTTCCACTGATTCGAATTTGGAATGTAGTGCATTCACGGTTACAGCAGGTCCCTAACAATAAGTAATTATACAGTGGAATCGATCACTCATTGGACGTACGAAGATGTAGAAACAGTCCTTGTATCTGATCGGCTGTAGCACGGTGTGGAATCTTCATTATGGGTCGGGATTGCGTCTATCAAACGTCTCCAGGAGCTGATTGGATAGCAACGCTCCACCATCTTGCTGGAGCGTGTTCGCAATACACGCCACAACTACACATCTTCTTCATGCGTTAAGCCTTTCACTGCTTGTAATCCACTTACGTCTTTATTTATCACTGTCCAGGATTTGCTACCATGTAATACTCCTGCAACTGCCATAGTCTTACATTGTGTCCTCCCTTACTTTATTTTCAAGCGTCCTCCTAATTGTCCCGCTCTTTTTTGAGAGATTTCCAATTTTATTTGTTATATCTAATTCTTTTACAAGCATTCTAAAGTTTAAACTTATCCACTTGTTAAATTAAAATTTTATATATAACGAGTAAAACTTTAGAAGTTGGTGTCCTTGAAATGCCATGGATTCAGTTTTATTTATATAGATGTCAAAATTATGGTAGCGTACTGTTATTAAACATTCTAAACATATCTTCTATGGTATTCTAACTAGCTTATTCTTTCGTGATTGGATGGACAAGGTTTTACCTTTGCTAAGTTTTTTTGCTCACCAATTACAAACGTTTTGCCTTTTAGTATTAGAATCTTCATGGTCCAGTGAAGAGGGCTAGTGTCTTCATACATGTGTGACAGCCAATAGGGAAAGAAAACAGTCGGACACGTGTGCAGTGTGTTGAATCTTCATGGTCCAGTGAAGAGGGGTAGTGTCTTCATACATGTGTGACAGCCAATAGGGAAAGAAACAGTCGGACACGTGTGCAGTGTGTTGAATCTTCATGGTCCAGTGAAGAGGGGTAGTGTCTTCATACATGTGTGACAGCCAATAGGGAAAGAAAACAGTCGGACACATGTGCAGTGTGTTGAATCTTCATGTCCAGTGAAGAGGGTAGTGTCTTCATACATGTGTGACAGCCAATAGGGAAAGAAAACATCGGATACATGTCAGTGTGTTGAATCTTCATGGTCCATGAAAGGGTAGTGTCTTCATACATGTGTGACAGCCATAGGGAAAGAAAACAGTCGATACATGTGCAGTGTGTTGAATCCTAGCAACATTTAACTTTCCCGCGATAAACCACCATCTATAACTATTATGAAAAGTTCAAATACTACTCTGTGCAGGGTGTTTTCATTATATGATGCAATGGATTGATCGTCTGCATATTAAAGTATTATTGCGAAGTTTTTATCGCTAAGGCGAGTTTCTATAATCGTTACATTTAGCCGCTGTTGCCTTTCACCGACTGAGTTGTCCAAATATAAATTAAACAGAGTAGGTTATGTACAGCATCCTTGTCTTGTGCTCATATTAATGCCAGTCTTCTTATGTTTATCGTTTTGTTGTTCCACACAGATATTTGTGTTTGCATGCATATTCAGAAATACTTCCACTATATGTTTAGGTTTCCCTCTCCGTATCATTATATCCCATAACTTAGTTCAATCGACTCTATCAAAAACTTTTATGCCGTCGATAAATATTATATATATTGAACAATTAAATTCTCTTTTTTATTTTAATATTAATTGTTTTAGACTAAAAATATCATCAGTACATGATCTTCCTTTTCTAAATGCTAATTGTTCTTCCATGAGGATTGTGTCAACACAGTTCTACATCCGTGTTTTAAATTACAAGGCCGCGGTGGTCTAGTGGTCAGACTACTCGTCTCCCACATGGATGGACCGGGCTCAATTCCCGGCGAGTTCGCTCCCGGGTTTTTTGCACGTGGGAATCGTCTCGACGATGCCGCTAGTTGGCGGGTTTTTCTCCGGGACCTTTCGTTTCTCTCGCCTTTGCATTCCGGCGCTGCTCCACACTCACCTCACTTCGCCCTAATCGGCTCTCAAGAACTTCGGTGTTAAGATCCGCCAAATCTCTCCACTCCATTGTAGTAGTACTCTGTAACTAACAGAGATTGTGACACTTAATGCCTGCCTGCTCGTATTTCACTCCTCTGATAACTTCATGCGTGAGTAGATTCAAAACTGCAAGCCTTTATGTATTGAAACAAGACCCCGTTAGTTTTGATATTGCAGTCCATTACTTTTGTATAATATACATCATGATAAGCATATCATGATATGAATTCAGAAATTACCATTCGGTCAAACTTTTTAAAATTTTTGTACATGTTTTTGTTTATTTTAATCGTACATCCCAAGAACATTATAATTGTGATTTCTAAATGTCATGACGCTAATATTATATGATCTATTATTTTATTCTAGTAAAGAGTAGTTAGATGCAATGCTTACTAGTTGAACGGCATTTCGCACTAATATAAACTGTCGAGTTTTTTGTTAGCGAGTACCTTTGATATTACGATTTGAAAATTGTGCGGGAAGTAAAAAATGTTCAAGTCTCGAGAAAGTAACATCATTAAGCGTCCAGAACTGAGACTCGAGTAAGATGTAGAAGGAAAGAAATGTGTTTACTAGTTTGAAAACCTGTTTACCGACTGGCAGTTTAAAAATTTGAGGTCTTGGGAAACGAGGAGAAAATTAAGCAGCCGAGCAAAAATATTTTTTCCCTTCCCGAATTGACTGAATGGTGTCGGTGGGGTGGAGAAGGGAGGGGGAGGCTGGGGTGGCACGTCCCCTTCAAAAGCTGCAATTTGCACAGACTGTACGTATGCTAACGTACCCTACCTCCGCTTTTTTTTTCTCAGTCCATCTTGCTCTCGCAAGCGAGGCCATCAGAGCGATACATAATTCATTTCGCGTTAACTCTCCCCCCTCCCCCCCCCCCCCCCCCCGGCCACCTTCCACAACCTACCTACAATCCGTCAGACCGACAAGCCAGTCAGAAAGACGCTCGTACAAGCTCGTTGCGTAAGCTCATCACTTTTTCCAACTTTCCCGACCTTTCCCCCCCCCCCCCCCGTACGTGTTTTCCTACAGTGAGACGTGCTGAATTTCCCGGGGAAGAGAATAATATAATCAACTCTAACTGCTAACTAAATTACAGTAAGCATAGGAAATGAACAAAATAACTTCTCGCGCTGCCTCATTTTCACTGTTGATAACGTCATTACAGGGATTGGTAACTTGCGCAATCGTTAAAAAAAACCCTTTGGTAAAATTAATGTAGGACGTTACTTCCAAAATGGCGCAATATTAGCTTAAAGTCGGGAAATCACGTTACTAGGCCCGTCGTCTCGCGTATGAATTCCCCGCGCGTTGTTGAGTAAAGGCGATAAGTGCGAATAGTACTGGCTTGTTAAGTATCAGCGAAGTCCGCCATATCAGATTCTTTCATTTACTGCTTATTTAAGTCGTTGTGACGAAAAATGTTTTAAAAAATTACTGTTTAGAAGTTTAACCATTTGCCTGATTCTGTATTACACTTATGAAATCCAAACTATAAACGTAAAATTTTGTCGCAAATGGAATAATATAAACTTTGAAATATCAGTAAGTCACTGTCTTTCTTACATCTAGCAATTAACACGTTGAAAATTTAACTTGGAGAATACTAAACACCGCACGAAACAAACATTTTTCGGCCAGAAAAAAATAATTTATTTGGAACAGAAATTATGACACGAAAAAGAAGCATATATACATACATATATATGCGTGTGTTTCTGTGTGTGTGTGTATATATATATATATATAGTGCTCGACAGTCTTCGGCGAACCTTGGTAACAATTCGTCATCCACTCGCCTGTTGGAAAAACACACGACTTTCAAAATATGATGCAAGATATTATGTGTCTGAGTGACATATTTTCCAATAATCCCATCGATACAGAAAACTGAGCATAATTTGTGTGCCGTCACCCATAGAAACACTGGTAGAGGACATGCTTACAGCTTTGGTGATTAAAACGTTATTAATTTCCCAGCAACTCTCAAGATTGTTTACAGTATTTGGTCCAATATAATTTTAAGTTAATTATCTTGCGGACGAGCTGGACATCTTGTTACAGTGGGTGGCAGGGTTTGGGGGTGGGGGTTGCTTATACCACCCCTCCCTCCTATTTTCCAATCCTTATGTATTCGACAATGCTCCAGATCTGAGGAAGGAAATGTTTGGAAGGTCGTGGAATTGATGCATTTGGCCCTCCGTACAGTTCTAATTCCGACTACGAGGTGATTTACCCAGTATTCACGGTATAGAGAAGATAGTAGTATACTCCATTCACGGTATAGAGAAGATAGTAGTATACTCCATTCTCGGTTACTTTCAACTTTCCTGAAGCTTCTGTATATATTATTCCACCTTGTGCAAACAGAAAGCTTTTGAGAGTCAGGAAAATTACAACAAAGGGCCAGCACACCGCATTCTTGAAGCCAAAGTGTAATCATATTTTTCGGGCGAACTATTCCTTACTAGGTACTGCCTACACACAAACGTTTTACCTATTTTTATTTATATTAATTTTAGTCGAAATACAATAATTTACAGATTAAAGTTAGTGGAATTTCAATTTTTTTTAAAAAGCTATTTTTTGTTGACACAAGTATAGAAAGCTCGTGATATATAACATGCTTAAGAAACAACCCAGCACGTCACACATGGGGTAATTTTACAAAGGTTTGATTTGAAAAATGTGAAGAAACCCGCGAATAGACTATAGAGAGCGTATGTCAGCTGCGTAGTTACCAGTTTCCGCGATCCAACGCTGAACGTCTTCTCTGCCAGTAGCACTTCTATGACGGAGTGGCTCTGACACATGTACGTCTTCTCTGCCGGTAGCACTTCTGTGACGGAGTGGCTCTGACACATGTACGTCTTCTCTGCCGGTAGCACTTCTATGACGGAGTGGCTCTGACACATGTACGTCTTCTCTGCCGGTAGCACTTCTATGACGGAGTGGCTCTGGCACATGTACGTCTTCTCTGCCGGTAGCACTTCTATGACGGAGTGGCTCTGACACATGTACGTCTTCTCTGCCGGTAGCACTTCTATGACGGAGTGGCTCCGACACATGTACGTCTTCTCTGCCGGTAGCACTTCTATGACGGAGTGGCTCTGACACATGTACGTCTTCTCTGCCGGTAGCACTTCTATGACGGAGTGGCTCCGACACATGAGCGTCTCTTCGTGCTCCACGAGTTCCACAAGAACATTTGGCGCGCTTTTACTTCCGTCATCTGGAGTGCCCTTTCCCACTACTTTCCTTGCAGCAGTTAGCATCATATTACGGGGGATGGAATACCCGCTCCAAGGATAGTACTGTGGTGAAAAGTTCATAATATCACGGGAGACGCAAGATTTCTCACGAAATACATATCGCCTGTTCTTCTGTATAATTGCACAGCAGTTCAGCTTTGTGGGTTGCAGCACGTGAACATACAGGTTGATTATAATGCTCCTGTTTTAGGTGTTGAAAATGTTCACCACTGAAGAGAGGATAGCCATAGTACGTGCTCGTCTGACAGTACTAACGTACGATGCAGTGAGAGCTGATTTTGGAAAACTGACCCCACAAATGCGACTGCATTTGCCATATTGTCAACAAATTCTATCGCACAGGGAGTGGGAAATATTCCACAAAGTGAATCGGATCTTCGAACTTTCGATTGAGACAATGAGTCGATACACGAGGGCTTTGTTGAATGGCTTCCTGGATCAGTTTCAAGGTGTCTGCAGTTACAGATGACCTGCCAGAACACTGTTCGTCCTTTAACACTCCTATGCCATTGAATTTGTTTACAAGATGGCAAATGCGGTCACATTTGTGGGGTCAGTTTTCCTAAGTCAGCTCTCACTGCATCGCACGTTAGTACTGTCAGACGAGAACGTACCACGGCTATCCTCTCTTCAGTGGTGAACATTTACAACACCTAAAAGTAAAATAAGATATATTAGCGATTTTCCACAAATGGATAAGCACACTATAATCACTCTATGGGCGTAGATTTCAAATATTTTGCGCCATCCAGGATGGCTCTGAAGCTGGTTATGACTGACTCCCTGCTATATAATGTGTTTGATTGGTCTATATTATTTTTGTTTTCCTGTTCTAAGCACAATACTTGGTACGGTGTGCGTGGGGAGTGGTTTCACGACAGTATATACGCGAGTCCTGAGGTAAACTCGAGGTACTGGTGTATCTATACTGGGAACACTGGAACAGGCGCGCTTTACAAGAGGTGTGGTACAACCCACAGATCTCAGACCAGCGGCGATTAAGCAAAATAAAGTCCTCTCGATCAGAATTTATTTTATAACGTTCCATAGCCCTTTTAAAAAAAAATACAGCCTTACCTCTACTCTGTAGTAGAATATCTACTTAAACTTCATATATTGTATGCAATATTAAAATTATTTCCTCTCGAGTGGTTGTTTTTTTTTTTTTTTTGCGTTGGTATGCCGATTTACCCCTCGTTTGTTAGATCAATAGAGATGTGCAAAGTTACCGTTACTATCTGGTAACATGCAAGACTTGAGTGTTCTGTACCAACTTGCGCGCAACTCGTGATTTCATTGGTTACTGGTACAACTATATGACGTATTTAACCAGTGTGGCCGCCTTACTGGAGATTGGTCACCCAACCTTTCAGGCTTTACTATAGGCTGAAAGCATCCTGCGGGCGTTCCACACAAATTGTAGCCAAAGCCAGAAGTCACACGAACCTATAATATCTTGGCGTTCAATCTGCAGCTCCAAAATAGCGCGGAATTTTTGTACAACCCTATAGATTAAGGTACTTTCAGAAAGACTATCATTTTGAGAAGGTACGCGGCATACAATTACTGTATATGTTAGTTTCACCTTTGTCATTGGACCTCCACTCTTCCGACACGCCCTGCAGATCTCAGGACCAATAGTTAACACTCGGAAATCTGGCAGCTTCATTCCATGTGACCGGGTCAAACATGAAGATAAAATTAATCTCTTTGCGGTAGCCAATGGACATGTGACTTCTACTCGAGTGTGTAGAGGACTGTGGAGTCTAGTTGGTGCCAATTTATAACGTGAAACGGTACGTTATCTAGTTAATTTCGGCTCCCACGAGCCCGAAACTTCTCCACTACACGTAGCTATTTATATTGGAGGCAATCATGGTTCCAACTGCTACAATGTTTGTCCAATCTCAGTATGTGTCCCAATTCGCCGACTCTTGACGTCACAGATTGTCCTCTCTGCTGTCCCACATCTGAGGACAGAGCGCGAGAGGGAGATGTACACTCGGTGCTCACTCTCGCACCCTCTCTGGTAGCCATTGTTCTCTAACCTCAAATATCCAGACATATATATTTTTTTGTATCTAAAGTAGTGTTTGAAATATTTTATCGAACTAACTTAATTGTAGCGATTGCTAAAAAGCTGTTATTCTAAAAATATTCCGTTTGATATGGAACATAAAAAATAATGATGTTGTTATGTTCATGTTTTATTCAGGTAAATTTGTGCATATTATTAAATACTGGGCTTTGCACATATAAATTATCTTTTCGATAATTCAAAACTGCAACAAATTAAAATATGTTACTACTTTGTAAAACACTGCATATTTATTAGAGGAAAGTGAAAGGCCAGCAAAATATATTTTTTTCACTATTTATAAACTTATATGTGAGTGCCAAAGACTTACGGAGTGCACAAGTCTCAATTCGCTAGAGTGAACCAGAGTGTGCTAGAGTGAGCACACTTTCTAGGTTGAAACACGACCTCAGTATTGTCGCGAAGCGCGCTCCCTGCAGTTAGCATCTCCCCTGAGTGTCTAAGCATTCGGGACTCTGCCCTGAGACAAACCTAGTTCCCGACCATACCGTGTAACTACGACTCTCCTCTTAGTTTTAGGGTAGGTTAGGAAAAACACGTGCGTCGAGTGGGAAGACTTATCTGCAACCCAACTCAGGACTTGGTCGAACATCTGCTGGTGCGAAGGAAGATGCTGTACGACAGACGGGAGTAATGCTATGTGAGTAACATTCCATATATTAGTGTGAGACTTTTTAACTTTCTACAGGAGGATTCAGCCGAAACTAATTCGCGAGAAAAGTTCATAGCTTCTTTCACGAGGGAAATGTAATTTAGGTATAAGAATGGGGACTTATAGGTTTTTGTGTAGGAAGATGTTAAACATCAAAGCACGATTAGGAATGATATTCTCGAGGGTAGTATACTGTGCATTAAACTGGGGAATTTAAAATGGATCTCGAGCACAAACGTACAGCAAGGTAAGAATTTAAATGCTCGGGCAAGAACAGAATCTTGTGAAGCGGGTGGAGGTCTAATTGATGCGACTTATACATTCGAGACTCATTACACTCTAAACTTGTATCAGTGAGAATTAAGCCAAATCAGTGAAAACAGTGGAAATTGGGTGACTGATAATCAGCGCCAGATAACAAATTAACATGGTGGCAAAACTTCACTGATTCATTTGTGATTCCAACTGAATTTCAAGAATTCCACTTCTTGAAATCTCTTGTTCCCACTTAATTTTGCGACGCCCTAGATATAGGGCGTGGCAACAGGGGAATTAAAACCAGCCCAGGATCACAAACAAAATATTAGAAATATTGGAAATATCCAGAGAAATCCCTTCAAGACAAGGTGTAAAGAGCATACCACAGAAACCCCAACTGCAAAACACATTAAAAACTGTAACTTTGTTTTATTTGGTAAATATTTCGTTTCTTTTCCATGTACAAAAAATATATAATTTTTTCTGCAAACACGATATAAAAGTTAAGCCCCAAAATTCTATAGAAGGCGCAACATCATCTAGGTAATACTGATAAGTATAACTTTTACAATACTAATAAATTTTACTTTTCCACAGAAATCTAGAACATTATACAAAATGCTATATAAAGCGCAATACAATTTATGTAATACTGATGGTTTAGAGTATCTTCTGGAATATTATATCGGAAATTCTCGTAATTCCTTTGCAGTCTAAAAATAACAATTTCTGGCTAAACAAGCAAAAGCGAGGCTCAAAAACATGTTTTTTTCTTCTAAATTTTAATTTTTCCATATACAATAAAATTATAAAAGTTTTATTTTATGGATATTCCCTGCAATTGGAAAAATCATACGATTTATGGCTAAACACACAGAGCCATAAAATACTAGAAAATCTCGAAATACAATAATTATTTATTTTATTTTTTTTTTTGCTAAGTGGAAATAACAATAATCAATATTAATTCCCACATAAAGTTACTGCAGGATTTTACCTCTTATTACCATTCCTACACCATATTTGCTATATTCGTGCAAAATTAGTTGTTTAATCAGAATTAATTTAATGGCCGTACAAAGCAAATCATTAGCCATTTCACATTAAACTTTATGAACCAATTTTCAAACCTGTATTTACCATGCAAAATAACAAATTAGTTTATTTTTCAAGAATAAATTACTGGCTGTATAAATCAGATCGTCAGCCATTGAACTTTTATCTTTGACAAAAGTTATTATACAATTGCTAAACAGCATTTGATTTCTGCTATAATCGTGCAAATAACAAAATTTCATTCATCACGAATAATTTACAGTTTATCAAAGATATTCTTACAATTTGACCACTTGATTTCATTTAAAATCCCTATATCAGAACTATTGGCGAACAATATGAGCCCAAGTATCACTAAAATTCTGGTATTTTTAAAAACTGACATTTTCAGAAATTTAAAAAAATTACGACAGTATTTCTCTTCATTTCAAATTCCGCATTTTTAAAAAGAGAAATGGCAAATTTAAAAGTTTTTCATGCGTTTCTGACATAGCGCCTATTCCTAAGGACTCCTACATAAGGACTTTTAACATGTCCTTCCTTATCTGAGACCTTAATGGTCGTTCTGATAGTTTATCAATTTTTTATAAATCCATACTTAACTCCCAGGCTGCAGTCTTCCTGATAAGCCTGCACCCGGAGCTTCAATACAAGCGAAATACACACTTGTATGCTGGAGGGATACCTTACAAAGACTGGCCAATCACAGGCCGTCGAACAGTCGGTAATGTTCTTCCATAACTCAAAGGGCTTTAGCGCCGGATCTGACGTCACATACCAGCCACCTATACCAGCGCGTCTATACCAGCCATCCACAGAGGCTCTAGTCGAGAAATACCTAGGTGTGATGGCGGTCGTTCGTCCACTTTGTCGTTATAAAGTCCAACACAGATCTTCCAGGGTTCTCAGGAGTTGTAGGTTAGTATTCTAGCATTAAAAAGTGTTTAAGTTTTTCGATGATTTCAGGTGTAGAATAACCAAAACAAAACAGTTTCCCATAGTAATGTGTCCATGCTAGTAGAATATTGCGTAGCACGGCTTGGTAGCCAGTCGAGCCCAGGTGAAATGGCAGTAGCCTATCAACTTACTTTCAGTGAATGTTGTTTCACTGATTCGTGCTTAGATTGTATGAGGTGGTCGTGTGTGGGCAAGCAACATGTTTGATGTAATACGATAGAAGTAACCTCGGTTCTGGACTATTTATGACTTGTCGGAGTCATTCATAAGTCTGGATGCTGGGATACTCTGGACGAGTAGTTTATTCGAGATAACATATCTTTCTTTAGGCGATGTAGTTCGTCCGTGACAAAGCCAGTGGCGGTGTGCAGTGTGCACGTCGATGGCGAAATTCGTCTACGAGTTTGTTTCCCAACAGTAAACTCATATATCTGTACTCGTTTGGTCCAAACAACCTTTAGTGTCCAGTGCATACTGAGAGAAATTTATGCTAGTATGAGGAGCCTCTGGACTAGAGATGCACTATGGATGTGCATCCTATTATTTTACATGTTGCATGCTGCGGAATATTCTATACACGAGGAAAAAGTATGCCTGTTTAAGTATTTTTGTGTTTCTCTATAATTGTGTTTTTCAAAAGGAGACATATAAAAATAATAATTCAGGTGATGTTGCATATTATATTATGAAAACTATACACTGTGTTTACAAGATTATGATTTTTTAAAACAAATATTTCCCTTCTAGCCAATTGGAAATAGGGTTTTAATGTGTGTGTGTTTTTTTTTTGGGGGGGGGGGGAGGATCTAGCTTCTAGCTTAGGGATGGTTTTTGTGGTGACCTGGCATGCTTCCGTTCAGCCCCTTCCATACAATAATCGAGTGGGAAATGCATAGCTTGAGTTAGCAGATTGTGGTGGAGTTAGCAGATTGTGGTGAAGTTAGCAGGTTGTGGTGGAGTTAGTAGGTTCTGGTGGAGTTAGTAGGTTGTGGTGCAGTGTGGTGACTCAAAGAAACTCCGACACGACATTAAAAACGACGTAGCTAACATTTCAGATTAGAACACTATTTACGTCAGTAGTGCTTTGAGATGTTTGTATTCTTCCTGTAAATTAGTTTTAACGCAATCAGTTTATATTTGAAATATCCTAAGCCTTTTGTTCTTGTAGCAGGATGGGCCTGTTTAATATTCACACGTAAACTAACATGTCCATCTCTGCCGACCACGTGATATAGACAGCTGTGTTGACAATGGGTGAGTCATGTGCAATAGATGAACATCTGTCCACCTTTCGTCAGTGCATAGTTTACATCGGGAAGAGAGATTCGGAGAGCAAGTAACATCGCGGCGAGCTCCTTGCATTTTCTCCCTCCATCTTTCGCCTCTCTTCCACCCACCGAGCACTTCGCAAACAGAAACGGAGTAGAAAAATAGCTCCAGCAAACATCCTTACTGCACCAGGAGGGGGAAGAGGGGGTTAGCGCCACCCTAGACGGAGATAGGGCAGCTCAGATAGGTCCCACCCAAGCAAGCAGGCTCCATGTGTGTGCAGGGACACCAACCCCGGAGCTCGTGTAAAATATTTCTGCCTTCTTTCCCTTTTGCCTGAGGTTTGCCTGAGGTTTGCCTTGCCCTACATGGATATGGGTGGAAGAATGGTGTAAAGCACAGTACAAGCCCCGGATTGTTCACGTGATTTTCTTGTTCCCCTGTATGCTCAGAATGTGCTCACATAACGTATTGAAAATGAGGCACATAGACTCTTGCTCCTTACAATTATTGTCCCACATCCAGCAAAGCTAAGTTACCTTGTCATACACTCTCGTGAAAATATCGTTTTTATATGTAAAATAAACGTGACTGTGGTTTAGTTACATTTATTATATTATATGACGTAATATATCATCATATATATATATAATATTATATATTTGTATGAATATATTGTGTATTATATATATATCATATTCATATATACATGTAAAAAATATTTATATTGTATAAAATGTTATAGTTATGCTTTACTTACTTTTATTAATGCATTTTATTAGTATTTATTTAGGATGGGAATATCACTTCAAACCAAAACAAAAAGTGGAAAATGGGTCCTAACCATCGCATAGGTCGATACACTAATGGCACCGATTCTAATTACAAAGGGCGGTGACTTATAACGTGCTGTCAGATAATAATGTGAATTTTTATGTTCTCCATTTGACGAAAGAATAACTTTAATACGGACATGTAACTTAAGTTGAAGGATATGGACATACAAACCTTTTTTACATTAATAAAATAAAGATTAACAAACATGTTTGAGCCGCAAAGATGCAAATTTTTATCTTATGTCATAAAAGATTCCTTGATCCCTGTGTATAAATAAAGTATTTTAAATGAATAATACTATAATAAGCAATACCCAGATATACAGCTATAATATCTTACGTACTGTACACATGTCTGACACGATTTTCATTTCTTACTGGCCGCCATGCATGTGTTAGTAGAAGCAAGAAGAATTCGCAAGTTCAGTGACCTGTATGGTAGACTCGGTGGTCTTGTGTACAAAAGCGCAAATAAAACATCTTCATTGGCTGCTTCTTGTCACAGCCGAAAGCGATGGTTGGGCCTGGATTATGCCACGTGTTTATTTTTAGTTCAGAGTTCTCCAGAAGGTTTTAAGTAACACATGGACCAATGGCCATAGTAAACTGAACTAAGATGCCTGGGCGTCTCCCCTAAGAGCCTTACTAGCCACGACCGAAAAATGTCCGCATCCCGATGGAAATAATGAGGTGCAGACTGAAAAGTGGACATTACTGTTTTTCTTGACCTTAAATTGAAGTTGGAGGTTTGGTCTGCTGGCTTGTGGACCTCTACATCCTTGCCGGAGCCTGCAGTGACCGCAGCCAGGCAGCCGGCTATGCTCTTACACTTCAACATTCTCTCACTGCCGGGTGCTACGAGTGTCGGTCCTAGAGCTGTCCGCAACGTCTCGAGATATTCGGCTCCCGTCTGTGTAATCATGCATTTAAGATAAGTATTGTATTAAGGGACGCTTCTGGTCAATGCTAATATGGACATTTTGTGCTCCATGTCTGGTGTTATGGTTTAATTTACTTGTTAGGAGAAGCCATGTGTCTTGTATCATGTAATCACCATAAGGTTTGTTTACCCTCGTGTGGGCAACTTTATATCACCTTGGGGCACAAATCTTATATAACTATTTATAGCGCTATTTTTGGTATAATTTTAGGCCAACATTGTATTAACAGAAAAAAATGGATTTAAAAATTAAATTTTATTGTAATAGACGTGAAAATTTTATATCAGAAATGTTCTACTCTGTAAAATGAATTTAAGAAACTTTTCTTGTATCACTGGGTGTGTGAAAGGATTCCTTATTGGCAAAGTAACCCAGCTTTTCCCTTACACCTTTAAGTTATTCTGGTTTTGGATGGATGAAGTGTTTTGAGCTGTTTAAGGAAAATAATTTGAAACAATATTTTCTTATTAGTTGCCAACTACTGAGTTGTTGGTTATTGGACTCGAGACAGTCGGAATGTTGGAACATTGCTCACCTGAGCTGCTGGTGACTATACCCTGCAGTCTCAGAACATTTGAGTTTTTGTATTCTTCAGATCTCTAGGTACAAGGCTACTATCCCATTTCATTGGGCCAATAAGGATTCTGATAATATAAATCATAAAGTTTGTTATTGCTCTGAATCGAACTTAGCCGAGTCAAAGATTTGATCGTACAATCATAAAATGAAGGACTAGCTAGAGTGTTTCCGAAGGTATGTTGGCTAAAATGATTTTCGCGATTTTCCAGTCCCTCTAATTATCCTATCGATCGCTCTTGTTTCCTATTGGTTCAAATGCTTCCAGGGTGTGTCAAATAAGCTGTTGTCCAATATCAGGAGCATTAGAAATGATCACGTGTTTGAAGTCCTTTCTATCTTCAATAATACCGACAATTCTACAGGTCGTAAGTAATTACTTCAGTGGGGAAATACTACGAGCTTCTACGCCAATGTAGTATTTATTAAGTAGGCGGTGGGGTTTCGATTGAAACATTGGTGACCCGAAGCGGAAGAAAGAAGTAATTCCGCTAATTAGGGGAATATGTTAAGGCGTGCAATTCCTCCGCTCAGTTACTCTACTATGTCGCGTGACTGCAGTCGGGAACTGAGAGAGAACCATAGAGAAAGAAGGAGAGTATGGCGAACTGAGAGAGAACCATAGAGAAAGAAGGAGAGTATGGCGAACTTGGCAGACATTCAAAAGTGAGGCAGGGGCTAGTGGCTCCCTACTGAAGTGCGGACCACCAATGAATCACAGCCCCGCCGAACCTTCAAAATCACTTCGCACTCTGCTTCTGCGAGGGGGTTGTATTTCCCCGGCCGTAAATAACAGCACTTAAAGTACACGTCTGTCACTCGCATGCAGAGAGCCTCAGCTGTCACTGAAGTCTGGACGGTTATGAGATTATAACTCTCTCTTTATTTCAAACGCTATTGCAAATCGCCACGCAGCTCTCTGTACTTATTTATTCCCCCACTGAAAATTTCTGGGTAGTTTGTTGGAAAACCATTACTGACTCTGACATTGATTTGGCGGTAGTCCCGTTTATATGGCTTGCTGTAACGCAGTTAAGAAAAATACAGCGATAAATATTCTTTAGTGTGCAGAAACGTATACTAACTTATTTGAACAAGAAAATATATATTTTGGCGAAATGATCAAAGTTTATCGAAATTTAAAAAATGGACAAACTATCGGATGAAATATCTAATTTACACTTTATTACATGCATTTTTCTGTACTGCAGATTTCAGCCATATTTGTTGTTTTGTGGAAGACAAGACGACAAATAACATTTCTTTCCAAGCTTATTTTACAGCAGTTCCTCTGTTAGTATAAAAACTGCGTGTAAAGTGAAGCAGAAAAATATTTCTCCTATCGTCAAGACCGTAGAGTAGGCTTTAGGCTCTCTCGTTTACATATTTACCACTTTTCCTGTCCGCATTACACATTACGTTCTAGGAACCGATATAAGGAATGCTAGGAGTTGTATTTGTTTCTGTGAGATCCTATCTTTATTCCGAGAACCATGTACATTCTCTGGTGTTGCTGTATATTACTGACAGAAAAATAAAGCAACCAAGCTAACAGTTTGTGTACGGCATCAATATGGACAGTTTTTTTTTTTACGAAAAGAATGAAGCCTCAGCCTACACTTTTGTGTTTCGTAAGCTCACAGGCTCTTTCTCTTGTTTCTGGTTACACTCCCGAGTGAAGAGGTACCTTCATTGTGTATAGTCGGGTCAAATAAGAGAATGAGTTCTGTCTGTGGTGATGTAGCTAGTGCACAAGAGACTCCGGCTAGATATTGTAGAGGGCTGTGGAATATATCTTAGTGCAATCTTATAATACGAAATGGAAGACTTTCTAGTGATTCCCGAGTATTCACTAAAGGCGCATGCGTGAGACCGTGGGACAACCCGGTGTTTTGAAATTCTTATATTGTACATTTATGCTTACTTCCACCCAGCGCCATGCGGTGATCTGTTTCATTGCTGTACATTCTCGGTGCACTGAGCCTAGGGAATAGGAATGAATTCCGACCTCTCACAAGCTAGCAGTAAGGGATCCGTTACACCCGTCCTGTGACGTCAGTTGCCTAGCTACGTTTTAGTGATGGAAATGTAAATTTGCAAGCAACAGGGTACAGTAAATAGCTAACGCCAGTTTAGCTTGCAATAGTTTACCACACGTCACTGCTTCCAACTTTTCTGAAGCCGTTCCAAAGTTGTTCTTTCAGGCTAATACACTGCCGTTTTCAAAAAATCTTAACCGAGTTTAGAACATTACATGCAACGAATGGACGACACACAGCAGTTTTGTCCGCTCATTTTAATAATATATTGTATTCAAACTATTTCTTACTAGGTATCACTATCTCACCCATTTTATTTTTGATTTATTAGTGTTTACTATAGATGAAGAAATGTAATTCGTAAACAAAGTATACGTAAAATTTTAACATAATCAAAACTTACATTATTTTATGTTGACGGGGGCCACGGTGGCTGAGCGATTAGCACGCTCGCCTCCCACCAAGGCAAACCGGGTTCAATCCCCGGCCGGGTCACCGGACTTTCGCTAGTGGGAATCGTGCCGGACGAAGCCGTTGGTCGGCGGGTTTTCTCAGGGATATCCCGTTTCTCCCACTCATCATTCCGGCACCGCTTCATATTCACTTCAATCACCCTCATCAGCTCTCAAGACCTCACTGTTAAGAGCCGCCCAAATCTCTTCATTTTTATGTTAACACAAGCATGCATATTTAGGACGCAACAAAACATGCTATACATGGTATTGTTCGTCTAATATTTGTTTTGAAAAGTGTGAATTGTTTTTCGTAAATATTTGTGGTGCCTATATAGAGGAAAGTTGAGCACGTAATTGTGCCTGCAGGGAACACTGCCCAGTACGAGCCCCAGGCTGTGGGGGAGGTCTGGCGCAGCTACATATAGGTGTGACCTGTGGGATTGTCTCACACGTACGTTATATACTGCATCTGATAAAGAGATTTGTGGTGGCCGGGGAAGCACGTGACCCTCTGACTTTACTCACACTGTCGCATGGTCCGGTCTACACACACCACACACTCACCCGAGAGCAGGCCTACTTCTCTACTCCTGGTGCTTTTATCACCGAACTAATTAACCCGCTCGGTCCCGAATAAATCTCCAGCTCAAGTGTTGCAATCGCTTAATTTTATTGCGAGTCCTGTACTTGCACCGAGTGGGGATTCCCGGTGCAGAATGTGCTGTGTGTTGGGTGTCACAAATAAAAGGTGCAGAAACTACAACAAACAAGATTTATTTTAGTCTATCTCGGTTAGTTCAGCACCTTTGAAATCAATCTTTGAAAATGATGACTGTTCTTATTTGCATGTATTTGTAACGTGTACACCTTTTAGTACCATTAAAATCAAGACATTAATAGAAGCTGATTGAACAAAGACAACCCATTAAATTACTTAACCACCTATCACAGATAATTCTTAGCGCCCAAGAGCTACATTGAAAAAAAATACGTTACGCGTGCCTTTTCTGGAATATACCAGAATTTAGATACACTTGGACTGCTGCCCAAGCGCCTTAAAACGTTGCTCTAGCATAACGAGCTCTCTGACTAACTTGCCTTAGCCACCATTTATTTTTCATGAATAATACTTCCTTGCACTGGGGAAAGTTATTACTCCCAATATGCGCAAAGATAAAATATTAAGGAAATAGAGTTGTTTAAAACTTTACTTTACCCACATATAGAAACTTTTCAAGGCTGGCCACACGAGAACAGCCAAACGAGTAAAGTGAGACGCTTGCTAGTTGGTTTAGATCAATTATATCCGCTTGAGAACAATACAACAGTATGAAGCCACACGAGAATGTGGTAAAAGAAGCACAAAGGTCAAACAGGGGCAAACCGCATCAACACTTACAAGGAGTATGACCTAGCAACGAAGAGGTATTTAAATATTGCAAAACTTCAGCGGTAAGTCATACTAGAGTGTTGGCCCAAAACCAGACCCGAACTGTGTCATAGCGGCCGACAACGAGTGCCATATCATAGTCGCTTATTTATAGAGCTCGAGTTTTTTCCGGTCCAATTCTACCATCGCCGGAGTGGAAATTAACATTACAGCAGAACTTGTTCATAGACTCAAAGAAAATAATTAAATAAACGAATCGAACTCGAACCAGACGCCAAACCTGAAAAATACTAAATTGTCGAAAAAAAATTACGTGCTCAACAAACCTACTACAAGCCATCAACTACTTGTCACTAAACCTTCGGCCCAACCTTGCTCGCTGGAAATTGCTTGCTCAAAATTATTCATGACAGTGAATTGCAATTTTAACTCTCTAGTACAAGAAACTGAAATATTTAAACGGCTATCATTTTGAAAATAAAAAACAGGGTTGCGTAATAGGGAGGAACTGCTCTTCTTAATATAACTTAAAAAAAAAGGGGGCAGGGCCCTTGCTGCCACATAAAAGATATGTAGTAGTTTAACTTTTTTTTTTAATTTTATGTAACTTTTATATTTATCGTGGGAAAAGAGAAATATTTTAACCAGATTTATATTTTTGATACTATTATTGTATTATGGGGAGAGCTGTATGAATATTTACAGTATTATTTAAAAGATAAACTACAAAAGTGCGAACCTTTTTCACTGAAGAAAACCCAACTTGTCTGGACCATATTGGGGAGGGACACCGGTCTTTTCAGTTTTATCAAGCACGCTGAGGAGACACTCACACACAAGAATTCCCTCTGTGTGTGTTGACACAAACCGTCACAATATGGCCAATTCCACTTATTTATTGACTACGCACTCCTTTAGAGAAGAGAAGATTAAGGAAGGTCACTGGCTGATAGCAAACATTCCATTCTTTAATATGAAATACTTTTAAATATGAAATACTTTTAAATTTTTAGGCATTGTTTGTAAAACTATTTACGCGCATATAATTATAGACCGTAAAATTCCTGCGTATGTAATGACACGACAAAATCACCATTTTATTGTTTATGAAAAGTGAAAATTATAAAAACTAAATCTCCTACATAAATTATATCATTCGCTTTAAAATAAAATACAATGAGCTACTTCAAAAAAATTTAAAATCTCATTTCAAAATATATTCACAATTTCAAAAATAGCGTAGATTACATTTTTTTCCCATATTTTTTTATTTGTAGCATACTCTAATGTTCTTTGTTAATATATATTTTGCTTAGCATACCTTAAAATTATTTCCAAAATGATATACCAGCTACTGTATTAAATTATCTGCAAACGTTTCCGTTCGCTTCATGTGTTCGTCCCAAAAAAAAAACTAAATTGCAATTTAGACGTCACGATGCCAAAACTAAGCTATGAATAATTTATTTGCGAGGAATACATACTAGTAAGGAATGATATTTCGTGCCAATAAAAAACAATGAGTTCTTTGTGACCAGTGCTATTTTTAAGTCGCAAGTAATACGTAGCTCAGTTGACGGGAACATCGTTACGGTATTTGACTGTATAGACTATTCACGATAAAATGAGTACTTTTGAAAGCCCTGTTTAAGATCTACTTGAATGCACTTTGTGTATTTTTCCGCCTAGTCAGATTAACATTGTCATGGGGCTTTATTCATGCGACGGTCAAGTGAAACTGAGAAATAATTAGAAAAATAACTAATTTACATATTTCCTTATTTTTCACTTCGGTGCATTTAAAAAAATCATAAGTCGGAAGAAATAATTTAAGTTATTACAAATTGTAGCTCAACACTTGTTATTCGAAGTTAAAGTATGGAACTACTTCCCCTCTATTATTACCAACTTTAATGGTCGCATGTCACTCAGTGCAGGTAGGGGCAGTGATTATTTTCAAATGTTGATTTCAAAAGTGCTCACTTGATAGTGAACAGCCTTTAATAATGTCGTCCATGTGCCGGTGTTGCTCGTGGAAGATGCTGGGTCGGAGATGACCGTGGCGCGTGGCTTGATTTATCTTTGCGGACTTGTGGGTGGAGCTTGTCTAGGACCATGGCATGGCGGGGTTAGAGGAGCCTCTGACCCTAACCCGCCCTCAGGGCCGCAAACATTTCAATGACAACTCGCGAGTGTGTGAGCGTTGACAGCGTTGCCAACACTTACGGCGGATTCAAAACTTCTTCGTAACGTTTTCCGTTGGCAGAACATTCAAACAAAAAACGTAACTTTGCGAAGCGAGATTATTATTATTATTATTTCTAGGCTTTGTGCGAAACATTGTAACATTTTAAATCATTAACCAAATAACATAGAATTATATAACATGTTATTATCATAATAGTTTTAGTTATAATAATATATTTATTCTTAAATTGAACATTCTGATTGGTTGAGAGTTCAGCCATACGTACGTAGTGGTTGAAAGTTTACTTACTACTATCCCTCACTTGTCTGAGCACTACCTACTTACGCTAAGTGTGAATGTGAATGGATGCATGGAAATATACGGTATTCAACTTGTATTCGCACGGATTCTACTTGGAGTTGTGAATCCGTCTTTAGGCAAGCAATTCGACTAGGCCACACGAGAGAATCCACCACAATAGTCGTGTGTTGCTATGCAAGCTGGTACTTGCTCAGTGCTGTACACACTCGGTGCACGCAGTAACCAGAAAGGAGCCGGGAGAAGCTGAGAATACCTACTGCGGCCACTCACGAGAGAGCGGCGAGGCACATATTACACGCGTGCTGTGATGGCAACTGCACTACTATGTTTTAGTGGCCGATGTGTAAACTAGCAAACTATTAGGTACAGCACAGGGCAAAACACAGCTTACCTTGCAACACGCCGCTGCACCAGAATAGCCTATATCATGAAACTATACTTAGTTTTCCTTCAAACAGCAATACTTATTCTTCTAGTTCAAAGTTAATCGAGCACTTTTGAGATCAGCTTTCTCACACTCTCTACCTGCACACTGAATGCCGTCATGTTGGTAACGACGGACGGAACATATTTTCACGTTTTAATGTCGAGTTAAATGTGTTATGAAAGCGTTTGTAAATACTGCCATGGTTACTAATACGATCTGTTTTTTGAATGCATATATCTGTAGCAATTGCAACGTTGTGGATGACTTACTTTTATAATATTTTGGCAGTTACAAGTGACCGAAGGATGAATCAACGGATCTCGCCCATTTTGCGTAAGGTGGAAATATACACACAATGTGCGTGCAAGTAGATGTTCGGCAAGACTTTCAGAAGTGCTCAGTTTACCGTGAACAATCTACATTTCAACTTATTTTATTTAACACTTGCTCAGTTCTTATTCACTATCATGCGCTAACTGCAGTAGTCACGAAGTTAACAAATAAAAACCAAACAACAGTAACAATGTAAACAGTTAGTACAAGAATATTTATTAATAACGATTATAAAAGTATACTAGGAATATTTACCATTTTACTGTATACACATGTTAAAGAGCTCGTCTAACGGTAGCAATAAAGGCGACTCTGTCACGCACATCAAGTGCGCCATCGCCTCTAAGAGCAAGGTGCTCAACTATCGTGTAGTGTTCTCGTCGCACAGAGTCCACCTATGACACGTTCAGTGACGACTCTATCGTTTTATTGATGGAAAGTCTCCATCAAGTTTCAATACAAGGCCTTTAAGTATTTTTTGTAAGTAACTGACTTGTATATTTTGGGATATATTCTTCTGAAAAAGCCGTTTTTACCAATGCTGGAGTAGTCCGAAATGGCATTTCTAATGTGCATGACGTTTTGACAGTACTAACGAGACTTCGTCTAATGTGTGTCTTCTTTTCGTATATCAGCATATTGGAGGCAAGTTCAAAAGTTTCGTATATAAACGCGCATATCTTACACTGCAACACAGCTCAAGTGTCAACTAGGCAGACCCCTTAATACGTATGTTTAGATACTCCAGATACTGTAATGGGTTTCGATCCAGGGAACTGTACATCACATTCGGTCGACAGCAAAAAGTTGAAACTACTATATTATCCACTCCACTAAATATAAATTATACACTTTAGGTAAGAATCAAAATCCTCCAGTTCTTATGTAGTGGATAAAATCCTCCAGTTCTTATGTAGTGGATAAAATCCTCCAGTTCTTATGTAGTGGATAAAATCCTCCAGTTCTTATGTAGTGGATAAAATCCTCCAGTTCTTATGTAGTGGATAAAATCCTCCAGTTCTTATGTAGTGGATAAAACTCGCTTCTGCCGTAAAATGTTTTATTACTAGTTATTTTTATTCTATGTAAAATTTCCTTTTCACTTTTTTTAGTACATTTCCAAAATGAAAGGTATAACGATTATTCAAAATTCATATGGCTCACAACTATTAGTTGGGCGTGTTAAATTATACTTTTCATAATATAGCATTATGGATCACGTATGTCAATAAGGGTTCATATATCGTTAAAATTAATTAAATTTGCCAACCACTCAGTGTAAAGACAACAGACAATTAAAATTTTCTAATGGTATAGCTACAAGAAAACAATTTATAAAATGCTTCATAACTTATAATTTTTTCACACGCTCGTCTTTTTAATGTCCTAACACTATTTAAGCTGCACATAAGAGCCATCATCTAGTCCAGACACAGAGGCCGCGGTGGTGCGGTGGTCAGACGACTCTAGGAAAACCGGGTTCGATTACTGGCGAGGTCATTCCCGGATTTCTGCACGTGGGAATCGTGCCGGATGATGCCACTGGTCGGCGGGTTTTCTCGGGGATATCCCGCTTTCCCTGCCCTTGCATTCCGGCGCCCCTCCATACTAACCTCACTTCACCTTCATCGGCTCTCAAGACCTCGATGTTAGAAGATGCTCAAATTTCTCCACGCCACTCGTCCAGACGCAGTATAAGGTAGTACATTATTTTTAAATACCAGACAGCGAAACTTGGAACATAGGGTGCTTAGTTGCCGTCAGACCAATCTCTCACATGTATAAAACTCGCCCCCATTTCCACAACCATGCCATCCATATAAAACATACATCGGGGGCGAATAATAATCATAGCAAAAAGTGGATCAGTAGCAGCCCTATGATATTCCGTTTAAGAGGGTGACTGTAGTAATTAAAAAAAAAACAATTAATTTTCCTTTTTCCTTTTAATTACCAGGCACTTCTCTCTCTTTTTTTTTTCCTTCGCGTCAAAAAAAAATACAATTTTCAAAATCAGACAGCTGTACAAAATTTATACAAAAGTTACATTAAAATATTGAAAGATTATAATTCTTTAAAAACAAGGAAAACATTATAGCATGTTGGGCTTAAAATAAAAATGTTCCGTTACAAAAATATATAGTTACAAACATATATACAATTACTTAACTGCGACCAATTCCCCTCAATTTACTATATTCCCAAATCTACATGTCTCGAGCGAGACCAAAATCCCTAGGTGTCCCCCCACCCCCCTCCTGGATAATTGTATTTCTGTCACGTCTAACGGGTCGTGAAACGCTCATGTGAAAACCATGTACAAATTATATGACGAGGGCCTTATCGCAGGAGGTCACTGTATCATCTTCGCAGATGAGGAGGATGCAGCTTGCCCACGATATAAATGTATACTAGTGGGAAATCCGCAGAGTTGGCAACACTGGCTGAGACACACTGCCCGATGGAAACACTGGTTTGAAAATACGCCTCAATCCTGGAGAAGAGCCCTCATCCCCCTCCTGGCATACTACTATACGTTCACCAAATAATGATAAGTGCCGGAGCTTGTTGTCGGGGAGCGGTGATGGGGGGGGGGGGGGTAGGGTGGTTTGGATTCGGCGGCTGCGAGCTCTCGCAAGATTTATGTCCGGCGAGTCGAATGGCGAATAATCGCTGAGACAAGCAAGGGATAAAAAAAAACTGGCGTTGTTTATATCCCTACTTAAAAAAAAAAACGACAAACGTCTTGTAGTTTCGATGTGAACGTTACACTGCAAAAATGTATTCTCAGAATATATATATATATACACACACACATACATATCAACGCAGAGCAATATAGAAACATCTAATGAGCAGAAAAAAAGCACATTTTCGTATGGCTTGGTCAGTCATTTTGCCTGAAACTGTTTCCGGCAAAATGACTGACCCATGTCATTTCAGGCCAGTTGACTTTCTGTGTTACAATCGTAAGCCAAATAAATTCCTGTCGCGGGAATATTGTGTTTACGTAAGCGGTATAGGCAAGGTGCTGAACGGGCGTGAAGAGCCTGTTTCGGTTGGCACCATTGCCTGTGTCACTTTGGAATTGTACCAGTGGGACTTATAATAAAGTCCACAGATGAATCTTCGACAAACTTACGGGAACAGCGCAGGTAAGATATAAAAATGCGATTTCTCATCATTCTAGGATAATCTTGACTTCATCAAACACATGTACATACATATGTTTGGTTTGGAGATGTATCGCAGTCTTGTTAGACACGCCCAGGTGAACACTGACAGATGTCCCAGGTAATAAGCGCCGAATCCCGTGTCTCACATACAACTGGCTCCACACTGGAGCAACAGCAAATTAACACAATGCTATGACCGTACAGTCTACCCTGCTGGTCCTTTAAAACATTACATTTCCCTGTACTTATTTATATGTCAAAAAACCGTACACACTTAGATAAATGATTTTTATCTTTTCTGGTAAAAAGTCGTATTCCAGGATAGTTTTTTTTTGCCGAGATGCGCATAAACGTACAAACAACGAACGTACAGGAAATATGTCACGCCTACAAACTCTAAACTCATTCAGTGTTTGTGTCCACAAGTGTATAGATGTTTCACGGGAAAGATTTCCATGAACGGCACTGTACAGAGAAATGCTCAGTGCGGTCAGTGTCTTCAGTGTGGGTGATCTGATTGGTAAATCTTCCTACAACTCTGGCTTCTGAATGGTCACCAAACATCAAGCATGATTTTTCCTGGTTGTAATACTAGATAAAGCACATAATCTGAAATGGTACAGGACTGATGAAAATCATTCTTGTTCACAACGCCTATAGTCATAAATTAACACTAACAACACAATGCCCAAACGAATATCTTAGGTTACCTTAACAGGTCTTTCAAAATCCTGACATGGGGTAGAATGGGCGTGACTAAGTTAAAAAATATTCCGTAGCCTGCACTCTATGAAAACACATTCTAAGTCCTACATGAGGTCGACAGCGAAGGTGACTTAATATAAATTTTTTTTTCTTGGTCTAGTGGTCAGGAGTGGATGGCTAGAGAAATAAAATAAAAAAATTATATTCAGAGTCTTATACGAGGTTGAACGCATACAAGTATGGCTTGGCTGTGCAGTTAGTTTGCTTGTATGGTTAGTATAACTGTTATGTTGATTGGTATAACTTGATCACATGTTCGGTTATCTCGGCAGTATGACAAAAGTGTAGCTTCGATGGTGTGAGGAGAGTGGTTTAATTGTGCGATTAGTTTGTAAGAGCGGAATGGTTTGATAGAATATTAGGTTAGTATGAGAGGGGCAGAATGCTTGGCTGTAATGGTTGGTTAATATGATTGGGTGGTAATTAGGAATTAGGACTGTATTGTTAAAAGCATGACTAATGTCACGATGAAAGGTACTATATATCTGTTTTGGTACTCGGTACCATTCGATCATCGATATGGTTGTTAAGTAAGACTGGTAGGAGGGGAGGTGAAGGGGGTCTGGCGATGACAAGAGTGTGGTGGTTAGATTGAGTGAATATCGAAATAAATAAAATACTATATATATTCACAGTTCTTACGTGAGTGTTAGGTTATTTTAGGGTAGATGAAGTGAATACTGAAGTGTTATATATTATTATGGGATGGAGTGTTGGAAAAAATATACAAGTCCTAGCATAGCGATGGGAAATGTTTGCTAAGTTCAACATAGGTTACAAAGTCCCTGCATGTAAATACTTATGATCCGGTTATTGGAAAAAATTATATGTAAATAAAAATCGAAAAAGTGTGAATAATCAACGTTCATAATATATCAAACTTGGCGTATATTTAATAATACATTTTTATATGTGCTTATAAAAATCCA
This sequence comes from Dryococelus australis, assembly GCA_029891345.1. NCBI lineage: Eukaryota > Metazoa > Arthropoda > Insecta > Phasmatodea > Phasmatidae > Dryococelus > Dryococelus australis. The sequence goes on from CM057005.1 coordinate 111,828,309, forward strand.
ATATGGCGCTGGTCATATTCACGTAATCATATATTTTTTCTGACGACATATTCATATCTGTCTGAGAAATACGAATCTGTAGACACACCGCTTGATACACATGTTCGTAAAAGTTAAATAAAAATGTAATTTGAAAATGTCTATACTTAAAATAAGATACTTAAAAAGTATATAAGTTAAAACTAAATTATATATATTTAAGTGAAACCTAAATAATAAAATATATATAATTAAAAAATATTATATATAGAATTCATCATACTTAAATAATAAAAAATAAATACTTGAAATGCAAAATCTTCAAAAGATATTGATATGTAAACAAAATACTTAAAAATTATATAAGAAATAAAAATGTAATATCTGTAATGTGAGACAATATATTATTTATTTGTCTCCATGCTATATACTTATAAACTCTTGTCCCACGTATGTTGTGATAGCTGAGTGGGATAAGGCATTAGTGTGGCGACCCAAGGTCCAGCAGGTCGATCCCACACTTTCCAGTAGATATTTTGAGTTCTAAAAAAGCAGCGCACCTAGCGGCCAACTCCATGACCAATATGGCGGCCGAGTACATGTAACAGATGTGAGATCGACTAATTGAACGACTGGCACGCCACCTAGCGGCCAATGCCAAAACCAAGATGGCATCGAACAAGGGTGAGTAAACGAACGAAAGCGACACCAGCGCTCCTAGCGGCCAATGCCAGAACTAATGTGGGAAACAAACGAAAACACCACGACGGTGTCGAACAGAGTTGAGCGACAAATGACAAAATAAAAAAATATAAATATTGGCTTTCATATAAATCTAAATAAAGACGGCATTGAACAAATGTGAGAGACAAATGACTAACGAAAAAACCAAGATGGCGTTGAACGAAGGTGAGAGACAAATTACAAACGACGACAACAAAGATGGCGGCCTCCAGTAACATATAAACAAATGACGAACGAATAGGAGAAGAATGGAAAGAAGGAAGGGTGAGAGGAGGAGAAAGAAGGAAAGGAAGAGAAGAAACAAAGATAATTAAATTAAATAAATAATACAAGAGCATGAAAAAATAATATACATACTGGTTACCAAAATGGCGGTCGAACGAATGTGAATAAGATGGTGGCGTACTGGCTACAAAGATGGCGGTCAAATATGTCGGCATACTGGCTACAAAGATGGCGGTCCAATATTTTGGCATACTGGATACAAATATGGCGCTCCAATATGACGGTATACTGGCTGCTAATATGGCGGGACCCAATATGGTGGTTACAGAATCGGAATGACAGAGCGGGAGGTTCGGGAATCCAACATGGTGGCCAGATCACCGAGCCACTCCCCGATCCTCCTGTGTCCGAAGGAACATTATCTATCTACTCCCACGTGTTGTTGTTCCCAGCCTGCAGCCACGCCTCTGACATGGAGTCTCAACACTAGTGAGTTTCCAGGGGACCGCAAATAATTATTACCTCACGGTGTTAGCTGTGACAGTCCTGAAAAAGAATATAGCAAACACGTAATGAGGCAAGCCCGAAGCGGAGCGAGAAACCAATATTACAAAAATAAGAAGCTAGAGAGGAAACAAAGTCCGTCAGCCTTCGGCGACGTCAGCAAATTCACGAAGTGCATACTCAGGTTGGGAAACTCAGTTTGGCAAATACAAGTTTCTGCCGCCAGGTAACGCCAGTGCTGTCCCACATGTACCGCATTTTGCCGGTCATGTATGCTAACGAGATTTAACGACAATTCTGATTTTCCTAAAATAAAAATATGGAGTGCTTAAATCCTTCCAAAAATATATTGCATTAGAACTTAACACTTAAAGTCTTCTGTGCGGTACATGGTTACCTAGAGTTAAGGCAAGCTAGAAGTGAGTTTGATATTTATTGTTGCCTTATCATCAGTTCTGTTGGTCTCTTGTATTCCTATTTAAAATCGTACACTGCAAGGTTCATTACTGGCCGGCTCTCTACCAGAACAATGCCGACTTGACTGGCCAAATAAAATGTTATTTCCCACCTAGAATAACGTACAATCCATCCTGTTCATCTGAGAAATTGGTGCTCTTAAGAATTGCGGACGTAATATTTCGTCGCAGAGAAACCTATGACAACTGCTGGTCAAGTAATATTTCTTCGCCCGTGTCTTCAAACAATACACAAAATTAAATATTACAGCAAACTCTTTACAACTCCGTTAAATCCAGGCAACGATATATTACGTCGTTAGCAGCCAAAGTGTTATAACTAGAGACCTGGAGAATTTGCGTACAAATAGCCATAAGTTGGTTGCCCAATATATTTTTGTAACACTATAAATTTATTAGAGTAAATTTCCCAAAACCCTTGTGTAGAATGTGTAAAAAAAATGTTGGATTTTAACAAGCAATATTAAACACTTAGGTTTATTAGAAATACTGAGCAACATAAACAGTTTAATAAGTTTCCCAAAATAATGTATTGTAAATGTACAATATTTTTGCTCTAGATTTACATGGTAAGTCTTTGGCAATTCGTTTCCAAAGAATGATGCAGGCACAACCATAGCCATCCGCTGTGTAAGCAGGCAGGCAGGCAACCAATGAGTATTTATATATGTGACGTTGTACACAACACTGTGCAGTATAGCCTGCAGGCCATTGGACTGGCGAATTTTTCTGGTCTGTACTTATAACACTGTGCCCGAGAGTAACCTGACCTACGTTTGAAATGAAAATTTCCGTCTCACTGATGATAAATTTCGCATGGCCGTAGTTTCGTTGCTTTCTTAACTATTGTCAGGATCTTAAAATGAATTTATAGCACGTAATTAGAGATAATAATTTTTCGCGAAAAAATATAAGGTACACAATAGACTTCAATACTATAAGCACCCAACAGCAGTTAATTTATTGCCATTGGTTGCTGTGTGCTTGAGAAGGCGTTTTCATATTTGACCAGGCCACTCAGAATTAGACAATATCGGCCAAAGTGATTCAACCAATCAAGACAGGTAAACGACCCTACAATGTTATGAAGTATAACTTGTGTTGAAACCTTTTCGCGAAATTTCACTACCCCTACACACAATCACTCATTGTAAGTAAATATAATAAAATTTACATTATTACAAAGATAAATAACGTAGTTTATATTACTTGTTAGATATGTCATTCCAATTCAATGTACACAGCTGTGTACATTACACACATGTAAGTACACATGTGCTGCATATATCGGGGATCAGCTGCCAATGATTTTACCTGAGTGTAAATGATTTGCAAACTACTTCGGTGTACTGGTTTAGGTTATGATTGGTTCATATTAGTTAAGGCGAAAACAAAGCCTGCAGGTCATTGGTTATGACAAAGAAACAAGTGTTGGTTGTACCGACTTAAGTACAACACGCGTCGCAAATTTATTATTTGCATCGCCTGAGACCGTAAATTTAATTGGGTCTGAAAGAAATAAGAGGGTGTATTTAATTGAGAGACTAACACTTGAGCATTGCACAGTCTAGTAGCCAACCCGTAGTAAACTGCAGTCAGTGATGTGAACCAGTACGAATGTGGTATGTCTACGCCTGTAAACTACACTGTAAGACGTCAACTGTAGTAACAACATACTTAACCCTTTGAGGACGACACAAATTTACCTGCAATGAGGTCAAGGTTGAATTGAAATGCCTATATTCTCCATCACTTGTGTTGGTCTCTGTATTTCCAGTTAGAACTGTCCTATTGGTCCTGGCTAGGCCGGAAACGCTTACTGCACCCTGCGACGTTTATTATTGGCTGGACGTCAGCCAATGAAGACGTGCGTTGACTGTACGCCTATTAATACGTTGCGACGGATGTAACATGTTTTACAATCCATCGTGTTCTTTATGAAACCATTAATAAGAACAGTTTTATTCTGACTAACTGAAATGTTGGCTAGTTGTAATTTTTTATTTAGATTCCGACGGAGCCCAGAAAAACAATAAAACCATAAAAGTGTGAGATTTGTCTTCAAGAGCAAAGACATTGCCATACAAACTCTGCCCCGAGTATATATGTGCATACTCCTCAAAGGGTTAATCCGCTTTCAGTCCTCGTGTCCACGATCGAGGACACATGGCGCATGTTCGTTCCTATACACAGCGAAGTCTCACTTCCCAGCCTTCCTCTTGGCTATTCTGATTGGAGGAGGTTTCCACGCCTCTTTCACATGAATGGTTAATACCAATATAATCGAGCACGCAGCATCATCTTCACTGGCTGCAAGACAAATGACTAGAGACCCCAGAAATGTAGCGGATTCATTCGGCGACAGTCCTTTGTGCACTCGAGCATCAGTTAGTAGTTTATTGGCTGTTGCTCCAGTTTTACACCAGATCAGCTAGCTCGGGATTTGGTTCCTATTATCCTTGCAGGTTCGTTATTGGTTGAAGGTCTATCTGGGAGTGTCTAACAAACTATGGTCCAATGGAAGCACAAAACACACATATGTACACGTGAATGCAGTTTAACTTGTACTCAGATGATTCCACGAAATTTCCGAGTCTCTACAAACTCAACAATTAATTTATGAACCGAAATTGTTAAAAGTGGCTTCTTTGGAACACCAGCGCGCGTTGAGCAGGCAGTTTTTCAGTATGCACAATTCTCCCACACTTAAAGACCCGCTAACTTCGTGGATTTATTTGCCAGCAAGTTATATTACACAACACTTTGTCCACAGAATACTCAGTAAAGACACCCGATTTTCGCAGTAAGAATTCCTTTCTAGTAGTACTTCCGAACACTTGAACACGCACTTCAGCGATCGTACGACCAGATGAAAATATGTATTGTTCAGTTAGATTTCATAACACTTTAGCTCATATCCACTTGTGTGATTGTATGACTTACGTGATACGCGTCTCAGGCGAAAACTGCGGGTGAAGTTTATCTTTAAAAGAAAATAAATTTCCACACTAACGTAACCCCGAGCATATACGTGCATACACCTCAAAGGGTTAAGGTCGTTATGCAAAATAGCAAACAGTAACTACAACACACAGGAAATGCCAGTATATCTTCCCCAGTTAAATGTTTTAAATATCATATGCTATTAAAAAAAAAAAAAGCATTCTTGTGGGAACCGTTAAATTTATAGACCATATAAAATCGCGAAAAATAATTTTTTGCCAAGATATTTCTCAAAACACTCTACTTACTTATCTTTTTACAGCTTGATCGCTCATCTTTGCAAAACAAACACACATTTTCAGTTTCAGAGTGTCTGAATTCTCATCGGCCAAGATAAATCTATAACTATCATCATAATGTTACAAAGTCGATTTGGGGTCAACTTTATACAAGAAAATGTCAGGGGCTTTATGGTTGTGATACATCATAAGGGCTGTAGCTTATCGTAGAGCAAGGGCTGATTGACTGTAGAAGTGCGCCTTCACGCCAGCACAACAATACACACACGACAACCAGTAGTTAAATAACATATTCTGATATGTGCGCAGCATGTTGAAACCAAGGGAAGAGTCATCGTTTACCGCCAATGGATAGACGCGAAGTCATATCGCTAGGGATACCCAAATTACGTGATTAGAATTCCGCACATGTTAAATTTCGATTCCCTTACGGGACATCAGCAGTTTCCATTTACTTATTGGTGACATGGTGAGAAATTATTTACATACTTGACTGGCCAATCAGGATTAGGTTACTCTCATACCTCACATCTGTGATTCGCACGTACACATATGACGCGTAACACGTCAGTCATCCAATCATAAAAGTGGATCTGAGCTAAATTGTTATGTGGTCCAACTGTCCATGAAATATTTTCGCCAAAATCCGGTAACCCTACTTATCGCGGTTAATGTTTACACTTTAATTATTGTTAGGACCACCTGTTTTTCGCGAAAAGATTCCACGACGAGTTATACTGGAAAACACGTTAGTTCCGAAAACATTTTGTGATTGGATGATTAGAACTCTCACGCGTCTGAGGTGTCTGTCAGCCAATCGCGGAAGTTCAGTGCAGGAGTAACTTAATTCCGATAAGTCCAGTCAAATGGAGAATGTCTCTTCACACAGACACCCGTCCAAAGGCCAAACGATACCTGCTTGAATGTGCACGTAGAACATTGATGTCTATCCTGCTAACAAGCTTTTCGCGAAAAACAGGTGGCCCTAGTTATTGGCCAAGCCATCTTTGTAAGATGGCATTGTTTTATTTCCGTGGACCAATCAGAATGAAGCTACTTCCGTCCTGAACGTCTAAATTTCGCCGGCAGGCACCAAAACGTGTAGAAGTTAGAACCATCCACCAACGAAAGTGGACCTGAGCCAGAGACTTTGGAAATGTAACTAGACAGGATTTCTTTTCACGATAATGGAGTGTCACTACTTACACATCAGAGGAGAACGGTAGGGACACAGAGCAGATAAGTAAATAGATACGCAATGGCGTGGCGGTTCCTTTGAAGTGCGCGTACACATTACCTGGTTGGCTGCTCGAGGCTCTGATGAAGGGCATTTTGTCTGATTGGCTACTGCATACTGCGTGATTGTCCTTACTGGTTGGGCAACTGGCTGTCAAGTAGGTTACCAGGCGCTGATTGGCAGACGATATTCCTACACGTTGCTCAATATTGACGCCATTTTGTAGAAGTGTGTGGCTGGAGTTCACGGAATAAGACGATGTTTCGTCCCTGTGTTCTTAAAGAACTATGTAGTATGAAAATGGACACTTGTTTCACATTGAGGTTAGACTTCAATACCCTATGAACTATGTGCACACTTGACTATTGGTCACTTATGTCTTTGTGCGAATACAATCTGTTACATAAGTGAGACAATCAGAATGAAGTTTCTCCGATGCTCATCCGTGATTCCCGGACAGCACACTGATATTATGCGAAGTAATTAAAATGAGCCAATCAGGTAAGTGATTCTGAACTAAAGTGCTGCGTTGGAACACAACTTGTCCTCCAATAGGCCTACTATCGCGAAAACAGGCGCTCCTAGAGTAATGTCGCTGTGCGGAGATTCGGCACTTCACAAACGCGACACATTGTGGGAGTGCAATACATACTGTGTCTTCATTAACGCCCTCGCCAGGAGACGACCCCTGGGAGGGGGGGGGGGGGTGAACTTTAATCAAGACATCCGAGTGCAGTCATATTTCGTGTAAACAATAGGTAACACAGCGTGACGGTTTCATTACAGCCGCGCGAGGGGGGCCACACATGTGTGTGCAGGGACCGCGCGCGATGCATCATGGGGCGTCTGTCCCCGGGGTAGGGGCGGTGTGGAGGGGGTATGCCACCCACCCCTCCACCGCCTGGTTGGTGCAGCAACCGGATATGACGAGACGGTACTAGTGATGTACAGCTTTACGGGAGTTATTAACTTCTAAATGAGGTCCCTCGGCAATTTGTGGCAGAAAAGCGCGCCACCTTATACTTCTCCCCCCTCCCTCCCTTACAAACTTCTTGAGAAATGCAGGGCACTAATGAAGCATCGTTATCTTCGCAGCCAACATTTCTCTAACAACCCTGCGGACGAACGAAAATTATTAATTTCATTATCAGTTGTGTTACTAGCGACTCTCGTAGCCGCCGTTCTGGAACATATGTAATTAGTTATGTAGTTATTATTTGATTGAATCAATATTTATTTGAGATACTTGAATTTGACGAATTATTTTGGCAGCAACAGAGACCATCCAGTTCTTTACATCACCGGGCCGCAACCCTTTATTCATTGTCTGCTACAAAATTGAGATATTTGTTATTCCACTTGATTGCACGTGATATAGTCACGACTGTTCTTCCTGTTTATTAATGGATAAAGAGTGTTTCAGGGAATGTACTACAAACAACTGTGGTGTTTTAGTGAGCGAGTGAAGAGATTTGGGCAGCTCTTAACAGCGAGATCTTGAGAGACGATGTGGGTGATTGAGGCGAGTATGGAGAAGCGTCGGATTGCAAGGGCGGGGGAAACGGGAGAGTCCCAAAAAAACTCGCCGGCGAATATCCGGTAGCGAACTTGCCGAGAATCTAACTAGCTTCTCCTAGACAGGGGAAGCGTAGTCCGGCCACTTTGATAAGAAATTCCCCCAAGTGTTCAGAGTGTTAAATAAAATATAAACAAAACAAATTATTTTCCTTGTTCTAGCTTAATTAAAAACATTATAGGTTTTCATTTCAGTAAAGGGCTAAACAAAATCAATGGAGCCATACAGAACTAAACAGTATGATCGTTATTGCTGTAGCAGCACGTGTTCCTTGGCTGCCTACGTACAGAGAGCTAGTGCCGAGCCTCTAAAACTCTACTGCTGGAGGGGTAAGGAGGGGGTTGTGGGGGGTTAGGACGACGAGGGGAGGGTCCTTCCTCCCCTCGCTTGTCGCCGCGATAAATTCGTCGTCCGTCGCCCGCTGCGGTTGGCAGCACTGACGCCCGTAATTTGTTTGAGCGGGCTCACCCTCTCGCGCAGTCGGGCCAACATAACGAGCTGAAACAAACAACGTTATTTCGGGACGCGGGGGAGGGTAGCGTGCGTGTGTGTGAGAAAGACGAAGAATTAGTAATGGGGTGAAGGGGTAGAAAAAAAAAAGAGAGAGGCAATAGTAGCGAGCCGCAGGGAAAAAAAGTATGAGCTTTAAGAAAAACCATAAAACGACTGGAATATTGCGCAGACAGCGTCTGAGACAAATCATGGCATTACTTTAGAACCGCAGTGTTACAGATTATGCCTGAAACGTAGCACGCGGCCGTCACTCTTATGTGCTATAGGCTGTTCACGGTACAATGAGCACTTTGAAAGCCCTGCTTAAGATCTACTTTAATACACGTTGTGTATTCCTCCGTCATATTTAAAATTAACATTGCCACGGGTCTCATTACTTCATTCATGCGTCGGTCAAAAGAAACTGTGAAATTATCAAGTAAATAATTACCTTACAAATCTGCTCATTTTTACACTTCGATGCATTAAAAAAACAGAAGAGAGAAGAATTAATTTTAAGTTATTAAAAATGGTTACCTAACACTTTAAATTTGACGTTAAGATATGAAACTTCTTTCTTTCTATCGTTACCAACTCTATTGGGCGAATGCCACTTAATATACCCGTTAAAATATATGCATGCAGGGACAGTGACTTTTTTCTAAGGATCATTCCTAAAGTGGTCACTTTATCGTGAACAGCCTTTACACATGTTGCACATGCAAAATACACATGCCCCAATTCAAATTAATTGTAATAATTTTTTTACAACTTTTTGTTAAAATTTAGGCAACTGCGGTTTTTTGACAAACGACTTTATGGGAGATTTCGAAGCAGGCCATTTTTAAAAATACAATCACATATTTCACAATACATCCAATTACAATTTAGTTCAACTGGATTTCTTTTATTGTAAACCAATTATTTTTTATGATCCTCTAATTGTAATGATGAAATATATTATTTCCATTTGCGATAAAAATATTTGTAATTTCGTACTGTAGTTATGAAAATTAACACAATACAGACAGTTTCTAAAACAAATCCCTTCCTCGTCGAAGAATATGAGCAAATAAAAAAATTTTGCTCGTCTTAATATATGTTTTTAAATTATTCAATTTTGTTGCGATGTTGTAGTCAACTAGCGATATTGTGTGTGTGAATATTTTGTTAAAGACTGTTCACTATAAAGAAAAAAGTCACTTTTCCTACCTGCAGATATTTTAACGGGCGCACTGAGTGACATTCACCCAGTAAAGTTGGTAACGATAGAAGGTAACATAGCTCCATATCGTAACGTGGAATAAAAAGTGTTAGGTTATCATGTGTCAAAACTTAAATTATGTCTATCGCTTTCTGCTTTTTTTAATGCATCGAAGTGTAAAAATTAGCAGATTTTTTAAAATATTTACTGCTCTAATAATTTTACAGTTTCACTTAACCGACGCATGAAGAAAGCGATGAGGCCCATGGCAATGATAATTTTACATAAGGCGGCTGAAGCACAGCGTGCATAGAAGTAGATCTTAAGCAAGGCTTTCTAAGGTGCTCAGTTTACCGTGAACAGCCTATAACTACTGTTTTTAAGAACAAGTCACAGGACTTTAGGAGGATTTATCTTTGCTATCATGTATTTGTGTTTTCTTCTCCGACTTGTCCTGAACACAGCCATGTTCTTTTACTTACAATTTACAGTCTCGCATTTATTTATGGGTTCAAGTGTTGCAATCAAGTAAAATTTTTGTTCGGGCTATACTCACCCTTTTACAAAACTTGCTTCATTCACGCAACAGATTAAATATGTGCTTAAGAGCTATTGGGAAAAAGACTCACAATCCAGAGCTGCAGAAACGTCTACGAATCACATCGCCCTTAGGGAATCAAATGATGCATTGAGCCACGATCATTGCTGTGTACAGTTCTTGTCATATATTCCCTTCTTCTGCAACGTGTCCGATGTAGCACACACAAAGGGACTGAAAAGTTATTAAGCGATTTTCACTTCCATCTAGGATTTTGCAGTTTACTCGCTATGCCTTCCGTTTCAGAGGGTAAATCACCATTTTCGGCGAAACGAGGCACAGGTAATAATTTACAAACTATATGAATTTGTTGCAGTGCCAATGATTTCATTACTTCATAACAGGTAGTTGTTGAAAAGGAAAAAGTAACAATTTTATGCGAACGACTTTAGAAGTGATAACAGAAAAGAAACAATGCAATGACATTTTACGCGTGTGGAGCTGCTCTGAATTTCTAGGAAAGGTGGGACGATGTGTGTTTACATGATGTAGATGGTTGCTTCATCTCCGATGTCACATTATACATCCACATTTCATCTTATGTAACAACATGGTACTGGAACATCAATCCTTCATCATGAAACCGCATCAAGTTCATGACAGAGAATCCCAGTTACCTTCCTTAGGTGGCCTTGGAACCCAGCGTGGACATTTCTCATGGTATCCCAGTTGCTAATGAACGATACTGCGCATTGAGATGTTGAGGTCCTTGACAATATCGCTATTTCGAATGCGACGATCGTCTTGAATCAGATCTTCAAAATGACACATTTTCATCTGTGGTGGACAGAACTGATCGTTGCTCATCTTGTACAACTGTCTTGTAGTTATCGAGTTCTGTGGATGAAACCCACGCCTGTTTCCTTCACATGACATTATCACCGCGCACCTAGTGAGATGCTTTTTACACGCAAAAATATCATCACGCCACGCAATTCCATGTTTAACCCGTTTTCTGTGGGCGCAGCGACCTTACGGCAGATATTGCGAGGGTCTGGCGTAAATGATGCGCCATCCAACGACTGTGGGACAAAGCTGTTACCTTCTACTGCTGCCTGTCTGGTACTCTATACAAACGACTGTGGGACAAAGCTGTTACCTTCTACTGCTTCCTGTCTGGTACTCTATACAAACGACTGTGGGACAAAGCTGTTACCTTCTACTGCTTCCTGTCTGGTACTCTATACAAACGACTGTGGGACAAAGCTGTTACCATCTACTGCTTCCTGTCTGGTACTCTATACAAACGACTGTGGGACAAAGCTGTTACCTTCTACTGCTTCCTGTCTGGTACTCTATACAAACGACTGTGGGACAAAGCTGTTATCTTCTACTGCTTCCTGTCTGGTACTCTATACAAACGACTGTGGGACAAAGCTGTTACCTTCTACTGCTTCCTGTCTGGTACTCTATACAAACGACTGTGGGACAAAGCTGTTACCTTCTACTGCTTCCTGTCTGGTACTCTATACAAACGACTGTGGGACAAAGCTGTTACCTTCTACTGCTTCCTGTCTGGTACTCTATACAAACGACTGTGGGACAAAGCTGTTACCTTCTACTGCTTCCTGTCTGGTACTCTATACAAACGACTGTGGGACAAAGCTGTTACCTTCTACTGCTTCCTGTCTGGTACTCTATACAAACGACTGTGGGACAAAGCTGTTACCTTCTACTGCTGCCTGTCTGGTACTCTATACAAACGACTGTGGGACAAAGCTGTTACCTTCTACTGCTTCCTGTCTGGTACTCTATACAAACGACTGTGGGACAAAGCTGTTACCTTCTACTGCTTCCTGTCTGATACTCTATACAAACGACTGTGGGACAAAGCTGTTACCTTCTACTGCTTCCTGTCTGGTACGCTATACAAACGACTGTGGGACAAAGCTGTTACCTTCTACTGCTTCCTGTCTGGTACTCTATACAAACGACTGTGGGACAAAGCTGTTACCTTCTACTGCTTCCTGTCTGGTACTCTATACAAACGACTGTGGGACAAAGCTGTTACCTTCTACTGCTTCCTGTCTGGTACTCTATACAAACGACTGTGGGACAAAGCCGTTACCTTCTACTGCTTCCTGTCTGGTACTCTATACAAACGACTGTGGGACAAAGCCGTTACCTTCTACTGCTTCCTGTCTGGTACTCTATACAAACGACTGTGGGACAAAGCTGTTACCTTCTACTGCTTCCTGTCTGGTACTCTATACAAACGACTGTGGGACAAAGCTGTTACCTTCTACTGCTTCCTGTCTGGTACGCTATACAAACGACTGTGGGACAAAGCTGTTACCTTCTACTGCTTCCTGTCTGGTACTCTATACAAACGACTGTGGGACAAAGCTGTTACCTTCTACTGCTTCCTGTCTGGTACTCTATACAAACGACTGTGGGACAAAGCTGTTACCTTCTACTGCTTCCTGTCTGGTACTCTATACAAACGACTGTGGGACAAAGCCGTTACCTTCTACTGCTTCCTGTCTGGTACTCTATACAAACGACTGTGGGACAAAGCGTTACCTTCTACTGCTTCCTGTCTGGTACTCTATACAAACGACTGTGGGACAAAGCTGTTACCTTCTACTGCTTCCTGTCTGGTACTCTATACAAACGACTGTGGGACAAAGCTGTTACCTTCTACTGCTTCCTGTCTGGTACTCTATACAAACGACTGTGGGACAAAGCTGTTACCTTCTACTGCTTCCTGTCTGGTACTCTATACAAACGACTGTGGGACAAAGCTGTTACCTTCTACTGCTTCCTGTCTGGTACTCTATACAAACGGAATAACAGGGAGAATATGACACTCTTGAGAACTCTTGTCACCTTATGTTTGTATCACCCTCGAATGTAAGTGAAGAGATTAGGGCGGCTCTTAATATTGATGTCTTGAGAGCCGCCGAGGATGAAGCGAGGTGAGTATGGAGCTGCGCCGGAATTCCAGGCGGGAGAACCCCGAGAAAACCCGCCGACAATCGGCATCGTCCGGTCGCGATTCCCACATGCCAAAATCCGGGAGCGACCCCATTGGTAACCGAACCCGGCTCGCCTGAATGGGAGGCGAGTATTCTAACCACCACACATCCGCGGCCCCCTAGTATCCTTGTACCAACTTTCGCATTGATTAGAGGCACGTGAATTTGATAAATTCTTTAGGCAGTAGCCTAGACTTTCCAGTTATTTCCAAGCACGTGGCGACGATACTGCTTGTATATTACTGGCTTGAGAGTAGTTCAGAGAGTGTACGTACAAACTGTGGTACAATTATGTTATGAACACACGAGTATATGTTCTTGACGTAAAACAGTCCACTGATGCATTTTGCGAAATCCACGGACCTCCTTTAACAAAAAATATTCGTGGAGCAGGCTATAGAGCAGTCGACGAGTGCCAAACTTTATCCCGGACTGCCGATTGCTGATTTGCAAGTTGCCTGCAACCCAATCAACGCTAGTTGTCTTTGTCATGTAATTTCATAAGGTTGACTGGAAAAAGAAAAAAGGATGATTTGGTGTAAAAAAATAAACTTCTGATTGATTCATATGTCATAACTACAAAAAAAAATGTTGTAACGTTATGTAATATTTCAATAATAAATTCATGGTAGTGTTATTCGGAAACATGTTGTATAGTTAAAGATTGAAGCAGTTTTGAATGTGTTTTTATCACAGCTGTACGGACATTTTTGCGTATTTTAATACTTGTTTTCTCCGTTTGTAAAAATAAACTTCTGCAAAGATAAACTTCAAATACATTCAAACAGTTTATGTAAGTATTCCTTGTTTTAATTAGTAGACTATACGTGGTGTTATTTAATTTGTGTTTTTGAAACAAATTGTGATTCTCTCAAAAAATATATCATAGGAGAGAAATTATTTCACATATAACTTTAACCTCCTACTGTACGCATTATGTTTTCATTTCAGGCGTTCGACGGAAGAAATTATTCGGTGTGAATAGTAGTTACGAATTCCTTGTAGAAACTGACACTCTGGAGCCAATGGAAAGGTTTCCAGTAGATTCATAGCACAAGAACCAACCAATTGTAGAATAGTTTGCATGCCAGTAGCAGCCGCCAACATCGTGACTCAAGGAAAGCAGCTGTCTGTGTACAGCTACAGTCATAACTAGAGACATGCGAAATTCGCGTTATTATTTGGGATCACGCTGAATGTCACAGTACTACAGGAGGCAACGTCTTTTTTTCCATTGGCCGCTACACAGATGCGAAGCCACGCCATTTCTGACTGAACTGCGCGTGGTTGTGGCATACAATTGTGAACTGTCCATTTACTGGCGCAGTGTTATCCGGGGCGTGCCAGTGGTCCAATGACAAACTTATTAAATGGTACATGTATTTAAAGTTTAACGTGTCCCCGAAAAATAACGCGAATTTTGCAGGTCTCTAGTCATAACTTCGCCTTCTGCAACATGTCAGAGTGTTCTCGTGGTAATCTGTTAAGGGGATAGTAACTAGAACCATTGTCGACATACATAGGAAATAAAATTGAATTCTTTGTATTCATCGTTCTCGGCTGTGTGTTAAATAAAACGTGAGCCGAGATCGGTGCGAACGAAATCAGCCCTTACAGAGGTGCGGCCATGTCAGGGGGTGTAATCCCCGATGCAACAGGCTGCCAGTGGGGTTTGGTCAGGAGTTTGACGGGGGGGGGGGGGGGCAGTGGAGGAGTAAGTCCTTGGAGGATACCGAGGTTCGCTGCGCCTCTCTCCAGCATCGTCCAACTTCAGCACCGTCCGTGTTCCCCCCCCCCCCCTCGCCAACCCTCTACTAAGACCGTATCCAATCAATGGAATCCGTGGTAACAAAAGCATTTCCAGTACATCGGAGAATTCCCGCAGCGCGGAGCGGCTCAAAGGATTATTCTTGCCTGAAGTGGGAAGACATTCCGAGTTGTGGAAGACAAGACCGCTGCTTGCCTGGAAAATGGAGGGGGCGGGGGGATACAACTCCATGGGAAGGTGAGGGGTTGATTGGCTGAGATCTCCACAGTGCCATTTCATTGCTTTCCCATTTTTTCTTTTCTGGAGAGGGACGAAGTTTTTCTCCTCAAAACCAGTTGGGAGTTCTCGCATCCGTTGTTCTACGCCATTCGTGTTGATCCTCCACTTAAAGGAACTGAGCACAAGGGGAATTCATTTCCCTGGTTGTTCTCAAGCACGAATTTGACTGTCTTGTGACTGGGATTTTGAGGAGTTTGTGAGTTCGATTGCGACGAGAAGAATAATATTTTGTTTCGTCTGTGATACTGTCTGTTGTTTGTAAGACAAGTCTCACTGGCACTGATGCGCTGATGGAATGTTAGGCCTGGTTCATAAGGGAGGAGGAATGTATTTCAGTATAAGTTAACTTAACTCCTTAACACATTAACTCGAGTACACTCATTCGCGAATAACGTGCTGCGAAATAGATAGAATCAAGGTGGATGCTGTACAAGATCAGAAGTTAGTACTAATACAAACAACGCCTTTTTCCTGGCTAGTGCTATTGGCTACTGCTAGCACATCAGTTTATCATTGGTTCCTGCATGTGCCGCAGACCAATACAAATTCTCTAAGCAGATCCCATCGGGTAAGATACATATTACAAGGAATTCGTAAATACTTGTCAGACCAAAAATATCCAATTTTGTGACAGCTGGGGCGAAACATGGATGCGTAAGTGAAGGGTTTAAAATGCAAGTGCACACCTTTATGGGAAACTCTAGGAATGTTGTTTTATTCATAGTTCACACTGATATCTGCCCCGAAATAAAGAGTTTAGGTGAAACAGCAATATTTGTTATATTATGTTTTTGGTTAATTACTGGAATAGGAGCATTCGTTCTTACGTGCTGTTGTATTTTTTACCAAATTGAATTCTGCACATGAATTTGACTTTGTCCCCGACTCATATATAAATATGTGAATTAAACTAGAGCTATAAATACACGGAATCGAATAAGGTACTCTCAAGATTTTCTGCATGAATCTAGACCACATAAAACTTTTCTGAGAATTCCCCTGTCGACCATTCAAGTTCTTGACAGATTTTCATTACATCCAGAAAATATCAATTTCATGCTTTCTTATTTCACCTGTACAACCACCATTTTGAGATGGCTGTACATAAAGAGTAGTTGGCAATGGAGCAGCGGTGGCTGGTTCGATCCCCGGCGGGTTTTCTCGGGGTACTCCCGTTTCCCCCGCCCTTTCATTCCAGCGCCGCTCCATCCTAGGGACACATTTCATGTCATGATCAGGGATGACGGTCACCTACGGGTCCCAGCTGGAAAGCCCGTCACTCGGAGGGTGTTGCCTCGCCCTGGGTCCACCCCCCCCCCCCCCAATTCGCATTTATTATTAGTAGAAATTATTTCGGCTATCCCGAAATTTGACAAAAAAAGAATTTGCGGGTTCAGGTTTGCCCTAATGTGTGTTGATTTTCCATGTTCCACCCCTACCTGCCCCTCCTTCCCCGCGCACGCGCTAAGAGTGAGTGAGGAGATTTGGGCGACTCTTAGCCACGAGTTCTTGAGAGCCGATGAGGGAGATTGAGGTGAGTATGGAATGGCACCGCAATGAAAGGGCGGAGAAACTGGAGATCGCTGAGAAAACCCGCCGATCAGCGGCATCGTCCGGCAGGATTCCCACATGCGAAAATCCGGTGATACGACCGGGGAGTCGAGCAGGCTATGCGCTAAGGTTATGCTACTGTGTTTAAATATGGCGGTAAGGTGTTTATCGGGTTACTATGCTTCTTATTATTTGCTGGGTCTCCCTGCCAGGAGCTGCGTGTGTGTCGGTAAGTTCATGATGACGTAGGATTGTGTTCGGCTTTATGGTGGATGTCACGTTATCCAGGGCTAATCTAGATACATCTTATGCAGAGTTGCGTAAGGTTCAATTCATTTGGTGCCCGTTCGAGATTCCCTGTGGCCAGCCGCTTCTGGGCATATTGTGTTCTCTACTTGGTGTATATTTAAATTATTTTTTCTATTAACTGTATTTGTGAACTTTTCAAGGTTAGCGAGGCCTGGCGTCGATGTCTAGTTGGAACGAGATTCACTCGTTTCCAGTACGAGAACAGTTTTACATGACACGCGCCATGTACCATCTTTCCTCGTGGCTAGAGCTTTGAAATATTATCAAAGGTTTATGTTCCATTGTAATCTTAGCATGGAGTATACTGTCCGCCCCTTATCTAATATTTCCTATTTTGTGCCACAGCTTTGATGCCCTGCAGGATGCCTGTGACCCTATGAAGGTTTTAATGTGTTTCCGCCGACATTTCATTAATTTATTATTTTGCTTTTTTTATCAGGTTTTATAGTAAGCATTGTGCTGGTGTGTAAATGGGACACTGATCTTAGATCACAGCCATTTTTCTTATATTGTATCTTGAATTTGTGGGTGGCTTGAAAAAATTTTAGGCGCTTTGCACATTTATTTTAGAATTTTTGTACGTGTGTTACTGGGTGTTGTTTGTCCGTTCAATTTTTGTCAATAATACCAAAAGATAGCTTCAAGATATTGTGATATATATATATATACATATAACTTGATATGTTATATAATTTAAAGGCTGTGAAATGTTTTGAGAAGTATTTTATTAAATCGTATTCATTTTGTTTCTTGTGTCTTCATCACTAAAGTGAAGTTGCTAAGTTGTCACAAATTCATCCAGAAATTAGAACAATTTATTTTTTATTATTCCCATTCTTTAATATTTGCAGTGAATCGTCAACAAATATCTACTTATAGAGTTCAATAAATTTACAACTTTCATTTTTTTTTAGTATTGTATAGCCATTTTACCATCATATCTTCAATAGTGCGAATGTCACGATTGTATATAAATATATCGAAATTTGTTATTTCTGTGCAACAAAAACCATCAAATGTAACTATGCGCGTGTTCCTGTGAATTGTAAGTCACTATGGTATAGGCCTATTACTTCTCCCTGGTGAGTGTAAATTATGTACATCTGCATCTTCACCCTTTCTTCCTTACACCGCGACCACGCCTGAAGCGCAACCCGTGTATGTCGCATTATGCCCTCACTAACTTCAATATACAGTTTCTGTAACGAGCCTAACGTTAATTAAAACCAACATACGATAGATTTTTTAATAAATTATTCTCGTACCTTTAGCATCAATATTTGCCACCTAGATTCAACTAAAGTACTGCGAAAGTAGAGTATATAAATTAACGGTAAGTATTTAAAAAAATGAAATAGAATTATGACTATGGCAGTTAAACACACTGCAATGGGAAAAAATTACGAAATCAGCCTCCTCAAATTTTTTAAACAAAGCAAAACATGCTGTTAAAAGTAATTTAAAGAACTTTGCCTCAATAAACACTTAGTTATCAACACAGCCAGTTATTTCGCTGCGCTGGAGTGTTTTTTAAGTACTTAAATTATTAAACTTAGGGTTTTAATAACTTTATGCGCATATATATATATGGGATAACCATATAAGTTTACGGCCAGCATCGGACTAAACTCATCGGTTCCTTTTAATAACAATTACGTACTGATAATGTTACTCTGTCGTTTCCTAACAGTGCATTTATAAGCTAAACTTTCAGAAAAGAAATGATAATTTTTCTATATCCGCAAACTGATGTATGCACATATTGTGAATTTCCATGTATGTACATGCGTGAGCTAAAACTTTTAATACGTTAAAAATTACACTAAAAGAAATCTCTATGTGTAAGTAACATAATGTTGAACTAACGTAACTCAATGTTCAAAAATCATAAAATTTATTTCTTTAACTATTTTGCGCTCTATTTTAATCCGTTCGTCGGTCATACAATATATATTATGCTGTTTTCTTATCAGCAGCTGTACTTGTATCCCGTACTTGTCTTCTAACAAGCAAACGACGAACTGCGAGCTCGATAATATTTGCATTAACCCTTCATGTCAAAGAGGTGTAGAAAATTCCACAAACGAGATTAGTAGAATTCGCGACATATTTCGGTGAGAGGATAGACTTCACTGTCTTATAAACAAGTGAGAACTGTGCGTTGTTTCTTTAGCCACTGCACTTTGATAAACGTTACCTACCTGCTTGATCTTCTTACAAGAGATTGGCCACTTCACCGCTGAACTTGTATTACTGGCTCAAGAGTTCTCTGGGTCATGCCAGACATATTTTCGGCCAATGGCTGAAATCGGTCAAGCACACAGTAACTTGCAGTTCAGTCTGTCAGCCTGTCCTTAAATAATAACGTGAATCTTGCACGTCTCTACAGATTAGCCACAAGATAGACTGATGCCTTGCCTTGCTGTGTACAGGACCGTTCATAGTATCGCTCATGTTCAACGTGTACACAATCGTGGACGCAGTGGTTGAACATGTTGGGAAACATTATTGATAGTTTAAATTATTAAGAAAAATTTCAACGTCTTACCACTATGATTTTTTCCTAAAATAAAATAAGCGTTTCTAAATTATTGATATATTAACAGCCGCCGAATGAGAGCGAGTTAAAGTAATCGGACAGCGAATGTTTTATTTTACTTTTCAGTCATGAAAATCCCACGACGAAACACGTTGTAGTAACGACATGGTATCGTGTAAGCTATACTCCTAAGAGCCTTGGCAAGGCGGTGCTAAAAAGGCGTACATCAACACAAGTTCCTCTAACACCGCGATTTCATGGCGGGAGGCAAGCGACCTGCAAATAACGGATGACAAAGTTCTCCCGCTACACTGCTAGCGTCTCTCCTGTGCCGAGCTACGCCACGTAATCAAGGGACGTGCAAAACACTAAGTTCAGTGACAACTAATGTCATCATCATACACATGTCAACCACGCGTTATTATTTAGCGACATACTTAACACTCTTTCACGTTCGTATTTGTTTTCTGTCATTTAACGATTTATTTAACACGTCCCATAGGAATCAGAGCTCATAAGAAACAATTGGCTATGAAATGGTCGAATCAAAAACATGCAATTAGCAAAATAAAGTTGATCTTCCCTGAGCTAGGCACGGCCTCCGTGGCACAGTAGGTTGGTGCGCCATCGGTCTAAATGTGGGAGGCTCCAGGTTCGAATCCCAGGTAAGGCACGGGCGTTAGTTAAGTTATTTTATAAGTTAGTTTGTGGGTTGTCCCCTGATAAGCCTTTGGGCATAATACGAGGCGACGTTAATAAGCCCTTTCCAATATCAATACCAAAACTAATCCTGAGCTAGAAGCCAACTAGCACGTTCAGTCCTCTGACGTGTTGTACACAAAGGTTATTTTTGGTCGGCCCTGTACACAAGTTATCAGGGACCAATGCTTTGAGCGTCGTCCTTATGAGCACCCTGATTTATTGAAGTATCAGCTCCTCTCATTTGTGACTGGTTAGGGTAGGGCTATCTGTTTTCCGCTAAATTATTTAAACGCAAGTTAGACTTCAGTATCACAGCGCAAATTGCACATTTAATGTGGTTATGGGTAGGGACACCCGAATTTCGCGAAAGGATTCACGCACACGTTATATTTAGATTCTCTTACGGAACACCGGCAGTTTTATTCTGCTTATTGATGGCATGTCTTCGTGAGAAGACATTTACATACTTGACTGGCCAATAAGGATAAGACTTACATACTTGACTGGCCAATAAGGATAAGCCTGCTCCCATACCGCACGTCTGTGATTCGCGCGCAGGCACCTAAAGGCGTTCAGATGCGCGCAGCTGACGGGAAATATTGTGTTTTCCTCGAACGCGTCAGTCGCGACCTGTTTGTCATCCAACCCAAGTAGATGTCTAACGTTCGCCATGGCCATATGGTCATCTCCCAGACACAGGCGCATGGTCACATATTTACTGCTGGATGAAGCTGGAGATGAAGATGAAGTGTTACAGTCCTCAACATTTGAACTGTCAATGAGAAGAGTACACCGTCCAATGTACAGATGTCAATATTCGGAAGGCGTGTACAATATACTCATCAAAAGGCACCTACTGCACGATGATGAGTCGATCCGGGCATTCTATAGGCTGAACATACAGTAGTTTGATTATGTGTTGGAACCAGTGAAAGAAGAACTAACTACTGGATCATTCAACCGGATTCCTCAGCCAATAACTGCTGCCGAAATCTTGCCATCACATTCATGTACATATATATTAATTCGTTAAATATTGATTACGCCCTACTAACTTCATAAGATTGCAAACTATAAACAACATTAAATGTAAGTATTGGAGAAAGAATGTGGTACATAATAATATAAATAATTAAGTAATAATAGGGATATCAGTGGTTTGTAAGACCATAAATAATCACTTATTAATGTAAATGTTATACTAATACCATAACATTGAAATAATATACGACATTACAACACATGCATGGCTTTATGTATTGCAATATGACATTACATACATTACAAGAGATCATACAACATTGTATTCCTTATACATACATGAACACAGATGAGGTACTGGGAGTAATAACCTAAGCTGAAAGTGGTACAAAATGACTAATGCATTTCAAGTCCTTTATTGGTTAGTATAAGAATATTGAAATTCACCAGGGCAAATGCTGTCGCCTTGCGACTGGTCCAAGTGTATATTAAGAAATGCAGGTGCAGAATCAGCGCTTGTAAATGAACTGGAGTTCGAGACATCGTGTGAAACTGTTGAACATGCAGTGCTCTGCTCGTTGTTGAGGCCTTCAATGCCGTCCACTAGTGCCATAATCTTCTGTTTCTCCTCCCTTTGTAAACGTGGTGTGAAAGTTTTGACTGGTTGGGCAACTCTCTTGAAAAACAACTCTATCGGTTCATCTTGGGCTGTTGTTAGTAACCTCTCGAACATTTTGGCACGATGAACGGCGTTTCCCCGAACTACATTTGCAATCGCTGACACAGATCCCCCACGCTTGGCCCATTATGATTGTGCTTCTACCTTCCGCTGTTCGTTTGTCTGTTGTTTCTGCAGTGCTGGGCGACTGCTCTTCCAATGAGAGCTCCTCATTGTGTGACTGAGTCGGTGGAACATCTGCAGATTCGTCATTATCGTGACAAAGTTCAGTCTCATCTTCACAGTCCATGACAGCACCATCAACTCCTTCCGCACAGTTTGTCTTCAGTTGCCGTTTGTATCGTAAAGTGTTCAATAAAGAAAGCCTTCCAGCTAAGGCCCAGTATTTCCCTTTGATTACAATGGATCCAGTTCCCTTTTTGTTTCATTTAATGTGAGTATTTCTGATTTTCTCCCATCGTTTTTTTTGCATTCATCATCTGAAACAACAACATTAAGAAAACTGCTATGTTTAACAATCCATGTAAACCCACTTTATATCCGTTACAATAATAGAATGTACGCACCGTATTTACTCTAAAAAATTTCGCACAATGTTTACTGAACGTATTGTTTAAAATAAATCACGCTACAAGGCTTAAAACTGAAAACAAACATTTGAATAAATGTTTATTACAAAATTAAACATTTTCTTACAAGTTCTGTTTAACAATGTTTGGTTCTAGGCGTATTAATGGAATGTTTTTTGTGATTATTCTCTGGGTAATTAGGGTTACAATGCTTATTCAACAGCAAAGTTTATTCCAGTAAATGCGGTATTTATAAACACTCTCATTGTTGATATGCTCGATTATTGACATATTTGTGTTTCAGATTTTTGGCCACCGGCGAATCGTTGCGTTCCTTGGACTTCCACTTGAGAGTGCATGAGAGTTACAACAGTGTTATCAACAAACAAACAGTAACTGCTTTGGCACTACAACTCACTTCTGTCTCCCTACCAATGTTGTCAGAACAGGGCTGGCAACACAAATCGTCAGAGTTCTTTACAAAATGGAATTTTCCCGATTGTGTTGGGGCGATCGAGGGTAAACATATCCGCATCACCTGCCCTAATAACACACGTACGTTATATTCCAACTACAAAGGATTCTTCTCCATCGTCTTGCTGTGCAATTGTTGATGCGAACTACACATTTACCTATGTCGATGTAGGTTCGTATGGCAAAGAAGCGGGTAGTGGTTGTCTGTAAAGTCCAACACTTGGTCATGACGTTGAAACGTGAAAACTATTCCCACCACCCTGCAAACTACCTAATTCCGACAAAATACTTGCTTATGTTTTGGTAGGTGACGAGGCGGTCAGATTACAAACCTTTCCCTCGAGACGATGCCCCACTTGACGATCAAAAAGCTGTTTCAACTACGCTTTTCGAGAGCAAAGAGGGTGTCCGAGAATGCATTTGCCTTGCTTGCGCAGGTTTTTCGAGTATTCTATTAGCCGATCAATTTGCGTCCTGACACTGTAGACGACGTCATTATTGTGGCATGCTGTCTACATAACAGGCTTCGAGATGCTTTCTCGGAAAATAGCCCCATGTTCAGTGTTCATTGGACTACCAGCCAACTCAAAATCTGCAGCCTACCCACCGACGAGGAGGGTTCCCAATAAGGATGGGTTCCGCGTGAGAAATGACTTCAAAGAGTACTTCATTAGTTATCAAGGACAAGTACCATGGCAAGAAACAATAATCAGGCGCTGTGAGTAGTCACCTCTTGTCTATGAAGAGATTACCTGACCGACATGATGCTACTGTACATGTATTTGCCGCTACATATAATTAAATCTGTTCATGATATACATCAATATGAAAGGTGTTCTGGTCATTGTTTCCCCCAACCCTGATCTCATTGCCTTCTATGATCTTGTGGAGCCATCGCACCATTGTTCTCCCTGACATAACTGCAGTGGCTTTTCCTCCAGAATACAAACTACGTACAAAGGTATTTCACTTAATACATTGTGTACAAACTCACCTGTACGACCAACTTTTCCCAATATTTCTTCCCACGCATTCCTTACGTCGACCAGGTTTCTATAACTATTACACTTCAGATCATATAGACAAGGAAACTTTGGCACTTCATCAAGTAATATGTCCTCTTCTTCACTTTCAAATATCACTTTTCTCCCTGCCACCCCTGATATTGCGCACCAGCCGCGTGAGAAATCACGTCTAGCCTGCTGTCTGGACCGTAGCTCGAGTCTGCCACTCGCCAGAGTGTAGGACGCGCGCGACAGCCGCAGTCTGGGAAAACAAAACAATTGAATGTGCATTATAGGTGTACCTCGCATCTGACGCGTCGTTGTAAATCTCACTTTAAGACGCCCAACACCTAACTCATCCAATCACAAAAGTAGATCTGAGCTAAACTGTTATGAAATCCAACTGCCCATTAAATATTTTCCCGAAAATCGGGTGTCCCTAATTATATGTAAAATGTTAGGGTTTCTGCATATAAATGATTCGCCTCTAGCCTTTTGGAACCAATGATATTCCTGACAGACATTTTATTGCTGGAATACTAAAGTGTGGCCATTTTTTATTTTTCGCAAGGGAAACATTTTTTGCCTCTAATGCGTATTTTTAATGTTTATTTCATTTACAGAGTGTAGCTATTTTTCTGTTTTCATTTCGTGTGATATCTTATATACGTATTTACACAAGCCATTAGCTTAGTTTGCGTGCGAGTAATTTAAACAATATTTCTTATTTTTTGAACACACGCGGCTGTAACAAAAATAATATACGTGAGTTCGACATTTTCATACAGGTTTGATTTTTTTCCGTTCTCAACTAATAATTTCTGGCAGATTTATTCATAAACGAAGTGGACTCGGCCGGTTAAAATAAACATTCGTTTTTTACAGTACATTGATTTAGTACAATCTGACTCGATGCATGTGAAAAAAAAAAAAATTAGGCGAGAAGACGAGCTAGTGAATATTCATTAAAAGGGGGAAAATAAATAAAAAGGGCAAAAGTCACATATGAAAAATGTTATCGCCTGTATCACGTAGAGGACGATTAAAATTTATGCCCCCCACCCCAACTCACACCCATTTTTTTTATTTCGTGAATACATTATATCATTGAACATTCTGGTTGTAATAGTTATATCTATTTTTACAGTTATGACACAGTTTTTAATCCAGTTATGAATAAATGTAATTACATTCGTGTACTGAAATGTGTTGAACAAATTATTATTATTACTACATGGTCAGAGCTTAATCTGACGGCCTGCCTTAACATGTTATATACATGAGCCTTCGGTTTAAGTTTTAAGGTTATATGCTGTTCAGGAATACTTCTAATTTTTCTGAAATCTGCTATGGTCCCAGGATATTACTCTGCCCTATACAAACAAACTTCACCCAATTTTCACCAAAGGGATATTATTATATAATTTTTCATTTGAACTATTTCTTACCAGTCATTAACATCGCACCTGTTCTCTTCCTGTTTTTGTTCACACAAATTGTTAGTGAAATATTATAACATGTATATAGAAGAAAAGTAAAAGTAAACTTAAACCAAATGTAAGAAATTTTTATGCCATTGCAAGTATAAAACGGTTGCACTACGTGACATTTTTGAGAAACAACCAAAAGTTGCATATATATATGGACAGGTGTATTTCGCGAAAAGATTTCAATACCAGTTGTACTCCAAAACACTTCCGTTCATATGTACTTTCGTGGTTGAGTGATTTCGAATGTCACGTGCCTCGAGTGTCTGCCCGTGAATCATGGACGTTCAGTATCGGAGTACTATATCACGGTTGGCCCAGTTAAATATGAACATTTCTTGTCACGTAGACACAGGGCCAATAAGAAAAGTAAGTTGTGGTTGCAGCCGTAGGACATTAAAGTCTAGCATTGTAATAAATATTTTCGCGAAAATCACCTCTCCCTACATATATGAGGTGTTTTTAAAAATTTTCATTTAAAAAGAGTGAAGGAACCGCGAGTAGACTAAGACGATAGAGTACTCAAGGACACAGGAGGAGAACATCAGCTTATTCCACGAGCTTCAGCAGCACACGCCAGCAAGATGACCTTCCCCACAGCCTTGCACAGCCAATCAGAGAATACGTACGCATCGAACAAACCGCCATGCCATTTTGTACTTTGTGGTGAGACCCTCCCATTTAGTACAGAACTAGAATGGCTCCATGAACTTTGATGTAAACTAAAATATAACACAACGTAAACCTTCCCGGCTATCACTGTTATGGATAGTGAAATTTTGCGAAAATATTTCAGGAACAGTTATATTTCAAAACACTGTAGGGTCGTTTACGTATCTTGATTGGCTGAATTATTTTTCGACACGTGTTAACTGTCTGCATACGAATCACGTACGAGCCGTGCCGATGTTGTGGAATACTGAGTGGCCCGGTCAAATATGAAAACTACTTCTCAAGCAGACAACAACAATAGCAATAGACAAACTGCTGTTGGATGCTTATATAGTGTTGAAGTCTACAGTCTACTCATATTCTTTCGCGAAAAATCACTAGCTCTAAACATAATCAATCATGTGTACTATCAACTAAACAACTTAACAACCATATAAATATAGATAGTGTCACGTTAATTCATTTAGTTATAATAATTGGCACTTATTTATAATAATAAAATGGACGTTTTGTCTTTTGTATTTTTTGTGTTCTGATGATCACATCTAGGTTACTTCTCACATTAATCGATGTCTGCCATTCGGAAAATTTTGAACCAATAAAAATGATGCAAATTTAAATGTTGAATGGGTTGATTTGCTCTTAATAAACTATGTAAAGTGTCTGTGTTTACTGGTAGTGCTATGTAAGTTGTGTCTGTATTTACTGGTAGTGCTATGTAAAGTGTCTGTATTTACTGGTAGTGCTATGTAAAGTGTATGTGTTTACTAGTAGTGCTATGTAAAGTGTATGTGTTTACTGGTAGTGCTATGTAAAGTATCTTTATTTACTGGTAGTGCTATGTAAAGTGTATGTGTTTACTGGTAGTGCTACGTAAAGTGTCTGTATTTACTGGTAGTGCTATGTAAAGTGTCTGTATTTACTTGTAGTGCTATGTAAAGTGTATGTATTTACTGGTAGAGCTATGTAAAGTGTCTGTAATTACTGGTAGTGTTACGTAAAGTGTCTGTATTTACTGGTAGTGCTATGTAAAGTGTCTGTATTTACTGGTAGTGCTATGTAAAGTGTATGTGTTTACTAGTAGTGCTATGTAAAGTGTATGTGTTTACTGGTAGTGCTATGTAAAGTGTATGTGTTTACTGGTAGTGCTATGTAAAGTGTCTGTATTTACTGGTAGCGCTACGTAAAGTGTCTGTGTTGACTGGTAGTGCTATGTAAAGTGTCGGTATTTACTGGTAGTGCTATGTAAAGTGTCTGTGTTTACTGGTAGTGCTATGTAAAGTGTCTGTGTTTACTGGTAGTGCTATGTAAAGTGTCTGTGTTTACTGGTAGTGCTATGTAAAGTGCATGTGTTTACTGGTAGTGCTATGTAAAGTGTCTGTAATTACTGGTAGTGTTACGTAAAGTGTCTGTATTTACTGGTAGTGCTATGTAAAGTGTATGTGTTTACTAGTAGTGCTACGTAAAGTGTCTGTATTTACTGGTAGTGCTATGTAAAGTGTCTTTATTTACTGGTAGTGCTATGTAAAGTGTCTTTATTTACTGGTAGTGTTACGTAAAGTGTCTGTATTGTCTGGTAGTGCTATGTAAAGTGTCTGTGTTTACTAGTAGTGCTATGTAAAGTGTATGTGTTTACTGGTAGTGCTATGTAAAGTGTCTGTATTTACTGGTAGTGCTATGTAAAGTGTCTGTGTTTACTGGTAGTGCTATGTAAAGTGTCTGTATTTACTGGTAGTGTTACGTAAAGTATATGTGTGTACTGGTAGTGCTATTTAAAGTGTCTGTGTTTACTGGTAGTGATACGTAAAGTGTCTGTGTTTACTGGTAGTGCTATGTAAAGTATCTGTATTTACTGGTAGTGTTACGAAAAGTTTCTGTATTTACCGGTTGTACTACGTGGCACAAATGGAGGGAAACTAATACATAAATTTGCTTCTTTTGTGCTTTCAACGGATACCGCAAGTATGCAAAGTTTTGAACAAACATTTCTAGGTATTTGGCTAATGTCATATATTAATATTAATAATCTATAAGGACATATGCTACTATCAGAAACAGAAAAGCTTAGATAGGTTACTGTAGTTTTACATGTTCGGCCAGCAATATTGTTTAAGAGAGCTTGTGACGTATAGAAAATGAAATCCAACCACATGAATCGATGTCTACATGTTTGCGAAAGCCAACCAAAATAAACTAAAAATAAGGGGCACTTATAGTTAACGAGGGGTATCTGTTTTTCGTGAAAAGATTTCAGGACAAGTTATGTTCCAACACACTTTAGTTCAGAACCACTTTCGTTATTAAATCATTTAAATTGTTACGCACCCTTTCTGTCCGCCCGCGAATCATAGACGGTCTGTATCGGAGATACTTAATTATGATTGGTTCATTAGTGTTAAGACTGTCTTCACACAAAGACATGCGGCCAGTAGTCAAATGAAGACTGCAAGTATGTATAAAAGATATTGGAGTTTAGTCTCCACGTAAATCTTATCGCAAAAAAAACAGGTGGCCCGAGCGAATTGCAAACTTAACATAAATGTGTATGTATTTGAAGTCTATCTTGTCTTAAAACGAATTAGCGAAATTTTTTAATCCTTAGCAGTTAGGGATGCTATTTTGAATGAAGTCAGTAATGCGGAAGTCAAAGCGATATAAACGAGAGTACACCCTCGTAAATACTGTTTATAAAGCCGTGTTAACATCGCGTATAGAAATAGAGTATCGCCGACCTAGTGCCTCGCCGGGGGCTTAAACCCAGGATAAGCGACAACAGAAAGCTCTGTGACTGCGGCGGTTCCGCAGAGATAAGAGAGTATAAGAATGAAAAAAAAACGAGCGAAGGGATTTTGTGAAGTGGACATGGGGTAGGAGGTGGCAGCCGATAGCTGCAACCGGAGGAAATGGAGGTAAAGGTTCTAGCGTGAGATCATCCGACCAAGAGAACTCGGGCCTCTCCTTTGTCCAGACGGCGTCGGTAAGGCTCGCCTCCCAGCCACAACTGCCAACTTTCCAAAGAAAAAGTCTCTAAATTAATATTTAAAAAAATTACAGAAATGTTTCTCCCAAAAAAAGGTTCCAAGACTAGATGTACTGGAGAACACGTTAGCTCAGAGCCGACCTCCCGTGGCGCAGACGACTGGTGTGCCACTGATCTGGGGTGCGGGAGGCTCTGGGTTCGAATCCTGGGCAAGGCATGGGTGTTAATTTCAGTTAGGTTATAAGTTAGCCTGTAAGCCGCCCCCCTGCTAAGCTTCCAAGCATAAAACAGGGGAACATTGAAAAGCCCTTTACAATACAATACGATACGTTAGTTCAGAAAAAATTCCGTGGTTGGACAATTTGAACTCTCGCGTGTCTGCCAGCCAATCACGGAGGTTCAGTGCCGGAGGAACTTCATTCTGATAGGCCCAGTCAAATACAGAATGTGTCCTCACATAGACAACCAGGCAATAGCCAAAGAACACGTTCTTGTAGAATGTTTATATCTCTTCACAAAAAACACGTGACCCTACAGAATTGTAATAATTCCTGAGCCTGAGTGTTGTACTCGTGTAAACGTTATGGTGTGAACTGTACATTTGACTAGCCGTCGGGAATACTTTCAAGGCATTGGATACTGATTCTTCGTTGTGTACAGCACCGGGCAACAGAGATCCTTCACGTGCATCATGTTTCACGAACGTGGACACTGCGACTCAACAGCTTCAATTAAGACAAAATATATTATTTCTCGCCACAGTTCCTTTATACCATACACACAAACAGCATTGCCAGAAATCAAAACGGTTAAAATTTAAAGCAAAATGTGTTCCATTTTAAATACTTTAATACCGTTTTAGTTAGACATGAGGTAGAAGCTCACAATATTCTCAATCGTCATAAACAGATGGTTCAAGTACTTTACTAGTGTAGATGTTCCCAAAACTTCGTTTACGACGGAGCCATGCCAAACATTTCTTACCGCAATATACAGAAAGTCACATAATGTGCAATGAAACAGGTAGTGTGAACCTCAAGATATTCCCACTCTTTATTCAGGTGTACGACGTATATTTCGGGAAAGAGAACAATCCAGACTATATTTTGACAATACAAAACAATCTTCTACCTTCCTCCAAATAAACAGATCTGTCACCAAAATTTTAAATAAATTCAATAACTTTTTCTGCTTGTCGCAAATATATAAAACTTGGCCAACACGCCATCTTCTGAAATCACCAGACCTGGTGAGAAATACACTGAGTTAGCAACTCTGCTCCCAGATTACGCTTGACCAACCGGGAGGTACACTAAAACAACCTCCCTTCACCCTCACCAACTAAACTTCTTCCGCCTATCTACCCTCTCGTAACGGTCTGCGGGTAATCGAGCCGTTTCACTTACTGTTCTCCAGCAGACCTGATCTCGGAGTGTGTGTTTGTCACATGACGAATGGGAATCTCGCCAGCTAACTTCGCCAGTGTCTTCAAGGCATGGCCACACGCTTCGTTACTCTCTACACAATCACCGGAAAATAACTGTCCCAGAACTTGTCAAATAAAAATATATTGAAGTTTGCTCTGGAGTTGGAGACGATGGTTTATCGCCGGTGAAGTTCACCGTTTCTTCGGTTTTAACGAAATTTCTTTCATTATTGGTTCTCGAGTGTGTATGACGCTATTGCCCCATTCGTGTGGGTCAATGAGTTATTGAGTGAAGAGATATGGGCTGCTCTTAACATCGAGGTCTTGCAAAGATGTAATAGGGGAAACGGGAGAACACCGAGAAAACCCGCCCACCAGTTCCATCGTCCGGCGCGATTCTTACTTGCAAAAATCCGGGAGCGACCCCGCCGGGAATAGAACGCGGTTCGCCATGGTGGGAGGCGAGCAGTCTAACCACTACACCACCGCGTCCCCCTGGGCCAATGAGAATACTTACATACTCTGCACGTTATGTATATAGATGATTGATGGTTTATCGCGGGGAAATTAGTCTGTTTGTTAGAATTTAACGTACTACTGTACACATGTAAGACATTTCCCTTTCATTATTGGCTGTCATGCATGTATGAAGATACTACCTCATTTCATTGGACCAATAATGATTCTGATATTATAAGGCGGAACCTTCTTGATTGGTCTGCAAATAACTTAGGCGGGTTAAAATCTTGTTCATCAAATTATGAAAGAATAAACTAGTTAGAGTGTTATAGAAGATATGATGGCTAAAACAATATTCTCGATTTGCCACAATCTCTAGTTATGGAATATTCCTTATTGGTTGGACCGCTTCCTGCCAAGTCAGTCTCAAGATGCTGATCGGTAAACAAAGTTACGCCATTTTGCTGGTACGTGCGTGTGTGTATGTGTGTGTGGCTGCAGTTCGCAATACACGCCATCACTTCGCCTCTGTATTTTTAACTACTACGTGATTATATCAAATTTCATGCATGGACGACTTCAGTTCATTGCGCTTTGAGTGCCATCTTGAGAACCACGATGAGCAATAGGACCAACGAAATGCTGAGATTCTTAGGCCGGTTTTCCAAAAGTTGCATGGCCGCTGAATATTGTGGATTTGTTTATTTGAACGAGCATGTAACGAGAAAGAAGCAATTCTGGTGTCCAAATACATGTGAATTTACGTCTATGAATTCCACATTAGAAACACGAAATGTATTGTAATTTCCATTAATTGTCACTTAGGGTCTAATAAAGAACAAAATAAACATATCACGCCCGATGATAATAATTATTGTTTAGCTATTTTATGTACAGTTATTTCAAGTCTGCAATACCTGCCATCGCTATGGATAACGTAACAAATAAACTCGGCAGGAATGAATTTTTGCACAGGTATTGTAAATAACACTTTATAGAGTGTCCACTAGTTTATGGCCTCGCTCGGGGCTGCGCATAACATACTTTGGCGTATCTGATACTATCTCAGGACACATAGAAAACTAGTTGATAAATACGTTCCGTGAGTTAGGAACTTGCCATTACTTTTCAGTCGCCCGAACTGGTAGAACGTACGTAGTGCAAAACTGAATGTTCTGCAATACCAGCCTCATACATGTAAGAGTGTATTTTACTCCATAACGGAAGACATCTCAATCGCTTTTTCTCTGCAAAAGAAAGAATAAGCCATTGCTGTATCTCCTGAAAAGCAATTTCATCCAACCACATATAGATTATAACCGCTTTTCTAATAAAGATAAAGAATAAAGTGCTCGACATTTAAGAGAAGTTTATGTAGAAGTTTTTCATTTTCGTTTTTGCCTTAGTTGAAGACAATTTAGTAGCTGTAACGGTAATTCGGTGCACTGTTAAAAATTTCCGTATATTTACGGGATATTTTTCGGAAATGTACAGTGTGTATACGGAAAGGCAATCAGTAATGACAAAAAACGGAGTTAAGTCCGTAAATACAAAATACGGAAAGTCTCCGTATTCCCTTGGGCTTCGAGTTACGGGGACGAACAATGCCGATTCTTCGCCACTGTAACAAGAAAATGATCATTTCTGCGGCAGTTAAAGTTATCAACGCGACTATTACCTATTCTTTCAAAAATTACAGAATAGCATCCGGCATCTGTAACATTTGGCAACACTAAAAATACACCAAATTTAATAGAAACTGAATTTTTGCTTTTGGCTTTTGAATATCAATGAAAAAATTATACCACGGTTTTCATGTGAGAGTTGTAGGAGAATGGTAATTTTTTGACTCAGGTCCAAAACTCACTTAACTACAAAATATTTTAACTTTTTTAATACAATTTTTATATACGGTAGAACACCCACATAATGACAATTCAAGACATTTTCATTATCTCATTTTATTTTAAACGGAAAGTACAGAAAACTAACTTGGAAATTAACGGAGAGGTTCCATGAAATTTACGGAAAGTCCGTTTTCGTAAATCAATGTGTCCGAAATTTTACGGAGAGTTTACGGACACTTCTGGATAAATTTTTACCAGTACTTTTCCGTAAAATGAATGAGATTTTTTTTTAACAGCGTGTCTTTAATACTTCAGTTTTGTATTTCTACCAGATAATTGGGCGTGATAAAAGCTAATAAAAGGAACATCTATATGAAATGTGTATATTTCTTGATGTGTGTGTGTTTATATATATATATATATATATATCACACACACACACACACGCTTAATCGTTCGAAAATATAAGTTAAAAAAAAGGTTTTTTGCGATATCTTCCGAAGTTAATCAACTTGTGTATGTATATATTTATATGTATATATAACTGTATAAACAGCTATAAATACACATATTTAGCTCTAGCAAGGAGTATCAGAAAGGCCGTAATATAAATAGCTAAGGGCACTCAAATTTCGTGAAATTATTTCCACACATGTTACATTTCAATACCCTGCGGGTATATGAGCAGTTTTATTTCGCTTATTGGTCGCGTGACTTTGTGAGAAAATGTTTTTTTGTTTGACTAGCCAATCACAATTAGGTTACTCCTGTAATGCGCTTCTGTGATTCGCGGGCCTCGCCTCTCCAGCAGAAATTCTTCGTTTTCACGCCATAATTTGATTTCAAATTCATAGTAATTACCAACGATGTTCGATTGTAGAAAATTTACATTTTGCGAGTTACTCAATATTTTTGTGCTGAATTTAAATCGTGAGTTATCTGCTAGTTGAAAAATGTCAAAAAGTATTTACATTTTATCAATAAGTTCTAGCCTTTTCGCAATCAGGAAATAAAACATAGTGAGAATCAGATCGAGTTTTCATCGGTGTTTTATGGACTTTTTTAAACTTAATAACCATATATTAAATAAAAATACTTTTCAGTACTTAAATATGCATGTCACTATTTAGTATTTATTACCTGTTCCATCAATGTCTAGAAAGGGCTGTCAATTTTCTACAGTGATTGTTAATCTGTAAGCACTATTTTTTTTTTCTAAACAGCAATAAGCATGTGTAAATTATAAAAATTGTTCAATGTAAGCGATGGCAGATATGCCTTAATTGAGCCACATAAAGGCGATCTATTGTAATTATTGTTTACAGGGGAAACTAGTCCTCGTATCCAGGAGCCGAGGAGGGAGGATGTTTGAGAGACCTGTGCACACGCCGGGGCCAATATCGCTGGAAACTGGAGACAGAAGTGGCGTCTGCTAGGTGTCTGTCCCGCGCTCTGGAGGCAGATTGCTCAAGCCCCCTCCAGGCTTCTCCAGCTCCTCCTCCTCCACCCCAACCTCCACCTCCTCCTCCTCCATCTCCACCACCTCCTCCTCCACCTCCACCTCCTCCACCTCCTCCTCCACCACCTCCTCCCCCACCTCCTCCTCCACCCACCTCCTCCTCCACCTCCTCCTCCACCCCACCTCCTCCTCCACCTCCCCCTCCACCACCTCCTCCTCCTCCTCCACCTCCTCCACCTCCACCTCCACCCCCTCCTCCACCTCCTCCTCCACCTCCTCCACCTCCTCCACTCCTCCTCCTCCACCTCCTCCACCTCCTCCACCACCTCCTCCACCTCCTCCTCATCCACCTCCTCCTCCACCTCCTCCTCCTCCTCCACCTCCTCCTCCTCCTCTCTATACTCCACGCCTTATAACTCTCTCCAGGGAAAATATTTCCACGGCTCTATTCCTGCCCGGCCTCTTAGCTCCATGAATGTCACTCGTGGAGTGGGGAGGTTTGGCCGGCTCATAAGACAACTGCACTCTCCCAACCTGTGTCTTAGGACAGGATGCGTATTATGTGTTGTCTGCATATACGCCCCTGCAAAATGTCTAGCAAAAGCGCTTCAAGGTCTTGAATCATTTTACTATCAGATGATTAGATTATGTTTTCGCTATAACTTTTTTTCATAATTTTAACATATTTCCGAAATTTAGTAGGATTATTTTTCAAATTGTCATTCGTGTCGGATCTATTTTAATGTTTTCTTTCACAGCTCTTCTGTTCTCAGAGGAGCGATAATAATTATAATCAGATTTACTTATTTTGTATAATCGAAATAAATGTTCGTGTATTTTTTAAAGTTGAATTAGATATTTTGAAAACCATACAGGATATATACTTTTAGCTGTGGTGCACATGATCCTCTGACGTCATGGCGCCGTCCAAACTTCCCGTGTCCCAAGTCAGAGCATTCACAAAGCTGAACTTTTGTCCCAAGTTGTGTCCCAAGAAGATAGAAAAAGAAAAAGACTTCAGATACTTTCGTGCGCATTCTTGAAAAGTTATGTAGTAAATGTAAACAAATAGACGTGGAACGTGACCTTCCTCAAGATGAACGTAATGTAATGCTAATTAATACTGTCTGTGTTCCGTCTGAACTATTTAATATGAATAATGAAAGTTTTACCGAATTTATTTTAAAGAAAGCAGTTAGAGTTTATACTATAAAGTTAAATAAATATTCGAATCACTCATCTTGCAAACATGAAATAATAAACAATCCAGCAATATAAAAATCCTCACGCAACTACAATGTGTCGCGTTTAGTGCGATCTAGTGTCTGATTCTGAAAGCTCACTTTCGGACAACGTAATTGTAAACAATTACGACCTGCATCAATGTGACGTCACTTGACGTCGAGATTCGTATACGACCACGTCTACAGGTTATGGCCGACTGTAGTTTCATATGATAATGATTCCAGACATGTCGTAGCCACCTTTCTCATGCTATCGGTTTCATACAAAAAACACTTTGTGCTCTTTGAAGAGAAGATGTATTCTACAAGAGAGCGAGCAAGTAAGTACATAAAGCAAGAGAGTAAATAATAGTTTGTGTTTCAGCCTTTTACTCTTGGGTGTATAAATCTTGACTTGCCTCCAATTTTCAGGCTATTAAAAATTCAACAAACATATTTGTATGTAACAAGTGGCCCGGGCGAAGACCTGCAATGAGAATGAAATGATGTGGGAATATCACTTCATTCCCGATCTACAGGTGGCCTTGCCAATAGGGTAACATCACTTCTTCGTAAAGAGAGAATTTTGAAATAAGTTAAATAATTATTGGAAGCTACAACTTAAGGAAGTTCTCAATAATAAATTCACAGTAGGTTTATTGTTTTTATAAGCTACAAAGTTAAGGCAAAAAAAAACAATCAAAACTGCGAACTCACATACAATCATGATAGTAAGATTTAAAGTAATTAATATGAAGTAATATATAATGTTATATTTAACCCAATATCTGCCAGCAATTATAGGCTGTTCGCGGTAAAGTAATATATAATGTTATATGTAACCCAATATCTGTCAGCAATTATAGGCTGTTCGCGGTAAAGTAATATATAATGTTATATGTAACCCAATATCTGCCAGCAATTATAGGCTTTTCGCGGTAAAGTAATATATAATGTTATATGTAACCCAATATCTGTCAGCAATTATAGGCTGTTCGCGGTAAAGTAATATATAATGTTATATGTAACCCAATATCTGTCAGCAATTATAGGCTGTTCGCGGTAAAGTGAGCACTTTTGAGGCCCTGGTGAATTTTTTCTTCCAGCCATCTTTTACCCCTTAAGGCCAAAATGAACACATTTTGGCCATTATTCCAAATGAAAGGGCTTTTAAATGTGCTCACTTTACCGTGAACAGCCTATGTCAATATGTTCTGCACCGAGATATATGTTAAATAAATGCATTTCACTGTATAATTGCCGTTGAAATTTGAAAGCCAAATCATTTAGTCAAAAATAATGTCACAACAAAAGTATGAAATTCTTGGAATTTCATCAAAAATACGACGATTTAGTTTTAAAATGAGTTTTTAAGAACCACACACAAAGTGTGAAACAAGTTGAAAATTGATTTTGATTTTGACCTTAAATATGATTGATTTTGAGTTGCGCTTTGAAAGATTTGACGGGGAATTACAAATTTGTTTGAATTTAGCTTGAAATTGGTTGAATTTTAGTTAAATTATTTTGTCGCGCTAAGGTCTGCAATAGACATCTACTACCGCCGACTCTCAATACTAGCGAGACCCGTTTATCGCGAAAAGATTTACGTGGAGGCTAGACTTCAATATCCTATGTGCACACTTGCAGTCTTCCTTTGGCAATTGGTCTCTTATCTTTGAGCGAATATATTCTGTAACACCAGTGAGCCAATCAGAATTAAGTTTTCCGATAAAGACCGTCCGTGCTCGTGGGCAGACAAATAAGACGCGTTAACAGTTCAATGTTACAATCACGAAAGTGGTTCCGAAATGAAGTGTTTATGAACACAACTTGTCCTTAAATATTTTCTCGAAAAACATTCCCGGTTCAGAGGCCAGTCGCGTCTATATTGTTTCCATCCCTCGATCTGGAAGGTTCAACGCACCCCGAGTTACACTGAGAGAAACTAGGTCATTTACGAGAAAGTTCCTACAGATAAATGCGGAAATTCAATCTGCTGAAGCTCAGGAGCACGCGAGCCGCCATATGCTAATCGCGGCAGCCTGGTTTTGGAACCTAAAGCGTTATGGCTCGCCTGTCATTATAACATACGTTCGTGACTCGCCGCCGCTATCATATCACTTCTATATCCTCTTCCGCTCTCTCACGTGGGCAGGTAATGGGAAACGAGCGCATAACACTGCCTCCTCCTCAAGTCTGTTCGTCCCGGACGGATTCTGGGACATCCGGACCTTCATAGAGTACCAGTCGGTCGACGTAAATATCTTTTGACTTCGCTCTAGAGCCTTGACGACAAATCCGAAATATCAAATCATTGATTTATTCAGAATCCTGTAGGGGCATTCCCAAAATTTCTGTAGCTTTGGGCAGTACCCTTTTAGTGTCTGTGGGTTGTACAACCACGCCGGTTGTCCTTCTTGAAATACATTTCCCGGCATTCCCCTATGATACTGCATCTTCATCCTTTCACTACAGTATTTATTCTGAGGTGTTGTCGAGCAGTAATACCATCTAGTCTGTTGCATAATTCGCTGGCATAATCAGGAGCTGCAGCTTCTTCTTTTGTTGGTCGGCCAATCAACAGGTCACTAGGAAAGCATAGGTCTCTTCCAAACAGCATCCTTGATGGTGTAACCCAGCATTCTAGAAGGACCAACTGTAAACGAGTGTGTTTTCCATCATTACTTTTCCAGTTCCTGTAAAGTACATCATTCTTCAATATGAGGGAACTCCACTGTGTCCAGTACGCTTCCACTGCTGCGCTCAGACTAGATATCTCTTCCCATTTTGGCCGACAGCCAGCTTCTTTCCACTTAAGTTATGAATGCAAAGAAGCATCATTCAGCTGATCTGTACTGATTCCCTCATCACTTAAGGTAGGTGATCCATCACAAGATAGAGAACCTTGAAATATCGTCCTCTGCACCTTCTTCCTGGCTTCCACAATGACGGCAGAATGGCTCACGTGGACTCCTAGACAGCGCATCTGCATTGCTGTGCCAGACGTTGCCTTTGGCCAGCGGGTTTTCTCGAGAACTACCGTTTCTCTCGCTCTTGTATTCCTCCACTGCTCCACACTCACCTCATTTCACCCCCCATCGGCGCTCAAGACTCTGTTGTTTAGGAGAACCCCTAGTAAACCAGATCGTTTGCCTCAAGCATAAGGAAGCCTTAGTATGGTGACGGGGGTAGGAATAGTACAAGTATGCTTCGCGCGTGTTACGTCTCGCCAGAGGCTTGCAGAGTGGCTATAGGGATACTTTTAATACAACAATCTGTACAGAAAATGTACAGCACCATCACTACAGTTTAAAACACTGTTTTACAGATAAATAAAATCGTAAACAGAGAGCTACATACTACGATTTCTGCTAACTTTGAGACACTTTTCAACAACCACATTTAAGTTTCAATGACTAGATTTATGATTGGGCTTCAAAATATCGACTTTTATTACAATCGTGAATAAAAATGTATTGGAGTATTTCATAGATTTTTTAATATTAGAATAGACAGAACTGTTTCAATGAGACACATATAAGACAACTAGGCAGGCCCCTTAGGAGCCGACCAAGTTCTCTAGCTGGTTCCATTTCCACGGAAATGTCAACTTTACCGTGGCGGAATGAAACAAAGCGCAGTAATTAAGGAGCTAAGCAAGAATTTTAGAAATGCTCGATCAATTAGGCCTATTAACTAGCTCAATGCATTTGTTCAACTTTATTGAAACTCCCGGGAGACTTTACAGCAAAGACATTACACATCTGGTCAAACTTCCCACACTAACTTTCAGAGTGCCAGAGCCACTGTGGCTGGGCAGTTAGACTGCTCGCCCCCAACCAAGGCGAACCGGGTTCAATCCCCAGCCGTCCTCTCCCGGATTTTCGCAGGTAAGAATAGTGCTGGTCGATGCCGTTGGTCTGCGTGTTTTCTCGGGGATCTCCTGTTTCCCCACCCCTTCATTCCGGAGCTGCTCCATTCTCTCATCGTTTCACCCTCATCGGCTCTCAAGACCTCGATGTTAAGAGTCGCCCAAATCTCTTCACTTACTCACTCACTCATCATGTACATAATATGTAGGCCGACCGGTGAATTTAACAGTAGTGAAGATATAGAAATGCGATGAACTATTAACAGAAAAAAAAATCACCAGTCTTTCTCATCAGATCCGTAAATATGAAATTTGTTCACCAGAACATCTGCTGAAATCGTCGCGACACTTCTTTATTGACACGTGAGCAGGCGTGTCGAACAACTGAGGGCTTTGCAAGCGAAGTGATGAAGCCACTCACTGGGAGCCACTCAGCGCAGAACAAAGACCACTCCCTAGCTGTGGGGGTGTCGCCCCTGACACAGGACATTCCCTCTCCTCCTCGCACAATTTATTTATTAACAGGATTAAAACGCGTGGCCCCCGCCGGGTTGAAAGTTTTAGGTTCTGGCGGAAAGGGGTAGGAAAGAGGTTGTCTCCACTGTTGCCAACGTCTAGAGAGAGAATTACACTACATGAGCGAGTGAAGAGGCTCTTAAAATCGAGGTCTTGAGAGCCGATAAGGGTGAAGTGTAGTGACAAGGAGCAGCGCCGGAAAGAGAGGGTGGGGAAAAGGGAGATCCCCGAGAAAACCCGCCGACCAGCGGCATCGTCCGGCACGATTCCCACTTGCGAAAATCCGGAGTGAAACGGCCGGGGATTGAACGAGGATCGTCTTGGTGGGAGGCGAGCAGGCTAACCGCTCAGCCACCATTACCCCATGTACACTACGCTACAAGTGACAATCCTCCAGCATACACTGTATATGTTCCGTCATCCCTTTGTGAAACAATACCCATACTATTTAAAACTAATTCTTCTTTAACACTTTTTTAATTTACATATGCGATAACTGTCCATGTCATTTATTTGTGGTTGTTGTGTGGTTACCAAGAAATTAATTATCATAACAATGCAATGCAACCAATTCATTTCTAGCCAAAACAATTCTTAAAAATTTTATGACCTCACCATATATTAACGCCAAATAAACTTTTGGACACTTGACATAGTAATATATAGTTCTGCTAGAAGAAAAATTTCCAAAATATTCTACAGATAGTGTTTTAAAATGCTACGAAATTTCCGATCACCCCTAGGTGACCATTTTGAACGCCAGGTAGAAATTAATATCTACCAGATCTGGTTGAAAATTCACTGAGTTGGCAACAAGTCTCCTTGCCCCACACACACTCTCGCGCTCGACCGCCGCGGTTTAATTGAAATGGCTTTCATCGGCAACCCAACCGGCTTTCACCCTCGTGTCCTATTGTTACCTGTGGGCAGTGCCCTCTTGTGAGTGGGTGTAGGGGGGAGGGGGCAAACAGGCTCGCTCAGATAAACGAGGGAAAAAATGGCAAAGGGCAGTGGGACACGACGAAAGGGAATTATTCGAAATATCACGAGGTGGTCTAACCGCAAAAAAAAAAAAAAAATCGAGGTTCTGAACTGCGTTGTTATCGCGCGGAAAAGCCTGGCCTCTGAACCATTTTAAACGGGGAAGTAATTCTCGCGGGAGTGGTGGATTATTTATTTATTTATTTTTCTAAATTTGATTTACTCGCCGCACGGTGGTAAGCCTGCCAAGGCTCCGGCACTTGGAGCGGAAACTAGCGAACAACTAGATAAGTGTTTCCTGTACTGTCGCCATGAACTCCCAGTTGAAATGGAAACCTTACCAAACATATCATTGCAATCAATTTCATTCTCACATGTCCTATTTCAGAACTCGCGAGAAAACTTTTGGAAAATCACAGCGTAATCGTTTACTTCTCCGCCTTACTGAAATATTTAAGGATTTAGCAGTTGTACAGCATGCAATACAGACTGTTTAAACAATTTCGTTCTGAAATATCAAACACGCACGGTTTAAGTTACACTGGTTCACCTATATTTGCTGCTATCTCAAAATAACTGTAAAATTAACGGGAAAAAATATTTCTTAAAATAAATTACGTATTTATTAATTTTAAATGGGGCTTGCTAACATAATCTTTTATTACCTGCGATTGCCAGGGTATTAAAATTTTCACAACGAAATTTTTTTTTGTCGAGATGTGTCACGGAAAAAGATGGACACGGTGTTTTTTGTTTGAAAGGTATATCGTGAAAGTTGGTTACGACACACCTAAAATAACTTAACATTTAACATCCTCTAATTTAACTACGTCACCCAGTCCCGCATAGGCTGCCGTGTTAACACGTCATAGCTACTTTAGTTCGTGGTTTATGGTTTTGCAATTAAGAAAAATTTTGATGCATGCTGTACTTAAGTTGGCTAAGAACTTTTGATTATAATGACAACCAATAAGCCGTAGAAGTTGTGATCAACGACTTGTAATGGGAAGCAACTGAAAGGAGCGGTAACAAATATTATTTCAAACTGCGGAAACAAATATTTTATACGTTTTGTTTATGTATAATTTTTAATGGACTAAGATTATAATTTGGTGACTTTCTGGTGATTTTTGTACAGTCATTTAGATACTTTCTGTCACGAAAGTTGGCACTGTGAAAGGGAGTTGCGGAAGGTGCTGCCCCAGGCAGCTCTGTAGAGCGGTCTACGAATCAATTACTCCCGAGATGACTCATAGGGCACTAAGCTTCATAGAGTACAATGCCGGTCAAATATATTCCGTTGCAATACGTAGACAAGGGGCATGGAAGGGTTAAGTACGTCACACAGGAATATGGAGTCCTGAGCACCAGTCAGGCCCATCTCGTACACTACCCTACACTATCAATATCTTCCATTGCAATACGTAGACAAGGGGCATGGAAGGGTTAAATACGTCACACAGGAATATGGAGTCCTGAGCACCAGTCAGGCCCATCTCGTACATTACCCTACACTATCAATATCTTCCATTGCAATACGTAGACAAGGGGCATGGAAGGGTTAAATACGTCACACAGGAATATGGAGTCCTGAGCACCAGTCAGGCCCATCTCGTACATTACCCTACACTATCAATATCTTCCGTTGCAATACGTAGACAAGGGGCATGGAAGGGTTAAATACGTCACACAGGAATATGGAGTCCTGAGCACCAGTCAGGCCCATCTCGTACATTACCCTACACTATCAATATCTTCCATTGCAATACGCAGACAAGGGGCATGGGAGGGTTAAGTACGTC
This sequence comes from Dryococelus australis, assembly GCA_029891345.1. Lineage (NCBI taxonomy): Eukaryota > Metazoa > Arthropoda > Insecta > Phasmatodea > Phasmatidae > Dryococelus > Dryococelus australis. The sequence continues at coordinate 111,871,145 of CM057005.1, forward strand.
ACACAGGAATATGGAGTCCTGAGCACCAGTCAGGCCCATCTCGTACACTACCCTACACTATCAATATCTTCCATTGCAATACGTAGACAAGGGGCATGGAAGGGTTAAGTACGTCACACAGGAATATGGAGTCCTGAGCACCAGTTAGGCCCATCTCGTACACTACCCTACACTATCAATATCTTCATTGCAATACGTAGACAAGGGGCATGGAAGGGTTAAGTACGTCACACAGGAATATGGAGTCCTGAGCACCATTCATGCCCATCTTGTACACTACCCTACACTATCAATATCTTCATTGTGAAATTCCTGGTTGAGCCGGAACGACCTGACTACCACCGAATCGAACACTCCGCCTACAAACTGTAACCATTGCGATAGTTCACGATCACAGACCGCGCCATTTCAAGTTATAAGATGCCACAGACATTACTGTACGCACAAATATATTGGCATTAGCCATGCATGCCGAAGAAGCGTAGAAAATTCCATAAATCATATTATCCACAAGGAAGACTAAGGCTGTTTCCGGATTGTCAGTATATACATGTAAGTACGTACATTTGCGTACTAGCAGTGATGTGTACTTGTTGAAACAATTCGGACATGTTATTTCCTATGCATCTTAGACTTGTCGCACACTCTAGCGGAAATATCAGAAACTATATAACAGAAAAATGCGGTGTAATATAGTGTTATATATTCGTTACAAATTCGATGGTTATGCATTAAACTACACACACAACCGTATTGTACCTTGACATCTTACGAATTTAAACGCTGGAACATGACTTTACCAGGGAATGAGGAATTAATAGGAGCATTAGTGGGCGCGTGTTATTTACAGAAAGGAAATGAAAGACGACGTAGACATATTTTTGTACCCTGGTTGCTTGGCAGAGTAGCAAGGCAACAGGTGTGTGTTTTTTCAATGAAAACTAGTATACACAAATATGCCAATATAATGACTGTTTTTGTTCGTTGTACACTTTGAGTATAATTGCACAGCAGAAAAACAAATAGCAGGAATATAGCACCTCGGTATGATGAGGTTATGTTTATCTGTTCGGCTTCTGTCGATTTCACAAGTATTCATCCCACACTAATATTGCGTTATCGCGTCACTGGAATATTGTAAACAAATTAGGGCAGTTGTTATGGGATTTGTTGCATTTATTGATCGTTAAAGGGCCTTTTCACAGAAACTGTCATTCTTTCATCGTCCCTCGACACGTACCTTACCAAGATTGAAATATAGACATTGATAACAAAAAAAAAATAACAAAATACAGTTGAATGGGGTTTGTAATAACTTGGAAATGCGGATTGCAAATATAACACTATTTGTAAGAATACACCTGGGAAATATGCGTCTACACAACGCTGAAAATTTTATTCATACATGGAAGTTCATTTATTAAACTGACTATTTTTTGCACATGCAACAGAACGACATTTTGTAAATACTTATTAACTTTTAAAACTTGCGAGCTTTATAACCACAAAACGAACACGTTAATTTCCACACCTGAAATACAATATGGCGACTGTCGTAAGTACGCAAGTATACCCAGCAAGTATACAATTTCAAATACTTGCCAAGTACAGATCAAGTTTGTACTATACTGGGAATTTGAACAGCGCTAGTATATACATGGCGATGTCACTTCCGGGGAAACGTACGCATTAGTATGCATGTCTTGAGAATCCTGAAACAGCCTGAGTACAGATACCTTGCAACTTCGTACAGTATACTAGACGGCCAATACAAATACTGTGCTAGGAAAACTTCGTCGCAATGTCATTAAATGGCAACATATTTAAAGTACGACGTGATACGCAAAGATAAGTAAAATTTACGTTATTTTTTGGTGACAGACTAGACTACTGATTTATACATTCTTGAGCGCAATGTGTCATTTCGTCGGCCGCTGGCCTGGATGCGAGTCATTCATCTAAGAGAGAGAGAGAGAGAGAGAGAGAGAGAGCACTATTCAGGAAACCTGTTTCTCTACAGTCGAGCCTTCTTATTGGGTAAGGGCCATACAAATATTTCGACCAATGGCAGCAGTCAGACGCCCATACACTTTTGAAATATAGCCTGTTGCCAGATACTAACGTGAATTTTGCAGGTCGCTAGCGATATGAGGCCAGTAGCCTCTGGAAAGCATAAATGTGATAGTTTACATGGTTCAGTTAAATGAGTGGTCGCAGTATGAAAGAAGGCTTTGTCGTGTATAGTACCGGGCGATAGTACCCGGTATCACGGTGGGCTTGGAATACCGTGCCGTGATAATATCAATATTATCTGCTTCACCGTCTGGAAACGAAGGCACATACCGGATACGAATACAATACACCCAGGTCACACAGTATTGTCACGTAGAACCTCTTTCCCATTCGTCATTTCGTTCCCAGGACCAAAAAAAAACTTGCATTCCAGCGCGTAATGAAGATCACCCTCGACTATTTGCGCGCGGTCGCAATCCATCAATGTTGTAATTAAAAAGCAAACAGAGATTAATGTTTACTGCCATAGCGAACAAAAAAATGATCCCCGAAACAAAAAAGTGTTGTAACCGTAGCGCGTCGAAATGAAAAAAAATTGTATTCGCCGCGCCATCACACCACAGAGAGAGAAGAGAGAGAGAGAGAGAGAGAGAGAGAGAGAGGAGAGAGAGAGAGAGAGAGAGAGAGAGAGAGAGAGGAGCCGTTAAAAAATGATATATATAATGTTTTAAAAAATGAAATTGCTGGCCGGCGTGAATGACCCGCTCACAAACAGGGAAAATAAAATATGCGCTCCGTGTCACCGGAGCTGCCAGTTTGGATTAAGAGTGCCGACACTTCATACAGTCTGTCGGGTCACTTTTTACTTCACGTCACGGTCGTTTTGCCAAACGCGAAAAATAACACGGACGTTTATTCATTCTTATGGTGATTGTCACGTTGCCAACACCAGCTATAACATCGGCATTTGTTCATGGTTAAAAACTTCACATGTAATACACAGGCAATTGTATAGTGACTGTTTTAGGAGTTGAAGCTGTATTTACACAGTTGATGATCTGTTACACTTGCCGCTTTGTCTCTCTCACAACGGCGTGTTCACCGAGATTGTTGATCTTCAAACTGGCTTGTGGGAAGAACTATGGAAAAAATTACAAACAAAAGAATTCGAGAAAATAAAGTGTTTCCGATGTTCAATGTATAATCATGTGCGAAATCCGCGTTATATTTCGGTGTCAGGATATACTCCACTGCCTTATAAACTAGTTAGCACAGTCTATGGTTTCATTGGCCGCTGCACTTCATTCAACATCACCTACCAGCTCGATCTCCTTACAAGAGATTGGCCACTCCAACACTGACTTTATATTACTGGTTCAAGAGTTCTCTGACGAGTGACAGACATATCTCCGGCCAATGACTGAAGTCGGACAAGCACAGTGTAACTTGCAGTTCAGTCTGTCCTTAAATAACAACACGACTTTTGGAAGTCCCTATTGAGGGCGCCGTTTACCTGAATCCTGGAATTGCGATACAGTATGTTTGAAATCCGTGTGTTTTTACCAAACCATTAAATGTGTCGCCATTATACCAATATACGAAAAGACAACACTTTCCAGACGAGGTTCATCACATACATTATAAATGTTATTATCGAGCCTTCCAACATAGCTAAAACAGCATATTCAAACTGCTTTAACTCATAATATGCCTACTGGTCGGAAACATGGAGAACTATTACAGGGACCTGCATTGAACTTTCCCACAGACTTTGCAACAATAAAATGATAGTGTCTAGATACACGCATCACGACGAGAACCCTGCACGTCATTTCAGCGCCTTGCACGTAGGGGCGAAGGTACATAAGGCGCGCGTGTCAGGGTAGTCTTTATCGGTCCCGCACTTCCCTGCCTCAAACGCGCTAAATACCTCCTAGTAGGCGGCGCAATGCTTGATTTTAAATATGTGGCCTCCTGTTTTTCACGAAAAGATTTGCGCGCAGTATAGACATCCACTTTCTACGTACACACACACAAGAATATATCCTTTAGCTATTGGCAGGGTTTCTGTGTGATGCTACAGTCTGTATTTGACTGGGCATATCATAATTAAGTTACTCTGATACTGAACTTCTGTGGTTGGCTGGCAGACACATAAAACGCGCGAGAGTTCAAATTATCCAACCACGAAACTGTTTCTTAACTAACCTAATTTCCAGAACAACTAGTCATGGAAACTTTTCCAGAAAAACAGGTAGCCCTATGTATGAAGTACTGGAGGTCAACCCCTGAAAACGTGTATTGATAGTTTCCCACAGGATAATGAGTAGAAAACACATAATTAAAGCAAAGTAACTTAAAGATTATTAAACTTGGTGAAGATGCGTTCCCTATATTCGTTCAAGTTCGTGTTCTCTCGTCTGCTTTCTGTTTACTCTGCAGCCAATACTTGAATATACATATTCTTCAAAACTCTGTAGGTTCGTTTACCTGTCTTGATTGTGGTTGAATTACATTTTGACCCTTGTTAACTGACTGCACACGAATCACGTAGAAGCCGTTGCAGATGTTGCCAAATCTCGAGTGGTCCGGTCAAATATAAAGACGCCTTCTCAAGCAGAGAGCAGCCAATAGCAATAGACAAACCACTGTTGTGTGCTTATAATATTGAAGTTTACCTTCTACTCATATTTTATTGCTAAAAGTGACTAGCTCTAATGATGTACTTTGAAATATATATAGCTATTGGCAATAAAAACGTGACAAATTTTAAATGTGTAACTCAATATAAGAGTTAGACGCAGTGCATAGCAATATCGCCTCTGTAATTTGCTGTTCCGTGAGTGGATCAAGAGTCAGTTAAAGAAGATGAGAGGGTGACAATAGCTAACCTGGCAATGGGCGAGATAGGTTCATCCCGATATGACAAGGTGCAAGATACGAGGCAGAGGTGACAGGACGTATGAACGAGACTTACTCTGTGCTTCCCTGTGCAGAGAAATCAAATGTACGTGTTTTTATTCATTACTCTGATTTATGCCTGCGTCATGTCTATTCTCCCAGTGACTTGCTAAACATTTTTTCTTGCTGAAGTAGTTTTCATGACTCCACAATGTTCTTCTTACGTCTACGACACACCTATATTTGTCACACCATGTCGATCTTTGCATGTGAGTCACCTGAGTTCACTGTTATTAAAGTAGGAAAATTAACTCCCTACCCATTCATCTGTGGAAAATATTCTAGCACAGAAGACAGCCTAACGACAGTACACTAGCTGACATAAACACACAATGTTGAATAAAAACACTCACTGTGGAATTTCATTAGGATAAAACAGTGGAGAAGGATGTAGGGGGGGGGGAGGTTAAATTACTAACCATGCCAAGCAATGCGCTGTTTTTATTTATGTTTGGTATACAATGTTTTTAAAATTCATTGATAGTTAAAAGCATCTGTTTTTCGCAAAAATATTTACGCGGAGGCTCGTAACAGCGAGGAGCAGCGACGGAATTAAAGGGCGGGGGAACCGGGATATCCACGAGAAAACCCGCCAACGATTAGCATCCTCCGACACTACAGGGCGAAATTACAGGGGTAACCCGGCCGGGGATTGAACCCGGTTTTCCTTGGTGGAAGGCGAGCTCCAAACAGCTCAGCCACCGTGGCCCCATGTGACCTTGAAGCTTTTAATATGTTTGCCCGTGTTGCCTTGAAATTCCTCCCGTCATCCAACACAAGCTGCCGTAAACAGGGATAAAATTCTGGTTTTATTTTTATATTTTACTGATAGTCCGCTCTAAGTAGGACAGGAAACATTCTCGCACAAGTTTGCGGAAATTGCTATCGTATACAAACGCAAGTGATTTGTAGGTGCCTCTTTAAAGCCGGAAATTAAAAATCCATCAGCATCGATGCGACATACTTTTATGTCCTGAACTTTGACGTGTGTGCTTTAAAGTTATTTCCTGTTAATGCGCCTGTGGCAGTCTGCAACGTGCCGTGCACGCTCTCATACAAACTACTAACAGAAGACAATAGATTCTACGAGCACAGCCGCAGATCTCATTTGTCACTGACAGCGTCACTTTGAAAGAAGACGTTTTCTTATTTGACTGTGGAGTGCAGTGGAGATATATGGGCGGCTCTTAACATCGAGGTCTTGAGAGTCGATGAGGGCTATGGCGGGTGATTTCAGGAGATCCACGAGGCATCCCGCCGACCAGCTGCATCGCCCGGTACGAACACCACATGTGAAAAACTGGCAGCGAACCCGCCGAGAGTCGAACTCGGTTCAGCTTGGTGGGAGGTGAGTAGTCTGACCAATACACCACCGCGGCCCCAGAAATTAGTTATTCTAAACTTAACATCGATGATTCGAGGGCAACATTGCAGAACCGTAAATATTACGTATTATTAGAGGTACCTGCTCTTCGCGAAAATATTCCAGAGCAAGCTGTGTTCCAAAACATTTTGGTTCAGAACAATTTTGGTGAATTGATTATTCAAATTTTTACGTGTCTTATCTGCCTTCCTGCGAATCATGGACTGTCAATATCGGATAAACTTAATTCTGATTGTCTCACACATATGACAAACTATCTTCACACAAAGATAAGCGGGCAGTAGTCCAATGAAGGCTGCAAGTGTGCACATAGGATATTGACGTCTAGCATACACGTAAATATCTGCGTGATAAATAGGTGGCCGTACGTATCGCCCAATCACAAATATGAATCTGAAGTAAATTATTTTCAAATGCAATTAGTCACAAACCTTTCACGAAAATTGGGTGTCAGTTATCACGTTGTACTCTCTACACATTAAATATATTGTTATAATTCCTGTCAGTTATCACGTTGCACTCTCTAAACATTGCATATATTGTTATAATTCCTGTCAGTTATCACGTTGCACTCTCTACACATTAAATATATTGTTTAATTCCTGTCAGTTATCACTTTGCACTCTCTAAACATTACATATATTGTTATAATTCCTGTCAGTTATCACGTTGCACTCTCTACACATTAAATATATTGTTATAATTCCTGTCAGTTATCACGTTGCACTCTCTAAACATTACATATATTGTTATAATTCCTGTCAGTTATCACGTTGCACTCTCTAAACATTACATATATTGTTATAATTCCTGTCAGTTATCACTTTGCACTCTCTAAACATTACATATATTGTTATAATTCCTGTCAGTTATCACGTTGCACTCTCTACACATTAAATATATTGTTATAATTCCTGTCAGTTATCACGTTGCACTCTCTAAACATTACATATATTGTTATAATTCCTGTCAGTTATCACGTTGCACTCTCTAAACATTAAATATATTGTTATAATTCCTGTCAGTTATCACGTTGCACTCTCTACACATTAAATATATTGTTATAATTCCTGTCAGTTATCACGTCGCACTCTCTAAACATTACATATATTGTTATAATTCCTGTCAGTTATCACGTTGCACTCTCTAAACATTACATATATTGTTATAATTCCTGTCAGTTATCACGTTGCACTCTCTACACATTAAATTTCATCCATGACAAGATACAATTGTGTCACTTTATCTCCATCATTATACAAACGACATCTCTGTTTGTGCTTACCAACTTGGCTTACATCTCTCTTGGTTTACATCGCATTTAGCACGCTTATTACACGGAAAATGTATTTATTACTGACTGGCAGGCGGCATACGGAGTTCCCAGTTGATTGTCTCGCAATCAAATATCCTGTCGTACGTAACAGACAATACAATCTATATTGTATATTTCAGTTACAATTAAGGACTGGAAAATTAAGGGAATTCCTTTTTGGACGTGCCAGACTTCAAACACATGTGTGTACATTTCCTTTATATTTTCGATCGGATCTTGGTTTATTAGACACGCTCAGGTAAACTATCAGTCAATAATAGACCCGCCAATAAAAATTCACCGAATTCGTTACACCTGATCTAAGGCGAAATTGGTTATTCACTGGAAAAACAGCCAACGAACAAACTGTATCTGCTGGAAAATATATAGCGCAGTGGCGTCTAGCCTACAGGCCACTGAACTTGCGAAATCATCCCGTCCCTTGTTATAATGTCTATATAATTATTTTTACTCGCGATAGCACACTCCTACGATAAAAAACCTTTTTGTGATCATTTTACCTATTTTGTGTGTTTTTTTGTGCTGAATACAAAAATGGTAGGCTACTGAAATTCTTGTATCATGCAAGGTTTTTCCACAAAATGGGGTTATGTAATTGACTAATGTAAACTGCACAATTGTCGTATTTAAGGAACTTCTGTACTTCATATCTAATAATCTTGGAAACAAAAAGGCCTCAAATAGTGTTTTATGTTTACTTCTGTTGCAGTCTTCCCAATAAGCATCCTCGCACTGCGCACAACCTGAAGAACCAAACTCGAGCTTTCCAGACCAAGAGAAAAAGGGACTATGTTTCTATGAAATGAAATGAATTAGTAAATTGAAGTATTTTGAAAATATTTTGGTAAAATATCGATTTACAAATGTTTTCTCTTCAATAATATACCCCCAAATAATTCTGCAACAATAGGAGTACACAGGTGGATTGAAATAAGTTGGTACGTGATAGAGGAAAACAGAGGTCAGCTTCTAATTCAGCATCCCAAGAACGTTTTTGTGTAACATCCCTTTAGCTGGTGGCCTAATATTTTAACGAGTCCAATTTGGCGATACTTAGTTTTTGTTTCGTTCGGAGCCATGAAAAACAAACGGTGTACAAAAGTGGCATTTTAAGCAAAAACAAATTTTTATGTAAGAAATCATTTCTATTTGGTTACATAGAGATATAATGCCTACAATGTCAACACCATCTTCTTTCCATCCATTTGGGACATTTCAGCACTGTGCATAGGTAATATTACAAAAATTACTTTACACGTCATAAAATGTTTACATAAAATACTGCTGAAATACTAAATTAGTATATCGTAAATAGAAATGCACAATTAGGTTTAACACAATTGCCAAAAATAATAAGAGCATGCAGTATTCATACAATCTTTTACCTTCAAATATTTACCCTTTCAACAGTAATTGATGTAATGGCATGAAATATATTATATATGTCTTTCAATACGCAAGCGTCAGTTTGTATTACCATAATTTAATAGCATGAAACATACTAAATATATATGGACATACGTAATTACACCAGTTTGTATAGCATGGAACTTACAAAATATTTATTGCCACACAAAATGATATCAGTTTGTATTACAATAATTTAATAACATGGAACAAATTAAATATTTCTTGCAATGCGCATTTACACAATTTTGCATAATCAAACTTTAATAACATAGAATATGGCAAATATGTGATTAAATACGCCATAACACAAGACATGACCACCATATTAGCCAATAGAAAGTTTTCAATAATTAGTTCTGTTAGCGAGGACAATACTCTAAATAAAAAATGTATTCATTACATAGATTTCCACAAATTTATGCAATTTTAAAAGAGACTGAAATTTGTTTCAGATGCGACATTCATTTATTACGTCTGTAAGTGTTTCAAATGCCTCATTTCAGCACAACTTAAAAAAATTAACGTGAGCCAAAAGAGGTGTAAACCAAGCCATTAACCAACTTGTTCATGTTAACTTTTGCAATTTGCGATTACTACTTTGCACATATAACTGGATACGGTTGCTACAAAAGAATATAGAACTTCCTTACAGCAAGGTTTATCCATTAACTGGCATGTGTTCAAAACGCAGCAATTAGGCTCATAGTAAAATGTACGCTGGTTACCTTGGCACAGTTCATAGCCGAAGTTATTCGCCTGCTCTCCTCCCACCAAGTCATTCGCCTGCTCTCCTCCCACCAAGTCATTCGCTTGCTCTCCTCCCACCAAGTCATTCGCCTGCTCTCCTCCCACCAAGTCATTCGCCTGCTCTCCTCCCACCAAGTCATTCGCTTGCTCTCACCAAGTCATTCGCTTGCTCTCCTCCCACCAAGTCATTCGCTTGCTCTCCTCCCACCAAGTCATTCGCTTGCTCTCCTCCCACCAAGTCATTCGCCTGCTCTCCTCCCACCAAGTCATTCGCTTGCTCTCCTCCCACCAAGTCATTCGCTTGCTCTCCTCCCACCAAGTCATTTGCCTGCTCTCCTCCCACCAAGTGATTCGCTTGCTCTCCTCCCACCAAGTCATTCGCCTGCTCTCCTCCCACCTGGTCGATTTCAGCGTTCACAAAGAAGTGAGAAAAATGCTGCGGCAGAAACAGGAAAGTTTGCAACGACATCGTTGCGTAGATGATTAACTCGCTGAACCCCAGCCCTATCCCCATGATCCATTTGACCCATCGCGCAATGTAATCGGTTGACTACTGACGGTGATCGGTCATTACAGCACGAAGAAAATTCAATCCTGCTCATACAATCACTTTAATAACACCCGCCAGCTCTAAAATATATCCTGGCCGCGTATATTACTACGCGTAATATAATTCATCAACACATTGGCACTAATGGGGATAACTCGAGTTCTAATAATATCCTGGCCGCGTATATTACTACGCGTAATATAATTCATCAACACATTGGCACTAATGGGGATAAATCGAGTTCTAATAATATCATGGCCGCGTATATTACTACGCGTAATATAATTCATCAACACATTGGCACTAATGGGGATAACTCGAGTTCTAATTAAAGTGCGCGAACTATTGCATGAATCAATAATTCATTATCAATTCGCGTTTCTCTTCATTGTGTGACACTCGCCTGGAATTATACACAACATGTGACGCAATAACGTCACATTATGATAGCATAAAGTTATAAAAAAATGTTAATGGCTCAAATGTTGTATGACTGTGTAATTAGTGCTGATGTGCTGCAAAGTTCTTTTAAGATTACAGAACAAGAAAACGAACCAATGAAACTACCTGTATGCCAATTTTATCTTTAATGACACAGATGTTTTGTTCAGATATTTGTGTGGCTGTTAACAGCGAAGTCTTGACAGCCAATCAAAGGCACAGAAATTTCCCGTGTTAAGTGCATCCCGAGTCACACTCTGGCAGCGTTTTCAGTGCTAACAAACAAGCTTTGCTACGTTCACTCAGACAACTTACCCCGTGGGGCCGCGGTGGTTTAGCGGTCAGACTACTCACCTCCCACCTAGGCGAGCCGAGTTCGTTTCTCAGCAGGGTCGCTCCCGGATTTTCACAAGTGGGAAATGTGTCTGACGATGCTGCTGGCCGGCGGGTTTCCTCGGGGATATCCCGTATCCTCCACCCTTACATTCCGGCGCTGCTCCATACTCACCTCGCTTCACCCTCATCGGCTCTCAAGATCTCGATGCTAAGAAACGCCCAAATCTCTCCAACGTACCCCCACCCCTCGCCTTCCACAGACATGTTACTGTGTCTTATCGCTGTGAATAAAGAGTGAAGGAAGCTGCTCGGGATTTGAGTGAGAAGCGGTCAGTCAGCAGCGGGTTAACTTTGACCGCAGTCTCTGGCAGCGGAGTTGAAGTTGGGCTGGCTGCGTGGTAAGTGGACTCACAGCGACGGCCGTAATAGAGTTTGCCGGCGACGGTTGTGGTAATTAGCGGCCTGCTGGGTGGTGGGGGAGGGGGTAGATGCCAGACCTCCAGGCGGACCTTCAGTTAACTGGCCGGCCGAGGGACGCAAGTTCCCCCCGGGGGGCATTATGAACTCGCAGACTTACAACAGCAGCGTGCGGGACCGCGAGCCAGGGAGGACCGCCTGCAGAAATGCGCTTTGCCGTCCCGCACTTGCGTTAATTACGCTGCGAACTCAGCTTCCTATCACCCGTTGACAAACTTGCCCTCTGAGAGCTCGGCGGCCAGCGCCAGTGTGTGATCAATAGCAGTTTCTGTTGTGCCACAGAGTATAACAGAGACGGAACGATGTCGTGAACTGCGAACTTCTGCCACACCATACACAACAAAGTGACCTCACCTAATCCTAATATGGCTGACCGTCGTTCACCAATTTGGTTCTGAAGATCAGCATATTAGGCGGCAGCCCGACCTACAGGGAATATTCCATGACGTGCAATAACCCATCAGGATTAACGCATCAATGAATGCATTAATTAATCATTTCAGGTGTCACAAAATAAGTGATGTCGGCGTGAAAAGGAACTAAGGATTTCCTGTAGCAAGTGACTCTTTGGAACCAATGAAAATAATTCTAGTAGAGCCATGCTGGTGTGTAGACAGCAACCAACAGCATTGTCCGAGGAAAGGTGATGCCTATGTTGGTGCTAGTTTCTGTACGTGCACAGCAACGGCCATAATTACACCCATTTTGCAACATGTCAGGCGCGAATGAGTATACTCGAGATAATATGTTAAGGAGTTGTTCGATCTCCCAATCATTCAAGTCCTTTTCCGTAGCTTCACGCGGCCAATGAAAGACCGAGTTCGCTTACATCAGTGGAACCATCATATCATTTCACTTCTGTAAACTTATATATTCTGTCCATGTGCCTTACTGTCGTGGAGAATCTTGAAGACCGCCATAAGTAGAGATCCGAACACTTCGCGAGTTCAATGACTATTGATAAGGAAATCTCGCGGATTAATTAGACAATCCTTTGTAGCAGGAGATTAAGTTAGTTGTTTATTGACTGTTACTCCATTTTAACCCCAGAGAAGGTAGCACGGGATTTGGTACTTGATTTCCTTGCAAATTCGTTATTGGTCGTAAGTGATCCGGGGAGTGCATAACAAACTGTGGTCCAGTAGTCAGAAACTCAAATGTGCATGTGGGTGAAGTTTATCTTGTCCTTAAATAAACACACATTAAGTATGACTCTGCAGCAGTGAACAGTAACGTGGATTTCATAGTTTACCTGCAATTGTGAAGCTACAAACACAGCCCATTGGTTGCCACAGAGAATGACGATGACTGGGCGTGTTTACTATTGGTGCAAGTTTTTCGAGAATGCGTCAAGTAAGAATTGAAAACATCGTATGGCTTCGACATTGATGGAGACTTTCAAACCATCTTAACCAAAGTCATTAGCTTTTTTTTTAAAACTAATTTACGTAATTTTTTTATTTTAAGGTTATGGTTGTGTTATTTGGTTGAAGAAGGCTTTGATGATGCCACCAAGGGTTTCGGTAGCGACACGTTTCTAGTTATCTGGAACCCGAGCTCCTGCAGACAGCGTATGTGTGTTTCCCTGAGTGTTCCTATAAGTTTACATTAAAAACTGTAGCAGAAGGTCTTCTGTGAATAAGCTGTGGTCCTTACAAGAGTACTGCCAGATATGTTTCGCCATTTAGATTGATGTTTCGCGAAGAACTTCGCGAATGGGAGACATGTCACTGGGCATCGACGATGTTGGTGAGTGAGTCGTCAGTTCAAGCTCGACCATAGATCGCGATATCGCAGGTCGAGGACATGCTCGAGGCATACATCATTGATGGTATTTCCTCCAGCATCCGGACTTCTGACTCGATCTTACCAAACATCATCGGCAATGTGCCATATGACAGAGTTATAGTTACGGAGCCTTCAGATGGTCTATACCATACATGGCTCACTACGAATATGATGCGTTACATTCATATAAACGTAAAGTAATGTAATTATGTTTTCAAGGTTAAGTGTTGTTCAACCACAAACGAGTAATGTTTCGGCAGGAGTCAGTCCCGACGTGGACCAGTCTAAGTGCATGACTTTAATGTATGAGGATGCAACACGCCGATGACTATGCGAAATCGAAAACTTCGAATACTACTGCAGGCAAACCTTTACTGAATGGCCAAAAATTACTCTGAGAACATTATTCCCACTGTACTGAGATCTTAAGTAAAAGTTGTAATGTCTGGCGACATGAGGATAGTGATTGTTTGAAGAACCCACTTAGTGAGATTCTTAGCTGATGTAAATGTTCTAGACGACTTTCTCGACGTAATATCTGAAATAAACACACCAAGGCTTAAAAGTATAGCGTTCTTTCGCCAACTGAGAGATAGTATGTGTTAGCATCGCTACCTCCTGCTAATATGCTGCATACTATACTAGCGGAAGACGAGGGGACTTAATAACTATACAAGGGAATAATAGCTTGCAGTATAAACTGTTCGTGCGAAATATATACACGTTAAAATGGCAAGTGAACTGGACTAACTTCAGTAGCATAATATAGCACGAGTAACTTTGAAGATTAACGTTGTCAATGAGACTCATGCTTCAAAAGAATGGATATTCGTTGATATCTGTGTTGATGAACCAGGTAATGCCTGTGCTGTAAAAAGGAAGGGGAATGAAGACAGTGTTAGAGGTGAAGATTGCGGTAACTTTCTCTTCCTTCTGTCACATCTCTCCACCAAGGAAGCTGCGACAAGTGGCACGGAGAAGGCAGAAGACAAGAACACCGACGAACTTGTTCATAGACTCAGGCCTTACATCGCCTTGCAGAAATGTATACATTTCTCGCACGTTAAGTAAACGTCTTTAATACAGAGATTATATTAAGCTAGAATACACAGTTCTCTACATATTAAAGCATAAGTCATTTGTTCATTGTTTGCCGCCACAGAGAGAACTAACTCATTATCCTGTCTGACCAAGCCACACGGAGTGAAGTTATCAGAGTACTGAGTGTCAGCTATTGGTTCTGAGTCTAACAAGGCATATTGGACCAGCGAAGGTCCAATGACACACGGGAAACTAGCATATTCTTGTATGCGAGTTACACTGGTACTGAATTATAACGCAAAATGACAGTGTCTGTGTCAAAGAGATAGAGAATGTTTTCTGAATGACAGCCTCGAAAATTGGGTAAACCCATTTTCGAAAATTTGTTTTTCGTTATTGACTTTCCTCTGGGGGTTAAGATGTTTACCTGATCAGTAGAAGCGTATAAAATCTAGGATAGGTTGCACATCAAGGATTCTCACAGCAGGTGTTGTGTACACCATAATGACTGTCACACGAGCTCGTAAATTAATTCGGAAGAGAAATGATTAAGTCATGACTAATATTCATCACCCAATCACAGAGGGAGTTTTACACTTAGTTATTTTAGAAAAATAAGATAGCACTTGAATGTTTTCGCTATTTTCCACACTTTCTAAAAGCCTGTTCGCGGTATCTTTACAAGATTTTAATCAAACCTTTGAAAAACTACACACTGGATGACGTGTTTGGTTAATTCTTATATGCATCACATAGCCCAAGCTTTCTACACTTCTTTTAAAATAACATATTTTATTGTTTGTTGAACTAAATTTTTATTTCTTTTTAATCGTTCAATTATACTATTTCATTAATAATCAATACGGATAAAAACGGGAAGGAAATAAGTTTATTAGTAATGGATATAACCCCATAATTTCGCTGGTTCATTTCTAGACATGTTGGAATTCACACACATGTTACACACATTCATGTTACTTTTGTAAATGGTCGAAGTGTTGTCTGACACGTCTTGGAGATAAATGAGCCAATAACAAACATGCAATAAATTGTGCGCCCACCCACCGCCTTTTACTACCACAACAAACAACCAATAAACAGTTTATATATATATATATAAATTATTGTATACAAGACAATGAAGTCTAGCACTCGCGAATTTCTCGGGTCTCTGGTAATGGCTAGTAAGAAATTGTTCCCAGGCAGAAAAAAAATTATTAATCTCAGTGCGCACGAATGTGTTTTGTGTAGACACAATGGCATATTTTCTAGACTAAATTATCCTTCGTTTGCACGAGGCAGAGGAATATTCTGAGAGTATATCTTCATCAGGGCTTCAGAAAAGTTAGAAGCAACTACAATGGAGTATATAGTACAGTCACTATTACTTCCAACTTTTCTGAAGCCGGCTTATGTTCTACTTTTAGGATATTCCACTGCCTCATGCAAACAAAACTTAACCGAGTCTAGAAAATCACACTAAAGGGATAACGCACCCCATTCGTGCGCATTATGTTCAATAATATTTTGCACAAGAATTATTTCTTAGTGGGCGTTACCAACACACTTATTTTCTCCCATTTTTAATCTACATCATTTACAAATGGAATATTATAATTTATAGATAAGATACAGGTAAATTTTAAATTGAACACAAAATAATATAATTTTATGTTAACATAAGTACAAAGCACTTGGGAGACATGCCATATAAAAGGAACAGCTAAAAAAGTTATAGATGGGATAATTTTCCAAAGGTTTGATTAAAAAAATATGTGAAGAAACCGCAAAAAATAGACTATAGCAACAAAGCGAAATTGAACCCCAAATTAACTCTGAGTACCTGCAGAGGTGTTCGTGTGTTTAGCACCGACCCAATTACTAGTGCTCTAACGAGAGCTAACCATAGATCTGGATTGGAAAAAAAAAAAGGGGGTGGGGGGGGGGGGTTGGTTTGGAAGGTGGATGGGGTCGCGGAAAGTATTTTGCTAACGGCTGCCGATATTGGCGATTACCTTCCTGCAGGTTCGCAGCTACTATGGGGAGGACTGGCTCTCTCTTGGAATGCCGGGCATGTGCATGCTGATATTCACGCCGGCAGACGAAGAAAGGAAGGTGTGGTGGGATGTAAGTCGAGGGGGGTGTGTCTAGGAGGGAGGGGGCTGGAGGGGTTCCTTTACTCCCTCCCTCTACCTTCAACATGACGAGCATTCCACCCCTATAAGTGTGTGAGGAACGGCAGCAATTCACGTCCTAGGTCGTCGAAGATGAACTCTCCCGCACACACACACACACACAGCTTCTTCATGGACTTGTGCGAGGACTGCTGAGAGCCGAGAGGATAGAGGTTCCTTCGGAGACGTGGTGTTCGCATTCCAATATTCTTGGGGAAGAGCCAAGGAATATACGTGGACGTGAGAATTCACTTGCCACCCTCGGAGCATTGATATTTTTTAGCAAATAAAAAAAGCTTTGCATTTGGAATTGGCGATTTCTTATATATAGGGATTTGTAAAATTTGAGTCATTTTTATACACATCACGGGCCAGAATTTATGTGCCAAACTCACATGGCCAAGATAAGGGCACAAAATAAAGAGGTGGATATAACAAATCCCAGGTCGCAAACCTTATATTCTCTCCCAAACATGTGAGTGGAGTTAAAGGGGGCAGGTAGGCAACAACAGTATTCCCATATAATAAAGGCACGTGGTATTTACATTCAATCGCATGCGTACCAAATAAAGAGTGGATTACAGGTAGAGTGATCTTTGATGTAGTCACACAAATGTGGCACAAGAGGGATGGATATCACAGCCAGTACAACGCCTCCACTGCCTTTGTCCATGTGGACCAGCTCTGCTCGTGTAAACCTACCATGCTTTCCCAATCAACTGCAGGCACACTCAAACATCGACAGCCGAGGCCACCTCCTCCCACACGTCGATTACTCCACAAAAGACTCTTATTGTCTACCTGCCCATGTAAATTCACTCTCTTGTGTAGGGGAGAATTAAAGATCTCGATCCTGGGTTACTTACATTTACCTTTCCTTTAGAGCCTCTCTCTGAGCCCTGTGAAGTCGGCACATAAATTCTGGTCCTTGGTGCGTGCGAGTGTGTATTCAGGATGTCACAGGATTATTGCGTCTAACTTCTAGAGGTGATAGGTAATGTAATGAAGAACAACTTTTATAAGAGATAGAATGTCCGGAAACGCCTCGTTTAGACGCTAGACATATTTGTATAACACTTTGTAATGCCTGGCAGGTTGGGAGTTTGCAAGGTACAAAAAAGGAACCATCTACCTACCTCCCAAGAAAGAGTGGTATTTGATGTAGTACTGTAGGAGTGGCTGTAATAATAATTAGGTAGACATTTGAAGGTTGCAGTACTTTATTGATTGCCTGTTACACATTTCCATACATAAAGCAGGTGCTCGAAATGGCGACTCTCTGCTTGATTGCAGACGTTGCAACACCGATTCATTGCCTGATGGACGGTCTTGAAGATGCCAAGAGTGGTATGAATAGTCGCATGCCGCCTGTATTCGTCCACGAGAACGTCGCAGTTCTCCACAGACAAAGAGTACACACAACTCTTGTATGTGGCCGCACAGGAGGTCAGCACACACACAATGCAAACTCTGGCTTGGCAATGCACTGCTGCATAAACTGTGCGAACGGCATTTGAGACTCGAAGTCAGCTGGTCCACGTGTTTGTACCTTTTGCATGTGGAATTGGTGTAGTCTGTGCTGACGGAGTGGTCTCTACACGGAGTTGTGGCTAACGTCCAAATAGTGAGCGATCGCTCTTGTGCTTGTCAACGGGTTCACCTCAACTCTGTCCAGTACTTCCTCATCAAAATTTGGCGTACGAGCACCTCTTGCCCTGACGCCCTCATACGGTGAAAGGAAGGTTCCATACTCGTGTAGTCGCTGATGTAGTCTCTGTAACAGTATGTGACCTGGATGCCGTCTGTTCGGAAAACGTTCCTGTTAAAGACATGCTGTTATGTTCCCACAGCCTACAGCTTCAATGTACAGCATATGCATATCCGCCAGTTTTGACGATGAATAAGCGTCCACGACTAGTCTTGATGTAGGAATAGAAGTCACAGTGAACACACAACCACTGTTCGACTCGGACAACGACTACGATGCAGGTCTGTATAGTATAAAGTGGTGAGGGAAGGACGTAACGAATTGCACACAAAACAGTGCGCCTCTCAATGGTTATGATACTGTCTACATATTCGGGACAGAGGCGAGTCTCTATAACTAACACTCACATTCACTAGCTGCAGATGACTTCATGATCGACAGAAGTAATGAGACACGCTTCCAGAATCCCTACCTCCCAGGAGCATGAAAGTATTTTATGACGCTTGGCATCTCAAGGGAGCATCTCCGGACATTCGTTCTCTGACAAACGTCCCTCATTAAATTACCTAGTACCTCTAGAGGTTCTTCGCAATGATCCTGTGACAACTTTAATATATATGTGTGTGTATGTGGTGTGTACTAAATAAGTACATGTACACCAATAAGGTCATATGGTTGCTTTAGAAAAACCAACAACGCGGAGTGGAAACTAGTGGCGTGCCCTTATAGGAAATTGCCATCTTGTGGTGAAACCATGAAACATAGTCCGCTTTTCCCTTTAGTATACATTAGATGAGCGTCAGTAGTGTTCATGGTACGTTGCCAAGTGGCTGTTATTTCTTGGTGAGTGAATTTCGCTTCAAACTAAATTAATATTACAGTAAACAAACAAGTAGTCTTGATATTCTCATAGCTCAGTATTTCTTCTTTCGAATACATTATTAGTACTTAAAAATTTTTCCAGTCTTTAGGAAATAGAAGCGAAAATGCACCATTGTGGAAGTATTCCTATTATGGCCAAGGTGCAAACGGACTAGTGTAGACCAACAAGGCGAGTTCGCCGTATTGATCTACACCTACAAGCAACTCTACGACGAAGCATTTACAACGATGTGTCCTTTTACTTTTTAGGTGAATATGGCATCACGGAAAGCTATGGCTACTGAAGAGCAGCAAGTGAAGACACAGCAGGCTGAGTGGACGGAAGAGCAATTGCAAGAAGCAATGGAAAGTGTCAACAGTGGGACATTGAGTGTGAATAAGGCCGATTCTGTCTTCCCCATTCCAAGAAGGACATTTCAGAACCATTTGAAAACTGGTTCAAATGTCAGAAAACTTGGTAGGCAAATTTACTTATCGCTAGCTGAAGAAAATGAACTTCGTGAACTAATTTTCCGCATGTGTGATATCGGCATGACTCTCTCTCTCTCTCTCTCTGCTAAACTCCTATGACGAACCGTATTCTACTGTGCATTGAACAATGTAACAACCCTTCAACCCCAGTAAAAGCCTCACTGGTAGGAAATGGTTACGTCTTTTCCTCAAACGAGATCCTGACATTGCAAACAGAAAGGTACAAAGTATGAACCCACGGCGTCGAGCATTGAAGCTCAACGATTCATAGTTAATTATCATTTTCAAAAGCTTCGAGAGATTTTACTAGAAAATGGTTTAATGGAACGACCAGAGCTGATTTACATCAATTAAAAAGGTGTGATACTAACGGTTCGCCATCAACAGAATGTTTTGGCTCGCAGAGGAGCGAAAAGTATTCAACTTGTGGCTCCGGAGCGTGAGGAAAATGTAACAGTAGTGAGATGTGCCAATGCTTAGGAAGTCACCGCCATACCTCCGGTGATTCTTCTCAAAGGACAACGCCTTAAACTGGAGTGGTGCAACGACATGCACGTTGAACCATGATATGTATGTGTAGTAAGGGCTCTATGACGACTGCTCTGTTTATTCGTTGGCTCAACTACTTCGCTCGGTACACAAAGTGGACGAAAAGCGCTTCTGACCTTCGATTGCTCCTCAAGTCACCTTGACGCGAACATTGTGCGTGTAGCAGACCAGTGCGGGATAATACTTTACTACCTACAGAGTAACACAAGCCACGAACTTCAACCGCTAGACAAATCCGTCTTCAAGTAGTTTGAAAGTTGCTGGGATGATGAGCTCATTTTGGCATATGATAGAAAAAATGATTTTAAGCTGACTAGGTTCACATTAGGCCCTGTTATTAGCAAGGGCTGGGCCATATCTGTAACTGCACCAAAGATCGAAGTGTGGATTCTGGGCGACGGGAATTTATTCCTTCGATCCACACAAGTCAGTCACTGAAATGCCGCAGGAAGAAGTTGCAAATGCTGAAAATGTAAATGACTACAATCATTCTGATGATCCAACGAGGGAAAGGAAACGTCGCATTAATCAACGAACAAGGGTAAGTGAATCAACTGAAACTGATACAGGTGACTCTTTCAGTGAACAGTTCAACATGTCAATTACTGAACTTCTGTCAACACCGCAACTCAAGACGTTAACCGCGAACTGGAAAAAGTCCATAAACTACCGGGGACAGAGAGTAGTAATATCATTATTCAAAGACAATGGAGAACCCAACAAATCCAAAAAGGACAAAGGAAGAACAAATGTCAAGAGCATAGGGAACCTAAGGATACTGCACTATGGACACGCAAGATGCCAAGACTAGAATCAAACCACAAGGTTCAAAACAATCGAGAATCACTAGGCGAGTTTGGTAATCATAGCACAAGTGGAATGAACGTAACAAATGACAGTTGGAATTGTTCCATCTGTGTAATTTATGACGTATCTGACATGACCTTGTGTAACATATGCCTGAAGTATTTTAATGAAAAACGTGTTGGCATTACAAAACGATACAATATAGATATGTGGGAATGCTTCGAGTGTTTCAAATCAGATTATGTGTGCCGTGTTACACTTTTTAAATTCTTCAGTTATGTTGTGGAAACTCTGATATGTTAATTTTCTAATTGAGTATGGAAGTATTTGGCTCTTGTCCAGATATTAAGGTAACTAATCCAAGAATAGTAATTTTTGAAGGTGTTATTTTACATTTGTGAACATGTTTAGCTAACAACTGCAATGTACTGCGAAGAAAGGCTGTTACATTTGTGACTTTTTAAATGTATAATACAAAGAAGGTTTAGGAGTTTTTTGGGCTGATGTTATAAAAAAATCTTAATCCACCATTTATAACCATTTCAAAAGGCTGGTCTTATCTGGAACATAAGTTGCTAATAAGGCCAAAATGTCAATTTTTGGAAAGTAAATCTTGGGTACAGTAAACACACAAAAAAGTGCTTGTGATTTTTCACATGTTTACTAGCAAAATTAAGGAAATGACAAGAGGTCAGACGATAGCATGGGCTTATTTGGTTCAGGGACCTAACAGTGCTCATGAAGTGCACGTAGGTTGCACCCGGCTTAACAAAGTTCCCGGTGGAACCGGCGCTGCCCTCTCCAAACTCCCCTCTAGGTGGCCGATATCTTTTAAAAGATCATACCTAGAGCGCTACTTTCTACCAGTTATGTTAGCTCCCGCAAAACACAAGCTAAATCGGCTCTTTAATCTTCAGGGTCCACCAGCAACTTTGAATTTTTGAAACCGCCATGCTGTCCGAAAGAGAAAAAGGAAAACTACAATAACTACTCACTCATACACTAAGTACTCGCGATCTGCGTATGTCCTTCACGTTTGAATTTAAACATGACGGTATCCTCATGAAATGCATTCGCGGCCCAGTGCGCCCGAGTACAGAAGGACTAAGTTTTGGGGGATGCCCTGTAACCAGAAGCATCCCCCGCCACATCGCCCCCGGGCGCAAAGGGCATAGTCAAAACCACGCTGCTTCTTTCCGGGGCGGAACACATTCACTCACACACACTCATTCCAATACCTACGCATGATCTTACAAAGATCCTTGTCGACTCTTCTGAGGTTCATTCCGTAGTCTCATTCCGGGGCCTGCACTGTCGTCAGCATTAGTTTCTCCAGGACTACTTGTCCGGGGGAGGATTGTCATGACCGGTATATGTCTCAATCAGTGAGTGATCAAGTAAGGGTGAGGTGAGAGAGGCATCAGTCGTGATATTTTCTTTCCCTTTCAGGTTCTTCCATTCTCGAGTTCGGCACGGCCGCGAGGAGGGGCCTATGAACTCCTTTTCGATACCCCTCCCACGTGTTCACCATCACTCAATCTGGCTTCCTTTGTGGGAAGTACTTGTTACTTCGGTGGAATGGCGTGACCTTTTGACAGGATGCTGACCGAGTTGGAGGACTAGTACCTGACCACAATGTACCCCGTGAAGGACTTGCTGTAATGAAAAGTACGCCTTCCGTATGTGCGGACAGCATCCCTGAGGATTTCAGATTCCTCGAATCTTTTACCTTTGCGCCAGTAGCACTCCCTGAGCAAGCTCAGGAGCGCTTACTGCTGAGTGGGTAGGCCCGCTTGGGTGACAACGAACCTATCCACAGCCTCCATCCTTGGGAATACTATCCTGTCACCCCCCTCCATTCGCCTAACGACCAGGGCAAGAGCTGTCATTAGGGTAGTGGGATCTTCGACTAGCGATAAATGCGCTCCACGTATGACCTCGTCATACAGCCACAGTTGGTCCTTCGGGTGCGCCCCCACAGGCCAAGCCTGCACTGACGTATCCACCATGTTCTTCTCGTCCGGCCAGTCAATAGTTGCTGTTTTCTCTGTGACTGGGGTTGCTTGGGTTCTTCTCACTAGCTGTTTATGGAGGAAGGCATTCCTGTAAGCCTCGGTTTCCCTTGGCTGTACAGTTCGTACCTCCTCCATGGGCACCCCTGTTTCCCATAACTTACTGGCTCGGTTGATGGCACAGACTGTTCTACGCCTGTTATCTCGTTTGAGCCTGCTCATGTCACAAATAACACGAGCGAAGCCCTCCCGAACGAACACCACTGAGCTCCAAGCACATGGCCATCTATAATTGAAGCTTTCCTCATCCCTACCCTGGTCATGGGTCTCTTGCTGCTCCAGGTCTAAAACTCTCATTATAGAACTGTACTTGGGCAACTCCTTCCCATTTCCTTATTCCTCCCTCACTTTGTTAGGCCTTTCGGAGAGGGGTTCAAGCTCCATGTTATTCCCCTTCTGCTTCTACTTACTGGAGACTTCCAGCTTCTTGTCAAATCCATGCACATGAACCATTTCCTGTGTGTCCATCAAGTGAGAGGCGAGAGGGTCCTCCTCACACTCATCCAATACAATGACTTGGGTAAACATGTCTTCCTGATTCTCCTCCGGACGGTCGACAAAGTCGTCGCTCAACCAGTGACTTGCCCACCAGACATCAAAGCCTTCCCTTCTTTTACCTATCCTAGTTAGGTAACCCAATACCTCTTTAGCCAGATCCATGTCCCTGATCATGTTCCCTGGATGCATAAGTCCATGTTTTCCCACGAATTCAATTCTCAGATCCTATATTTTGGGACACTCCAATGAGTGGGCAGGGGTGTCAAGCACCTCACACACCATGCAGTTGGGGACATACATCAGGCCCAGGGAGGACAGCTTTGCATGGAAGTTCCCATGTCCTGTCAGAAACTGCGCTGAATAGTGGCCCACATCGAGCCACTTTTCCAGCTGCAGCCTTCCCCAAACACAAGGGAAGATATTGTATGTGACTCTTCTTTTCTCAAAGTTGTCCCATCTAGTCTGCCATGCTGTTATTGTGGCTTCCTTTCTTGCCTAGAGTTCTTTGGGGGTTATACCTCCCCGATTTCTCCTTTCTCTATCACAAATAGATCTAGAGGGATTTCTCCAGCCACTACTTGCAAAGCCTCGTTTGAAGACGTCATGTAGGCCTTCATGACCCCCAACAGTGCACATCTCTGTGCACTTATGATCTTTCACTTTTCATGTACACTCTCTGCCTCAGAGAACCATACCCCACACGCATATGTGAGAATGGGCATGAACACTGTCCTGTACATTAGCTTCAATGTCGGATAGCCAAGTCCCCAGTTTGCAGAAGCTACCACTCTGCCTCTGGAACATCACCACTGCCTTGTTCAGCGCATAGTGTATGTGAGCATGGAACATAAGTCGGCTCTCCAAGATGACACCCAGGTACTTCATTTCCGTGACCCTCTTGATCACTCTGCCCCGAAACCTGATCACTGGATTTCGCTTCAGATTGCCCTTCAAAAGGATCCCATTGATTTTCTCGATCGAGAAATCCATCTTGAATCTCTTGGTCCAACCTTCGATTTTTTTCAGGATTACATCCGCTTTCTCTTCCAATTCGCTCCGAGAGCAGGCCGGGACAAGGAGAAGCCCATCATCCACATATCCATAAATCACGCACCCGTCCAGGAGGTCCAACCTTAGCAGCCTCTCGAAGATCACATTTCATAGTATCGGTCCAAGGAGCGACCCTTGCGGACAGCCCTTGGTCAGCATCTTTTCCTCTCTGTGTGTTCTTATGTCCAGGGCACATGATCTGTCTGACAGAAAGCTCTTAATCATTCCATACACGTTCCCGGGGCACTCCAACAACTGCAGCTGCCACAGTATCTACAGCCACCACACATTGTCAAACGCCCCCGATATATACAAAGTTATCGCAAGTACGTATGTCTGGTAGTAGGTTCTCAGCTTATCGACCATGTCCATAACTGCCATCTCTGTACTATTCCCTTTCATATATCCATATTGCTTCGGATGTATACCTTGAATCACATCACAGTATTACATCAACCTCCTGTTGATAACGCGTTTCAGCATCTTCCCCATCACTGGCAGGAGGGTTATTGGCCTGTAGGACTTGGCCTTTCTCGGATTCCTTCCGCCCCCTTAGTCGTACACATCAAAGGTTCCATCATTTTGCAGATATTTTGTGCGTTCTCGAGCACATAACATGTAAGGCCGACTCTCCCTCACTCACCACTCTAGCAACTAAAGCTGATTTTGTGGATGTTTGTTTTAGCCGTTACTATGCTAAAAAATAATCCTTGGAATTAAAATGGCAACTTGAAACTCGTATCTGGGAACAAAACGTGTCTAAATGATTTTCGTGTCCAGACACCAATATGAAATATCCAACTGCTTTTAGTCTAATTTCCGAAGGAAATAAATGCTTATGAGATCACTTTCCTGTCTGTGTATCTGCACGTGTGTGTGTGCGTGTGTGTGTAAATCCCCCCGATTGAACGCCTGAACAGATTTGAACCAAACTTGGTAGCCTACAATTATAGTACTCAGTAGGCACAACTGACATTTTTACCCTGGTTTAGATGCCTTTTTTCAGAGGACACGATGTTGCTCTACCCTCTCTGTTACCATCGTGTGAACGCCATTCGGGTGCGCGAACTTTGCCTAAGTGCCTTCTTACACGAGCCTCTTGGACACTGCTCGTCCTGGGATACATATTTGCACTTTCTGGTCGACTATGCTAACATTAAGTAGCGCCTTGACCCATCTGGGAGCCGCGGTGGCATAGTGGTCACACTACTCGCCTCCCACCTATACGAACAGGGTTCGATTCCCGGCGGGGTCACTCCCGGATCTTCGCATGTGGGAATCACGTGTACGATGCCGCTGGTCGGCAGGTTTTATTGGGGATCTCCCGTTTCCCTGACCTTACATTCTGGTGCTGCTCATACTCGCCTCGCTTCACCATCGTCGACTATCAATACTTCGATGTTAACAGCCGTCCAAATCACTCCACTACACTCTCAACTCAATTCCCCCCCCCCCCCCATGAATTTCTGAAATGTTTGCAAGTAGTTACTACTATTTTTTCCAATATAAACTTGTTGTTGAAGTTGTGTTTATCAAAAAAATGTTGTGTATTACAATAATTTATTTTTCTTTTTGGCATGAGTAAATAAAAAAGTGGGTCGGGATTTTATACTTCTGCCCTCGACTGTACACGGATGCCTCTTCCTCCAATCATTACAATTACTCGCATGGTATAATTGACTGGATTTTACTTACAAGATATATCTGTATTGTACTTTAAGGAATTTCTAATTGGAGATAATAGTATTATGATACAAAATGCTGCATCAATCTGACCAAATATTTGCTCACAAATTTGGCATGGTCCGTTATCTAGGATCACCTTTCCTTTAGACTTTCTCTCTTGTATTCGAAAACCTGCACATTTCAACTAACGTTTTCGGCATAAATTTATGTTCCACTTATTTTTAAACCAAAACTTTCCTGATGAAGCTGAAGTCGGCCCAGTGAAGTACAATCGACCACATCTTGGGTCTGGAGAATCGAGTTCTCTTAACTTTTTTTTCTTTTCTTCAGGCCGTCAGCACGTGCTCTCCCAGACACGCAAGGCGGAGAAGGGTTGGGAAGGGAAACCGGACGAGAGAAAGAGAAAGAGAGAGAAAAATAGAGAGAGAGATAGGAGCTCTGGACGGCGAACTAATAACAATTTAGTGC
This sequence comes from Dryococelus australis, assembly GCA_029891345.1. Lineage (NCBI taxonomy): Eukaryota > Metazoa > Arthropoda > Insecta > Phasmatodea > Phasmatidae > Dryococelus > Dryococelus australis. The sequence goes on from CM057005.1 coordinate 111,897,994, forward strand.
CCAGTTAATACCTGGAGATTTATTGCCTTCTTCTGCCCCTGCGTCCGCTTTGCTCCCCTCAGCCGACGTCTTGTGATATTTTCCTTTTCCTTGAGCAACGGCTCGACCGATAAGACAACGATACCTTGCTGCCGTTGTAAACTATACACTGTGCGCGAATAGAGACAAAGAAACGAGGTTGGTTTACTGAGACACTAATATGTCCTCCGATGTGTAAATATCGTATGCATTCAAGCATTTTTAAGCGAGTCGTTCTGAAATTACATATATACATATCTATAGAGACCCTACCATATCGCGGTATGAGACGACATCAAGTTAGATACCACAGTCCGCTATGTACTCGAGCAGAAGTCAAGCCCGGCCACACGGAGTGAGGCTACCAGAGTGCTGAGTGTTTACTATTGGTTCTGAGTCCTGTAGGGAGTGTAGCATGAGTGGAGGTACAACGACATATGTGACACTAATATATACTTGTATGCCATCTCCCTTGGTGCTGAAATCTTACGCGAAACGATAGTGTCTCTACATTTATAATATCGCAAAACAAATAAAATTGTTATTTATAATAATTACACCTGTTAAAATAATGTAATTTAATTATACATAATGGAATTACAAACGGCACTGTTTATGAATTTATTTTTACCAGTTCGAGGTCTGTACAAATTTACTGGCATTTTAGACAAGTAAGAACAGGGCCATCTCTATCAACTGCTATAGGAACACCTCTTATTTTGATCTCTGTAACTAACCCCTCCCCCTAAAGTTCATTCACTATTACTTCCAAATCCTCTGAAACTCTGCTAAAATTCTCCTTCCAATATATACCTCCGTTACATGCAAACAAAGCCTAACCAAATATAGAGAATTACACCAACAGGACAACATGCCGCATTCGTGCGCATACAGTGTGTAATAACATTCTACATAAGAACTATTTATTACTGGGCATTCTCGCTGTTTTCATTTATACTAATTATAAATGAAATATTATAATTTATAAACAAAATGTAAGAAATAGTTTAATATGAGCAAACATTTGGTACTTCTGAACATATTTAAGAAACAACTAAACACATAAACGGTGTGACTTTTCAAAGGTTCGATTCAAAAAGTGTGATGAAACGATGAATAGACTATGCCACAATACTTCAGACACTATTATGTACTGTACCGTGTTCATTATCAATCGTGTCATTTTAAGTAGTTGTAACAATTATTTTATTTTTTTGCTTCTTTGTATTTTAGTTATCGTGGTAGGGCTTATTGCTAGGGACAGGTGCATTCCACGAAAATATTTTGAGATATTCTGTACTCGAAAACACTTTTGTTCATATTGCTGTGACCCCGCTTTAGCTAACGGGTCACGCACTCATTAACTAAGAGGTTGTGTAGTCCAATAGGCAAAAGCATTTGTATCAAACACTATGTTTTATCGCTTCCATCAGTGATACACTCAAGCAATGAACGAGACGTTACGTTACTGGGTTAATGCAGTAGATTCGGCTTATTGTAAAGGCTACAAGGTGAATCCAAGAAGAGAATATTAACTTGCTCTAAAAGCCTATTAATTTACGCCTCACTCGCCTTCGCCTCATGATAATCTAGACGTCCTAACAGGAGTGATATTTACCCAATATTGTAAAGACGGATACGATGAGGCTCATCTCGATGGGAGCTCTTCCCCGGCGACGAATCCCGGACCGCTTGCTCACGGTCCTCACGGTGATGATGTCTCGGGCGGTCCTCCGGCGTCGGCACGAACAAATATGGCCGCGAGCCTCCAGTGCTCGCCCCATTTATACTGCACCGCCCAGTCTTGTTTAGGATACCATTCCCCCTGTGTTGCCACGACTATCGCCTCCATGGCCTATTTCCTTCTAACCTCAGGCTCGGCCTGGCAACCTTTAGCGAGGTGATGCTCACAGCAATATGCAGTTTTGTGGTTGGATGATTTTAAAGGTCACGTGCCTCAAGTGGCAGTCCTCGAATCGTGGACGTTCAGTATCGGAGTAATTTATTCTGATTTGCATACTATAATAGGAACATGTCTCCTCACGCTGCCAATAACTACAGGAAGTCGTGGTTGGGAAGTACGAAATTGAAGTCTATCATGGCCATTAATATTTTCGCGATAAACACCTGTCACTAGTTATTGCTTTTGGGCTGTAGATAGTGTTCTTGTAAGGTCCTATTTTTCACACTTGTGTATCAGAGAAAAATATTCTTGCATATATTGATTTAAAGAGCAAAGAAACTGTAAAACTAGCTTTGCTCGAGCCACGTTATAACACAATCCTAAGAGTGTTAACCACGTTTCTTGATGAAGATGACTAATTTTTTAATAATATAAATATTAAATTACCTTTTTTACTATAGCTTGAGTTACGAAATTCGTACTTCCCCTAAAATTGGAAGATATTCTTTTAAGTTATTGTGAAATAATAAGGAAGGAAAATTTAAATTGAATTGCTGCAATAAAGAGTTTGTGATTAAAATTCTGTCCAGTTATCAATGAATGATATATTCGCAAAACATATACTGAGTGATGTGTTGTTAGTCTAAGTTATATATAAAGAATACGTTTTATGACTTTCGAAAGAACCTTTATTGTATAAATATTCTGCAAATAACCAATCAAGACTGGATAAATAAGACATTATTCTGTCCCATTCGCAGCCGAAACGACTATGCACCAGGTTCGAACACCAAGGTCGCCAGGTTGGGTGATTCTAGAGAAACTCTCAGCAGTTGTGAGAAATTTTCATAAGATTTAGCGCCGAGCAATCGCCCTTCACGTTCTGCGGATATAGCAGTTTCTTTTTAATGATCACGAATGGAATGGCAATAACAAGAAATAAATTACTTCGGAAATAACACTTCTGTTCCCATTTATGTATCTAGGCTTATCTAATAGCAAAGAGACGTACTTACTTACCACAGTGGGAATATATTTGTGTTCCCTAGTTATAGAATATATTTGTTTCCTACTAGACATAAGTAGAGTGGTTGAGCTGGTCCTAGAACTGAACCAAACGTATATTGTCATAATCCACAAAGGTACCTGTTCTTCAAGAAACGTCCTTTTCATTTCAGGGCTATCTTTCTTGTCCAGCTCAGCTTTATTGAGAGGTTTGTTGTCGGCGATTAACAGTGGCGTCTTAAGTGTCAGTGCGTGTGAAATGAGATAAAGATAGAACAGCGAAGGAATGCCAGGGCGGGGAAAAAAGAATGCCCCGAGGAAACCCGCCAGCCTGCTGCAACTTCCGCAATGTTTCGCACATTAAATAATCCGGTTCGTCTTGGTACAATACAAGTAGCTCTCAGCTTGATATAAACCTATCGAGTACATGTAACAAGGTTTAACTTTTATTCTAGTTTTCAGCGAATACAGTGTCCATCCCCGTAGTAGTAAACCATTTTCCCAACAATACCATTACATTAGTTACCAAACATACATCCCTGTTGGGATCACGGTGGCTAAGCGGCTAGCATTTTTTTTAAATTTAATTTATAACCCTACTTAGCAGTACAGCCATCCAGGGTGTTCATTTCTATCATGATTTACTACAATTTAACAAACAGTATATAAGTTTTCTAAAACATCATTCACACTTCCTAGGAAGGTCGTGAGCTAATCTGCCCCGACCGAGACAGCTCCCCGACGGGTATCCTTTCAGGCCGCCCCCCGTTTCGCCGCCCCCGCCGGAACAGACCAGGAACCGGGATTCCCACGAATCCGCCCTCGCGACCAGACGCCGAAAGACCAGTTAGCACACAGCTAACTAGCCTTTCGACCAGTCCGCCATGGCACCCAAAGGTCGAATGGCCCCGCCCACGAACTCGAAAGCCCCAGCCCCCTCCCTATCTGTACTATTATATTTTGTCTTTTTATTATTTCTCTCGCCCACCGTTCTACTCCAACCTAAGCATCGTCCAGGACATCGAAGTACTCCTTCTGGACACCCAGGCCTTCGTTTCCCGACGGACGAGGGAATGGAGCTCCGCTCCTACGGGCGCCCAACACCCCCTTTTTACATAGACACATACACAGACATAAACCAACATATTATCACAAATCACATCTTTCCCTCATTTAGATTTTCTTCTCCGCTGTTCGTTCCGTTCTTCTTTCATCCGTTTCAGATCTTGTCTTTCTTCTTCTCTTTCTTCCTGCTTCTCCTCTTTTTCTCTCTTATGTTGTTCCTCTGCTTTCCTTCTCTGTTCTCCTCCCCATTTTCTTTCCTCTTTTTGTTTCTCTTCTTTTTCTTCTCTTCCTCCTTCTTATTCTTCTATTTTTCTCCATATTTCCTCCAATTCTTCTTACATTCATTTCACATCTTGTGTTCTTCTTTATAACTTTTTCGTGTTTGGAGCTTTCAAATTTTCTTCCCCACTGCTTTTCTGCAAAACTTCAATATTTACTGAAAATTCTGTTTCTTATACAAACGAGAGAGTCATTTATAATTTTTATTTAATTTAAGCGATAAATCACTAGACAAACACAACCACTCACTCAATAATTCCCTTAGTTCCAGCACACTCTCATCCGCTGCCTAGACCACTCAGTTAAATCATCATTCATAGTTTTTACCAAATCATATATTTTACTAATAATTTCATTTATTATTTCTACAATTTCCTTGTCATATACATTATGTTTTTGTAATGGCCTTTTGTCATTAAAAGGTTTTAATTTCTGTTCTAATTCCTTCCTTTCTTCTTTAAACATGTCACACAAGTACATAATATGGTATACCGTCTGAGCTCCCTTCTCACACTGACAACTGTCGTCTTCTATTTTATTTATTTTAGCTAAATATTCTTTAATTTGACAGTGTCCTTTATTACTTTCAACACACTATTATTCAGACTGCTCGCCTCCCACCTAAGGCGAACTTGATTCAATCCCCGACCGGTTAACTCCGGATTTTCGCAAGTGGTAATCGTGCCAGACGATGCCGATGGGTCGGCGGGTTTTCTCGGGGATCTCCCATTTATCCCGGGCCCTTCATTCTGGCGCTGTTTCATACTCACCTCACTTCACCCTCACAGGCTCTCAAAATCCCGCTGTTAAGAGCCACCCAAATCTCTTCACTCACTCACTTTAGCTATGTTAATAACACTATTATGTCAAAATTAATAGGAACGACACACTTTTTCATCGAATTCAAACATAATTTAAACCTTGATGTGGTGACCTGGCATTTGTAAACCTTAATCTTAAAATGCACGATTAACCACGACATTCATATAGGACTTTATTTAGACATCCTATTATATGGAATTATAATTCAACGCCAAGGTATGCTGGATATTAGTATAATGTTATTTTATGTGTATCGTTGGAGCTGCATTCATTCGACACGTGCGACAGGACTCTGTAACAAGTGACCTCTGATTTAATTTGTACAACTGTGGAATCTAGCTTGATGGAGATTTATAACGCGAAACGTTAGTAACTATAGGTAGGGAAATACGATTTTCGGATAAATATGTCTTCCATGCAAGTAAGACCTCAATATTATACTAGTACACCTGCGACGTTTGTTTAGTTATAACACATGTCTTTCGTGTGCGTCATTTTTTTACTTTACTGTGAAATTCTGAATTAGGTTTCGCCGGTAGTGGACGCTGTTACTCGCAGACGAACTCCTTAGATGAGTAACACCTGAAATCAGAAAGTACCGAAAGCGAATAGGGTAATGTGTTGGAAGGGTCCGCATGCGTCCTACGAGGTCGTGGTTCTCGCAGTCGTCGTTAGATAGCATCAACATTCATATCGGGAATTTTCTAAATGCTTTCTACGCACTGGACACAGGCTGGTAGCCAGCTGTCGGCATTAATTGGAGTACTGTCTCAACTATATGTTTGCAGCAATGTTTGATATCATTTGTTTGTGTTTAAGAAGTTTCTGCAGAACTGCAAGCAATTAATGTTACGTAACATGTATGTTTTTGCGTGTATTCATATGGTGGTGTGATTTTAATCATGCAACTGTGAAATGTAGTTGGCAAATTACATTTACCGGTTTGTTGGTGTAAATTTCATGGTGTAAGTGACCCCAGAACAGTTTATGCGGACTCTTACCCTACGATACCAGACATTATTACAACCTTTTGACCTTTTTAAATATGCGTACAACTTATACAGTTTGATTGTTTGGCAGAAATAAAAGTTAGCTACATGTAACATTATAAGTAAAATAACGACCGCGGTTTACAGCAGGAAACAAGGATGTTTGTTGAATCATAATTATCGGCCTGCAAGTCGTCTGAGTATTCTGCGATAAAAATAATGAAACAGTAATATAATTCTAACAGATTTTAGTAAAATAGTACTTTAAACTGAAAGCGTTCTACTGTGGATGTCAGCACATCCCGGTAGATTGCTAAACACAATTTAAGATTGCTAATTTATTTCGACTAGCTTATGAAAAAACAGCTAATATTGGAATTGCAGTCAAAGGCTTTCAGGCATGTGGCATACTGTCAATGTATCCTGAATCTTTTTTCTGAAGTTGACCGTCTTCCATCTGAAATGACTGGCAGGCCTATTCAAAAAAAAATATTGACAACAAATCGTCTCCTTTTGTCAGAAATACAGCTTGCTTGTTCTTCAAGCACAATTCAAACTTTGAGAAAACTACTGCCACAAACGTTCTGGTTAGGCACACTGAGAGTGGCCATGAAAATGTTTGTAAAGAGATTGCTACATGTACCTCTACTGACGTCTCCTTCAATGCTTGTCTTGAGAGTGTATCCATTCCTGTAAAGTATTCTGTATCACCAAAAATAACCAGGACCTTCGCAAAAACTATAAATCCGCAAAAGAGGCGCAGAAATCCAAAACTGTCTCAAATACTTACATCGCTGCCCTTTGCTAAAATACTGTCATTACAACTGAAGTAAATATAGTCCTAGCCTAAATAAAACAACCTTAAGATCGAAATCAGTAAAGCTTAAAGACCAAAGCTGTTGTAACAATACGCATATTGACTTTAGATGGCGAGAAACACATTGCGAGCTCTGGTAAGGTGGACTGTTTCTGTGGTGGATGTATTGCAATGTACGAAAAGCCTCCATCTGTGGACTGGATTACGTGCAACAAATGCCGATCATAGTTGGAGAAACCCTGTACTGATTGTATGGGAAAGGGCTTTATCAAATGTAATAGATGCCAATAGGATTTTTACCTCATTGTAATAGGATCCTTGCCTCACATGTGGGGCAAGTTTCCTAATACGCATTCATGTGTTCTATTTGTATGTAATCTTACACAATGGATTGTCGAGACATATACATATGGTTTTCGGTTAAATACATCATTGCAGCAGACACAATTGACGACTGTTTTGTTAAAAGTGGACTTTTGCCCTACATTACTCTATGAGTTAAAGAAAGTCTTTTGAAATATCAACTAGTCAAAGGAATATTTTTTGCAGATGTCAAATGCCTTTATTATATACATATATATATATATATATAAACTAATTGAACCTCAGCAGTACAGACATAGAATGTTGATGAATAACCGAGTACTTTCCAAAGTCCTACTTAAGATCTACTTATATGCACTCTGTGGATTCTCCCGCAATCTGTGAAGATGGTATTTACTTGGGCCTAATCACTTTAATCATGCATTCGTAAAGCGAAATGGTAAAATTATTAGAAAAATAAATATTTTAGACACTTGCTAGACTTTACTCTTACGCGTACAGGTTTAATATAAACAGAAAGTAATAGCAATTATTTCAGTTGTCAAAATGCTTACTTAACATTTTAAATTCAACAGTAAGACAGGGGATTAGTTCCCCTCCATTTTATTTGGCTGAACAATATTTTTGTAGGTTAAATATTTTATTCTGCGAGCCATTACTGATAGTAGAATGAAATGGAATACGTAAGTGCCTGAGATTTTATAATTTAGACAGTATTAATGCATCATTACTCGTATGGCACAAGGACATCGTGTTGAAAATGTTTAAAAATCATGTGCGGTGGACTTCGTGTGAGTAAATTGTGCCAGACAGCTTTACCAAGACGATCAGCCGTGCAACAGCTAACAAAGGTTTCCATTTGGAAACAAACATGGACAGAAGCACTGACCAATGAGTAGAGATGTGCAAAATTCGCAGTATTATTTGGTATCATGCTAGACTTCACTGCTGTTACTAATTGGAAGCTGTTCATGATTTTATTGACAACTACACGACGTACTTCACCTATGTGAAAGTTTTACCCGACATTCGTCGCTTAACCGATGCAGATTTACTATCGGCTAATATCGTTCTTGGGGCGTTCCACACAAGTTGGCGACCAATGGTAGAAGTCACAAGAACCTACAAGAGCTTATAGTTTACTCTGTGGCTCCAAAATATCGCTAATTTTGCATGTCCCTTCTAATGAGACATTAATCCTGATACATGACGTAAACGCTTTCCAACGTTCTTTGGAAATAATATGCACCTTCCTTTCCCAGAGCCCCGAATCGTCATGTAGCAGATAAGTTCCAGGAATGTTCAAGGAATCCAGTGCTTGTAGGAAGTGCTTCCCCCCGGCCCAGAAGGAGCAGAGAAAGGAAGTTTTTTTTCTTCTTGTCGCGGATCTCTTGACTGCCTCGGAATAGAGAGCCAGCCTGGGAGCTCAGATAGTGGGAGCACAGGCAATTTGCCGCTGGGACTGGCGTAGATCTGCGAAGACAAGTGGACCTGTATTTGTATTGCAGCCTGCGCGACAGGCACTGCTCTGAGAGGACGGAAAATTACACGACTTGAAAGGGGAAAAAAATATAGAGCTTTAATATCAAATACTTGTCAACGCTTTGACACTATAAACTCACACACGCTTTAAATATCGCCATGTGAATGGATTTAAAGCGATTAGTTCAATTCTAACACTCTGCACTCTGTACACATTAAATGGCATTCAAGAGAAGCAGGAATTGTGATACTTATATCCACCATTATAATATCGAGATTTAAGGTGTTCTCTGTATTATTCTTACTCACCTCCGTCTTATTGGATCACAGCAGCACAATCAGCACATTTATTACACTGAATTAAGTTTACAACTGGCTGGCTGGCTGTTAACTAATAGTGTGTCAAATTGATTGCCTCCCAATTATATAGTTTTTTTTTCGTAGCTCACACGTAATATAACCTATATTGTTTATTTGAAGGTCTATAAAATCTATCATTTTCATTCACTATTGTTAGTGTTGATGTGCTGATAATTATTTAAGGTGTTCTCTGTATTATTTAAGGTGTTCTCTGTATTATTTAAGGTGTTTTCTGTATTATTTAAAGTTACTGACAAGTACTACTGGAACAATCAAACTAAGTTAATGGTTTTTTTTTTTTTTTTTTTTTTTTTTTTTTTTTTTTTTTTTTTTTTTTCCCAGCAGCGAAAGCATTTTCATTCTTAGTGTAGCCAGGATTATGCTCGAGCAGAGTTCTGTTTAAAAAAATTCGAAGCATTCTTCATCGCAAATGTAATTCGCTACGTTCTTCTTCGAGCAACTTAAATGCACAATTTACTTTTATATTTATGGTTTATTCAAAGATGGTCTCATGACAAGTAGAGAGGGGCCAACAGAATAAACTAGGGCCACCTGTTTCTAGAGAAAAGCTGAACTCCCAAACACGTTAGTTCAGAACCAATATTTGCGATTGTATGATTTTAACTCACACGCGGGAGTGTCTGTGCGCTAATCACAGACATACCGTATCGAGTAAGCTGATTCTATGTGGCCCGTCAAGTAAAGCAAGTATCTTCTCACAGAGACACGTCGCCAATAAGTAAAAGAATACTGATGGCGTGCCTATAAGGTATTGAAATATAGCACGTGCGGAAATATTTTCGCGTATAAGCAGGTGACGCTAACAATAACTCATTCCTAGGGACGTGCAATATTCGCGTTATTTGGCGTCAGGCTAAACTTCACAGTGCTGTAGATAACTCGAGATGGCATCGTTTCTCCATTGGCTACTGCATGCGAGTGATGTGATTCTATTTATGACTGAACTGTGTTCACATTATGGTGAAGAATTCATTTATTGGCACAGAGTTATTCAGGGCGTGTCAAGTAGAGTACGGTCCAATGAGAAACTTACTGCGAAGTTATAGACTATGTGTTCTACGTTTGACGTATTCCCAAATAGCAACGCGAGTTTTGCATGTCTTTACTTCATGATATTAAAAAAAGAAAGAAAAACAAATAATCATATTCTGTTACCTGAACTCCTAAAAAACTGCCTGAATAGCGAATAGTAGAGCAAAAGTAAGCACAATGTCAGCATCTTGCACGACTTTGACATGTAGCTCGTGTCGTGAATTACTTGCTTAAGGGCGACCCCGGCCAACTCATCTAACGTGATACCACCTCTACGAACGAGGCACTGAGTTTCCATTGCGCAGGATTTTGTTGTTCGTCCATGAAAGTATATCGACGACCCTGGCAGATTTCACTGGTGAAATTTTATAGCGATGTTCGATGTGTTCATCTATCGTAGTCTTACATCAGTACAGTTAGTATATTAATCCTAGACTCGCAGGTTGAATCAAATCGGTTATCATTTCTAACGCAATACATGTTTGATTGTTAGGCAGAAAAATTGATTTTTTCTTGCCTGTAGTGTAAGTCAAGAGATAAATACTGAAATTTAAATGCCAAGGCTTTAAAATGTAGCGTCACCTTACTGTAGCTGAACAAGAAGCCTACAGCTCATTGGCTGAGACAAAGGGATAAGTGTTGTGATACGTTGTCAATAAGCATGCAGACACGAAGTGAAGTAGCGGTTCCTTTGATGTGAGTGTAACCGTTCTCTTATTGGCTGTGCAAGGTTCTTGAGCCAGTGGCCAATTACTATAAACCCTTTCAAAACCCATTTAATAATGGTTTCATATGTCACAAATAAAAATATTTTTGAAGCGTGCTGTAATTCAAACCGACAGAGCGCTCTCTTGTTTCGCCAGCACAACGACTGCTCTGTAAGCTTTGTGTTCCGCCATATAAATAAGAATCATTCATAACATACAACAGTAGCACGATTGATAAGATCACTGGGCAGTGAGACTATGAAAGTAGAGCACTTACCTTCGTGTGTAATATGTAGTACACAATTGTCTACACTGGGTTGTAATGCGTTAAGGAGATCAAGCATGTAGTTTACGTTGACTTAAAGTGCAGAGGCCAATGAAGCCACGGGCTCGTTTGTTTATAAGGCAGTGCAGTCTATCCCGTCACCGAAATATAACGCGAATTTAACACATTAGTGATTGTTACAAGTTGTGATCAGACCTTAGCTGAGCGGCCTGCCTGATCACGCCTTCACATATCTATCCAGAACACAGACCGTGATTGCTCAAATAAGTAATGAAATCGACAATAACAGAAACCCCTCCTCCCGCTAGTAAACGAGGACAACGCAGCCATATCGGGCAGTGTATCCCGTGGGTGGTGTCTTTTGTCGCCGGGCCGTTGGAACGAGAAGACTACTGAAGATGGATATGTCCGGCCGTCGACTTCCGCCATCTTAACCAGCCTGCAGAACCATAAACAAGGTCTCCTATTAGACGTCTCTCAGAATGTGGTTGTTTAAATATTTATAATTTAATCTAATTTAATATTTCAGTATATTTGTATAGCTCCCCCGGTTTATATTCAATCATGTTTATATCGAAATAATATTGCACGGCCTTAATGTTAAATAAATCCCGTTTATACAGTGTTCATTGCATAACTCTTATCAATATCTTGTTACGCCCCTATAGCGTCGTTAAGGTATGACGAAAGAATCATAAATTATATCATAACATTATGGATAGGGCCACCTGTTTTTCGTAAAAATATTCCAAGACTAGTTGAACTGTAAAACACGTCAGTTCAGAACATTATTCGTGGTTGAGTTATTTCAATTCTCACTCGTCCTATCCGTCTGCCAGCCAATCACGGACATCCATTGTCGTAGTAACTTTATTCTGGTTGGTCCAGTCGAGTACAAAATACCTTCTCACAATGGCATGCGTCCACTAGTCAAGCGAAATATACATGTATGCTCGTACGAAGGTGGAGTATGGCTTGCACGTGGCTTGCACAGGTGACCTCAGTTACGGACATAGTTGTGTACATAGGCTCTGAATGAGTTAAGTTTTGAAATTCGACAATATTTAAAGACTTGAAAATATTAAGTGTGTGTTCTTTCCATATATAAACGCAGAATATCGTTATCCTGTGCATTTTCGTAAAAATTAATTTATATCGAATACAGCGAAACGCAATTCAAAGGCAGATAGGCGAGATAATCATGAAATTAATACATGTGTGCCTACCTGTTTTACAACACATCACCTCAAGTTCGATGATTTTTGCCCAGCCACAGGCATTACATTCTTTGTTTAATACATTTGTCCGTTAATTTGATAAAAACCCGTGCAGGTATATGGAAACAGAACTGCTGACTTATGTGAGAATTTTGACTTCGCGTCTGAAATAATGTCGTTAACTAGACAACTATGGTTTCAAGTTTTGAAATTAAGCGGAAAAATATGCTGAATTCATGTTAATTACCTTTAAATAATTCGGTAACAGCTCCAAGTTGCACCTTGGGCACATATTTTAATTTGCGTACATGTTATCTAAACTTATAGTGTTCCATCAGCCCAGAAAAATGTCTAATTTTGTGTCAACACTATTAATGTTACTACAACATTAATTCTGTATTATCGGTGAGCCATCATTAACAAATGTTGCAGTTAATGTAATGTAATGACAAGCTATTGATATAACTGTAACATTAAATACTTTTGTACAATGTTGCCTCCTTACTCTACTGGCAACATTAGGGCGGTGTTTGCATTGCTGCAAAACAAATGTTGTGTTGCAATGATGTTAACATTCGAGTTAAATATTGTCATGTTTTTTTCTGCTTTAAATAAACTTTGCAGTCTAATATAAGTTAAGTACAACTACTTTGTCTCAAAAATAAATATTACTAAACGCCAAAAAATTATTGGCGGTTAGTAGAACCGAACCTTTGCCCTGAGAGCTAGACGCATTCCACGAAGTCCGCCGCCATACCAACTGCACCACCTTAAAGTATCTGTTTGTGTTTCATATTGTGTGTATTCCGACAACATAACGACAAACTGCAGTTCTCTTCCGTTATGTGGAAATACTTTATGCTCTAGGAATATACGCATATTTGGTAAACGGAAACTGAATTGCATTGCTTGAGAGCTGATCTAAGCTAAATTTAGTTATCATACTGTGCTTTAAAATTTAAACACAGTGGTTTCATTTTACTAGTTTATCACTGTTCTCTTCTATCCGCCAATTTACAACGCCAATTCAGTGTAACCTTGTATTGGTTGGACATTTCTTTAATGTCGCAGTGACACGAAATATTTTGTTCTTCTTGGTAATTTTAAGCGTTTAATACAGCTTTTGGCTTCAGCAACATTACTTAGAGTGTTTGTTAACATTAACACTTCAACAGTATGTTAGCGTTGCAGTAATATAAGACTTTGTAAATGGTTAACATTAAGTAACTTTGTCAAAACTGTATTACTGTTCCTACAACAAACACGATTAAATAACTGCCTCAATAGTAATGTTTTTGTTGCAGTAACATTTGACTTTTTTTCTGTGTGTAACAAGTGTATTTTTCATCTGAAACTCCGAAGACGTTTGTTCCGCCCATTTAGGGCGTAGCAGGTCTAATGGAAGGCAAAGACAAGGACGCACACCATTAATAAAAAAATCAAGAAAGCATGGACACAAAAATTCCAATATCAATACAAATATATTGAAGCCCGTCTATACATCATCACCAAGAACAACTACTTTGCAACTTGATTAGAAAAATATAAGTAGCATCTGTAATTTTCTGTTGTTTGCTACCAATCGGTGAACTAGGGGAAGGAGAGAACACACATGCATGGAACAAACAGAAAAACAACAATATTAATATATCCTGAGAAATCACCCAACCTGAATAAACACTTGTGAAATCCCATTAACAAAGGTAAAATGCCTCCCTGAGTAAAGTAAGCACAATTACAACTTTAAAAGTAAAGTGCGCCTGATGATTCACTAAAAAATAAGTACAACATGGAATACTAATTTCAAGAAAACCATTGGGAAGGACCAAAAAACCCTCATTACACTTATCCATGAGCATAAAGGCACGTCATAAAATATCCACTAAACTCCTTGGCATTAAAATTATTTTGGCAAATCGTAGTCCAGGAGACCATTCCTACAGCATGCCAAAAAAAAGAAAGAATCCACCTCTTACAAACATTCCCATAAAATACGATATTGAAAATACACACAAGCAAGACAGTGAAGAAACACTTCCCTTCAAAATCCATATAAAAAAAAACAACACTACTAAAAGGGAAACTCTACCTCCGGCATAACAACAACTACGTTTATTGCAATACTTAACTTGAGTAGTACTCATATTACGTGAACACGCGACTTGGGGAAGGTTAAGGAGACAGCGGGAATAGCAGAGAGGCATATGGAAGGTACCAAAGTGTGCGAGGTTGAACTCGTTGCCAGTAGTAGCCACCAGACAGCGCTCCGCCGCGCGCCTCTTTTCAGTATAGCCCAGCGCTTGGAAGCGTTCAGACGTGCGCCACCCCTGGATGGGTTGGGGGGGGGGGGGGGAAGAAAACAAAGTACCTTTTTCTGCAGCAAAAATATTGCCTCTTCAAATAGTAACCTCACTTCAAACAAAATAACAGTTTATTAATCTGGGCTACCAAATACAGACGTAGCTAATAACCAAGCAGACTTGCTAACCAAGTTTATTAACGTCATGTAGTTCTGTAAACACACCAACCCCATAATAGCAGCATTTAATTGTACTCCAGCAAATTGTAGACATCGCACTTTTCACCAGCTGGTGGGACGAAAAATGAATCGTTCAGGCAGGACAGTCTTTGGCAGGACAGGAGTACTCGCATAATATTGCTTGAGTCTGCTAATTGACACGTGTGTCAGACTTGAAGCAGGGCTTCGCGTTTAAGGCCGTAGGATGTATTTAAATCCACGAGATATAATCTATTTTCTACTTAAATTCCTGTAGTAGCTTCATCACAGTAACATATTTTTACTTGTTTATATTTCGTTTACTATTTTATAAATTTTAAGTCGTGATAAAAATTCGTTTTTGAATCAGCAATTATTGTAATATAACTTTACTGCGCTAAATTATTTGTTGAGTCAGCATGGTATTTATAAGCTAGTGATCCTTATTTATAGCTAGGGACAAGAAAATTTCGCGTTTTAAAATACTTGTAGGCTAGACTGCACGATACTTTGTATATTATAGGCTCAGCTTTGTATTCATTGCCTACTGTTCCGAATGGTCCAAGTTTTACCTCAGACCAGGTGGCACGTGATTCGGCGCTTGTTTTTTTCGAGGTCTGTTATTGGCTCAGACTTCATCTGGGCGTGTTTAATAAAACTGTGATCCAATTGCAAACCAAACACGTATGTACATATGTTTGAAGTCGAAATTGTTCTAAAAAGAATTAGCGATATTTTCCGGTCCCTACTTATAGTATATAAGCTCAACTTATTTTTCCTTCATTTATGTCGCTATAGAAAAATTACTATAGGTATATTTGAAATTTGAAATTCCTGCTTTAATTTTAACAATTCCTTGTGAAACATGTTTGATACCTATGTAAAGCTCCTAACTAAAAATTATATCTGGACATCGGGAAAACGATAAACGTTTTAATGCATTAGCATTTAAATGGCGGTATTCATCTCCTGATTTACGCTACAGTCCAGAAAAATGAAGGCTTTCTGCCTGAAAATTAAACATACATTGCGTCAGAAATGATAACCGATTTGAATGACTTTCGCACAATATTTCCAACTTGACATATTTACAAGCAATGAAATATAAAACTGCTTGATATTCATCCCCTAGTACTTCCACTTAAACTTGTATAGTTATCTGGAGTCATCGTCTTCGTAATCGGATAAAATGCCGCTGGTAAAAAATTGTCTATCGGGATGGATACCGCAACACAAACGCGATAGAAGGTGATGACAAAACCAGAGCATACATTAACTGTCGCCGCAAATATCCCACCCCTCGCAAGCCATTACAGAGCTGTCAGGCTGAGCGGAATACACACACAATCCCCTCGTATACACACACTGATATATAAGGCCACCTGCTTTTCGCGAAATGATGCCAGGACAAGTTGTATTCAAAACATGTTATTTCTGAACCAATTACGATATTTGAAAATTTTAACTTGCACGCGTCTTAGGTGTCTGCCCGCGAATCACAGACGTACAGTATCGTTGTATGATAATTTTGATTGGCCAGTCAAGTACGACAATGTCTTCTCGAAGAAGATACCCATCAATAGGGAAATATAATACTGCAGGTGTGCCCGTAGGGCATTGAAATAGAGCACGTCCGAAAATATTTTCGCTTAAAATTCGCTCCAAACACTGGTGCTTTGTACTGCGTTTGTCATTGGACTACACGTACAAGCCCTGGACGCCTTTGGACCAATAGCAAGCGACTAACGAGAGGCTGTCCCAATCATGCCCAGCTAATTCGAAAAGGAAAATGGGGCTTCACAGCTGCAGAAGCCAATTTACTAATGGCACCTGCTCAAAAATATTTGGACGGTGAATTTTAGTCTCCTGCCAGAATATAACGTTAATTTTTGCAAGTCCCTAATGATAATTATTGGCTGTAAATACATGCTGTTTGGACAGCAAAAAGTAATTCCCACAAAGCAGTTCCGGGCTGTGTTCCGGCTCCACTCCATTCCTGGGGTGCACAACCTCCTCAGCGCGCGAGAGTAACAAAATAAAAGTTTAAACTCATATACCCCATTGTGATTCCAGGAACGAAGGTTGGAGAGCTAAACGAACTTGTTTCCCTCGAACTTCCACCTTTCCCCCGAGTCGCGGCGTCCGATATCGGTATCATTACGAAGTAAAAAAGGGATAAATATGAGAGCCCGGAGGGAAAGTTTACCCACACAGCATCCGAGCAACGGAGATCTGGAGGCGAAGCAAAGTTGCAGAGCAAGACTTTCCCACGCGCCGCTCTTCAGTTTTCTCGTTCGCCGACTCAAATGACGTACAAACACCCCCCCCCCCCCTCTTTCGCAATCCATTTCCCCATGAGTTTCCGCCGTGGATAGCGCCCCGAAGGCTCGGCGTAAACTCCGAGCCGCACACGTGATTTGCATCGTTGAAAGAAAAGTGAGGTACTGTTTATACATTCCTTACAAGAGTTGGCAAGTCCCGAGAGACCTCGCCAGTTAGCCCTGCGTGGGACGGAAACAAGACACTCGCACATTTTCCCGAATTAAAAAGAATTTTGCGCACTAAATACCTCGTGCACAAAGTCCTTACCACGTGATACGGTACTCAAGAATACAGAGGTGGGAGAGGAGTGGAGAGATTTGGTCGGCTCTTAACATCGAGATCTTGAGAGCCGATGAGGGTGATTGAAGTTGGAGCAACGCGGGAATGAAAAGGCTGTAGAAACGGGAGATCACCGAGAAAACCCGCCGACCAGCGGCATCGTCAGGTACGATTCCCGCGTATGAAAACCCGGGAGTGAGCCGCTAGTAATCAAACCTGGTTCACCTAGGTGGGAGGCAAGTAGTCTGATCACTACACCACCGCGGCCCCACGAAACAGCCGCTTCTACCTCTAGCTTGAGCTGTGCATGCGAACAAGATGGCGCTACTGGCAAGCAGAAGGTTGGAACTCCGTTCGCCAATCAGCGTGCGCTGTAACATACTGGACTTCTGGCAGCACAGTCGATAGGGAGTGCTTAGAGGCACGTGGTAGCCAATCAGACACGAGACCAGTTCCCAGAGCCTCGCGCAGCCAATTAGAAAAAGGAACCACCCCACCATTTCACAATTGCTTATCACCCGTCCTGTGCAGCTTGATGGATTGTCAGTATAGTCCAGAGCGTCTTTCACAAATAAATACCCTCTCTTTCCGCGTTCTGCTTTAGTACCAAGGTGGACTGCATAAAGATATATGTTACATTCACGAGTGTTATTGTACTGGGGGTAGAGTTGTGTGACTCCTGGGTGAGGCACTCTTACGAGTGTAGTAGCTTGGGAGGAAGATCCTTGGCATGAGAGATGGTGTGGCAGTATCATGCTATAGTAGCCAAGCCAAGTTGCACCGCACACGACCCGTTCAGGGCGGATAAAGTGTCTCTTATAGCCTTTCTCCACTCAAGGCGACGCAAGCCTTCTTGTGCCACCCCTAATTCCGCAAATTGGGCTACTCCGCTCGTTCCCTATGGGTTGCTAGTTTCCTCGCGACTGGCCAGGGGTATCTGCCGTGATAGTTGGACCAATAAATGTTATCCAAGGTTCAACCACTTGGCGGGGTGTTGGACCACTTAGCACTCAGGCCGTTGGGGCTCAAGGTCTGTACTTCAACGAAGAAGTACAAAGACATGGAAAGAAGTGTGGCCAACGCCCTCCAGAACTCGGAATAGGTCACGTAACACCTCGGTGATCGAGGTAACAATGGCTTGGTTGCAGTGATGAAACTATGGAGAATATATGACCATGTATGATATAAACTCTCCATCTCATAGGAAGAGCTACTATCCACAGTGAACCGCGACACCGGGGAGGAATCCAGACTGCTCTCTTGTGCCCGGCCGCCGGGATGGTGGTCACTCTGGACCATAGCAATTCCTCGCCACTTGGGCTGTGGCTCCCAGGGAGTGGAGTGTGACCGGCCCTTCATTGGGTGTAAGGCTATGCCTGGTGAGGTCTTCTCAACCACCTTGGGTGGAAGGAAGTTCCTCTTGCCACTCCATTCGGGGGATAATGTCGGCCATGAATAACCCACAAGTACCATGGAAAGTATGCGGTAGCACGGGACGATCGGTAGGCCCCACCATGAGGTTCTCTCTGGTGTCCAATCATTGAGGTTGGACTCGTGCTGGTAGTGGTTAACTCCATATACTGGAGGAGGTGTGGAGAGATTCCCACTCTCTTCGACAGGCAGGGTGGTGAGCGGCAACCAGCTCCGGTTGTGCCCTGGAGAGGCACTAGGGGTATGGATAGAACCCCGGCCAGACCACACGCTTGGTTTCTGAGGACGAGTATCTCAGAACCTCTGTGGTAGAGGGGGCAGGGATGTGCGGACCTACAAGGCTTGGGCTTAGTATCTGGCCACTGGTCGCATTAATCTTGGTCTCTTTGTGGTGAGAGGACGTGATTCCTCTCCTGCCGTGTATTGGGAGGCCGAAGCGCGGTAAGGCCGTAAGACTAAGAGCACTGCGTAAAAATACAAAATACAAAACCTAGAGCTCCACTCTAACTGTGTCACTCACTGTACATCCGTTCATGCTACACTTCATCCATGTCTCAGAACCAATAGCAAACACTCAGAATTATGGTAGCTTCACTCCGTGTGGCCGGGTCTAACAGGAGAGTAAGTTCTGTCTGTGGCGGCAGACAATGTACAAGTGACTTCTGCTCGATTGTTTAGAGGATTGTGGAGTCTAGTGTGATGCCATTTTAGAACGGGAAATGCTAGGGTCTCTACACATTAAGTGTAGAAGTTAGTCTACTCTGTGAAAAAGGTTTTGTTGAATCAAATTAAGCTTGTCTGGGCAAGAAAATTTATTGTTTGTATAGAGGCAATGACATTTTTTTGTTGTCGAAACTTAATTATTTTGTTGACCTTATTTGGTTTCCCCAAGCAAGTATTTGGTTAATGCAACTAAAGATTTGTTTGTCTCTATGAAAATTAGCTTGTATGGGTTAATATAACAAAGTATAAAGCCCGACAGAGAATCGAACCAAGATCATCGGATCCCGAGCACTGCGCCTTGACAACCTCAGGTAAAAAGGATACTCTTGGAATGCTTTTAAAAACATATATTTCTTTTACTCGACAACATGTTAAAATAAATATTTAAAGTTTTAAAATTTTACATTTTAGTTTTCTGTTGAACTTGTTTTTATTAGGATATTTTGTACTACTATTAAGCATGAGAGTTTTGCACTAAGAAACACTATTACTGTCGTAATTGTCACAAAAGTGCAAACATACACTACAGCTGTATTTTCAACTGAAGACAATCAAATGAGCGGTAAACTAATATATACGGCTGATTCAACAAAATATATTGTCGTCATCCTAATTTCGTTTGCCCCACACTGAAAATTTGATTTTTCAAACGTATATTTGTTTAGACGAACAAAATTAATTTTGTCGTTTTTGATTTTTGTTTACTTAGCAAATCATTTTGTTGTGAGAACAAAATTTATGTTTGGTCGTGTACAAACAAATACAAATATTTAGTTGACTGTTTTCTTAGTGTAAGTGAACGTGTAGTTAGTCGCAGTCTGCAGCTGGCGAGTTCTTACTGGGCACACATACAGGATGAAGCAAAAGTCGCCATACGTAGGAATGTTTCAAAATATTATTTGTGCCACCAATGTCGCCATTCAAATATCATACTGATTGTTCCTGTGATTTACGTAACGTGACATTTACAACGCCACATTTGGGATGCTTGTTCTCAGATTCATGTGCAAACATTGCATGGCATGCAAGTTGAATGGGTACAACTCATTGGCATGTGCATTCGCAACAACCGGGATATTTTGTAATGGCATCCTAACATACTCCCCTTGTGTGCTGTCAGTGGCACATCTTTGTTAACCCCTACTATGTATGGTGACTTTTGAATCTTCCTGTAGATTTTTCGCATCAAGTATGGTAGAGCTTAATTTTCAGTACATCATTTTCCTCAGTGTCGAATGTGCTATCTTCCACGCCTAAACGGAATGTAATCTTCCTGATCGCATGTTATTCGCACAGCAGTAAGCAACGCCATTGTTTGCTCAGGAGCAGTAATGGTCAAATTAAAACGTACTATTTATTATATATTTCTCCGAATCGTTTAAATGAAAATTTTCGGCTCTCGCGACAAATACTTAAATAAACTCTCTCAATAGGCTAATTCAAACGTCCTCCAAGAAGGTTCCTGCGCTCTTTAATTGGCACGTAAATTTGTTTTCTTACACACGCGATACATCTCTTTCCACTGTTTTCTACCCCGGCAAGGCAATTCCAATTATCTCTGCCCTCTTCTCACAGACCAACCCCTCCCCTAACCCCCTACTTCGCGGCTGTAGAGGAAAATACATTAACGACATGTTTTCCTTCCTTCTAACACCCCCCCTCCCCCTTACCGTCACCGAGCAACCATTACAACCTCCAGTCTCCGCACGTCACATTCAATCTTCGTATCTTTTTTTGCTATTCTCTCATTATTTTTCCATTCCTTCCGCCTCGTCCTCATATTACGCGAGTTCTCCGTCTGGCTCGTTCCCTCTTCTTCTGCCCCCTCTCCACTCGACATATTTGTTTTTGAAATTAACGTACTTGTTTCAGTACTCAAAGATGAAACTTGGAGGTTTCTTGAGTGCAATCAGCACTCACTACCTCCGACAATGCAGGTTGTACATATTAAACACCTATTCACACTTGCTTGTTTCAGGTGTGTGTGTGTGTGTGTGTGTGTGTACGTTATGCACTGTGTTGCGTAGAGGAGAGGTTTTTTTCGGGCGGTTAAGGCACTCCCATCAAGTTGCGAGAAATAAAATAAACCTAAACAGCATTTCAAAAATTATAAACGAACTGTGCAAATCTCAAGTTTAATTATTCTCTAAAAAGTTATGTTATTTGGGTGTCCCTTGAACATTATTATAATGGGCATTACCATAAAATTATGTTCGTTGTGAAACTGATGACAATTTTGATATGGCTTTGTCCCAATAATAGAACACCTGTGCCTCTCATTTGCAAATACTTTGCACGGGTCTGACGTGGCGACTAAATGTGTTAGAACATCTGTCCTGTCTGTACCAAGCAATGTTCATTATATTATGACCTCGTATTTTATGTAGTTGTGTAGTGAACATTTGCATAATAATTCTTCTAATATCTACAGTAACACGAGCTGCAGCTGCTGAGCGATTATGATGCTCGCCTCCCACCAAGGCGAACCGGGTTTAATCCCAGGCCGGGCCACTCCTGAATTTTCGCATGTGGGATCTCCCGTTTCTCCCGCCCTTGCATTCCGGCGCTGCTCCATACTCACCTCGCTTCCCCTCATCGGCTCTCAAGATAACTATGTTAGGGGCTTCTCCATTCCACACTACTCGCCATCACTTCTGTTCAGTGACCCCGATGTCGACAATATGTCAAGTAATTGAAAAAAAAATTGATAGGCCCTTAATTTTGCCCAAACTGTGCATCTTTAGCACCTCAGTGTAAACAGTATGTTTCAATCTACCGCATCCCGGCCTGCTCTTCAAGAGAACGCATTGCGTTTCCACGGTTTCCTTCAAAGCACTCCATGCCTCACTTTCTTTTGTGTTTACGTTGTATATAATACTGTGGATGCTAGTTCTGTTGACATAACATTTTGTGGTACATGCAGAAATATTTTGTATAGTCCATTTAACAGTCCAGTTCGGAATATAAACTAGAGAGTCGTTTAACTGACATTAAAAAAAATATTCTGCGTAAAAAATTGCAATGTGTTGTCCACCCAATTACTGTAAACGGTTCACTCTCCTAAGGTATATTTCATACGTGACAATTTTCTCCTCCCCAAGAGTATTTGCAGCATTCCGTTTGGGTTTTTTCTTGCAGACAACTCACCATGACGTCACATGTTGAAACACTACTTGGTACTAAATGTTTCCCTCACGCCTCCTATTGTTCAATAATATTAGGAAAGATAAATTAAAAGTTATTTTTCAGAAAGTTTTATTCCTGAAATAATGCCAGTATAAAACGGCCAGACTTATACAGAAGTAACAACTACCGAGTAAAAATAATGGACTGGAATATTAATTTATATAGAAAAAATAATTTCATGCCCGTTTGCATTATAATTTAGGCGGAAAGGCCACGTATAACTGCAGAACATTGATATATATTTTTTGCCCTTCATATTACGTCTACTAACAATAACAAGAAATGTGTTCTTACGATTTATGTATGTTTAACAAGTTTTAGTTAACACAAGTATGAGTATACCGAATATTATTTGGAAAAAGAAAAAAATATCGTTCATGAATTATATTTGTTTTTGGTAATTAATATAAATTTTATGTTTCCAGGAAAATATCACAGTGCTTTTTAGGTTTCAGCACAGTATGTTAGTTTACTGTCGTTATTGAGTCTCACCTACATGAGGATATATTGCAGCATTTGATTGAGCCAGTGAGTATTCTGCCATTTCTACAGCGAGCTGGCTTGGTAAGTCTTTGAAAAGTTACATTATGAGAACTATCTTGGCAAAGAAAATTTTCGTGTATAATCCATTAACAGTTACTTCCAACTTATCGGAAGCCTTGCTATAGTTCTACTTTCAGCTATTCCTCCGCCTCATGCAAACAAAGCCTACCCGAGTTTAGAAAATTACACCGAAAGGAAAAAGCAGTGCATTCGTGAGCGCACTCGCTTTAATAACATTTTTTAATAGGTATTGCCAACATACCAATTATAAACATGATATTACAAGTTGTAGAACGAGCGTACGACTTTTGTGATAGATTACGAATTTAGGAAATATCTAAACAAGTCATGCATTGGGTAATTTTTCAAAGGTTTGTTTCAGATAGTGTGAAGAAACCGCGACATTGACTCTAAAATGTTAGTTAAACATAAGTGAATAGTAAAATAATTAATTTCACTTTAGGATTTTTTAATGGATTTAAGTGTAATAATTAAGAAACTAGTAAAATACTTACTAATGCAATAATGCGATAGTTTCACTTGACCGACGTATAAATAAAGTGATCAGACGCATGGAAATGTTTACGTTTTCATTTAGTGGAAGAACACACAATGTGGTTACAAGTAGATACAAAGCAGGGCTTTGAAAGTGCTCAGTTTATGGTGAACAACCTCTACCAAGTGAAACTTATTACTACAGCATGTTCAGGAGGTAACACACGCTCGGCGAACATTTCATATCGCGTTGAGAAGCAAGTGGTTACACGAGGTCACGCCACATATTACAGAGGTGCGGGAATACAAAACCGCGCCTCACAGATCGGAAAGAGGCGGCTCTGCATGTTTGATTGTGTGTTGGGCAGCTCAGTGGTGTGTTTGTGAGGAACAGCCCTTTGTCGGAGGCCTGGCGCCTCTGTGAGAGGAGGATGCGCTGGAGCACCGACCTTGTTAACCCCGCTTTAATTCCTCGCCCAGCATCCCTGCTCCTGCTCTTATCCCACGGTTCCTTCCCTCCCACTCTTCTAGCCTGCTCTTCCGAGACGGCTAACAAACTGAATAAACACTCCCTGAAGTCAGGTCTCGCCCTGGAGATACCCACACACGTGGCCTGCTCATTACAATCCATACTCCTTTTATTACATTTTCTTTCACAAATATATCACTACGAACGTGGTTTGCGGTTCATGAAGCACTTCTGATAGGCCGAGAAACTAGTAAATTTTTTCTCTCTCTTCAATGTGTATACATGTATCCACTGGACACGCTGCAATGAAATGATAACCAAGCGAAGTTTCAGCAGCGTTTACACGACGTAAGTTGCATGCAAACCCTTACAAGAGGCAGTATTGAGCACCTCTTAACAATGTCATGCCCATTGCAGGCAATCGTCAACATATTGCACAGGAACCTTATATCTGACCGGCATTGATTCGTAAACCAAGCTACTGCACTAACTTATGACTAGTTCGTATCTCGGATCACCAACTACAAATACTACACCTTATTGAATGTGTTACCTTACAAGAGGCAGTATTGAGCACCTCTTAACAATGTCATGCCCATTGCAGGCAATCGTCAACATATTGCACAGGAAGCTTATATCTGACCAGCATTGATTCGTAAACCAAGCTACTGCACTAACTTATAACTAGTTCGTATCTCGGATCACCAACTACAAATACTACGCCTTATTGAATGTGTTACCTTAAAAATCAAGTTAGTTCTGTGCCAGCTTTAGTACACCTCGCATTAAAAAATTTTCTATTTGCAGCACTAGGAACCATAAATTAATGCGGGAACAAAAGGGTTAACAACGACGTATTGAGGACCGATGAGGGTGAAATGAGGTGAGAATAGAGCAGCGCCAGAATGCAAGGGCGGAGGAGACGGGAGATCCCCAAGAAGACCAGCTCACCAACGGCATCGTCCGGCACGATTCCCACATGCGAAAATGTGGGAGTGACTCGGCCGGGGATTGAACCTGGTGTGCCTCGGTGGGAGGCGAGCAGTATAACTGTTCAGCCACCGCGGCCCTAATAGGCAGGAATCTAAGTAGCAAAATATAGGTGGCCCACAAGTGCAGATCTGATTGTGAACAAGCAGCCCACATGCGGAATCCATAGGCATTCAAGGAGCGGAATACACCTGCAGACGCATGTGGCACACATGATGAATGATGACTGTGGTACGATGTGTTTACGCGTGGGCCACATACGGATATTTAACTGTTAGCAGATGTCTGGCAAAACCAGAGTTTCCCGTAAGTATTCCACGAGCCGGCCACTTCCGGCTTCATGCTTCTGGCCTGCAGTAGGTAAACCACGTCTCGTTAGCCAACTATTGGTAAGCCACTTGTGGCCCAGCTATTGGCCACTTGTGGCCCACATAGACGCAGCTTACCATGCATTTTCAAAACCAAAAAATTATCGTGTCTAACCCAAATAAACTTACTGTATTTACCATATTCATACATGTTATCTTCGGCTTTATTTCACATTTAGTAAGATTCTTTGGAGAAACCTGGAATCGAACTCACAAACCTTGCATCTACAGTCAAGTAAGCTATCAACCACTCTACTATGTATTCATATACAAACTTTTAAGTAAATCTGGATACTAACTTCACATACATAATGCATTATTACCTTTGCTATATAGACGATGTTAGTATCACGAGTCAATACTGTGATTTATGTGTTTTCTTTAAAAGACTAGTATTTTAGTTTCGGACTACTTTCAGGTAGAATTTAAAAATGCAAAACAATGAATTTTTTTTTGCGTGTAATGCTTTGCAGGTTTCTGGTCTAAAAACTATTTTTACTATTACTAGCAATTCCACGTGATAATTTTATTTCATATATACATGAAATAAAAAACCAATTGAATACGCATGCTATTTGCTACTGCACAACATATAGTCGGTATGCCATAAATGGAACATAAGCTTGCTGATCATGTTTCCTCAGTAATAAGGAACAGTTGGCATGCCACGAAAGGCTGCATGTACTCTTTGGCAAACATCACCCACACATTCTCTACATACTCTAACGATGCCAGTGGGTGTTTCAATGATGTTTGCTTGTGGGCCGTACATTAAATTCTGCCAATCATTTTGTGTTTAATGGCCCACATAAAAAAATACTTCCCGAGCAAATTCAGTCACTATTGTTCACGTGTTCGTACTGTGTACCACATAAGAAAACACATACAGTCACGTGGGAGAACATGTACCACCTGTGTCAATAGTTAGCCAACTGTTATTTGTTTGTTGTTTGGTACTTGGGAAGTGGAGGTCGCTTCAACAAGGTACTCCAGCCAGCCTCTGTCTCCTACAGGGACTCAAGGCAACAGCACAAAGATGCCTGCTGCAAGGTACGGCGAAACATCAGTTGAAGATACCAAGATGAGTCTCCAGTCGGGAAGCCAAGACAATCTTAATTTCTTAGAGTTAAGGTGGCAGGCCCCCTGGGTAGATAGGCACTACGCAGGGCGGTGTGCAGAGCTCCAGCAGGATACGTGGTATTATAAAACCGTCCAACGAGTCTGAGTGAGGTCTGCTTACGAATAGCATTCAAGAAATGTTATGCGTCTGTATACGTTTTCCAGTTCCTCCATTTCTCTCTAAAGCATGTTTCTGTGATAGTGAAGCTGGCTCAAACCGTTGTTTTCATGGTCATTTTTAAGCATGAATATTACTGTACAAAACATTTTAAAAAATATTAGGGGCGTGCAACAAATCCTTATTTCCATTTAAAGTTTCTACACTACTTGTGCAAAAATGAACCCTTGTCCAGATGGCCGCAGACCTTAAAAGACAACATTTCGGAATAAACGTTTAGTACGCACACATATTATAAAGCAGTTACACGTGTTATATTGCCTGAGTAATTTAATACTTAATCATCCTAGATGTGAGGATAGCTGCCCATTTCCTTTTCCTTGTGTTACCCTGGTGAGAACGTTTTGATGTA
Organism: Dryococelus australis; assembly: GCA_029891345.1. NCBI lineage: Eukaryota > Metazoa > Arthropoda > Insecta > Phasmatodea > Phasmatidae > Dryococelus > Dryococelus australis. The sequence continues at coordinate 111,925,273 of CM057005.1, forward strand.
GATGAGTTGTTGATGTCTGGTGTAGGTTCAAATGTCTCATTAATATCCTGCGTTGAAGAATTCGTCAAGTTGCTTGTGAGTTTAGCTCTACGTGTAGGTTTTTTGTACATAGTAACAACTGTAAAGTGAACATCTGAATGTATCAAGTTTTGGTTATATATAGTCACTGTTATTCCTCGCAAATCCAATAAAGCTACTTTCGATGGGGCAGTGAGGCATATAAATAATAACACAAGTAGAGAAGAGTTTTACAAAACCATGTATAACTGCAACTTGAGGCTAGTAGTGTCTCTTTCATAGCACGATGATAAATTGAAATTCACACTAACCTTTACATTATCATTGCATTCTTTTTAATAAAACCACCATTGCGATGCAGATGTCTGCCATGCAGTTATAAATATCAATCCATGTGCAGTATTGTTTGGTAAAATATACTTCATATGGAAGGAGATAAGATTTTTTTTTGGTTATAAAATCATATAGTTTGAAACCATTGACTATGAGAGCATATGTCAAATGACATATATTGCATAAAACTTAAAATATTATTAATGTAAATTTAAATGTTATATATTTGTTGCAGGGATAAGTCAAACTCGTGGTCACAGTTCATTACGACGTTGGTGGCTTTCAAAAAAATTCCTTACAATATTAGAAAAATTATTTTTAGTGGTAAATTTAATTATTTCGGAAGAATTGTTTTGGTTACTTGTTTTGTGGGAAATGGGTTCAACCCACAGTGGTTGCACTCTATTTTACTTTTTTGTAATTAAGTATAAATGAATAATAATCTAAAATGGCGTGAAATTGAAAATTAATTTAAATAATTGGTAGTTGGCGGGGATATTGGTTATTTAAGGAGACAGAAAAGAACGTATTATGATATAAGTGAAAGGGAAATATTAACTTTAAATGGCGATGTTCCACAATTCAGTTTCGGCAGAATGAAGAGAAAACCTGCAGTCACTGTGAGGAATAAAGGGTGACTGACTATTGCATGTGCCTTTGATTGTTTTAATTCAATATGAGTTGGTACATCATTCAAACAGGTTTCTAGTCTGTGTTGTTCTATGTGTTAGTGTTATCTGTTGGTAATGTTTATATACATATACTTTTCGTAATTACATACTGTTCTGTTTTTTGTATTCTATTCCCTCTTGCAATTTTCCAGATTGTATACATATATTTATTTTCACGTCCATAGGTTGCTCGATTTCGGCTCAGTCCTGTTTTTCCCCTGACAGACATCTGTATAGCAATGGCGAATGTCTAAAAATCCCAATCTAGCAACCATTGCTATCGACTGCGACCACATCAGTCGGTTGTCGTCTAACCATGTGAACATGTTCACTTCGGAAGTCATTCAACTGAACATGTTTAAATATGACCGCCTAAACATGTTCACATTAATTAGTTTAGCGTTCCGTGTAACCGCAGCCTAAGTTATTTGCAGGCCAATCACGAAAGTTCTGCCTTGTAGTATCAGAAACCTATTGGTACAGCGAAATGGGGTAGTACCTTCATACATGCATGACAGACAATAAGGAAGGAAAATTGACGTGTATGTATACCGTACGTTGAATCCTAGCAGACAGCCAACTTTTCCTGCGATATATTATCATCTCTAAAAATAAGTATTAATTTTTCGTGTTCCTCCTTTCTCTAGTGTACGTCTACACGCCTGCTGTTAGCTGGGAGATCCGCCAATCATGGATCATTCTCGTCCCAGATCACGTTTTTGGATTAGAACTCCTCTGCAGTTCACTTCATTTTCTCTTAGTTTTAAGCTTTCATTTTCCCCTTTTTTACTGCTACATAATTTAAACCTATGGTTACACAGTGCCAGGTAACTATGGTTGACACCAACACTTTCCTCTTTATCGCTGATTGTTCCTTTCTTAAATTATTTGGGTAAATAATTTACGCCTGTAGTTGTCTTATACCCCTTTGTAGTTGTCTACCCCTTTGTCTGTAGGGGTCTTATACCTGTGAACACATACTCAATGTTTGTTTTTATTTCACACTCATTATTTATTTTTCCTTTATTTAAGAACGCTTACACATAAGATTTCATGGTTCTTTAGAACCTTGGAATACATCGTATACGCACTTCCATTTTTAATGCCCGTATTTTAGTTGCGACGTTATACAAAAATATTATGCTTGTTTCTTCCCTGCTCAGATTTTTTTAAACATTTAATACCTTCTCTTTCGCTGCACCATGTTCTTCTTTACTTCATTTTGGTATTTTGGTTAGTTTGTTTCTGCAACTCCACTTCAATAGAAGAGCTATTCTATTGCTGGCATGTTGACTTCGTACACTTATTCCTGTATTTCATTTGCTATTATGATGTGTGTGTTTCCTTGTAATTGTAATAAAACGTTTATGAATCAATCACAGAATGAGTGGCACGGGCTGATTCGTCGGCCACACCAAGAGGTTGTCTCTGGTGTCCAGTAAGAAGTTTGTAATAATGCTGATAGGGGTTAATGCTGTAGAAGTTCTGGAGGGAGATATTCTCACTCTGTAAGAAAGGCCGGGCGATGAACAGCACAGTGTGTCCTAAGACACCAGGGGTTTGTATAGTAAACCACACGCTTACTGCTGTGTACTAGCGTCTCAATACTTGTGGAAGTGTGGTACTGGGGGGGGGGGGGGGTCGGGTTGTGGCTTTGGATCTGGTCGACCGAGATGCTAAGCCGTGACACCTGGGATGAAAGGCCTATCCCCCGCCGACTGGTTCGTCGTAGTGCGGATAGGCTCAACGCTAACAGCATTACGTAACAATATAAAAACACGGCCGCAAGGTTGTAAATCGTATACACAATGAGTATACCCCGTTCCCGATTACTTCCAACATTTCTTAAGCCTTGCTCAAGTTCTACTCTGCCTCATGCAAACAAAGATTGCTACAGTCTGGAAAACCACACAAAAGAGATGACGTACCGCATTCGTACGCATTAAATGTAATCATATTTCGCATAAGGACTAATACTTACTAAGCATTATCTACACATCTATTTTCTAGTCATATTTTTAATAATTATATATAAAACATGTACTTAATATTTAAAATGAAATAATTTAATTTAATCAAAATTAAAGTACCTCTATGTTACCACAAGTATAAAATATTTTGTGATACACGGAATACTTAGGAAATAATGAAACACCTCATACATGGCATGAGTTTTCAAAGGTTTCATGCAAAACGTATGAAGACACTGCTAATAGGCTACAGTCAGTTTTACCACAGGCCAGCTGACTCGCTATTCCTTTCCTTGCGTCTTTCTTGTCAGGATGTATTTTAACTGTGAGACATCGAGGATGAGCATTGGTGAAGTGTAATTCATTTGGAATTTTATCTCAAATACATATACTTGGAAGGTAATTTGCCCTTCAGAAAATGTTACATACAACATTTCCTGGATCTTAGCTGAGAGTTATTAGTGTGTTGTTATGAGCGTCTGACACATAGGCCACTACACTACACTACACTACACTACACTACGCGACAGAAATGCTGGTAGTATACGCTGACAGCTTTCAACCGGGCACTGCTTTGGATATAGTTTTCTACCCTCTTTAATAACTCTCGCTCGCCTATATGTAAAAAGGTTTTACTGCCGTAGACTCAGTGAATTAATTCCTATATTGATGAAATGCTTAACTAAAATTGTATGTTACTAATGTTGCTTCAAATGATGTTGTTTAAAGCAAATTAAAATAAATATGATTCTTAATATTCGTGTGGTTAAGTCCAAGCAAAATATAATTAAATTTTCGTAAATTTAAGCCTTAATTTAAGTACGCAAATAAAGCATGTAAACAACATTCCTTTACCTCTGTCCTTTTTACTTGAGGCACGTTAGTGCATGCGGCGGTTAACACTTATAGAGTCTCAGACACATAACCTGTTTCAAGTGTTGCAGCTAGAAAAAATTGCTTTTTACTTGAGGCATGCTAGTCCATGCGGCGGTTAACACTTATAGAGTCTCAGACACATAACCTGTTTCAAGTGTTGCAGCTAGAAAAAATTGCTTGGTTTATTTTTTTGCAGAAAAAAATTTCCACGCAGGCTATAAACCAATACGTAACATGTATACTTGCAACATTACTGCAGTTATTGAACACTTGCCTTTACGAGACGACATTGTCTACCTGACTGGAACAATACTAATTAAGTTTCTCCGACAATGAACATAAATGACAGACGTCTCAAGACGAGTACTTTTAAAATAATCAATTTTTTTTTTTCGGTAGCGCACTGATATTGGCACGTTCGGCTATATTTGGGGAAAAACAAAAATATGTCCGTGCATAATTTAATTGGCTGCAGATATTTCTGAGACTACGGAATGTCACTTTCTCTCAGACACGAGGAACTTCCTAATTAGATACTGTGTTCTGCTGTGTACAGTACCGGCCATCAACGCCACTTCCTGTGCAACATGCAATATAGTCCTCCTTACAGCAACTTCACACTTTTTGAATCAAACCTTTGAAAAATCACCCCACATATGAAGTGAGCTACCTGTTTGTTTCCTAAATGTGCCATGTATCACAAACATTTTGTACTCATGTTAACTTAAAAGTACTTTATTTTTGGTTAAATTGCACCTTTAAATATAATTTTACTATAAAATTTTATATTTCGATAAAAATTATTATAAATAAAATCAGTAAGAAAATACGTATATTGGCAAGGGCTAGCAAGAAATAGTTCTCATGCCAAATATTATTACACTGAGTGCGCACAAATGTGGTGCGTCCCCCCTCTGGTGTAATTTTATATACTTGGTGAAGCTTCGTTTGCATGAGGTGGAGGAATATCCTAAATAGAACTTGAGCAGGGCTTCGTTTGCATGAGGTGGAGGAATATCCTAAATAGAACTTGAGCAGGACTTCGTTTGCATGAGGTGGAGGCAATATCCTAAATAGAACTTGAGCAGGCTTCGTTCTCGTATTTGACTGAGGGTGGAGGCAATATCCTAAATAGAACTTGAGCAGGACTTCGGTAAAGTTGAAAGTAACTGTGAATGGAGTCTGCATAGAACAGTGAGGCTAGAAGAGGTTAAAATACTAGCAGTTAGAGACAGTTATATAATACAATATTTGATATCGAATATGTTCACTTACCCGCTAACGCTATAACTGTTCGGGCTGTGGTGCAGAGTTAATGGCTGTAGGTACCTCATGAAACTGAAAGGGGGTTAGGGGGAGGGGTGAAGGGGCACAGACAAGTGCACAAACGCCAGATACGAGGCACGTGCAGAGCGTATCTCGCCCGATAACTGCGAGTTCGAGAGCTAATAGCAAATATACTGGCAACAGGCCGTTACCTCGAAGTCACGACCTTGGGCCTGTGATACGGAAGAAGAAGTATACTCCATTCACCATACTAAATGTGGCGCGCAAAAACATCCTATATGTAAATTCTTTAAGAATATTGGTTTATTTTTAACACGTTCAGATATTAACAATAACCTGGGGCAGTTGTTTTTCGCGATTAAGATTTACGACTAGTAGAACTTGAAAACACGTTGGTTCAGAAACAATTTCGTGGGTGGATGATTTGAACTGTCACAATTCTGAGATGGTGTCTTCCAGTCAATCACGTACGTTCCATGTCAGAGTGGCCCAATTCTGACAGTCTCAGTCAAATAGAGAATGTATCCTCACAGAGGTACCCGGCCAATAGTCAAAGGATACCTGCTTGTGTGCACGTACAACATTTATATCTATTCTGCACAGAGATATTTTTGAGAATAACTAGCGATAGCTAATGGGAAGGTACGGGCGTGTACGTAACATATTGAAATCTAGCCTGCGTGTAGCTACGTTCATAGCTGTCCTCCGAGTCAGAGCGGATGTTGAGGTGGCAGGTGTGGCGAGGCGTGTCTGGGACGCAGGCTCACGAAGACATCTGTGTAACCACGCCCAGTCTACAGGACATCTGCTGTCATCAGCGGCTGTGCATTATTACTAATAAGCGCGGTGCAGTTGACAGAGGCGCCGCGTTTTGCAAGGGAAATGACAGCATCCCGGCGGCGACCACTTCTGCAGACTGTTTGTGGCTGGAGATTGGAGAAGGGAGAGGGGGAGGGGCGGTCCTTCACGAGCAGTCGCGTGTCTGGAAGGAACCTTTCCAGATACTCCTGGAAGGGAAGAGTGTCCCCTGGAGCCAGGGGAACAGAAGCACAATAATTAATAAAACAGAGAAACTCGGATAGTGATTAGATCAGACTAATATGTATGTTATAAATTCCAAAACAAGTTTTTGAACGAGCAAAAATAGAGGGGCCAAATATTCGCAAAAAAATTGGTCAGTTTTTAATATTGCTATTCGGTGCCAGGTGCGTATCCAAGATTGTAAGGGATGGAGTACTTAATAAAAGAAAAAGACCTATATTTAATTACAATGTGATGTAAATACGCACAGCTGTTATTTATAACATTTAAATCCTAGCCCAACTTAATAAATATTACTCTTACAAGTGAACGTAATATTTAAAGCCAATCTATATTATAATGTATGGCCTTAGCACTGACTTTATACTGTCTACTGTCATTTAATAATCACTTATTACATACACATACGCATCAGAACATCCGTTGTCATACACTAACATGGTCCCCAAGAGTCTGTCACTCACGTATGGACCAACCGACGCACGTTTCGCAATGTTTAAACTTTGGACTTGCATTCGGTAGGAGATGGTTTCGAATCCCATCCTGATTTCGGTTTTCCGCGGTTTACCGAAATAACTCTGCAGGCGAATTCTAGGCTGGCTCCTTCCCACAGGCAATGGCGGATTCCTTCCCTACTCCTGCTTCCTTCAGCAACTTGCTCCATCTGCAATGACCTCGCTGTCGACGAGACGTTAACCCTTTCAGTCACAGATACGTATATAATTTTAGACGTTGCAAGAAATAAATATTTAGTTCGGAACAGCACTGGCATAGCTACGACGTTTCGTCATACATCGGAACAAATAATAAATATCTGCCCGTGCTTTATCTTACTCGTAGCAGCAGTAGGTTTATACGGCTGTAGAATGTGGTTTCAACAGTAAATAATGTATCCACACGCAGGAGACCTTTCTCATTGGAAGGTATGGTCTACTGTGTACAGTGCAGACCATTGAATCCACTACATATTCAACTTTCCATATAGAGGACACTGTGATAACGGGTTAAGCTGTAGCTACCTACCTCAGTATCGAGTCCCAATTCCCCACAATCCAAAGGTTTAGTCTCTCTACCCCCCAGATACTCGCAGACTCCACTCACACACCTTGCGATAATGGTTGTCCACGACTCCAGACTCTCTACGCACAGCTACGCAGCGACATATGTAGCTGAGCCGACCCGGCACACAAGGCGATCCGCCAATGAGCAGGGACGTTCAACATTCACGTTATTATTTGGTATCAGACTGAAATCCACAGTACTGTATGCACTTCAGCGGGCGTCGTTTTACTGTTAGCTGCTGCATTAATCAGAATGCAACTACTTTTCTGAGTGAGCTGCACGTGATCTGGGCACACAGTTGGGAATTGTTCAATGATTGGTGCAGTGTTACCTGGGCCGCGTCTAATGAAGTACTGTCCAATGTACAACGTAGGTAATGCAAATGTAGGCGTGTTTAAAGCTTAGCGTGTTCCAAAATTGTAACGCGAATTTTGCTTGCCTCTGCAATTTGAGTCTTGTTATTGGCCTGGAGCGTGGTATAGCCTCGCTCGTTCCACTAGCTGATTTGTACGTAATCTCGTACAAACTATACCATAACCTTTGAGCTGAGGGTATAGCTACAGTAATATAATATTACAGAAGGTGAGTAATTCGTATGAAAATGGGTTTACTCAGTCCTGATATATATAGAACAATATTTAATAAATAACAGCAACGGTAATTGTAACGGGACGCTATCACAATAGTGTTGAATATTATAATTATTTTATATGTAATTTATAATTAATCCACGCTTCCTGAAGTTAATCTAACTGGACCGTCCACACCTGAGCTTGCTGTCGGAGGCTGTGTCTGGCAACACGAATCACACGGCGGCACACCCAATGTAGCGTTCGTGTTACGTCGACAAGGCCCTCTTCATGTGCCCTCAACAGTCGCGGTGAGGTAGATGGCGGAGTGGGGGGGGGGGGGGGGGGGTGACCGCCACAATATTACCGCAGTGACTACCAAACACATTTCCTCGTCCAAGGTGTCAAGGGCGGCTCGAGTGTTGGTAGCTTTATGGCGGCACGAGGTACGTGTTACGTGGCAGCCTTCTGCAACTCTGCGCGTGCTTCTCCAGTTACCAGTAGTATTAACTGGATGTAGTACATGACTGATTATCTCCCAATCAAAAGTGTTTAAAGTGTGTAACAGGTTACGCAATCTACATTGTTCCATTCAGTTGTTACAAGCAATATTGTTGTTTATATCCAGAGTAATTGGATTCATATGCTGTGAAGTTCTTTAAAGATCCTGACATTCATTAACGAAATAATTAAACTACGTTCATGATGAATCTTGTTTTCAGTGGCGAATTTTGTTTTTATTCGCAAACAATTCTTCGTTTATAGTCTTCTAAGAATAAAAAGTTGGGTAATATCAATGAGTGAATGTCCCTGTGGCACACAGTCATTGTGTTGAGTGTTATCGGATATAATTAATAAATGGTTAGTAGATAAATAAAAAATTCTGGAGGGCGTAGCAGGAAGCTGTGAAGGAAGATAGAGGGCTGCATTTAGTGGGAATCAGATTTGGTGAGAGTGCAAACAGCAAGGGACATGGAGAGGAAGGGCTGGGGGTGTCTCTGGGGCATAGGGCAGGAGAGGCCATTAGGCGTTAAGGTGTTGCGGTTCGCTCCATTAGCTCACAAAGGCTCGCTCCTGCCCTGTGAAGAAGGGGGGGGGGGGAGTGTGTAGGAGGCCCCAGGGAGGATTTCATTATCATTAGTACCTCGATGATGAACTCCCGCTTCGGCCGCCTTCGCAAGTTATTCTTTACGTCTTTCTCCGCACGCCAGGCACAAACACGCTCTTCCTATAAACTCCAGTCCAGCTCAGACTAAACATACGTAGAGATGATGGCTCATCGCGGGAAAAGTTGACTGTTTGCTAGGATACAACGTGCTCTACACACGTCGTTCCTAATTGGTAGTCACACAGAAATTCCGCGGATTCATTTGGCAACAAGATACACTCCACCATAATGTGTGCGTGTGCATTGATTGGCTGATGCTCCAGTTTGACCCCAGACCAGGTGGCACGGTGTTTGGTCGCTTTTTTATTGTTGAGTCATTATTGGTTCACGTTCGTCCAGGGCGAGGCAAACGAACTCCGATCCAATTAAAAATAAAGTCAGATGTACATGTGTTTGAAGTACAGCCTGCCCTCAAATGAATTAGCGAAATTTATCGGTTTCTACTTATTGGCTGTCTTGCATGTATGAAGATACTATCCCGTTTCACTTGGCCAGTGAAGAAGAGTCTGATACTGTAACGCAGAACGTTCGTGATTGGTCTACAGACAACTTAGCCGAGTAAAAACCTTGTCCATCCAATCGTGAAAGAATAAACTAGTTAGAGTGTTATAGAAGAAATGTTGACTCAATAAATGTTCGCGATTTTCCATCATCTGTAAAGATGGGGTAGACCGAGTATAGTCTTGGGCGCATGTAACTAATACTGACCTACCTCACACCAGTATAACTGCCAAAGTCACGTGGTCAACATTGATGAACGTGTTTGCTTGTATCTTAATTTTCAAAATACAAGCCCTTTTAGATTCATCAAATCATTTTACCAGTTCGAATTTAATCTAATTAAACTAACAATTTAGTTATTCCAATTATACCAACATCTCATAACACTTGTTTGCATGAAAAGTGTTGTAACGTCAATTACTGGCCACGTTGTTTGTGACAGTCGTGTTGCCATGCCAGTAGTCTCATCGTAGTAGCAGTCATCTTACTGGCCACGTTGTTTATGACAGTCGTGTTGCCATGCCAGCAGTCTCATCGTAGTAGCAGTCATCTACTGGCCACGTTGTTTGTGACAGTCGTGTTGCCATGCCAGCAGTCTCATCGTAGTAGCAGTCATCTACTGGCCACGTTGTTTGTGACAGTCATGTTGCCATGCCAACAGTCTCATCGTAGTAGCAGTCATCTACTGGCCACGTTGTTTGTGACAGTCATGTTGCCATGCCAACAGTCTCATCGTAGTAGCAGTCATCTACTGGCCACGTTGTTTGTGACAGTCATGTTGCCATGCCAACAGTCTCATCGTAGTAGCAGTCATCTATTGGCCACGTTGTTTGTGACAGTCATGTTGCCATGCCAACAGTCTCATCGTAGTAGCAGTCATCTACTGGCCACGTTGTTTGTGACAGTCGTGTTGCCATGCCAACAGTCTCATCGTAGTAGCAGTCATCTACTGGCCACGTTGTTTGTGACAGTCGTGTTGCCATGCAGTAGTCTCATCGTAGTAGCAGTCATCTACTGGCCACGTTGTTTATGACAGTCGTGTTGCCATGCCAGCAGTCTCATCGTAGTAGCAGTCATCTACTGGCCACGTTGTTTGTGACAGTCGTGTTCCCATGCCAGCAGTCTCATGTGAGGACTGACAGGCTATTTCCACCTCTACTATCCAGCTACAAAGGTAATACGTTGACAGTTGCCCATAGGACAACTTTCACATGTAAACGTACTAACATACCCTCACATGGTCTCTTTATAAAGCTATCGCAATGATATTCATGGCGATATTCTTCGAAAACAGTCACATCGTAGTAGCAGTCATCTAAGTTGTGAAACATGAATTCCCCCACTGTACGATCAAATTATTCGCGCGATACTCAGAATTATATAGCAACAGATAGTTTTACCCACATTTGAGCTACCCCACGAATAAATAAAGTATTCATTTCTTATGCATACGACCATGAAGTAGTGTGATTTAGACAGTAGTCAGCCATTTTGTTTTTCTTTGAAAAATTATGGAATGTTGAAAACTGGCTAAATACATGTATTAATAAATTGCTATAAACCAAGTTTATGAATGAAATGAACTTATTCTGACATTGCCTAACATACGCTACCCTTACTTAAACATGCTTAACCTAACAATCAAACATGACTAAAACTTAACTAACGATGCATATTATACAAAATCATCTTTCAGCTGATGCGGGACTAACAAAAATGTATAATAAGTGCGACATTCTGACAATCGTGCCCCCACGTGCCAGAGACCACGGAGAAATACGTGGGGAGGAGACAGCTCTCATGTCAAATAATTAAGACCTGTATTTTACCTTACGTGTACACAAAACTCCTACTATTAGCGTGACAAATCAAATTTAGTGTTTCAAGTGAACAACCACTTAAACAAATCGTGTTTCCTTTCCCCTTCTCTTAAATCCGTAATACTGGCGCTCATTTCGTCACTCGCATTCTCGATTTTAACGCATTCATCGCCACGTGAATTTATATTTTGTAGTGTTGCAAGTTAGAAATATTTTGATGCGTGCTGTACTTCACCCAGCAAACAACTTGTTTCGTTACAGCACCCAGTTAGCTGTAGTCTTTGTGTTCGGTGATCAGTGATATGAATCAGTCATAACGCGGCGTAGTAGCATGGTTTAGTAATAACTTCCCCACATTCAAGACCATTGCTCTCTGAGCCTCGTAGAGTACAGCACTGGTCAAAAATAATCTTCCTTTGCAACATGCTGATGATTGTCTGCAAGTTGCATAGAATGGGTTAGTTCGAAGAGGTTGCAGGACTGTCACAGGGTTCTTTCAAAACATTTTTCTGCATTAATAAGATACAATATATACTTGACCCACCAGCTGGTGGAGGATGTATACATGAGCAAAGACTAAGAATTGGCTGATTTTTTTTCCTCTTGACTGCAGAATCCGCATTGATTTATTTATTTGCTTTGCTTCAACTGCGGTTATACGATATATTTTACGCATTTAATAAAGAAGTTTTATTGATAGGATTTTTAGTATTAGGGAGCAGGAGGATATTAAAATTAAACATCCATACGCTAATTACTACTATACAGTACTGATGGACACCTCACGATATTCCCAGGACCGTTGTATATGATATGACATATCATACAGTATTTGAGTTACTACACAATGTCCCCCATTATATTGTCAATAGGCCTCTGCCGTAGCCAAAAACAGATTAATATTTATAAATAATTTAAATAATAACATTTAGTAGAAAACGGAGAAATAAAATAAGAAATAAGAGAGTGCCATTAAAATCAAGATTCACAGGTGTTGGTCACCCGTTATGAAGAGTGGGTAGGAGGAGGGGGGAGGCTGATGCTTTATTACAGTCCACACACGGTTAGGCCTACTTCAAACTTTCCTGAAGCCCTGCTGTAGTTCTACTTCCAGAATATTCCTCCGCATCATACAAACGAAGCTTAACCGAGCTTGCATAATTACACCAAAGGGATAACTCACCTTTTTCTTGCGCACTGGGTGTAGTAATATATAGCATAAGAACTATTTCATACTAGGCATTACCAACACACCTATCTCCTCACTGTTTTTATTTCTACTAATTTGACATGAAATTTTATAATTTTTAAATAAAATATATACAAAAATTCAATTTCACTAAAATTAATGTACATTTATGTTAACATAAGTATAAAACATTTTTTGGAACGAAACAAACACGTTACGCAGGGGATGATATTTCAAAAGGTTGATTGTGAAAGTGAGAAGAAACAGCTAATTAATAGATTTAGTTAGGGACGCGGTGACTAAGCGGAAGTTTTATCAAATACAGCACAAAGTGTTAATAACAAATTAATAGTAGCAAATGCTAGCTGCTGGCATGGGAGGGCCAAGTTATCTTGAACCACACTATTACAAAATATGACTAACATGTATGTAACGTAGCCGTAAAGGCTTTTCATGTTAATGTGAACACATTTAATACCAACCTTTGAAAACCGTCACTGCCCCTACCTGCGTATAATTTCAACATGCAGAATAACTGTCACGCGCCCAGTAAAGTTGGCAACGATGAAGGGAAAGCAGTTCCAAGTCTTAACGAGGAATAAAATTGTTAGTTCGATAGTTTGTGAACACTGACAATATTTCTTTTACTTTCTATTTTGGATGCAAGCAAGTGTGACAATTAGCATATTTATAAAAATATTTACGTTTCTTATCATTTCATAGTTTCACTTGACCGACGCATGACTAACGTTACCAGGCCCATGAAAATGTTAAGTGTACATTTGGTGGAGGATTACATAATGTGCATACAAGAGGATCTAAAGCATGGCCTTGAAAAGAGCTCAGTTTACAGCGAACAGACTATAGACTGACGGAATGTGATGAGTATCACCACGAGTTCAAGCTGCATCTTAAAAGTTTTCTCGGTGTGAATCTACAAACTGACGTCGTACAAAGTATTGCCTAGCGATATATCGATTTATAGTGGCGTGATTGTTCCGAATAGGGGCCGCGTTGGCTAAGCGGTTTGACTGCTTACGTCCCACCAACGCGAACAGGATTCTATCCCCAGCCGAGTCACTCCCGGATTTTCGCAATTGGGAATCGTGTCGGTCGACGAAGGTGGTCGGCGAGTTTTCACTAGAATCTCCTAATTTCCCCGACTTTGCATTCCGGCGCTGCGCCATACTCGTCTATTTTCATTCTCACAGGCTCTCAAGTCCTTGATGTTAATAGCAGTCCAAAAATATTCTAACTCCACTCCGCCATATTGCTGACCAGGGAGGCCATTTTACTGGCGAGGGAGGCCAGGGAGTTCGCAGCTCACATATTTTCATCTCTGTCCTCAGTAAGCATTCTGTGACGTCACGTTGTTTACTCGTTAGTCGAGCTCACCGCTGAGGGCGATCTGGCTGAAGCTGTTATACTCACAGTCCTGGAGAACGGCTAAACAATTTATACTCGTAGTCCTAGAGTACCGCTGAAGATTCTATACTCACAGTCCTAAAGTATGGTTGAAGCGGCTGTTCTGGCACTCCTGTAGTACTAGGTGCGGTCTGGATGAAGCTGCTATACTCGCAGTCTTAGAGTATGGCTGAAACTGTTGTACTCACAGTCCTGCAGTCCGGCTGAATCTGCTATGCTCATATCCAGGAGTATTACTGATAGCGGTCTGTATGAAGCCGCTATACTCGCAGTCCTAGAGTACAACTGAATCTGCTATGCCCACAGTCATGAAGTACGGCTGAAACTGCTGTACTCACAGTCCTAGAGTACAGCTGAAGCTGCTATACTCAAGGTCCTGGAGTACAGCTGAATGGGAAAGGGAGGACAAATGCATTCGATTGCTGTTGGAGACCTTTGCGTAATCCCGCCCTCCCTGTCTGCAAGCGCCAGGTCGATCTCATTAATAAGGTTGTTACGAGATCGGTAATTGTGTCACCGCACATCAAACGAACTGTAATGAATCAAAAATTTCTCTGCTGCTCCGATGCATGTGTGTGCCGGCCGCTGATTGGATCGCCCTACGCGGCAACGTCCACTCCGTTATACCTCCTCTTTATCCCTCATATTATAATAAACTGTTAAAAGCTCGGCTTACTGCGACCGTTGCCATATTGGATCTGCTAATCAGCGGATTGATCAAATCAATCACAGTCGTTCAGCTGTTTGCGTTATTGGAAATGGTAATGCGGAAATAAGCGGATTCAAGAAGACATGGGATGCTGTCAGTAGCCGGAAGTACTTAGGAAAATACTGTGATACATGAAAATAATTACAAGGTAAAATATTTCTACACACTACGCACCCATGTGAGATTTTTTATACTATATGAAATAAAATAAATGAGAGCCGAAAAATTAATTTTTATACAATGTGAAAATACTGTTACAATAAATCTTTTAAATTCTTAAATACTAACTACCGAGAAGAAATGAGAGATTTTCCTTCGCAGACTATAACAGAAATAATCTAATTCACAGTTGTCAGAAATTACTGATTTAAATAAACGTATATATATATATATATATATATATATATATATATTATATATATACACACATACACATATACACATAGTGTCTCACGCTATACATAAATATAGTATGCATGTTACCCTATCAGAAATGTGTTCAAATTAATATAAATAAATATATAGGCATATAGTGATTTTTTCGATAAAGAGTATTTTTTCGAGTCACGTATCAAAGTATATTATTTCTGAGTATAACTGAAACACACAAATGTAATTCGCGTACTGAAATCGTGCTTTTAATTCTTTATTGAAACATATATATTGAACGTACGTGAAAAAATTTTCGGAACTCGAGTTGAAGCTAAATCTTAATTATGTCGCACTGTATACAACAACGCATTGCGTCTTTTTGTTCCCTTTGTGAATAATTCGTATCTACGCTGCTATTTCAAACTCTAAGTAACCAACTTTGATCCCACAGCTACCCACACATACATAGGATGTAAACATTAGAACTATGTTCACCTTTGCATGTAGAATCCCAGTCCTGTGCAATCGCTGCGATGGAATTAAAATTACTGAAATTTCACTTATAAGCTATTCCCTTAATATTCTTGAGTGCAGAGGAGCCGAAAGACATTAAGGGAATAAGAAAATCACTAAGTACGATGTTCTAGAAAAAGATAAAGACTTCTCCTGAAATATCTAATTAAAGTTAAGTCTTTTGCATTAAATTTATGCTGATTATCACTTTAGTTCCGTACCCTGCGTATCTCGCAGATACTGCTAAGGAAATAAGGGAATTTCAAGAAACGTAATGAAATGATGGGAAATATCTGTGTAAAAAATTCGACACAGAGAAGCATCCCTGCTACCCCATTACTACAGAACAAAGAGAAACATCCCTGCTACCCCATTACTACAGAACAAAGAGAAACATCCCTCCTACCCCATTACTACAAAACAAAGAGAAACATCCCTGCTACCCCATTACTACAGAACAAAGAGAAACATCCCTCCTACCCCATTACTACAAAACAAAGAGAAACATCCCTGCTACCCCATTACTACAGAACAAAGAGAAACATCCCTCCTACCCCATTACTACAGAACAAAGAGAAACATCCCTGCTACCCCATTACTACAGAACAAAGAGAAACATCCCTCCTACCCCATTACTACAAAACAAAGAGAAACATCCCTGCTACCCCATTACTACAGAACAAAGAGAAACATCCCTCCTACCCCATTACTACAGAACAAAGAGAAACATCCCTGCTACCCATTACTACAAAACAAAGAGATGGAAAACAAAACGTAAAACTCTCAGTGCAAAGAATGTTTTATGTAAAACAGAAGTGAAAGTATACATTACTACATTACTTTTCAATGCGGTCTCTTTCATCTCGCTTTGGTACACTCCCTTCACCACTTTAAACTCAAAATACTTATTCCAGGGGAAATATAATTTAAAAGCAGAATGTCATTAAAGGGTCAATAATAAATAACATTTTCTCAGGAATAAGTAAAACATAATTTTCCAATCTTCGATACAAAATTTCTTCTGTATGGGTTTAAAATTTTTCATATTAAGCAATAGTTTATGTAATAGAAGTTTGTATCAAATCTTCGACAATTTCCGGATTTTAAAGTTTATGACTAATATTTGTTTTTTTGTAAAAGTAAGGTTTGTTTACTACCAAAATGTATGAAACTCAATTTTTGCTTTCTAACCCTGTGCAAATATAGATTTGCTGGCATGATTTGGGTTATGCCATGAAGGAAAACTTTATTATTTTCAGATTTCACAAAAACACCTTACGCGCGCAGACAATAGGCACACGACATTTTCAAAACGTTTTATATGAAATTTTTATTGGTTTCTGAAATTAAAGAAAGGAAAAAAACTATGAAATCAGGCGAAGACGAAATAAAGCATTGAAGAGACACGCAAGTCTCGATAAAGGAGGGTTGTTAGCGGGATCGATTGTAATAAGTCTAGTTTATTGTCCTGTGTTTCAAGACTTGGAAAAATTCTGGATGACATCACTGTCAATAAACTGATTCATAACTTTATCTTTTCAAGGGAAAAAGTTTCTTCATACAAGCTCATTATTTCCTGCCGTCTTAAATAAAATTTAATTTCTTCAGAATTTTTAAAAAAAGAGTGATTTATTGCAGCAAGCTCTGATCGTGGCTTCTAATGTTATTTGTACATTTTATAGGCCTTGGTTTGCCTTTTTCATCGGCGAATGAGATTCGCGGTATTCCAATAGCGAACGCTTGTTATTCGTCTGCAAATAGTTGAGCTACGTAGAATACGCGTCATCCAGTCATTAAGATCGAAAGTATTTTAGGGTTTGTAAATATTTTGGATACGGTTTTGTGATTTTATGCAGTCTCTATGCACTGAGAGTATTTTGTTAACTCCTACATTTTCCTCATTAACGCTTAGAACACTATGCCCTATCGTAACTCCGGTTACACTTAATAGGAAAACTTCTCTGTCTCGGAAAACGAAGTTCGCATGGATGTTGTTTCATTGTTCGTTAATACCTATCTGTATCATATAAAAAGGACTTAATAGAAGATCAACACTAAATATAGGGACTAGAAATAAGAAAAATAACAAGATGGCTATAAAATATATATTGTACTATATTGTATAACCTTTTCTAGTAAATTTTCTAAAATGTAATGGGAAATTTGCACTGCATGGAAACAATACTAAACATCAAGCTGCAGATAATGGAATGTTTAACTTCGCTACTTTACGAAGTCCGAACTTTCTTACTCATTTCACTGATTTCTGAGGAAACATAGGAACTCTACAATTAATGTCCAGGCCAAAAAATTACCATTCCCGCATTTTTACTAAGCGTATACACTACTATAGTACATTTCCGAATACTTTTTTAGAGTTTACCTCATATACAAATAACTATTTTATTGGGAATCAATCAAGACGGAACGCTATTGGTTGACTAGCAGTTAGTAATAAACTTTACAATATATAGTACGTGTTAAATGTGGTATGTACCAGTAAGATGGCGGTAGTTTGGAAAGCTGAACCCAAAAGAAATATCGTTTATTTAATGTTGTATGGACGAGATACAATAGTAGCTTGTGTTGAGTACCAGTCAAAGTGAACACGGTACAAAATATTAAATCTATGTGTAGATTTGACTGTTTGCTATGATTCAACATACTGTACACATGTCCGACAGTTATTTTTCCTTATTGACTGTCGTGCATGTACGAAGACACTACCACCTTTTCACTGGACCAATGAGGATTCTGGTACTATAAGGCGGAACGTTCGAGAATGGTTTGCAAACAACTTAGCCGAGTCGAAACCTTGTTCATCCAATCGTGAAAGAATTAAATAATTAGGGTGTTATAGAATATATACTGGCTCAAAGAGTTTCCGCGATTTTCCACGATCTCTATGTGGTATTGATGAAACACACAGACAGTGTGGCGAGAAGGAAAATAGCAGCTCCATCGGCATTGGTCTGTAATATGTATCGTTGGGGGAAGTGGAATTTCTTGAAGTTATCTGGACATAAGATGGTTTCCATCCCCCCTGTGTAAACACTCGCAGGTTTTCTCTTGTCAACTACCTCCATGATCCAGAGAAGTCGTTTGTTTACCTGAGTGGCTAACTCAGGACTAAGCAAATGCATTAGATAACTTCTGTGAAAGCAGATATCGCGACTTCGGCGTTCTAAGAAAGAAGTCACCAAACGATAAACAAAGTTCTAGAGTTTTCAACCTATTAACAGACGTAAAATATTTTAGCGAAAATTTCTTAGCACATCGTTGAGGTCTAGCTGAGATATGGCAAAGTGCATGAAAAGGTGAATAGCCTTAAGCGACCCGCCTATTTCCGTGTTTGAGAGCGAGTAGAGCGGAGGTGATAAGGGCTAAACTATTACGCGCATGAAGTTTGTCATCGCCACTAAGCGCAATGCTCTCAACTGGCGTGCAGCGTTCTCGTTGTGCTGAGTGAACCCAAGACATTTCAGGGGCGATCGTATTTTTGTATTGCTGGAACATCTATAGGTTTAATGCATGGCACTTGAATATTTTTGTATGCATCTGACACGCGTATTTTCAGACACAGCGCTTCGAGAAAGCCGTTCATAGCTATGTTGTGTGCTACGAATTGGTGTTAGTATAAAGCCACCTGTGTTTTCCGAAAAGATCTACTCGATGGCTAAACTTTAAATTCCTATCCGCACACTTCCAGTATTCGTTTGAATGTTAGTCGCTTGTCCGTGTGTGGAGACAGCCTATTACAAGAGTGAGCCAATCAGAATTAAGTTTCTCCGATACTGACCGTCCCTGATTCGCGGTTAGATAAATAAGACGCGTAACAATTCAAATGATCGAATCACGAAAGTGTTTCTGAATGAATGTGCGTTGGAACACAACTTGTCCTGAAATCTTAAAGCGAGAAACAGGTGCCGCTATGTATGTAATGTTCGTGATGTGTGGAGAAGGGAGTACTCGGTAGACCTCGTGTGAAGTACATGTTCTTTTTGTAAATCACCACATTGTACACTCGTTTAACAGTTTCGTGGGAAATATTTATATTTCATACTCTCTGCGACGCAGTCCAAGAGCCAGTTAAGCGAGAGGTTAAGGGCGTTTAAGAGGCTAAGGATGAATTCTAAATTTATGGCTTAATATATTTTTTGGAGAAAAATAACTTATTAAAGCAGAATCAAACAAGCTATGGAAGTTTTAAATGTATACATATAATTTCCTTCAATTCTCAAGATTTAACAAAGTTAATTCACTAGACTACAGCTTGAAATAATTGTTTATGTTACTATAAGGCTTTGGTGGACACTTCTTGAAACTTTATTATGTCATTTGTCTGTATATTTCAATTTAAACTTCCGACATAAAGTTTAGGGTTAAAATTGCCAGAAGATAAATTATTATTGCAGGAGAATTAATTGTCGCCTTTAAAAAGAACTTTCAATTACGTAATTTCATGTATATATTATTATTTCCGATTATTCCCCTTTTGAAAAGTGTGTAGACTTATGCCAATCACTGCTTCACTTCCCTTTTCTCTTATCCTTTCTTCCCAAAACGTCTTCATTAATACACTATGTTTTATCTTCTTATACTCTTTCCATCTTCTCTCCATCATTTATTTTTTAGGTTCTTGTTCACTTTTTTGTTTCTTACTAATTTTCTGAATTTTTTCCTGTCCTTAGTTTCTTGTTCTGAGATTTTCAGTCGTTCCAGGTCGTCTTGTGTTTCATTCATCTAATTGGTCTTTAATTTAATTGCATTAAGGATATTGAACATTTTCTTCGTGAGTCTGTCTTCACCCATCCTGCTCAAGTGTCCGAAGAACTTCAGGTGTCTTTTCCTAAACTGGTCTGTAATTGTGTCTGTGTTTTCGTATAATTATTTTGTAGGTCGTCTGACCCAAGTTAAAAATGTTTTAAATATTTGCAATAAAATATGACATTCTGAATGTTATTATTCATACAATAACCTCTAAATCTGAATGTTATTATTCATACAATAACCTCTAAATCTTGAACTAATTTTGGATCTGGAACAATTTCAACACATCGAGGATGGTACAAATTTGCTACCTTTCAAAACTTGTTTGAAGCAATATGTGTCCACCAGTACAGTAGCACCACGTCCAATATTCTTTGTATTCTCAACTACGAGTACCGTATTAGCCCTCAATACACTGTATACACTACACTGTGCTGTGGTACAGCTTTCATTATTGGTAGATGCGCGCAAGATTAGCGTTTTTATTTTGGCAACAGACTATAATTCACTGCCCTACACATACCTCAGCTGAATTTATGACTTCATTGACTACTGACATATATTACGGCGTACCTAACCTATGTGACCGCATTACTGTAGATTGACTGATTTGATGTTGGGCGTTTATTAGCTCAAAGTTATCTGTAAGAAGTTGCCGATCCAGCTGCAGAAGTTCAATGAGCATGCAGAATCTTTGAGTTTAATCTACGACCACGTGACAACGCGGATTCTGCGCGTCCCTAGTTACTGGCTCGTTGTCAAACAATAAAGTGTCAAATTTACAGAATCCTTATGATTGTGGCTTTATTACGTAACATGATTTTCAATACCTTTTCTTTTGATTGAAGCTAATTTACGATAACAATCTCATTATTTTATAAATTCAATATATTTACTTGTGTTGTGTTATTGCAAAACAAAAAAAAAGTTTCTGAAACTATAACGTGCGTAAAATGTATTACAAATTATTATTTTTTCCCATAGTAACGCAGAAGGACAGTATAATTTCACGCTTTAATACAGCACCGAGGAAGACGGCATACAATATGTTAGTTCCACGTGTGTCATTGAAACTTCACTCATTCAACACTTCGCCAATAGTATACACTCAGCACTCTGGAATATAGCTTCACTCCGTGTGGCCGAGTCTAACAGGAGAGTGAGTTCTGTGAGTGGCGGCAGACAATGAACAAGTGACTTCTGCTCGAGTGTGTAGAGGACTGCGGAGACTAACTTGGCGGGCGACATGTTATAAAGCGACATGGTAAGGTCTGCAGTTCAGCGTATCTCCTAACAATGTTAACTTTGCCATATAAACCGGCGAAACGAAATAACAAGATGTATCAACACAGAATAGATAATATGTACAGAGACCACGTGGCGTGGCGGTTCGTTTGATGTGGGCGTGGCCATTCTCTGTTGGGCTGAGCGAGGCCCTGGGAACGGCTCTTGTGTGTGATTGGCTACTGCCTGCTGCGAAAGGCGGGCTGGCAAGTAGGTTACCACCCGCTGTTTGGCTAACGGCGTTGTGACACACAATATTTAAGAAAGCAGAAATGAAACTGCGAGCTATATCCTCACCGGCCAGCAATATTGTAGTCGACCATCGTTCACCAATCAAATTGAGGCCGCGGTAGCTGAGCGGTTTGCCTGCTCGCCTACCACCAAGGCGGACCGGCTTCAATTTCCTGACCGCGTCACTCCCGGATTTTCGCATGTGGGAATCATGGCTGACGAAGACGCCAGTCAGCCGGTTTTCTCGGGGATCTCCTGTTTCCCCCTACCCTTCATTCTGGCGCTGCTCCATACTCACCTCAATCACCCTCATCGCCTCTCAAGACATCGCTGTTAAGAACCGCCCACGTCATTCAACTGAAATGTTTCCTTGCAGGTCGCTTATTGGCTCAGAGTTCACCTGGGCGTGCCTAACAAACTGTGATATAATTACACGCGTACAAGAAACGCACATGTGTTTAAAGTCTAGCTTGTTCAAAATTGGAATCGCAAAATTGTACTGTCCCTACATATTGCTGTCGTGTTCTGTCTTGTAGAGCGCTCTGTGGTGGGGTGTAAGAGACTATGGAGGGAGCGCTACCTGCCAGACAGAACCCCCACCTACTTAATGCAAGCCACATACGCCACTTCTCGGGAAGTGTCTATCTGTGAGCATCATTAAGGAAATAGGCCACGCTCCGCGGACGACGAAAATAGCGAAAGAAACTTATCCGTATTTCCTTCCCTATAGCGCTCTACTTCCCCAGCTGGCGTGCGAGGTAGATGTGCCCTCGTCTACATAACCGCTCCTGCAGGGGCAGGCCGCGGAATTAACATTTTTCTCTCTCGGTGGAGTCTCCCGGGAGCAGACAGAATCAAGAGAAGAAGACAATGGACCTTCGACCTCGTCTTCATCGATCCCGCGACCCCCTGCCAGCTCCTATTTCCGGATATACTCAGTATGTGAGAGAGTACAGTGGTCAGACACTCTCCTCCACGACCTCTCAACTCAAACAGGGAGATGAAGAGAATCGAGGTGCATGTTCTGCTATCTTACAGTTCAGACATTGCTGCTTATTTAAACAGAGCATTTACTATAGTATGTTCGCAGTTTCTTAACATGTTTTAAATCAATCTTTTGGAAATCACCCCATGTATGACACGCTTGGCTTATTTTTAAATACTTCGTTTATCAAAAGCGTTTTAATCTTGTATTTAAAATAAAATACCTTATTTTTTGACAAATTGAACTTTATCTTATATTTTAAATATTAATTTAATTTAAGTAGAATAAAAACGGGGAGAAAATGTTTGTGTTGGTAATACCTAATGAAAGTTAGTTCTAATGCCAAACATTAATAAACCAAGCACGCACTAATGTGGTGTGTTGTCCCTTAGGTCTAATTTTCTAAGCTCGGTTAAACTATGTTAGTATGAGGCGGAGAAATATAATATTCTGGATGTCAAACTTCAGCAGGGCTTCAGAAATGTTAGAAGTAACCGTGAATGGACTATATCTGCGCTTCGCATATTTATGCTCAATAAACGATCATATCGTTTTTATCTTTAGATATTGGAGAAACGCGTGCTTCGTTACATATTTTCATTTTGATGGTGCTGGCACAGCCGCGTCTTTGTTTATGTGCCTCTCTCAACAGTCAGCTGAAAATGTGGGAAACACAACGCACTGAACCCTTAACTCTCACATTAACTTTTTTTTTTTAAGGTGAGAAGAAAACACGAATTTCCTATCACAACAGACAGTTTTGAACCCAGGGTTCTAGTAGACCCATCGAGCAAGAAGCAACCAATTATAGAAGAGTTTGTGAGTCAGCAGCAGGCAATAGCTAGGGACGGCCAATTTTCGCGAGAATATTTCACGACCAGCTGAACGCGAATGGCACATTGGTCAGTCAAGTAGGAAAATGTCTTCACACAAAGACACGCCGCCAATTAGCAAATGGAAACTGCTGGTATGCTCCTATCATATCCCGCGCCAATCGCGATGCAGTGTGTTATAAACTGGAACTGTATCCTGGGAGGTGAGAGGGCAAAGTGCTGTAACCCCCAGCAACCGAAATGATGCTATTATATTATTGTTTATTTTCAGGCTGTCATTAAAATTTCTTGCATTTATAATCAATGTTTACAGACACGAAAATTTCGCGAATTCATTTCAGGACAACCTAGACTTCGAAAACATGTACATACATTTCACTTTATTTTAAATTGGCTGGCAGTTTGTTAGACACCCGGGACGAATTTGAACCAATAACTAATGAGAAAGAAAATCACAACCAGACCCCATTCTACCTGGTGTGGGGTAAAACTGGAGCATCAGCAATTAAACAACTTACTGAGTCTTTAATACACAAAGGAAGGCGGAGTCTAACTTGCCAAATGAATCTGCGTAATTTCCGTGTCTCTAACAACGGTTAAACGACTACTTCGATATTAACCCGTATGGTTATGATCATAAGAGTGGCAATAATAATAACCGCTTGTAACATTATTTTGAGTATACACGCATAGTTAGCCACCATATTACAACCTTTGGAACAGGCCTACACATTATGCTACAAGATCTATAAGATTATTTTCCCACCATTGATGATGATCCATTATAAATTTAGCCCCCAAATTCATGACATATGAAACACTCACGATGACTATATGAAACACTCACGATGACTATATGAAACACTCACACTGACTATATGCAACCAAACACCATAAGGATTTTCGTCAGTATCATTATCCGCCATTTTCGATCTGTTTAAGTTATAGATGCCAAATTACAATATTAAGTACAACTCTCAACCACGATAATTGCATTGTGCCTCAAGCCATCTTAAAAGCAGTGTTGGCAACCATTCTACAATCATTGGAATTACAGACACGAAATTCGAATTATAGGTAATGCCCACCAAACAAAGCAGGGTGGGCAGGCTCCATACATAGAGTGGGGCGGACTCCTACAAACAGGAGCGCTTACTTCACACAGAGAGTGGGCTGACTCCTCCACACAGGAGAGCTTACTTCACACAGAGAGTGGGCTGACTCCTCCACACAGGAGAGCTTACTTCACACAGAGAGTGCGGCTGACTCCTCCACACAGTAGGGCTTTCTCCACACAGAGTTGGGCTGACTCCTCCACACAGGAGGGTTTACTCCACACAGAGAGTTGGGCTGACTCCTCCACACAGGAGAGCTTACTTCACACAGAGAGTGGGCTTACTCCTCCACACAGGAGGGTTTACTTCACACAGAGAGTGCGGCTGACTCCTCCACACAGGAGAGCTTACTTCACACAGAGAGTGCGGCTGACTCCTCCACAC
Organism: Dryococelus australis; assembly: GCA_029891345.1. Lineage (NCBI taxonomy): Eukaryota > Metazoa > Arthropoda > Insecta > Phasmatodea > Phasmatidae > Dryococelus > Dryococelus australis. The sequence goes on from CM057005.1 coordinate 111,950,399, forward strand.
AGTAGGGCTTTCTCCACACAGAGTTGGGCTGACTCCTCCACACAGGAGGGCTTACTTCACACAGAGAGTGCGGCTGACTCCTCCACACAGGAGGGCTAACTCCACACAGAGAGTGGGGCTGACTCCTCCACACAGGAGAGCTTACTTCACACAGAGAGTGGGCTTACTCCTCCACACAGGAGGGTTTACAAAACACAGTGAGTGGGCTGACTCTCCACACAGGAGAGCTTACTTCACACAGAGAGTGCGGCTGACTCCTCCACACAGTAGGGCTTTCTCCACACAGAGAGTTGGGCTGACTCCTGCACACAGGAGGGCTTACTCCACACAGAGAGTTGGGCAGACTCCTCCACACAAGAAAGCTTACTTCACACAGAGAGTGGGGTTGAATCCTCCACACAGGGGGGCTTACTTCACACAGAGAGTGCGGCTGACTCCTCCACACAGAGAGTGGGGCTGACTCCTCCACACAGGGTGGCTTACACCACACAGGGAGTGGGGCTGACTCCTCCACACAAGAGGGCTTACTTCACACAGAGAGTGGGGCTGACACCTTCACACAGAGAGTCTTACTCAACACAGAGAGTGGGGCTGACTCCTCCCCACAGGAGGGCTTACTTCACACAGAGAGTGGGGCTGACTCCTTCACACAGAGAGTCTTACTCCACACAGAGAGTGGGGCTGACTCCTCCACACAGGAGGGCTTACTTCACACAGAGAGAGGGCTGACTCCTCCACACAGGAGTGATTTATTCACAGAGAGTGGGGCTGACTCCTCCACACAGGGGGGCTTACTTAACACAGAGAGTGGGGCTGACTCCTCCACACAGGGGGGCTTACTTCACACAGAGAGTGGGGCTGACTCCTAAACACAGGGGGGCTTACTCCACACAGAGAGTGGGGCTGACTCCTCCACACAGGGGGGCTTACTTCACACAGAGAGTGGGGCTGACTCCTCCACACAGGGGGGCTTACTTCGCACAGACAGTGGGGCTGACTCCTCCACACAGGAGGGCTTACTTCACACAGAGAGTGGGGCTGACTCCTCCACACAGTAGGGCTTACTTCACACAGAGAGTGCGGCTGACTCCTCCACACAGGGGGGCTTACTTCACACAGAGAGTGGGGCTGACTCCTCCACACAGGAGGGCTTACTTCACACAGAGAGTGGGGCTGACTCCTCCACACAGTAGGGCTTACTTCACACAGAGAGTGCGGCTGACTCCTCCACACAGGGGGGCTTACTTCACACAGAGAGTGGGGCTGACTCCTCCACACAGGAGGGCTTACTTCACACAGAGAGTGGGGCTGACTCCTCCACACAGGGGGGCTTACTTCACACAGAAAGTGGGGCTGACTCCTATACACAGGGGGGCTTACTCCACACAGAGAGTGGGGCTGACTCCTCCACACAGTAGGGCTTACTTCGCACAGAGAGTGGGATTGAATCCTTCACACAGGGGGGCTTACTTCACACAGAGAGTGGGGCTGTCTCCTCCACACAGGAGGGCTTACTTCACACAGAGAGTGGGGCTGACTCCTCCACACAGGGGGGTTTACTTCACACAGAGAGTGGGGCTGACTCCTCCACACAGGGGGGCTTACTTCACACAGAAAGTGGGGCTGACTCCTCCACACAGGAGGGCTTACTTCACACAGAGAGTGGGGCTGACTCCTCCACACAGGGGGGCTTACTTCACACAGAGAGTGGGGCTGACTCCTCCACACAGGAGGGCTTACTTCACACAGAGAGTGGGGCTGACTCCTCCACACAGGGGGGCTTACTTCACACAGTGAGTGGGGCTGACTCCTCCACACAGGGGGGCTTACTTCACACAGAGAGTGGGGCTGACTCCTATACACAGGGGGGCTTACTCCACACAGAGAGTGGGGCTGATTCCTCCACACAGGAGGGCTAACTCCACACAGAGAGTGGGGCTGACTCCTCCACACAGGAGAGCTTACTTCACACAGAGAGTGGGCTTACTCCTCCACACAGGAGGTTTTACATCACACAGTGAGTGGGCTGACTCCTCCACACAGGGTGGCTTACTTCACACAGAGAGTGGGGCTGATTCCTCCACACAGGAGGGATTTATTCACACAGAGAGTGGGGCTGACTCCTCCACACAGGGGGGCTTACTTCACACAGAGAGTGGGGCTGACTCCTCCACACAGGGGGGCTTACTTCACACAGAGAGTGGGGCTGACTCCTCCACACAGGGGGGCTTACTCCACACAGAGAGTGGGGCTGACTCCTCCACACAGGTGGGCTTACTTCACACAGAGAGTGGGGCTGACTCCTCCACACAGGGGGGCTTACTTCACACAGAGAGTGGGGCTGACTCCTCCACACAGGGGGGCTTACTTCACACAGAAAGTGGGGCTGACTCCTCCACACAGGTGGGCTTACTTCATACAGAGAGTGGGGCTGATTCCTCCACACAGGAGGGATTTATTCACACAGAGAGTGGGGCTGACTCCTCCACACAGGTGGGCTTACTTCACACAGAGAGTGGGGCTGACTCCTCCACACAGGGGGGCTTACTTCACACAGAAAGTGGGGCTGACTCCTCCACACAGGGTGGCTTACTCCACACAGAGAGTGGTGCTGACTCCTCCACACAGGGTGGCTTACTCCACACAGAGAGAGGGCTGACTCCTCCACACAGGAGGGCTTACTCCACACAAAGTGTGGTGCTGACTCCTCCACACAGGAGGGCTTACTCCACACAAAGTGGTGTGCTGACTCAACTCTCCACACAAGGTGGCTTACTCCACACAGAGAGTGGGGCTGACTCCTCCACTCAGGGTGGCTTACTCCACACAGAGAGTGGTGCTGACTCCTCCACACAGGGTGGCTTACTCCACACAGAGAGAGGGCTGACTCCTCCACACAGGGGGGCTTACTTCACACAGAGAGTGGGGCTGACTCCTCCACACAGGAGGGCTTACTTCACACAGAGAGTGGGGCTGACTCCTCCACACAGGGGGGCTTACTTCACACAGAGAGTGGGGCTGACTCCTCCACACAGGGGGCTTACTTCACACAGAAAGTGGGGCTGACTCCTCCACACAGGAGGGCTTACTTCACACAGAGAGTGGGGCTGACTCCTCCACACAGGGGGGCTTACTTCACACAGAGAGTGGGGCTGATTCCTCCACACAGGAGGGCTTACTCCACACAGAGAGTGGGGCTGACTCCTCCACACAGGGGGGCTTACTTCACACAGAGAGTGGGGCTGACTCCTCCACACAGGAGGGCTTACTTCACACAGAGAGTGGGGCTGACTCCTCCACACAGGGGGGCTTACTTCACACAGAGAGTGGGGCTGATTCCTCCACACAGGAGGGCTTACTTCACACAGAGAGTGGGGCTGACTCCTCCACACAGGAGGGCTTACTTCACACAGAGAGTGGGGCTGACTCCTCCACACAGGGGGGCTTACTTCACACAGAGAGTGGGGCTAACTCCTATACACAGGTGGGCTTACTTCACACAGAGAGTGGGGCTGACTCCTCCACTCAGGGTGGCTTACTTCACACAGAGAGTGGGGCTGACTCCTCCACACAGGGTGGCTTACTCCACACAGAGAGAGGGCTGACTCCTCCACACAGGGGGGCTTACTTCACACAGAGAGTGGGGCTGACTCCTCCACACAGGGGGGCTTACTTCACACAGAGAGTGGGGCTGACTCCTCCACACAGGAGGGCTTACTTCACACAGAGAGTGGGGCTGACTCCTCCACACAGGGGGGCTTACTTCACACAGAGAGTGGGGCTGACTCCTCCACACAGGGGGGCTTACTCCACACAGAGAGTGGTGCTGACTCCTCCACACAGGGTGGCTTACTCCACACAGAGAGAGGGCTGACTCCTCCACACAGGGGGCTTACTTCACACAGAGAGTGGGGCTGACTCCTCCACACAGGAGGGCTTACTTCACACAGAGAGTGGGGCTGACTCCTCCACACAGGGGGGCTTACTCCACACAGTGGAAAGGTAAGCTAGAAAGACTCAACGACTCCCTAAGGTTACAAAGCCTAAACTCGGCCGCAAAAGGAAAGGCTGTCTAGCTGACACCATGAATACACTCACACCCAGGTAAGACTCATCGCCCATGTCAGCAGGCGCCCCTTTTTTTATGACTAATTTAAAATTGTATATACATCTCAATATTTATAATAAATATGGAATTTGTTTTATATGTTTTTTATAATACAACATTAATTTTACTCATTCCGTAGTAGCATGTAGTTAGATTTTCTCTAATTTCTTGCAGTGTAAAAATAATAGTTTTGTGAATGAGTTTCCGAAGGATTGTTTGCAGAGAGGTGCGTATTTTGTACAATATAGAGAAAGTATTTCCAGTACGAAAGTGCGTTGCACCGCCAAAGCCTCAGCGAAGAGGATAATGTGACGCTAGTATTTAATGGCGGACATTGCTTTTATATCATCTGGATGCATTGTTCAGACAGTTGCTTCATTACGATTGTTCAACTGTCAGTCACGTGGTCCTTGACACTCTACACACAATAAGCTCACGTTGTTGACCGTCATTCTGTGGCCAGACTCTCTGCTGTGTGTGCTTGCTTGTGTGTGCGTGTGTGTGTGCGCGCGCGCGTGAAACGGAACTGTAGTTGTTACCATTAAGGCTCTGCTTCATCTCCCCGTTTTCATGCCATTATTTCGGATTCAGGATAATTACTGACTATGCACGATTATGGAAAATCAACGTTTTACGAGTTTTTAAATACTTTTGTGGTAAGTGTTCACTGGGCGCTGTCTGATAGTTGTAAAAATCAGTAACATATTTGTACTTTATCAATCAGTTTGCCTTCTTGCAAGCAGGAAAAAACGCACAGTGAAAATCAGACATAAAATAAAAAAAATAAATACTAAATTGTAAGTTTCATATAGTCAAACGTTTCCAATAACACAACTGAAACTGAAATTACGTCATGGAAACGAAGAATTTCTGCTTAGTATGTTGAGCAGAGGACTAAGGAAAACCTTCCCCAGCCTTATATTTTGTTTTTGTTTTTATAGCTTGTATGTTTAAAAAATTCAAACTTCGGATAGTACGCTGGCGTAATCTCACTGCTCCATTCCTGCATCGTTTACACGTGTCCATGCGTCTCGTGCGCCAGCCCTGGCGATTCTTGCGGAACCGAATCATGAGCCAGTTCACGACCCGCTAGAGCTCTGTCCCGATACCAGAACTCTTCTGTATGTGTGCGTACAGTATTAATACACCAATCGCTCCACAAAGTAGGTTTAACATATCACCAGGGGAAGTGAGTGGATGAAGAGATTTGAGCGGCTCTTAAGAACTTTTTTTTTAACAGCTCTTTTCACAGCTTCAAAATTCATATGTATTTGATTATTTAATTTCTTCATGCGCCTTACCGGTCCATTCTGGCCTAGGTAACATATGGGATCAGAACTACTAATTAATATCCATGGGGACTCAGAAACTTTAGTTACAGAAACTAATTTCTCAGAACATTTTCGCAATTCATATGAGTGACTCTTGCAAGTTAATTATGCCTTACAGTGTACTTGTTGTGTCTTTTGTGTATGTAAATTTCTCTGTGAGAGTTGGCAGGAGATCGCCGGATGGTGCGACGCTATCTTACTCCAACTAGTAAGTCACGATCACGACTTAGCGGCCTTGGGGAGTACATACATCGTGGCGCAGGAGACTTCGTCTTTGTTCAAACATCATGTAGTTCTTAGAAGTGCAACGGAGCTTTGTATTTCCTTAAGTTGCTCCACTCCCGAGATCGTGCTCCCATCTACGTCTGGCTCACCGCCCCGCAGACGTAATTCATTTAGTTTGTTCACGTCTCTATAGGCTGTTCACGGTAAAGTGAGCACTTCTGGAGCCCTAGTTACTTTTTCCTTTCAGCCATTTTTTATCCTTTAACCACTTTGTTAAATAATTATTGCCATGTAAGTAATAAACACAGTGTGTATATTCCACCGTACTCGGAAGTTAATGTACAGTCATTTTAAACGAGAGGGGTTTCAAAAGTGCTCACTTTACCGTGAATAGTCTATAACAGTACTTTCCTCCACGGCGGCCAATGGCAGGCGTAAATGCCATGCCCGCATAAGTCTCGGGTCGTTGTGATGTACACACAGTGTTTTGTCGCGTTCCTTAATATAACCATTTCACTCCAGGCATCTCACTTCTAGACTCAGTGCTCTTGCCGAGGGTGCACGAGTGTGTAGGAAACATATGACTTAGACGTGCGTGTTGCGAGGGGACTGTCACGTGACTCACGCCGCCCTCAGTAGATGAGTACACGTTGTTGTGGTAAACGAGGTGTTGTCTTGTGCCAGTTTCGATACGAGACGCAGGGTGCTACTCGATGAGAGTCACGAGGGGGTTGGAAGGGGGGAGGGTGGCCAGACTATATAAACGGGGTCACCAGAGTGTCGGCCATCTTCATCCTTCTCCACACTCCGGGTCACCGACGTCTTCGAGCTGTGGTGCTGAGACACGACAACGCCACAGGAGACTATCCGCCAGGGGATCCTGAGAGGCGTTCTTTGCGGCGTGGGCCTCGCCGACCCGTCCTGTAAAACTATCCAGTGGCGAGTCTAATTCGGATAGCTTTGAATAACGAGGGATTTGCCAGATTAATTTAGCAGCAGCTTTATTAAGGAGCGTTTGCCATTGTTATCTAATAGCAATTTATACAGTTTAACCACCTGTGACGGCTATCACTTCACATCGAACGAAAGTCAAACCGACGGTGCCACATGAAGTTGAGAATGTTGGCCGTTTGGGACGGCTTACCTTCGCTGCTATGGGGGTGTGTTTGACGAGCTCCACGCCTCATGTCAGCTGGGAGGGCCTGCTGGTCTGCAGGTATGGGCGCCGTGGGGCTGCTACCGCCCACGAAAACTATGACAGCCTTCCCCTCCCTCGTACGCCACCTTGACCACGTGACACCAGCCTGCCAGTTACTTATCACCAGGGTGCCCCTTCCAGGACTTCTGGATATCGACGGAGTGAAGAACATTTTGTAATATTCTAGATAATTTCAAATAACATTTAAATACCGGCATCTCGCCCGGATTCAGGGAGACAGCACAGGGCTTTCACTTAGGCAGGAACTGCTGTTCCGTCAACATTTTAAAAGAGGGGGGGGGTTGCTGCCATTTTAGTTAAGTATGGTTCAAAGTAAAGCAATTATATGTAACCTGCATATAGCTGGAAAGAGATATAATCTTGTAAATATGTAGATTTTGGGGGAAGTTTTAAACATAATTATTTTTGATACATCTTTTAACCCAAATGTAATCAATGGGAAAACTATATTTTTATATAACGTTTAGTGATGATTGTAAAATTTTGGGGAAAAACTATGTAAATGGTTATATTTTGATATAAAGACCAACGCCATGAATAATTTTGAAACATTTTCACTGGAACCAACCGAAATCCCTTTTTTGACATAATTGGGGGGGGGGGGCTCTCAGCTGTTTTCCAACTTAAAACACCTACATTCAGGAAGCAGTTGAGACAAGGGCTTCGTCCTGTATGCGTTAGCAACACCGTCACACACCAGATAATGTCTTGTCTTAGAATCCAAAAGTAAATTATATTTTATATAATTAATTGAGTTATTATTTAAAAGAGTGTTATAAAGTCAGGGCCATAAGTCCAACCGAGATGGCGAATTCCCCCCTCCCCTTTTTTCATCTATCGCTCCACAACCACGCCAAGACTTATACTAAACTAGCTGTTGACCTCACACTGCAGAGCATACAAGTGAAGTAAATATGAATCCGAATTTCAGTTGTTTAGCCTGTAATGCTATGTAAGTTCTATAAATACCTAGCTGGGTGTACGTAGGGACATCCGATTTTCGCGAAAAAAAATATCACGCGCGGTATAAACAATTATCTTACGGGTGTGCCAGTGGTGTTATTTCTTTTAGCAGCGTGACTCTGTGAGAAGACATTTTCTTACTTGACTTGCCAATCAGAATTAGGTTACTACGACATTTACGTCTGTGATTCGCGGGCAGACACCTATAACGCGTAATGCGTAAATCATCAAATCACGAAAGTGGATATGAACTAACAAGTTGTGAAATACAATTGTGCATGGAAGATTTTTGTGGAAACCGGGAGTCCGTACTAACAATAAAACAGATGTAAAAGGAATTGTGTATGCTGAGCCTACAGCGGAAATATTATACGATGAAGCAGCATTTTGGAGGAGGTGGGAGGACGAAGATTTGTATGGAGAGAAATACGCGGGATAAGAGGGAGGACCACACAAAGGCCAGTGTCTCATGAGACGCGGTACTACGACAGCCTACAAGCCCAGACATACTCCAGGAGCTCGCAAGGGCGGCCGTGGAATTAGGCGCCGTAAATGAGATAGCGGATACGCCAAGCAAGCTCGAGTGGGGAGGTGAAACTACGAAGGATGGAAAAGAATTCCTGATTCTTGCCCCCGGGAGTAAGAAGAGGTTGGAATCACGCACCAAATTCACAAAAAGCGAATTGGAATAATGCTTCAGAGGACTAAAGGGGTGAGAGAGAAACCTGTCGGGGCAAGTGACGTCGAATATAGCTTAACTCAAGATGAGAACACGAGTAGGGGAGAGTACGGTAAAGTACCCACTCTAAGGGATGAAGCGGAGGATATTTAGGTGGTCTTAAGAGCCGATGAGGATGAAGCGACGTGAATATGGAACGGTGCCGGTGTAACCGTGGCACTTTACTCCCAGGCGGATTTTACCCCCACCCCCGTAGAAAAGGACTTACACCCTCGCGGTTGAGACAGGAAAATGACCTACTAAGTACATCATTATAACGTTGATGAGAAGTCGGCACAGCGGGGTCCCATGCGGAAAGAAAAGGAGTGTTCAGAATAGGGGTTTTTCTGAAAAATTATTATTTTTTATCGGAAAATGGTACAATTCCAGTCTACTAATTACACACAACACGAAATTACTATGCTTGAAAATCATTTCTGGGGAATCTCTAAGCTTCGCTGATGCATGACCGCTTCGTGGTCACCACCTACAAAGAACAGTCGGCGTGCCTTGGATCACTGTTTTGTATATTAACTCCCCTGCTGGCGCTGAGGACTCTGGCTCGGCACGTTATTTTTGGCTACGCTTGAACAGTAATTTTATTTGCGAGGTTTCAATGCTTGTTCCTTAAGTTGTTATTCTACCAAGGGACACTGTCTGGCGAGAAAGTGACGAGGGTAATGCTCGTGGGGATTACTGTCGACATTGTATTGCAGTTAGCCAAGGGTTGTAAACAGTGTTATATTGTTGTCGCGGTTGTCAGCGGACCGCCAAGCTGCTTTGACACGTCCCGCTACTCAGGAATTCAGGGGGTACAATTCGCATGTAACACGGACGGGGGAAACGGGAGATCCTCGGGAAAACTCTCCTACCAGTGGCATCGTCCGGCGCCATTCCTACATGCGTAAGTCCGGGTCTAACACTGTAGGCCTGTGTGTGGGGGGGGGGGGTAATTCAAACTAGGTGAAGGCAACTTGCCCTCTAGGACGCCACTACCTACACAAAGGTTTGTCTGGAGCAACAACAAAGTAATTTGAAGAAAAAAAATGTATACATGCTTTTAAGGCTAAACACACATTTTAGAGGTATTATAGTAAGCAATTATGAACATTTCACCTACTAAGATAAAATATACAGTATTTCTCACTAGGGACGTGCAAAATCCGCGTTATTTTGTAGCTGCAGGCGGAACTCCAAGATGCTGTAGGTTCGTGTGTCTTCTGCCATTGGTCGACATGTAGTGTAGCACGCCCCAAAGAAGCTTTAGCCTATAGCAAAGCCTCAACGGTTGGGTGGCCAATCTCCAGTAAAGCGGTCACACTGGTAAAATATGTTTTATAGCTGCCAGTAGTCAATGGAATCATAACTGCGCTCAAGTAGGCATAGAACAATGAAGTATAGCATGTTGCCAATTTAAAACGCAACTTTTTCACTTCCATTCATCACTTACCTTATATCAGGCATGAACAAAACCAGAATCGCTTTAACTCGTTCATTCTCCGTGTCCACGATCGTGTATAAGTTGCAAATGAATGGAAGATATGACCGGCACTGTACCCAGCAGTGCCCCGTACTATGAAAGTCCTCCTTGTGGCTAACATTATTTGTGGAAGTTTCTATACTTCTTTGACACAAAGTGGTTAATGCCAGTATCATCGAGTTGCACGTTTTTGATAGGTCGTAAGACAAGTGCAGATGTTATGAGTTGTGATCAGGCCTTAGCTGAGCGACCTGCCTGATCACACCTTCCCATATTTATGCAGGGCACGGGCCGTGATTGCTCGAAACCACACAAACCCTCTCCACCGTCCAGTAAACTGGGGCAACAATGCTGATATAGGCTGACCTAACACTGGGAGCGGCGCCTTTTGTCATCGGGGCAGCGGACCAAGAAAACATGGAGATGGGCGTGTCCGGCCGTCGTTAACCGCCTCCCAGAGTCAGCTTCCGCAAACATGAACATGGTGATAACTTTCCAATTAGATTGTAAGAGTAGTGGCATGTGGTAATTAATTAGCCTCTTGGTATTCCATTTAAGCTGCCCCTATAAATGGTCACGTAAATAGTTATTGTATAATACTTATGTTCAATAAACGCCATCTTATCCTGTCGTAACACATTCTCTCATTACACTAATGTCTTCTCTCTTAACTGTTCGAAATCATCACCACTAGGCTGCAATACTCTCCAGTGGGGTAACAGCTGATGGGCACTTTAACCGCACTAGCTGGCCACTACGTGCTGAACTAATACGTTTTAAATTGATGAAATGTAGTCCTTTTACGTACGGATCAGGGATGAAGATAGAGTACGTGTCGTATGTGAAACAACCCCGACGTACATGTCTATAAGAACTGGCGAAAGTATATTTAGTACCTTCAGAGAGTGTATCATTTGTAGTTATTATTCAGTAACAAGGTGGACTGCATACAAGTACACGCTAGTTTCACGTGCTTCATTGTACCTCCGCCTATCTGACATCCTATAGAACTCAGAACCAATAGTAAACACTCAGCACTCTGGTAGCTTCACTCCGTGTGGCCGGGTCCAACAGGAGAGTGAGTTCTGTCTGTGGCGGCAGACAATGAACAAGTGACTTCTGCTCGAGTGTGTAGAGGAGTGTGGAGTCTAACTTGGTGCCAGTTCTTAACGCGAAGTTGTAGGGTCACAACTGTACATGCACATGAGGAATCTCGGCCAACAGGATCGTTCGAGTAACAAAGAATAATACACAATTCAAGTTTTCAATTAATCTACACTAGTTGCCGATGTTGTTTATGCCAGTTCGATTGGTTATTTCTTTAGAGAAGTTTAAGTAAGTATTTGTAATGAACTTTCAATCGGACCATAACGAAAATAAAGAGTACGTACTGAAAACTGTTTGCTTGGTATTTATTATTAGAAATTACTCAAGGTATACTCTTTGATTATACTGCTGTATGAATGGTAACAATGGTGTATCGCCTGCATCCACTATTTTTTTTTATATTTTTTTTTTATTTTATTATTTTTTTTAGAGCTTTGCGTTTTCATTAAATGATTGTATTTCTGTGGTTTCGTTACTTCGAGAATTAGAATGTTACGAAATAAAATAAAAATCGGATCCCGCCAGGGATATCAAAAATCAGGTTCGACTATAATTGCCTGGACAAAAATAAGTACATACTCATCGTGAAGCACGGTTTTTTTGTCTTCGCTCGTACGCGTTATTATTGGAGACCCGGACTTTTCGCGGATTTATTACATGACTTACGTACATTCGAGTCTCTTCTTTATTTGGAGCACAGTTTGTTAGACCCGCACTGAACTACTTCGAACCATTAACACACTTGTAAGGTAGATATTACCGAATGTCATCTTTCCTGACCTGGTGTTAAACTGCAACAACAGCAAATGGATAGGGAGACCCGACTTTTGCGAGAAGAATTCATTAAAGGTTATAGTTCAGTATGATATGTGAACTTCTGCAGCTTTGAATGCATTATTGGCCCGGGACATTGTCGAATACATTGCAGTTTTCACCGGGCCAATGAGAGTTACGTTACTGAGGAACTGAACGTCTGTAATTGGCGGGCAGGGATGTGGGATGCACAGTAGTTAATAGTATTCAATCTCTCAAGTAGATATCAGTTAAAGTGGATTGAATTACAACTATCAATCAATTTTGAAATGATGGCAGATTCACAATAAATTGTGCACTAGAGCTTGTAGCAGACTGAATCAGCGAAATTTTCGGGTCTCTAGATTGTTCGCACTTGTTCAAAACATACCTATTCGTTTTTCTACCGTAAACCACTCCTGAGAGGGGATCGTGGTAAGAGAGAGACGAGAAAGTCACGTGACGGCACGTGCATATGTGTGTGTGTGTGCGTGCGCGCGTCTGTGAGACCAGGACGCAGGCACTTTATAATTGAGTGTTCTGGGGGAGTGAGGACCAGGAGACATTCACGTGTGAAAGGAAGAGTGCTGCATGCGGGAAAACACAAGAGGGTGGATTGTGCGAGAGGGTGGGATCGCAGGCGCGAAATTGGAGCGATTCCACCCCTCAACCAACCAACCACCCTCCACCCACATTCCATCAGGAGAGGGAGTGTGCACACGCGTGCCTCATAACACCTCAGGGGAAGGGAGAGGGGAGGGGGAATGGAAGCACTACTCCCAGAGTGTCGCGAACAACAGGAACGATGTATTTCCAGCTGCTGCGAACTGCCGAGAAATAAAAACTTATATTTATTTCTCTTTGTGCCTCTGGCGTGCTGGTTGGTTTTTCCATGGCCTACTCGCGAGCTGGTAAGGCGCGTTGCTGTGGTCGAATACATCAAGGGTTATTACTGGAGACTCTACAACTTCGCGTCATATATTAACACCAAGCTAGACTCCAAAGTCCTCTACATACGCGAGGGGTCGCGGCAGCTGAGCGGTCAGCACTCTTCTCTCCCCTCCAAGGCGAGCCGGGTTCAATCCCCGACCGGGTCACTCCCAGATTCTCTCAGTGGGTCGCTGGTGAGCGGATTTTCTCGGGTATCTCCCATTTCCTCCGCCCCTTCTTTCCAGCTCTGCTCCATACCTCATCAAGCTTCCTAATCGGCTCTCAATACCTCGCTGTTAAGAGCCGCCCAAGTCTCTTCAGTCACTCATTTATTGCTTTTTATATACTACGAGATTTCAGAGATACAACTTTAAAAAAAGAATATTTTTATTTCAGATACAATTTCATTTTTAAAAACCTTTTTTCTTTAATACAAATGGCCATTAAATCATACCAAAATACCGGTATAAATAGTTATGTAGAAACTGTGCCCCAAACGCGATATTACAAAGATATATATAAAACTTTCTCACGCGAGCATAGCCAAACCTTATGGCGATTACATAATAAACAAAGCCACATGGGTTCTCAAAATTTATAGCACATTAAAGTCTTTGCACTTTACAAGAAAAATCAATAAAACACGCAATCATGCCTATAAAATTTTCCGTAATGAAACACTAATACCAAATGTAGAGCACAAAATGCCCATATTACCTTTGACCAGAAGCGTCCCTTAATAAAATACTTATCTTAAATTCATGATTACACAGACGAGAGCCGAATATCTCGAGACGTTGCGGACAGCTCTAGGACCGACACTCGTAGCACCCGGCAGTGAGAGAATGTTGAAGTGTAAGAGCATAGCCGGCTGCCTGGCTGCGGTCACTGCAGGCTCCGGCAAGGATGTAGAGGTCCACAAGCCAGCAGACCAAACCTCCAACTTCAATTTAAGGTCAAGAAACACAGTAATGTCCACTTTTCAGTCTGCACCTCATTATTTCCATCGGGATGCGGACATTTTTCGGTCGTGGCTAGTAAGGCTCTTAGGGGAGACGCCCAGGCGTCTCAACATACTCGAGCAGAAGTCACTATTCACAGGCTGCTATTACAGGGAGAACTCGCTCTCCTGTTAAACCCAGCCTAAAAGTAAACGTGATCAATTTACGGTTACTTCCCCTACTGAAGCTTTACTTCCAGGATATTTCTACGCATCATACAAATAAAGCTCAACCGCGTCTAGAAAATTACATCGAAGGACAAGGATGCCCGATCATCGCGAAAAGATTCCCATACATGCTAGCTTTCAATAACATACGGGCCTGTCAGTCGTTACAATTTGTTTATTGACGACATGTCTTTGCAGAAAGACATTTTCTTACTCAAGTGTCCAGTCCGAATTAAATACCTCTGTTAATGTACGCCTGTGATTCACAAGCAGACATCTAAAACATGTTGCATGTACACCATACAATCACGAAAGTGTATATGAGCTAAACGGTTGTGAAATACAACTGGTCATGAAATATTTTCGCGAAAATCGGGTGTCCCTACAAAGGCCCAACACACCGCTTTCATGCGCAGTCAGGATAATAATACTTTTGATCAGGAATATTCCTTAATATATGCATTACTCCTATTTCCTCCCTATTTTATTCATTTTAATTAGATATAAAGTGTTATAATGAATTAGTAGGGCCACCTGTTTTTCGCGAAAAGATGTACGAGTAGGCTAGACTATGTGCCCACTTGCTGTCTTCCTTTGGCTATTGACCACTTGTATTTGTCTGAAGAGTCTGTTACGTGAGTAAACCAATCAGAATTAATTTTATCCGATACTGACCGCTCGTGATTCGCTGGTAGACAGACAAGACGCATAACAATTCAAATGATCCATCATGAAAATTGTTTTGAAATGTAGTGTGTTTTAACACATTTTTTCCTGAAACCAATCAACGAAAAACAGGTGCCCCTATGTATTAGGAAAATTCAATTGTAATCAAAAGGTTTCTTTTTTTTTTTTAAACCAGACAAGCAGGTCATGCATGGGGTGATTTTTCACATGTGTGATTGATAGAGTGTGAAAAAACAGTGACTAGACTTAAATACACGAAGGCGAAACAGTGTGACGGTTCGGTCTATGTAGGCGTATGTTCTGATTGCTTGTGCGAGGCTCTCGGGCCTTGTGTCTGATTCGCTACTGCGATATTGGCAGTGCTGTCGGCTGGCGGTAGGTTACTAAGCGTAGATTGGCGAACGGCGTCCCAGAATTTTACTAACCTGTGGAACCATTCAGCTGGAGTTCTCTGTATAACCGGCTATTGCGCCTCTGTATCCTCATGTACTCTGTGATTCCGCCGTGCTGCTTGTATTTTTACAGCTGATTCGCAAGCTGGTAAGGCACGTAGCTTGGTTGAATATATCAAGAAGCACTACAGGACGCTGATTAATAAAGCGCATGTCAGCTGAAACACGGGATCCTTGTCATTATAAACGTGTAACAAACTTATTGAAAAACATATAGATAGGGAAACGAAAATTTCGCGAATTGACTGGAGGGCAAATTATATTTCGAACACTAGTATTTTTATATTATTCATTCGAATAACTGATAGTTTGTCACACATGCTGTGTACGACTCTGAGCCAGTAGCATATCTACATGAATAAATGCATCGAATCGCGCAATAGTTATAGACTAAAAATGAAGTAGCCCGATCTCGTTGGTTGTCCACAACCAATCTCCGTGTCCCAACATTGAACTGCTTTTCTACAAACATGTCTAGCGAAAACGGCATGTATTGTATTTTAGGTTAGAAAACTGATTAGTAAACAAATGCTTTGAGATGTAGGCATACTTATTTTAACCAATTTGTAACGCAATTTGATTAAATTCAAATTGGTAAAAGTATTTTAAAATTAAGATGCAACTAAACACTTTCATCGCTGCCGACCATGTTACGTTGACATTATGTTTCTTTGGGGTTGGGTACACGCGCAGAATCGAATAGGCGGTCTACGTAATCTCTAGGGACAGGCGTTTTTCGCGAAAATATTTATGGCCATGCCACACTTCAGTCTCCTACGCCCACAACGACAACTACCTTTGTTTATTGGCCGCGTGTCTACGTGAGAAGACGTGTTCTGGTTTGACTGGGCCAATCAGAATAAAGTACTCCGATACTGAACGTCCACGATTCGCTTACAGACACTTGAGGCACGTGACATTTAAATTCATCCAACCACGAAAGTGCATACGAACAAAAGTGTTTTAGAGTATAAGTGGTCCTGTAATCTTTTTGTGATAAACACTTGTCCCTACTCATCTCAAGTCTTTGGTGATAAAGGCTGTTCACGGTAAACTGAGCACTTTTGAAAGCTCTGCTTAGTATCTATTTGTATGCACGTTGTGTATTCTTCCGCCTTATGTAAAAATAACATTGCCATGGGCCTCGTCACGTTATTCATGCGTCGGACAAGTGAAACTGTGTGAAATAATCACGAAAGAAAATATTTTACAAATATTCCCATGTTTACATTTCGATGTGCATAAGAAACAGAAAGTGAAATAAATAATTTATGTTATTACTAGTCATTACCTGTCACTTTTTATTCGGCGTTGAGTTATGGAACTACTTTCCCTCCATCGACACTAATTTTACAGGGCGCATGGCACAACTCACAGCGCCCGTTAAGATATATGCAGGTAACAGCAGTGGCCTTTTTCGAAAGTTGATTTCAATAGTGCTCATGTTATTGTGAACAGCCTTTACCTTGCCGAGGTTAAAACTTGGTACTTATTATGACGACAGTCAATGAACGATATGGGTGTATTTGTAGATTACAGGTGACTGTGGCTAGGAGAACCTAAATTTTGTGGGGAAGATTTCCTCGCATGTTAGATTTCAATGCCCTGTGGACATACCAGCAGTTTTATTTTTCACATTGGCCCCGCGTATTTATGAGGAAATATTTTTTTACTTGACTGCCGATCAGAATTAGGTTACTCAGACACCACATCTTAGCGGCAGTTGTTTTTCTGCGACAATATTCCTGGACGAGTGGTGTGCCAACGCACTTCAGTTCAGAACCACTTTCGTGATTGGATCATTTTAACTGCTACGCGTCTTTTCTGTCTTCGGTATTGAAGAAACTCAATTCTGATTGGCTCGCTCATGTAACAGACTGTATTCACACAAAGACAAGCGGCCAATAGTCAAAAGTCTGCAAGTGTAAATATATGATATTGAAGTGTAGCCTCCGCGTAAATATTTTCGCGAAACACGTGGCTATACTTATTCTCATCGAATTATTCATTTGTTTTCCACTTTACTAGATCGCCATCTTGTAGTTCTAAAGTATTTGTTCACATGCATGTACAATGACAGAATGTTGGAGTTGTTTCAAAGACTCTCTTAACTAGCCACGAAATCACGTCAGCCAACATTAGAGGAACCGAACCTATTACGACAGTCGCTAAATACTTACTAGCCATTATTATTGGTGTATCTGCAATAGCTATACAATACAGCTTTCGAAGAATGTTGGCAGTTTTTTTTAGCAACAATTTAATCCTCTGCGTAAAAAAAAAAAGACGGTGATTTAATTATTTTTACAATTTCATTAGAAATAATATTCATAATTTCTAAGAGTATTACTAACACGTTAATCAATTTCAACCGTACTTTAAATTTGCAGCAGCCTCTTTTTGTACTCGATGAAATAATTGCCAACTTGTTTCAGCGCTTCTGTGTATAAGTACAGTAAATGTTTTTCCTGTGTAACTAGTATACTTAGACTTGGCTTCCTTCCACCTTTAACCCCTCCCCTCCCCCCCCCCCCCAAACCGAAACCCATCCACTCAGAAAATAACATAAATGGTCCGGCTTAACATATTGAGACTCAGTATACACAATTCTGTACATTCCCCACGGTTGGTAATATTTGGTCTGTACTGCAAACTGCCAAGCTCAATGACCAATAATCCTACATGTGAGTAAATGACTCTCACGCCTTCTTATTGGTCTAGGTCCTTATTGGTTCGTACTACTCTAGTCGAACACACAGCTCATCAGCTGTAACAACGAAACAAGTGTTGTGTCGATTTAAGCGTAGAACGCCTCATAAACTGTTTTCTTTGCAACACTCGAAACAGTAAATTTAAGTGGGTCTGAAAGTGTTAACGAGTACATCTCATCAACAAATTTTAACATTTGAGGTGTCTGCATGCATTTACTAGCATTCGAGGCACGTCAGAAGTGGGTCGCCTTTATCCACCCCTAGCAGTTTTGTCGGTCTTTGTTTTAAACGTTTTATACCCGCATTAATTTAAGATTTTCGGTGTTGCAAATGAGAACATTTTGATGCGTGCTGTACTTAAGTTGACAAGGAACATGTTTCATTATTAGAAGCAGTGAACTGCAGACGTGTTTAGCGGTTGGCGATATGAACCACCCGTAGTGCAGAGAACTAGCACATTTTATGAATCAGTTATCTGCAGAGAAGATCCATTTGGCACTCAACCTTGCAGTGTATAGTGTCGTTCCCGTGCAGCATGAAGTCAACTCCCTACACTTGTAGTGAAGTGTTAACCCCTTATCATATCACCCCGAGTATACTCGTTCACACCTCACGTGTTGCAGAAATCATGGCCTTTGCTGTGGAGGTACGCAAGCGAGCACCAATATAAACAGCGTGTTTAGCTGGACAATGCTACTGATACGTCACCAATGTTCCTATATCTTGTGCCGTTACTCTACAGGAACACTTTACATTCGCTCCAAAGTGTCACTCGCTACACGACGTTATTAACTACTTTTCACCACAAAAAGATATTATTTTTCAACACCTGGAACAAAAACTTAATATAGTCGTTAAGGGGTTAAGGACGTTGGTCTTGGAAAAATTATTTGTGTCATATTCTAACTACATAATATTCCATTTTTGACATTTTTGTCATTACTATTTTTTTTTTTCTGAAAAAATAAAATTGTTATCGCATCGTTTTTCCACGAATACCTGTCAAATTCACAATTTTTCTGTTCTAGGAATGTACAAATAACTCAGTCTTACTCGTGTATAGAAATGAGATAGTTCACTCTGAAAGAATATGCCAACAGGTTCTTCAACACGTCTATAAAATTACACAAGGAAATGTTTTATAACTTCAAAAAATTTCCCAAAATAAGTAAATTCTTCCCTATGTTTTATTTATGGTTGACCATTAAATTTAGAATAATAACTTTTGATAAAAATACCTCAAGAAAGATTTAAGAAAAGACATTTCAGTTGCCCTTGTTAAATTTTCTGCCAAATAGCATTGTTTATTTTAATCATGCATTTTGTATGTGGCCCAAATATATAATGAAAAAATTTTCGCGGCCATGCCCTTAACCATTCACCGCCATTCTTTAGGTCCACAGGACACCGGACACTGCATCGTAGTACACAACGTTCATTTTTTTGTGGTCACCGACCAATAAGGGCAGCTAGTTTATTTTATTCCAAAATATAATGTCATTTATTGTATAAAGGAATTGACAGCCAATTGTTTTCTTACAGATAGTTATAACAAAATAAATAAGACTTTAGTCAGAGAATTGTGGGTTCTGGGATTTCATGTTCTTGTAAGCTATACATCGGTGCGTGATTTCTCCAAGGAAAAATATTTGTTTTTCGAAATAGCGCTGCTCGAGCTACAGTCCTTAAAGAGTTGAGATTTGAAGAACATAATAAGAAGGGGCCTGAAAATTCTCGTTATTAGCAGTAGACTAAATTTATAATGCTTTGTGCTAGTTTCACTTCTGCCATTGGCCGAAAATTGTGTGTGGCACGCCACGAGGACACTGTTAGAATTCAGTAAAAGCACAACGGTAGAGAAACCAATCTTCTGAAATGCGGCATGTCAGGAGAATGACCCCGTTTACATGCCAGCGACCAATGAAAACGCGAAATGCATTACTTACGTGTAGGACAATGACGTCTAGTCCGCCACCAAACCATAGCGCGAATTTAGCATGCCTCTAATAATAATAATAACAGACTTACTAGTACAAGATTGCAAACTGCAAATGTATGTGTGATGTTATGTATCACAGCTTTCTAGTGAATAGACGCAGAGTTCCCTCCGGTTACACTCTGGCTACCAGCTTCTGTTGACTACATTCACAGGGTACAGTACTGAGCAAACATTATCGTATTTTGCAACGAGCAGTTCACCAGCCGACGCTGCTGCTTGGGGAGTCGAACCAGCGACGAAGCGAACACCTAGGGGACATGTCGAGACCGAAATGAACGTGATGTCTAAAGTACGACGTGACACTTGCAAGGAAGTAATATTAGCATATGATATCACAAGAAGATTAAAGGAGAAAATTGAAGTTCAGAGGTGGGACGATTCCGTGCGAATCCATGATGCGGGGAAATGTGATGCGTTGGGGATGAAAGGGGGGTGAAATAAAAGCGTGTCGATGAAATATAAGAGAAAAGATGGAAAGGAACAAACCCCCACGAGGAAGATGGAATTGCTGGGAAATGGAAGGCACGGAGCTTTGTGAGCAAGATGAAGGATAGGGAGGCGGGCAAAAAAATGAGAAAAAGAGAAAGAGGATAAAAGCCTGAGAGAAATTTTCGGTTCCTTCACATATTCTGGTTTAATATCTCTCACGTGATATTAGGAATTTTTCTCCTTTTACTGGCAGCGTTCGAGTCTGGGGAAGCGTTGTTCTTAAAATGCGGGCTCTGCGTTCCTTCTTTGAGCCGCGCGAGCTATGTGCGATATTTCCACGGAATTGCGCTGCACCTTACAGTTGTCCTTCCCTATCACCAGATAGAGAAGATCTATTTCCCAAACCCTACCCCCTCCCCAGAGTTCAGAGTCAGGCAGTGGACGCATACATCATCCAAAAACAACGTTATTCCAAAGTTTTTCCTTACCAAAGATAGTGATTTTCTGACAAAATTCAAGAGAGATTTTTATGTTACAACATAGTGTGTTTCTGTCGACATATTATTACAGACCCTATTATTTCGCGTTATAGAACCACGCCAAGCTAGACTACAGTCATCTACACACTCGAGCAGAAGTCACTTGTACATTGTCTGCCGCCACAGACAGAACTCACTCTCCTGTTAGACCCGGCCACACGGGGTGAAGCTACCAGAATGCTGAGCGTATACTATTGGTTCTTAGTCCTGTAGGGAGTGTAGCATGGGCGGAGGTACAATGAAACTAGCATAAATTTCTATGTAGTCTACACTGGTTCTGAATTATAATGCGGGATGGTCAGTTCTATTATTACCTTTATTGTCAGTCGTCAGTGTGAGAATCGGTTTCCCCATTTGTCTGGGCCAGTGTGGGACTCCAACAGTGAACACACGTATTTATCCTGAAGTTAACTGCAATACGTGTACAAAAATTACATCGTACAATCATACAAGTAAAAGGAAAATATAATATTAAGAATATTATCTTTACAACGCTTTAAAACGGCATAAACGCTAGTAATTGGAATAGACGGGTAAATTCGCGTGATTTTCGGTGACCAGACAAACTCCATTGCCTTTTTTTTTCATGACTAGAAGAGAAGAGATTTGGGCTGCTCGTAATATCGAGGTCTTCAGAGCCCAAGAGGGCGAAGGGATGTGAGTGTGGAGCAACACCGGATTTCAATAGCGAGGGAAACGGGAGATCCCCGAGAAAACTCGCCGGGAAGTACAATACCCGCATGCGAGAATCCGGAACAAGTGCAACCACTACACTATTACGCCTATGCCATTTCCGGTCAATGCAGGAGTATAGTAGTTCCTTTAGCAGATCATTGTTTAATCTATATTGTGATTTTCTCTCCTAAGGGCCACATTATTTATACTTTATGTATTATAATCGCTTTGCATACCGCCGCCCTTTGATTGACTGTTGCTTTATATGATTACAAAATATATTTTAATTTACTGCCAAGTTGCTCGGGAGGTGAGTGTGGCGTGATTGGTCCTGCCATCCACCCTGACTCTCCCAGCAATCTGCATGGGGATTATTCTCTATATTATAATGTATATATTTCGACTCCACTTTTCTAAACAATGTGTTAACTACATCAATCCCTTCGTTAGATAGTAGTCAGGCCCCGTGGACACCTTTTCGATCCCCCTTTTATTCAATGGCTTGCAATGTCAGACTGGATCATTTCAATTTCGTCAACCTTTTATTTATTTATTTTGACATATTTCAGTGTGTAATTCGCTTGTGGTTTTGCCATTTTCGTATTGTTATGATTGTGCTCTCTTCTTTTGTTCCTGTGCCACGCTCACTCTTGTTCCATGTACTTATTTACATCATCACATTTTTATTGTATTTGTGTTTCTCATTCATATATGCCGTTTTTTGGTTACTTTTTTCATAGTCATTGGTCCAACAAAAATTCGTTTTCAGTTTGACCCCACTAAACCTCAGAAACAACCTGTTATCCCGAGATGTGACCTACCGAGCATGTTTGGAATGTTGTCATTCGATAACTTGCTCGTCAGTCTCATCCAACAGCCAATAGCGATGAACTGTGGACTCGGGTGCCAGTAACCTTGCAGGTGACTCCCCAGGAACTAGTCTTTACAAGGCTTGTTTAATTCGATGCCACGGCGTCTAGCAGTTTTATTGAATCTCGTGGTGACTTTATCTAATATTGATTTTTTTTACAATTAACGTTGTTGCATTGCTCTGAAACAGTAACTCTTTGTTTGTAAAGTGTGATAAATTTCCTTTCATTCCGATGGTGCCTTCAAAGTTTGCATTTTCCACAAAAAATAAGTGTACCTTTATCGCGAATTTCGCATGCCCCAAGTCATTCGCCTGCAATCACTTGGCGTTAACTGAAGCAGGTTTCTGCAGTGTTTACAAAGATACGTTAAATAGTAACAATGTTCACGATACCCAAGTTTCTATAACGATGGTTCACTCACACGGGGATGTAGAAGCTGTGGGGTTCATATGGATCTGGAGTTATGTGGACCCACGCTGCAATTGTTAAATATTGTTTCCATATTAAAATACGCTTGTGTGTGAAAATGCAACTCCATGAAATTACTGTAATTAAAATAACACTTAAATTTTATTTTTCAAGAATAATGTAACATTTTATAAAATTTTAATGTTCATTAACAAAAAAAATTCATGTTTGAGTAAAATGGTTAGCTAGCACACATTATCCCCCCCCCCCTTGTTTTATATATAACAATTTATAAAATGGTTTTAAAAATGAAATTTGATTATATTATGGTGCTTTAATAACTTATTATTAATAATACTTCCTGAATATGACGTGCGTTATATAATTATCAGTACAACTTTACTAATCCATGTTGGTCGGCGGATTTTCTCGGTGATCTCCCATTTGTACAGCCCTCGCATTCCGGCACTACTCCATACCCACCTCGTTTCACCCTCATCAGCTCTCAAAAACTCGATGTTAAGAGCCACCCAAATCTCTCCACTCAATTACACTTCACTAATCCAGGCTTGTGGGAATATTTAAAATATCTTCGTGTATTTCTATTTTTCCTAAAGAAATAAGTAATAAATCTATTGCTAACACGCGTTATTCTTTTGTAATATGCTAGACTTCGCTGTTCTATACCTGCTTGAGAGTAGTTCGTGATTTCATTGGCTACTGACAAACGTATGATGTTATTTACCCGTGTGGCCGCCTGGAGATTGGTCGCTCAATTGTTGAGGCTTTACTGTATGCTAAAAGCGTCCTTGGGGCCTGTCACACAGGTTGTCGGCCAATAGTAGAATTCTCGCGAGCCTACAACATACTGGAGTTTAGTCTGCACATACAAAATAACGCGAATTTGGCAGTCTCTACCTACCAACCTCCAGCGAGGCCTCCTGAACTCAGTAATGTGACTCAGCGTATAAACCTGTGGGCGTAGCTAAAGAAGGCCTATTTAAAAGATGGACTCCTATTGGAAAAATATACTTTACACGCCCTTGCATTCACACGTGTGGAAAAGACACACAGCAGTTTGAAATACGCCCTCCTGTCTAAGAAAAATGTTATTATTGTCGTTTACCATGTTATCTTCTGAAATTCTGTTCACAATCGTTCGACGCAAAACCAAAAACTAAACATTTTCAATTGAACGTAAGAAAGTAGTTACAAGTTTGCTGTTTTCAATTTTATTTCTTTTGATGTTGGAGGTTTCCTTTGTTAAGTCTTTCAGAAGCTGTAAATTCGTTTAGGAGTATATCTTGTTCTAAAAGCAAGATAAAAACCTGACCGGTGGGGGGTCATAAATTTCTTTCAACATTTACGAAGATAAGGGTTACTCAGAATTATGAGTTGCATAACTTGTTATCTCGAGAGTTTCGCCAAAATTCACGTACAAGTAACCAGAAGTGTGTGCAAGATCGCTTGCCTCGTCAGGTCTAGCGATGTTTTATGACCTAAAGGTTGGGGATCTGTGAACATATTTCATGAAGCCCTGCGTAAAGAAACGATAACCGATAACGTGAAATATAGCGCAGTCACGAACCGCTGGTGAGAGTGATTGAAAATTTAGCTTGTATATTTTGCTATGTTGTGTTTTGATCACGCTAATCTATGAAAGTAAATTTCATTAAACAAGATTTCATATTTAATATAATTTATTTACCCCTTTCGAAAAACAGATTATATAAATATACACACAAGTTATTTTTATAAATCTGTGTGAACGTGTGTTGTGGGTGTATTAAAAATAATATTTTATGTGTAGGCTGTGTTTAACATTGCACATATATTTATATTCATAATTATTCCGTGATTTTTATTTTTTTACAAAGTATATCAAATATAAACTATTCGGATAAAAATAATAAAATTATTATATAATTTACTTACTTAGGTAAGCGGTTAGAGACCGTAACAATTCGTGTTGTAATTCAGTTCCAAGGCTGATGGCGTACAAATAGG
Source organism: Dryococelus australis (assembly GCA_029891345.1). NCBI lineage: Eukaryota > Metazoa > Arthropoda > Insecta > Phasmatodea > Phasmatidae > Dryococelus > Dryococelus australis. Next base: position 111,975,219 of record CM057005.1, read on the forward strand.
CATATATTTTAGTTTCAGGTATGGCATTGGACCTCTGCTGACCCGATATGCCCTGCAGAGCCTAGAACCAATACTGAAAAATTACGAAAATATTTGAGCCAATAGGTTATTTATAACAGTTTACCTAATTGATCGTATTATAATACGACTAGCAGCCCGCCATCGCTTCACTCAGGTTTTATGGAGTTACTGAAATTCATGCCTATATATGCGACTACCTGTGACTATCCGTGACTAACCTTGACTACCTGTGACTACCCATGACTACCTGCGGCTACCCGCGACTACTTGCGTATTGTTTTATATTGAGATACACAATTTCTTTTAACATTGTGTCACTTTACCTTTAATGGTTTTGGTAGAGCATAATTAGAACGCAGCCATGCAGCTAATTTTCCTCCGAGTTGGTTTACAAATTTTGAAATTTCTCACAGATTTTTTAAAATCAAACATAGCCTATGCCCATCCGGAAGAATATTGCTTCATAACAGTGAAAGAATTATAAGAATCGGTCCTGTAGTTTCTGAGATTAGCCGTTACATATAAACAAACTCATATTACCTCTTTATTATATTAGTATAGATGTTCAAATTTTTTTACAGGGGTAGTTTTTTGCCAGATCAATCATAAATGTTCTACTTTAGAAAAGCCTCAGAATCCTCATACATACTTGACAGCCAATAAGAAAATAGAACTGTCTGAAATGTGCACAGTACTTTCATTCCTTGCAAACAGTCAACTTTCCCCGCTTTAAACCATTGTCTCTGCACACCGGATATGCATTCTGCAGTGTGCAGCGTTCATTAACGACTCACTAACACCCAGCGAATCCGGCGACATGGCTGATGATGTCCTTTAATTTATAACATTGCAAACAATGTGCTGTGTCAGTTTGAATTATTGTTAACCCTTTGCACTCATACGGCAAGCCACGACGTCATATCATAATAGACGGAAAAATTTAATGGTGTATTCCAAAACACACAATTGTGGCAACTGGAGATCTAGTTTAACAAATAGTAACAATAAATAAAGAATTTATACCCGGTTTTACATAAGAGTGCAAAGGATCCATGACCTGAATAACCCCCAGAATTCATTTGGGACAAGATCGGTTAGACAACTTAATGATTTTATATGTTACGTCTAAAATTCGTCTTAAACTCCTTTGGCGCTTCCTGGAGGATTGTGAGCAAGTAATATCCCATCGAGAAGATCTAGCTGTTCCAACGTGTTCTCTGTGTGTCTGTCAACAAGAGGTTGACGAGTAATTGTACCTCGAGCTATTCTCCGCGTTTGATGTCGAGAACTATAAGGGCCACATTACCACCAGTATAGAGTACGCCATTCACCGCTACACGCAAACTGTAAAAAAAAACTGAGGGATAATTCCCGTGCGTGTAAAAGAAGCAAATTACACTTACTTCTAAGGTAAATTTGCCTCTTAAATGTAAAACAAATTCCCGTAACAGGTAAAGTAATATTCTCTAATCGCACGTAAATTTACCTGAAAAACGTGTGGCTAAATCCGATACAAGTAAGGGAATATTAACTTTATTGCATAATAAAATAGTATTTTAAAAATTTCTTCAGTAATAATACTGTTTGATTATTATCAGGGCTCTGAATTGGCGTGCAGTGTTATCGCCATTCTGCGTCTACCTATGGCACTTTCATTTGTGACACTATATTATTAATGGCCGACATAATCTAAGAATAATGAACAACACACGGACCGCAAGTATATCAGTATGTCTCTGACGAGTATAATATGAGGACTGTGCTCTTTAAAAGTCATTCTTAGATGCGCTAGAGTACTCCGAAATAGTGTTTATGCTGAAACAAATGTGGATCTCTCCTACAATTAAACTACAATCCCTTGTGTTAAATTGACTCAGAATATTCAAGGAAGTATGAAAAAACTTGTGAAGCTATTACTGGGTTAACGCTATATGTGTTGGAATGTAGCTTGCCCTGTAAGGATAACACAAATTATTCAGCTACGTAATTAATCGTAGAAAAAAATTTCCAAACAAATATATTGCTGATATATAAATATGTTTTTTTTCAGTTCCTTGTAAAACCATATATGTGATGAAAGTCATTACTATTACTAATTTCACATAAACGATGGCCAAGGAATGGAAGCCACCGAGGAAATTTTCAATTTCGTGAAAAATTTTTATAACTGTCTTTTTTTTTTTTTTTTTTTCACATAAATATAATTAAGTATTAGTGCATTAGCAAAACTTTCTTGGTAGTAACGGTGGTTTAGCGGTCAGGCAAATCGCCTTCCACCAAGACGAACCGACTTAGTCATTCCAAGCTGTGTCAAACCTGGGTTTGTTTCTCGCAAATATATTTACGTGAAGGCTAGTCTACAATATCTCATGTGCACACTTGCAGTCTTCCTTTGACTATTGGCAGGAGCAGGTTTTTTTTTGCGAAAATATTTCAAGACCAGTTGTACTCCAAAATACTTTTGTTCATACGCACTTTCGTCGTTGGATGGTTTTAAATGACACGTGCCTCAAGTGTCTGCGCGCGAATAATGGACATTCAGTATCACAGTACTTTATTACGATTGGCCAAGTCAGATAAGAACATGTCTTCTCACGTAGACATTTGGCCAATAAGCAAAGGAAGTTGTGGTTGTATACATAGGCTATTGAAGTCTAGCATGGCCATAAATATTTTCGCGAAAAACGCCTGTCGCCAGGTATTGGCCACTTGTCTCTGTGTGAAGACAGTCTGTTATATGAGTGAGCCAATCAGAAATATATTTCTCCGATACTGACAATCCCTGATTAGAGGGCAGACAGATACGATGTGTAATACTTCAAATGATCCAATCATGAAAGTTATATTGAACTAAAGAGCGGTGAAACTTCAGTCCTGGAATCTTTTCGCGAAAAACAACTGCAAAAATTGTTTAAATATACGTGCGTTCCAACTCCAAGTCTAACTTGCTCTCAAATAAATTCAGGAACATTTCCTGTCCCTCGCCGTTGCCAAGGTGATATTTCTTCCAAGCCAGAACACGTCGCTTCTGATTGGATATGCAGACTGTCGAACCCAAGAGCGCGAGAATGGGGCCAGATAGCGCGATTGTAAGACGGAAGGATATATGATTACAGTAATCTGGTTGTGTGTCCAATACAACCAGCGACTTCTCCCTTACGAGACGTCAAATATTTCTGCTCGCAGTTTATAGCGCCGTTGACTCGAGCAGGAACCAACTTAGACACGTACCGAGTTCCGAATTTATGTACCGTCCTTTCTGCCGCCTTTTTTTATTTATTTATTCCGATGATAAAATATTCCAAAGTTCGGAGTTTGCGAAACTCCTGACGAGGAAGAATCCTGGCAATCTACGAACATTCTTTACTTCAAAAAAACCAATTCAGGATGGGGACGGGTCAATTTACTCGCTTCACCAAACTTTGAAATTTCATATCAGTGCGACAGGATATTTCCTCCAGTTCCAAATTTTATAGCTTGCTTCCAGAATTGCAAATTATTAGACTTTGGAGAAACACTATTAACATTGAAAAAATATTGACTAACTTTTTGTAAATAATTTAAAGGATTTCAACAGCAGTACATGTGATTTTCCATGATGTTAAATTCATTACACGTGACTGATGTATCTGTAAATGAAGATGTCAATGTTCATGTTTTTTACAACAGGCCGACGGACTTTGTTGCCTTATTAATACCTTAGCACAATTCGTGAATACCTGTATACGGAATCATTCATCTGAGAGACCTCAATTAGGGAAATTGGTTTCGGTACTGCTGAGAACTTTATTATTTGTTAACAGAGTTCTTGCTGCGTACCATATAAATATTCGACCAATGGCAGAAGTTCAACGAACTTTTTATAAAACTTAATTGTTTGTATTGATTTTTCCACCAGAACAAAGTTTTTTGTGAAATTTATGGTGCTGGGATGACCCAATCTCGTGCCACTCACTCAAGAGAAAAATTAATACTCTCAGTATTTTAATAAATTGGATATTCTGAAGTCTAGTGTGATGGCCGGTGATAAAGCAAATATACACCAATATGGCGCTCTGACTTCTCAGTTATTGATAAAAGTCAAGTAGATGCAATATGCATTTCTGCACTGTGGTACAGACAAATGCGTATTTTTGAAATTCACCATGAATGATTGTTTGAGACGATGCCTCCATTCCCACCTAATCGAAATCATATTCTTTAAATCTATAGGAACGCTACCATGTGTTTTAAGATAGCACAACACTACACACTATAGTACTCTACACCCACCAGCTAAAGCCACTTGTTCATTGGCTACTGCCAAGGACAGAAATCGTTCTCCTACTTTACTCACTCACACAAAACGAAGCTACTAGAGTGCTGCTTGGTGGGTCATTTTTGCTCGGAATCCTGCAGTGCCAATGACTAGAGGCCCCCGCAGATTACGCGTAATATCGCGGGAAGAGTTTATTGTTTGTTAGGATTCAACGTTCTGTACACATGTCCGACAGTTTTATTTCCTTATTGGCTGTTATGCATTTACCCCATTTCACTGGGCCAATTAGGATTCTGTTACTTGAAGGCAGAACTTTCGTGATTGGTCTGCAAACAACTTAGCCGAGTCAAAACCTTGTCCACCCAATCACGAAAGAATAAACTAGAGTGTTATAGAAGATATGTTGGCTCAAAAATTTTTCGCGATTTTCCATCATCTCTAATTATGAGTTATCCTTTATACACAAACCTCAAATACACGCGCCTTTATGCATAAACCTCAAATACACGCGCCTTTATACATAAACCTCAAATACACGCGCGTTTGTATCGCTTTGTCGTTGGACTACAGCATGTAGGCTCATAACCTGGATGGCTTTAAGGAAATAGGAAACGAAGAAGTATAATCTGAGCCAATCACGTCCAGCCATGTATCAAAATAAAATGTGTTCCAACTGTTGCAGAAGCAAATAAACAATTGACACCAACTCTAATATTAAGGGTAAAGTGAAATACAGCATGCTTCCAGATAACAAAATATATTGAGAAGGTTCCTATCAAAACACAAGAAGAACTAATATATATCTCTATACCACCAAGGCTGATGCAGAATTATTACGTGAAATTAAAGTATCTCTACCAGTGTAATTAATATATACCACCTTAGCGTCATAATAAGGGACCTGCAAATTCTCGTTATTCTGTGGCTACAGGCTAAACTGTACGTTGTCATATGTTCGTTCACTTGTATCATTGGCACACAGCGTGTGTGGCGCATCCTTGGATCGCTTTCCGTCAACAGTAAAGGCTCAAAGGTTGAAAAACCGACATACAACAAAGCGGCTAAAAAGATTAATGACGCCTTATAGTTAGGCCTATCGTAATTAAAATACTCCAGCAGTCACCTTGTGTGAGTGGATGGCGGGCACCTCAAGCATATAAGAATTCAAATACTCCAGCAGTCACCTTGTGTGAGTGGATGGCGGGCACCTCAAGCATATAAGAGTTCAAATACTCCAGCAGTCACCTTGTGTGAGTGGATGGCGGGCACCTCAAGCATATAAGAGTTCAAGTCATCCAACCACGAAATTGCTTCTGAACTAACGTGTTTTCCAGTACAACTAGTCGTTGAATCCATTCGCGAAAACAGGTGGCCTTACTTAAGTTCTCAGTAGCCCATGAAATTATCAGTTGCCCTCAAACACATATAGGGCAGTGTAGTCTAGCATGATAGTTATTAATAATGTGAGTTATGCATGTTTGTAGTCATAAGTAATTTACCAATAAAGACAACAGGTTAGCGAAACTTAAATAATGTGTTGTTCAAGTACGATAAATCAGAAGGCGGTGGCGAGGGAAGTAGAATGTTTTCCGAGCGGCGAGTCGATTCCAATCTAAACTGCAGTTGTGGAGTTTCCCTCGGGGGAAGAATTCCGATATATATATATACACGCACACACATACACACACACACGCGCCGTCTTCGTGGAAGCACTTCCTCCAGTATCGCCGAGGATCTAGTTCCTGCCAAGAGGGAAGGTGAGCTGGATCCTATAAACAAGATGGCAACCGGATAGCCACCACCCTCCCCTTCCTTCACAACTTTCCTTGCGAAGTCACGGAATTCCTTCGGTGGTTGTCAACCTTCAGCCAGTTCCGTGGAGAAGCCTGCTTGAAATACGTCGCCAACCATTGCCGCAATTTTATTCTTTCCAAACACTCGTGCATGTTTTCAGGTGTCGCGAGCCAAATTAAATCAACTCTTTGACTGGAATTCAAGAGTTTTCTATACACACAACGAAAGCAACGCCAGTCCTTGTATTTCCACTATCCGAAGCCCCATTGATCCACCCCACACAGGACACGACTACCATAATGCCATGTCCTTGTATTTCCACTATCCGAAGCCCCATTGATGCACCCCACACAGGACACGACTACCATAATGCCATGTCCTTGTATTTCCACTATCCGAAGCCCCATTGATGCACCCCACACAGGACACGACTACCATAATGCCATGTCCTTGTATTTCCACTATCCGAAGCCCCATTGATCCACCCCACACAGGACACGACTACCATAATGCCATGTCCTTGTATTTCCACTATCCGAAGCCCCATTGATCCACCCCACACAGGACACGACTACCATAATGCCATGTCCTTGTATTTCCACTATCCGAAGCCCCATTGATCCACCCCACACAGGACACGACTACCATAATGCCATGTCCTTGTATTTCCACTATCCGAAGCCCCATTGATGCACCCCACACAGGACACGACTACCATAATGCCATGTCCTTGTATTTCCACTATCCGAAGCCCCATTGATGCACCCCACACAGGACACGACTACCATAATGCCATGTTTCATTACTGGCTGGCTGTCAGACGACGGACTGGAATGTTGACTGCATACTGCGTAAAGTTACTTGTGGTTTATAACACGATATAACAGCCTACCGTCTTACATTCTACATCTTAGCAAAATAATTACGTAATTAATGTTATTACTGATGGACGTGTTGTACATCTTGGGGTCAGCATAGAAACTAGCACAGCAGTAGAAGCATATACGTATGAATCATCTCATACTGTCTTTTACCCGAACCAGATTCAGACACAGTGTTCAAATTGTTAAATCGTTACTGTACTTCTGCTGAGTCAGCTTTTGTTTATCACAAATATTAAAAAACGTGCTTGATCTAGGTGACTGCGGCATGATCTGTTACTGAGACTGAACTGTTGACCAAGTCCACAAATCACGTCCACCACAGAACCACAGAAGATATGCTCACAGCACTAGGTAGGTAGTGGGTGAGCCTTGCTATGTGCAGTTCCACAAATATATGGCATTCCTTGCAACACATACACGATTGTGAACACAGTAGCTGGATGTGTTAAGGTGTTTCGTCGGCGAGTTCAGCATGGTGTTCTCTGCTTAGGAAAGTATTTAAATATTGATTTAACGCCTTAACGCACACAATAAATATTCATTTCAGGGGTTTTGAAAAAAAAAAAGAAAGTAAACTTATGTCCTGAAAAGTAAATACGGATTTCTTATAACAACTGACAATTAGGAGTATTTGGACAGGGGTAAAGTTAATCCATGTTACGAGAAGCAGACAATTATATAATAGTTGGGGGGGGGAGGGTCAGCCGCCTCACCAGTGAATACTACAGCAGAGAGATTTTGACGGCTCTTAACAACGAGGCCTTGAGAGGCGATGAGGGTGATTGAGGTGAGTATGGAGCAGCGTCGGAATGCAATGACAGGGAAATGGGAGATCCCTGAGAAAACCCGCCGACCAGCGGCATCGTCCGGCACGATTCCCACATGCGAAAATCCGGAGTGACGCAGCCGGGGATTGATCCCGGATCGCCTTGGTGGAAGGCGAGCAAGCTAAACAAGTGAATACTAGTTAATAAGTAATCAGTAGAGTTTTACTGGTTCTATTACAGCGGTTTCAACAGGCCTTCAGGTCAAATGTACTGATTTGGGCCAGTTTTAACAAATTCCAGTTCAGAGTGGAGAAAATATTGGAACTTAGCCTAGCCGTCAATCTAACGCGCGAATTTCCGAGTCTCTACCACCAGCGACAGCCAAACTTCAGATACGCACAGTGAAACATAGCAAGCAGCCACCTTTCCCAGCTTTAAACCTGAGTATCTAGAGACGATGTTAAGGCAGTGCAATGTCTGGAGACTCAATCATTTCGCATTATAATCCAGTACCAAGGTAAACTGTATACAATATATTATATGTTTGTTTGACGTGTGTCGTTGTACCTTAACTCATGCTACACTCCCTGCAAGACTCAGAACAAATGGTACAGACTCAGCACTTTTAAATTAACTGCGTGTGGCCGGGTCAAATAGGGAAATGAGTTCTGCCTGTAGCGGCAGCCAATGGACAAGTGACTTCTGCTGGAGTGTGTAGAGGACTGTGGAGTCTAGCTTTGTGCCATTTTATAACACGTAATGGTTGGGCCCCTAGTAACCGTTAAAGACGGCAAACTTTCGAGAAATCATTTCAGGACAAGGTAGACTTGAACTGCATGTATATTTCTTCTATTTTTGCAGTTACGCCAAAGTTTATTAGACCCGCTCAGGTGAACACCGAGCCAATAACAGACCTGCTAGGAATCCCGAATCCCGTACCACCTGGTGTGAGGTAACACTGGCTGCACACTGGAGCAGCAGCCAATGAACACAATTCTGAGGCTGTAGCGAACATAGGACAGTGGCGTCTAGCCTGCAGGTCGTTTAAAACGCGAATTTTTTCCTGTCCTTAGTAATAACACTTATGCCAAACTTTCACTTCACCAGTCGCTAGAAATGCGAGGAACTCTGGAGGAAAAGGCGCCCAGATTTCGACCTCCGAATACGTCCAATTGCATTAGGTTCTATTTTCGTGGGCGCAGCACAAACTCCCCTCTGGCAGGAAGTGGCGTGACCTAACTGCCAAACATCTCCGCCTCAACCTCACTTCCTGGCTCTACGTACCACAATCTGATCTCCCCGACATTTTTCCTTCTCTCTTTTCTTTATATACTTTTGGAGAACGATATTGTTTGTCTCCAGGGAAACACCGTAAACGAGTAGTCAGTACAACAACTGCTTGGCATTTTCTCTTTTCAACTATGGCCTTTGCATTTTCCTCCTGGCACTCTCTCCAGAGAGAAAATTACCACTTTCCATGTACGCCCACTGCTAATAATACATATTTCCTCTCGTATCTACAGTCGACTGTGTATGACTTCATTAATATCATATTTTTCAAATTATAAAAAACCTAATCTTGTAATTTATTGTTTTCCCGTTATGTAGAAAACATACTGACACGGAGTAAAGCCATCGTCAATAAATACACTCAAAATTTGGCGAATATATCTGTGAGGTCCCCCCCCCCCCCTCTTCATTCTAGATTGTTGCTTGTTGCGTGGTTAGTACGTTGCAGTATCTGCCAGATGGTGCCACAGCTTCTGTATACTGTACTGCGGTTTCGCTGAAAATTTCCTACGTACACGCAGCACGACGAGAACACTGCACGTCAGTTCAGAGCCTTGCGCTTAGAGGCGATGGCACACTTTATGTCAGTAGATTGCAGCCCTTATCGCTCCTGCGCTTTTGAGTACTAAACACGAAAGCTGCTCTGAGTTGACGACCTCCTTAAGTACGCACAAATCATAATAACTAGTTTTTGCAGCACCTGAAAGAATTAATTGAACTCTCTCTCATATATCTCTGTATGGTTTACCAAACAAGGACGAGGATTCATGCTGACTGGTCTGGAGTGAAAGCGTCTACCAACTGGAGAATTAGCAAATTAACACCTAGCTGAGGCCCTGGAATGTGTAGAGCAGTGACGTCAGCATGTCAAGTAACTGGACTCACGTTATTCTTCCGTCCCCAATAATAAGAGCTAGAAATAAACATCTTTGTAAGACAAGACAAAACCTCTAGCTCAGACTCACTTCCGTGATAGGGCGCACTCAGCTCGCTAATCACAAACGGCTAGCTCTGGAGTAACTTATTCTGAGTAGTCCAATTAAGTAAGGTATTGACTATGCCGACAGACACGCCGGAAAAACAAGAGAATCGGGGAACTATAGTGTTGCCTCGCGGCGATATTCATAACTATTTTTAGGCAATACACCGCCTGTCACTATGCTCTTAGTGGTCCGCTGATAAACACTATGCCGTTAGTAGGCAACATGCCATCCGGTATTACGCCATTAGGCCCTCTACCGTAAGGAACTATGTAATTAGACAATATGCTATTAAGTCCTATTCCATTAGGCCATACGTCCTTAGGCGCTCTGCTGGTAGGCACTATACCGCCGTTAGGTGATATGTCCTTAGGCACTCGCTTGGTAGGCACTAGGTGTTCTGCCATTCTGCGTTATACCTTTAAGTGCTCCACATTTGAAACAAACTATGACGTTAGGGACTATGTAATTAGTCACTAATCAGTTAGGCATTACGACGTTAAGCACTTTGCTTGAAGGTACTATGACGTCAGACACTCCGCTGGTAGATACTATACCATTAGGCGTTCTACTGATGGAAACTATGGCGTTAGTCTCTCTGACATTAGACACTATGCCCCTAGGTTTTCTGTCATTGGACATTATACCATCAGTCACTACAATATTAGGCATAATGCCATTAGGCACCACGTTAAGTTTACTCAAGAAATCGACAGACGTATTTACAAGATACCGAAGCCCATGCTTTGCACGATTCTTTGAGCAGAGGATGTGCGTATCAAGGCTGACTAGGGAACTCATAGCTGGAAAGGCGTTCCGGTGCGACGTGAAACGAGTGCGCGATATTGCGTGAAAGGGGATACAGCCGGTGTGAGATTGGAAGACAGCGCTGTGTGGCAGTTTCTCCGGGACTGATGGGGGGGGGGGGGGGGGATTGTCGCAATTCAGCCACGTCCAAGACTGCACGTAAATAGCAAACATAGAGGAAAGGAGGGAGGGGAAGTGTGTCGACTGCGATGCAATTCGTGTGGATTCGCCGGAAGACACGGCGGGGAGCGGAGGCCCAATGAGGAAAATCTTTTATCCCGCGAAGGAGACTGGAGGAGGTGTCATTTCCTTAGATGGGCGTAAAACAAAACGTAAACATTTTGCACTGGAACTTGGAGAGTTGTCGTCTTTCCGCCGACTTGTGTGCTGCTACCAGAGGTGAATATATCTCTAAGTCGACTTCACCACAGTACACTCTCACAATTGTTCACAGCCTCCGAGAATAGCCTGGTTCTTCATATAAGAGAGCTCTTATTTAATTTAAATAGTTAGTTATAATAGGCTTATTTATTTGTAGGAAAACCACAAAATAAATATTCACAGCCTAGTGTATTGTCATTAATGGCTTTAGTGCATACACTGTTACTTCCAACTTGCAGGATATTCCTCCGCCTCGTGCAAACAAAGCGTAACCAAAATATAGAGAATTACACCAAATGAGCATTCGTGCGCACTCAGTTCAATAATATTTCCCATGGGAACTATTTCTTACTAGGAATTACCAACACGCCTCTTTTATCTTTTTATTCATACTATGAATGAAATATAATTCAAAGCTAAAATAAACTAAAAGTTCTATTTAACCGAAAACAAGGCACTTTTATGTTAACATAAGTATAAAACGTTTCCGTTACACGACATATTTAGAAAACCGCAAAACACGGCAAACATTGTGCGATTTTTCAAAGGTTTGATTCAAAAAGTGTGAAAAAAACCGCTAATAAACTGTGTAATTTGCTACATACAGCTAGCATTTAATATAATCAAAACCGTTAAAATCTGTCTTTATAAACAGTTTATTAACACCCTGGGCCACCTCTTTTTCGCGAAAAGATTTACGCGGAGGCTAGACTTCAATATCCTATATGCACATTTACAGTCTTCATTTTACTATTGGCTGCTCGTCTTTGTGTGAAAATAATTTGTTTCATGAGTGAGCCGATCAGAATTATGTTACTCCGGACTTTGACCATCGGTAATTCTCGGACAGACAGATAAGACGCGTAACTATTCAAATGATCCACTCACGAAAGTGGTTATGAACTAAAGTGCATTGGAACACAACTTGCCCTGAAATATTTTCTCGGAAAGCAGATGCCCCTATTAACATATAATGACTATCTATTAAATATTTTATATTTGACATCTGACAGTTCTAGTATTTGCGATCAAGTCTACATCACTCGTCCATTCAGTTCCACAGTGTTTCAGTCTATGTATTTTAAGTCTTTCTTGTTCCAGATTGTTCTGGACCGCACAGTAGCCTTCCACTTGTTGGATTACTCGCCCTCCGCGGCACTCGTGCACTCTCGTTCCTTATCGTCGCACACTCACACTTGTCCACCGCACTCTCTCTCTCTCTTTCTCTCTCTCTCTCTCTCACGCTGTAGTTTGCTGCAAGTCCTTTTCGCCAAAGTCCCTCGATGACACAATGTTTCGCTAGACAATTGCTACACGCAAGACAGGCCAGGGGGATATCACAGAATGCCAACCTTCCTGCTGCGGCTGTATTTATATTGTAGGTGTCCTGACCCAGAACCTACTTCACACATCGGGCTACACCGAGTGAGGTATTAGCTGGAATGTTCTCGCACATGTTCTCAAGTCATCGACTCCTCCAGCAGGACGGGGCAGTGGCGTTAGTGCACGCAAGCTATCAGTCATTCCCGTAGCCGGCCTGGTGACGCAGCGGTGGCTGAGTCCACCTGGGTGAGAGTCGGGTCGTGGTGAGTCGCCCCCCTCCCCCCACCCAAATGACATGTCTGGTTGTGCGTGAAACTGTGTCGCATAACAATACACTCTAAACCTGAAATGGTGCAAATAATGGAGGCGAATAAATGACAATCACTGAAAATTGATATAATTTAAAAATTTTCCTGTTCTTATTACAGTTGTTATATTAAAAACTTGTACTGTGCATTTAGAAAACATAGTCACGTTTTTTGCAGAGAGTTTAGATATATTTACGTAGCGGAACGATTGCTATTCTTTTGCATTGTATTTTGTTATGCATTGTTAAGTAGGCGCGCAGAATAATGTGTAGAGTGGATGCCTTGCGAAAGCGTGATGTATTGTATGTTTTTGGCCGTGGTACAACAAGGGCGCGAAGAATAATGTGTAGAGTGGATGCCTTGCGAAAGCGTGATGTATTGTATGTTTTTGGCCGTGGTACAACAAGGGCGCGCAGAATAATGTGTAGAGTGGATGCCTTGCGAAAGCGTGATGTATTGTATGTTTTTGGCCGTGGTACAACAAGGGTGCGCAGAATAATGTGTAGAGTGGATGCCTTGCGAAAGCGTGATGTATTGTATGTTTTTGGCCGTGGTACAACAAGGGCGCGCAGAATAATGTGTAGAGTGGATGCCTTGCGAAAGCGTGATGTATTGTATGTTTTTGGCCGCGGTACAACAAGGGTGCGCAGAATAATGTGTAGAGTGGATGCCTTGCGAAAGCGTGATGTATTGTATGTTTTTGGCCGTGGTACAACAAGGGTGCGCAGAATAATGTGTAGAGTGGATGCCTTGCGAAAGCGTGATGTATTGTATGTTTTTGGCCGTGGTACAACAAGAGCGCGCACGTAAATTTATTTCACGAAGAAGGGCTTGGGGGAAGGGGATGGTTTTGTTTACTGTGGAGTACCTTTCAAAAATTTACTGAAAACTATTTAAGAGGGTTTAAATAAAATTTGCATACTACATACGTAAGTGTGACTTAATAATTTACCATAAAACATATGTGGTGGTTCAAAATAATTGCATTTTAAAACAGTTAAATTATAAAGACCCATTTCTCAAAATGAAATATATCCTACTTTGACTAAGCAAAAATATTTGGCCATAGCTTCAATATTGCCCACTTAGTTTTTGTGCGAACTCTGAGAAGAACGAGGCTCGTAAGACCATCTTATGTTATTGTATTGCACAGGAAGATTACAATATTTCCATCGACGCAATGACCTTTCAGAGAAGCAGGAGACATGGAATGTGTCGACAGTATCAGAAGCTGTGCCCTCAGATTTAGATCAATAATGTTTCATTCATGTAAAAATGCTTTGACAAAGTATGGAGAACTACACCTAAGGAACAACGCGCTATATTTGAGAGTATTCACTTCAATAATATCTTGCATAAGAAATATTTATTTGCTAGTTACTATATTACTAACACACCTATTTCATCTTGGTTTTTATTCGTATTCATTACAAATAAAATTCTCTAATTCACAGTTTAATCAAAAACAAAATACTTTAATGCTAACAAAAAGTATAAAACGCTTGTAATACACGACTTCTTTAGAAACCAACCATGCACGGCATACTCAAGGGCATTTTAGAAAAGTTTTGATTCAAAAAGTGCAAAGATATTGAGAATAGATTATAACACAGGTGCACTTCCATTACAAGTCTACCAGTTAAACATAGATGTAAAAAATGATACATTATGAATATAAATCCATACTTTTCGCTTATTAAGTGTCAATCGAGCTGCATTGGTCACTAGAAAGTCAATAATTCGTCACTCAGCAACGGACACTCAGACAGTAACGAAATACCGGAAACCTACTGCTCAAATCGTATACTGTTGCCCTAAAATGAAAAAGAAATGCCTTCTCGTAAGTAGCAGTGGTTGAACAACCAATGTTTCTTTATGGAAGTGTACAGAGATATGTGACTTATAGTCTACTGAGAAGTACAGTTGTGAAACTTCAAGTTCATAGTCAACATTTCAGCAGAATCAGCTCCAAGGAACGAAGACTCTGAAGAGCTTATAAATTATACAGAAGGCGGACAGTTCAGAGATCACTTTGAAAGTGAAGCTAGGCCTTTTTTTCTGGTACATTATAACTTGAGGGCTCCTTTCATTTCCAGTCAGAATGAAGTGTTTTTTTTTCCCCACTCCAGCACGTCAGGGTTCACTTCTACTATAATATATTTGTCCCTAAATAATGCCCAAAAATTTTCAAAATGGGTTTAATATATGAATATCTATCACTGCATGTGAATGATCTGTTTTAGTGAAACAGTTGTTCGTAGGTAGATAGCAGCTTTGACCCTAAAGGAAATCAACAAGTGTTTATGAAATGAATTTTTTGTCAGAAGCCTGTAAAGTGAATTCCCAAAATTGTATTCGTGATTTGTTGGGTAGCTTCAGTTAATATCCGTGGACTGGAAGTAAATAAAGCCAAGAATAATTTCTCTTGCGACGCCGAGAAGTCGTGTGCTGTGCAAGGGTAATTGTCGTTCGTAACTTGTTCCATCTGCGGAGAGACATTTCCGTTCTGCTTTCCTACAAGAGAAACTCACCTACATCCTACAAGAGAAACTGACCTACATCCTACAAGAGAAACTGACCTACATCCTACAAGAGAAACTGACCTACATCCTACAGAGAAACTGACCTACATCCTACAAGAGAAACTCACCTACATCCTACAAGAGAAACTGACCTACATCCTACAAGAGAAACTCACCTACATCCTACAAGAGAAACTGACCTACATCCTACAAGAGAAACTGACCTACATCCTACAAGAGAAACTCACCTACATCCTACAAGAGAAACTGACCTACATCCTACAAGAGAAACTCACCTACATCCTACAAGAGAAACTGACCTACATCCTACAAGAGAAACTGACCTACATCCTACAAGAGAAACTCACCTACACATCGTTCACTGTTTTACGGTCAATTATATTTTTTTGTTACTTAGTCTGTTTTGTGAACTGGAATTTTGGTGTCATGGAAAGTAGCTCAATATTTCATTTACTTCTGGAAATTTTGCCTTTTTCACATTAAATATATTTCTTGATGGGCTTTATCAAAATTTGACGGTATTTTCTTGTCGTTTTGTGGTTGGTTCTTTATGTAATTTTAAAATTAAAGTGTAATTTTCTTTGGTCTTATTCTGTAACGCCAATAATCCAGGAAAAGTCGTCGATTTATACAAAGGTGTTTAAAGTGGAAAATAAGTATTTTACAAAAAATGTCACAATTCCAAAAATATTAATACTTTACTCGCTTCATTAAACGAAATATACAAAAATTAAATTTTCCTTTTTCTCCAACTCACTATATTTTAATACAATTTTTACATTATACACCTTTAATTATATATTAACATGTCACAATTATTAAAACACGTACATAAATTACGGGATATTGTAATAATCAAGTAAATAGAGTTAATCGCATTCCTTCAACTGTATATTCATACTGTACTCGAAGCGAACGATGGATACTATATTTATACAAAAATAATTGCTAAAAGTTGAAGAAAATATTATTATTCAACAACTTTTCGAAACATACTTGAGTAATATTTAAAAAGATTGGCTTGGAATCAACACATTTAAAGTATTTTACTGTATTTAATATTTTCGTAAATGTTTGAAGGGCCATAAAGAAACAGACTTTGTTACTGTCCTACCGAAATGATATTTGTCGTGACGTCACACGGCAAGAAGTCAAGTACTGTATTAATTGGGCCAGAACTTAGAGGAAGTAATTGCAGCGAGACACTGCTCGCCTGATCCCCGCTTGGTTATGGATTTCTCTAAAGCTTTCAAGATTCCCTGGAACTACCGAGACCTGCAAAATTGTCGTTATTTTTTGGCATCAGTAGAGCCACGAGTATTTCGTGAAATCGTTCGGGGGTGAGGTAGACGCCAAATACTTGTTCTTTTCTGTTACTGTTGTGATAGGACGACAGTTGTTTAGACACGCCCCGTTTAACAGTGAGCCAATAATAGGAATGGATCAGTAGTGTGAGTGAGTGAGTGAGTGTTTAACATTCCTGAACAGAGGCCTCACTTGGTCGCAGCAACCAATAAGCAAACGATAATGTCTCGAGTGTATAGAGGACTGTCCAGCCTAACTTGCTGCCCCCTCAATCCGCAAAATACTCGGGGCTCTAGACATCAGGCTAAATTTCACGGTGCTGTAAATACTCGTGCTGGCTTTGTTTCTCCGTTGGCTGCTGTATAGACATGAAGCCACTCCCTTTCTGATTGAACTGCACGCGATTAGACTACACTATTGTGAAGTGTTCATTTATTGGCGCAGAGTTAGCCAGGACGTGTCAGATAAAGTATTTTCCAATGACAAAATTGTTGCAAAGGTGCACGAGTTTAAAGAATAATGTGTCTCCAAAACACGAATTTTGCAGGTCTGTAATAATGGGCAGAGACCCAGAAATTTCGCGTATTCATCTGAGGACATGTTAAACTGCATTCACGTGTACATGTGTGTTGTGCTTCCATTGGACCATAGTTTGTTTGACACGCCTCGAACGACTTTCAACCAATAACGAACCAGCAAGGAAAATGAGAACTGAATCCCATGCTATGTACCTGGTCTGGGGTTGGCTTAACTGGAGCAACAGCCAATGAACAACTAACTGATGCAGGAATGCACGAAGGATTGTGGAGTATATATTGTTGCCGAATGAATCTGCGAAATTTCCGGGTCCCTAATAATGGGTTAGTAAGAATAAAAACAATTATAAATAGGCGTGTCAATATTCACCAAAGATTACACGCTGTCTTGTGCCAGTAATAGTTTGTGTGCCCCTGTATTTGTTGACAGAGTGATAAACAAATATTTGAAGTCTGTAGTGCTAGTTTAGAGACACGGTGCCTAGGTAACATGGTGTTGGTAATGCCTACGTAACAAGGTGTTGGTAATGCCTAGGTAACAAGGTGCTGGTAATGCCTAGGTAACAAGGTGCTGGTAATGCCTAGGTAACAAGGTGTTGGTAATGCCTAGGTAACAAGGTGTTGGTAATGCCTAGGTAAGAAGGTGCTGGTAATGCCTAGGTAAGGTGTTGGTAATGCCTAGGTAACAAGGTGCTGGTAATGCCTAGGTAACAAGGTGTTGGTAATGCCTAGGAAACAAGGTGCTGGTAATGCCTAGGTAACAAGGTGTTGGTAATGCCTAGGTAACAAGGTGCTGGTAATGCCTAGGTAACAAGGTGTTGGTAATGCCTAGGTAACAAGGTGTTGGTAATGCCTAGGTAACAAAGTGTTGGTAATGCCTAGGTAACAAGGTGTTGGTAATATCTAGTATGGAATTGTTCTCATACGAAATATAATTGCACTGAGCACGCATGATTGTGGTGCGTTGTCGCTTTGGTGTAATTTTCCAGACTCGATTAATCTTTGTTTGCGTGAGGCGGAGGAATGTCCCGAAAACAGAACGTTAGCAGGGTTTCGGAAAAGTTGGAGGTAACCGTGAATGGATTATATCGCTTTATTTTCTAGCGGTGAACTCGCCCTTAGAGACAGGCTGTTCGCAGCTCAGCCACGATCCGCAGTGCGGTGAATAGTGATACTTCACACCCTCCCTCCCTCCCCCCCCCCCCAATCGGACAGAAGCCACTGCTGTTTTTGGTTAGCTGCCAGGCGGAGGAATGCACGCGCTCGTAAATTTTGGCGCGGGGACTAGGAATTGGTGCACTTATTAGTGCGTGCCCTCCCCTCCCCCTCCCCCAGCACTTCGCACACTTTTCCCGGGCAGTGGAGTGTGTGACACCTATAACAAGCTGCGTTACTGCTAGGGGAAGAGTTTACAGTACCGACCATCCTAATATCTCTTACTGTAATTTTCAAAAGGTTGAACTAAATCATTTGTTATAAAAACTATATTTTACCTCAGCGTTTCATACAATACAGCTAACTATTTTTCTTAATTTACATTAAAAATATTAATTATTTGAAAAAACATAAAAGTATTCATTTTGGGAATTTAATAATGTGTCGTCCAGTACCGACCAGTAGCTCTTTTTGATGATTTAAGATATCGAATGACTAAAAATGATAGCAATATTGAAAATTTTACTCAATTAATATAAAAAATACATACATCATAGAACTTGTTAAAGATAGTAATGAATTAATAATGGTAACCATATTATAAAATATCGTTTTGAAATCACAAGAACATTGTTATCATAATTTTGTCCACTGCCCCTTATCCCCGATGATTACAAACATCACATGTAAAATAGGAAATGTTTTCCTGGTCTGTACATTAGACGTGTTCCCAACCTCGACATTTGATGCACTGCACCCAGTCTTCTTCAAATGATTCGCGATAAGTGATGCACTCTGGGGTCACGTCTTTAGGATTAGGCTCACTACGAACTTCGCCAAAGTCTAATTTCTTAACATGCTTCTCTATTTTATTGTCTCCTGTTTTCTTATTTCAGAATCTCCAGACTTCCTTGCCCTCTTCTTAACTTCTTCATTTCTCCGTAGTTCTCTTTCAGCCTCTCTCCTGTCTGCTTTCAACATTTTCTCTTCAGCCAGGTTCTTTTTTCCTCAAGCTGGTCTTTATAAGGTGTCGATGTAAGAACCTCAGATTGCTGTGTTCGATTAATTCTTCTTTTCACCTTAATCTCTGAAAAACTGTTTGCGGGAGAGATATTTACGAGAATTTTCTTGAAATCGGATGTTAGCGAAGAAACTGGAAGTGACGGATTGAAGGGAGATTTTGAAATGTGAGCGGATGAAGGCCGTGGTTGTTTTTCAGTGTGAATGATTGGAATAAGAGCTGATTCAGGCCGCTGTTCTAACAGGCTGGCTGGAATGAGAGATGGAGAGACAGTAGAGTCGATAACATTTGACTCTATTAAAGAGGTTAAGGTAACCGATTGACGAGCTTCTGAAGTTAATGGCCTGGATTCACAATCAATGTGTTCTACCTCTCGAAAGTGCTCAGAAGGAATTAAATCCAATTATGTGAAGACACCCGGGTTTAAAGGCCAGAGCCCTGTACATGCAAAAGCTGATTGTGCCACATCCATCTTGCATATTGAAGTGTAGGCATTGTTGACTACCCCAGCTAGATTCTCTTTGTGTGATTTTCATAGGCTGATACTTCCTCATCAAGACACCACATGCTTGATTGTAGGCTGCTTTGAAAGGCAGCATTACTGTCCGATCCAAGGGTTGCAAATTATGTGTGTGTGAGTGATAGTCTTATCATGTAACGAAATGCTTCGCAACATAATAAGATCAGATCCTTGTGGCTGCTGTGCCCATCAAGTGTGATAAGGACTGGTTCTTCTTTAGTGGGACGAGTTCTCTCAACAAACAGCTCCAACCACTTCAAGAATGCTTCAGCAGTGATCCAACCACTTTCTTCAGCAGCGAATATATTTCCCAAAGGCGCGTCCTTTGTCAGAACTGCATCTATTCGCTGTTTATTAGGGAAAACAAAACGAGGAGGATAGAAAATATCACCAGCAGCATTTATGCACAGTAGTAATGTCACATTTCTCCCTCTCCATTCCGATATGATCTTGTTTATTTACTTTTTCCATTTTTGTTGATCACCTTGACATCTTTGTCATGAACAATAGAAACGCCGGCTTCATCACAGTTGTGTATCCTACTAGCGGGGAAATTGTACATATCAAGCAGCTCTGAGTATTTTTTAAAGAAGCGATCTACTTGATGTTTATTGAAACCTAATGTTCTCTGGAGGGTTGTTGACTCAGACCTTCTCAGAGAAAGCTCAGGATGACGAGACATAAAGTCATAATGAAACTGCTTCCCGGCAGCTTTGTGTTGTTTGTTAAACTGGTGAGGTATCCTTAGATGCTCAGCAAAATTGAAAGCCAATTTCGTAAATTCCCTCCTACTGAGTGGAATGAATCTGTCATCCTGATCTCGCATGTAGGAAACCAGCTGTTTTTCTATTTCTTCACTAAAAGTCATTTGAAATCTGCTCATCTGAGGGGTTAGGGGGTAGGGGTTAGAATTACAGTTTTACCAGCTTCAATGGTTCTAAGTCGATCTCCTAGCGTAGTTTTTGGAACCCAAAACGTCATAGCTGCCTGTCGTTGTGACATTCTGTATGGACGAACTTCAGAAATAGCAGTTTTCATATTATCCTCAGTCCATTTCCCTTTTTTTTCATTCTCGCACTTCAGCCATTTATTCTGAAAAGGGGAAAAAAAAAAAAAACGAAAATGAGCCTCTTTTTCTTCGTAGCCTGGTTACACATTAGCCGGTACTGGACCATGGTCGGTACTATACGACATGTGGCCTGTACGACAGGTGGTCGGTACTATACGACACACACTGGTAGCAAAAATATCCACTGCGCACTGTTTACGCACGATATTGTAAAAATTGTGGCATACATTTTCACTTGATAGACTATATATTAAATAGAAACTAACATAAAATAAAAAAACTCACCTTAAAAAGGAGAAACAGGAACGTCAAAAGAATTTTTTCACTCTCAAAACTACATAAAACGCCTTCAATGTATCAAAGCTCACGCAACTCTGAACGAACAAACCTGTCGCCAAAGAATATAAGGTATGAAGATAATACACTCTCGCGAATGCCTGAAAAGTACTTCTACCTAGCGTCACAAGCGAGAACTAGCCATGGTTGGTACTGTATGACGGACGGTACTGTAAGACCTTCTCCTATAGCCTATTCGGGAATCCCTCTAAAACTTTTGAATCAAACCTTTGGAAAATCATTTAAAGTATGACGTGTTTGGTTGTATCCTTAATATGCAAGTACCGCAAGTTTGTATATTTCGAGAGGTTAGAGGTAAAAGTACCCAAGTCCATTTTTGCTGGAAATGAACATATTTTACCCAAGTATGGAACATGGTGAAGTCCACTGGTGGTATAAATACCCAAATCCAATTGTTATTGGAAAATGAGTCAGTAATTCTCAACGTTCCTTTAACCTATCCTCAAAACTCCATATTTTTTTACTGGTAGAACTACCCATGTGCATTCAGATAGTTTTACCTCGAGAACTAATGTGGCAATTTACTGAACTATCGCCATTTGTAAAAGTACACAAGTGCATGTAGGTCTATGGAAATATACTAAACAGACTGTAAGCTGACCTCTTTGAAATGTGTTTGTTTGTATTGAAACATTGTTGGTGGATTAGAGTTGCTATTTGAGAAGTTATGTGATATTATATTAAAACATGAATAGGTCCGAGTGTATTTGCAAGTTAGCCAAAATCAATGTAACAGGAGAAAGGAGTGAAGTAACTCTTGGAAACTTATTTCAAATAGGACAAGAAAATTATGCAAAATATAAAACCACTCGAGGCAGTTTTAAGGTTGGTTCAAGTGTTATTGAAGATGTTACTGATAAACAAGCAACAAATAAAGACAGTGTTGAGGTTAGGCCTAGTAGTTCAAGTTTTATTTATGTTGTTGCTGGTAAGAAAGTTGGTGTTATACAGTTACACCTAGTATCAAAAAACCTAATATTAGGCTTTGAGTTATTGACGTAAATCTAAGCTTAGGCTATGATTCTGACAAGGATCGTGAATACATCCCTGATGCACAAAGTGAAGGAGACAGTAGTGATTATTGTTGTTCCAATATGTTTCCGCTTATGTTCAATACAGATATCCCAACTACCAGCAGAAGTTTTCCCATTGAAAACGAAAATCAACCAGTTGAAGAAAATATCTTAGGCTTACCTTCTAACATTATTACAGATAGTTCAGTAAATAGGAATAATGAAAAAAATGAAGTAGACCTGACACAGTTTGAATTGCTAGCTTATGCAACTACTTCTGATGAACTAAAACCTACCGCAAAATGGCCAAGGTGGCGAAAGTCATGTCCAAGGAATTGGAGAGTAAATAAAAACAAAGCAAACCAAAAATCAGGTCTTTCTGACTTTTCCAAAAAGGGAAAAGAGATGCATGCCAAAATCCCTAAAAATGTTGATTGCAGGAAGTGTTTTTTAAAAGCGTAGTAACAGTTTCACAGATGAAGATCGCCAGCAAATATGTAAAGAGTATCAAGCTGCTCCTTACGACAGACAAAAGAATTTCATATTAAGTAGAGTTCAACAGCATAATATTGAAAGAATAATAAGGAATGAAGTAGCCCAAGCTGAAGAAAAGCCTGAATAAAATTTTGCTACGTCTACACTTTTTAGAAGGAGGGTAAAGCTACACGAGTATGTAAGAAATTCTTATCAACTATATGTATAAGTAATGGCCCATTAAAGACAGCCTTTTTTTTACAAATCGGAAGCGAGTGGCACGTTTGTAGGAACAGATCAGAGAGGTCACAAGACTACCCCAAACAAAACAAGTGAGTATTGGACATAAAAAATAAAGGTTCACATAGAATCGTTTGTGGCTATGGAAAGCCATTATTGCAGAAACGATACGACAAAAAAGTACCTAGAATCAACTCTGTCAATCAGAAAAAATGTACGAATTGTTCCAAAAATTGAATGAAAGTGAAGTCAGCCCATTACAATCAGAAGGTGTGCACCGAAATATATTTTGTACAAAGTACAATATAAACTTTTCCCTCAGTCTAAGGATGAATATTTAGTATGCAGTGCTATCAAGAAGCCAAAGGGACAGAAAAAGATAATTTAAAGAAAGAGTATGAGGCTCACATAAAGAGGAAGGAGGAGAATAATATTAGTAAGGAAGAGGATAAAAAGAGAGCTAATATTGACAAAATATTCGTGAGAGCAAGTTTCGACTTCCAAAAAGTCTAACAAATCCCTGCATCGGATGCGGAGCCAGTTCACTATAGTAGGAAACTGTGTGTGTACAATTTAACTGTGTAGAGGCTGCACCACCAAACAAAACATACTGTTTCACTTGGAATTAATACAATGGTAAACGAGGAAGCAATGAAATTGGTTAATGCATATTAAAATGGTTCAAGACCTTATCAGATTTTGTAAAAGAAGTGTGTGTTTTCGGATACATGTGGCGGCCAAAACTGCAATCCGTTTGTTTCTGTATTGTTTTGTTTATTGTTCAAACTACTCGCATAGAAGTGATACATCACAAATTTATGGAGAAAGGCCACACCAAAATGGAGGTCGACTGAATGCACAGTGCCATTGAGTACGCCCAACAGAATATTTCCATCTATTGTATGTCTCAGGAGTTAACTGTGTTTGCGCTGGCAAGATCAAACAGGAATCGAAATAAAAATAAGGAGAAAAACCTATGAAAGAAGATTACTTGGTTAAAGAAATCAAGTTTGACGAATTCAAAGATTTGAAAGATCTCGGTTCTATACTGATTGAAAACAGAAACAAGGACTTGGAAGGTAAGACTGTTCAGTGGCTCAAGATCAAACATCTACGCTTTGAGAAGTCAAAACCAAATCTCGTTTACTTTAGCTATCAATCTCAAGGTAGCTATCAAGAACTTCATGTCTATGAAAAAGCTGCTGGAAGACCTAAAAGCATATGCCTTAAGCAACTTTAAACCTCTGAGATACCTATAGCCACGCTAAAAAAAAAGGATCTTCTCAAACTGTACCGCACTGGTGTGATCCCAAAAGAACACCATCAGTGGTTTTCGTATATGAAGTCCACTAAACATAAAGACCAATATGTAACACCTGAACCAACTCTCGAAGAGAATTTTAGAGAAGATCGTGAATAGTTTCCTTCGAGTGGGTTTCTTAATCCACGACAAGGAAAAGGACAATGAAAATCATGCGAAAATCCCATTTTAAAGTGACGCACTTTTTAAACCATTGTTTTTTAAGCCTTGTGTTTTTTAGAACATGATGCAGTTGAAGTAATTGTAATCTTAACAGTAATATTTCGATAAATTGTGTAGATTTTTATGTGTCTAGTGTAGCGTTTATTGCCTTTCCATACATTTTGACACTTGGGTGTTTCTAATGTAAACATAGATTTGTGGTAAAAGTACCCAAGTCCTGCACCAAATAAACTTTAAATAAAAAATTTAATACAAACATTATATATGTTTATAGCACTGTTGTGTAGCCAGAACCTCGGGCAAAAATAATGGTATAACTTTTAGTAGTTTTAAGTAATCTCTAAATCTATATGGTAAACACAAACTTTGTTTTTGCATTTTCCAAAAGTTAGCAAAACTTAACTTCGGTGGTTTTACGTATAACCCCTAGATTTGTTTGATATGAATCTACCTTTTTTTTTTCGTTAAATTGTTAATTTATTCATATTTTTGCCTATAATTATATATTATTTATAACTAATATAATAAGAAGAGCGATAAAATGTGTGTGTTGGTAACGCCTAGTACGAATTAGTTCTTTTGAAAAGTATTATTGCATTGAGTGCGCATGAATGTGGTGCGTCGTCCCTTTGGTACAATTTTCCCGACTCGGTTAATCTTTGTTTGCATGAGACGGAGGGATACCCTGCAAATAGAACTTTAGTAAGGCTTCAGAAAAAAATTGAGCCAATAACCAGCGTCATCGGGGCCGCGGTATCACTTCACTTCACTTCACTCCAATAAGCAGAGTGAAGAGGGACGGGGTGTGACCTCTCACTAGCGATTCTCTAGGAGCCTGACGACCTCATGCATAACCTGCATTGCTGTTTGTTTGAGAAATACGTTTATTTACTAAGCCAGTAAACGTATGCCCTACATGTTTACCTGCGAAATTCACACATACACCATAGTAGGATGGAATAGTACTCTCAACACAACAAGCATGCTATGAATGTTATTTTGAAGTCCTCAAACATTGCTTAAAAAAGCAATTTATCACACAGCCGTAAACAAGAGAAACTGCAGTAGGAGCTTGCCTTATACCTTGCTACATACATCATTACACGTTATTTGAGAGAACTATTAATCAGCAGAGACCCTAACGTTTCGTGTAATAATATTGCATCAAGCTAGAAACCACAGTCCTCTACACACTCGAGCAGAAGTCCCTTGTTCATTGTCTGCTACCACAAATAGCACTCATTCTCCTGTTAGACCCGGCCATACGGAGTGAAGCTATATACCAGAGTACTGAGTGTTTACTATTGGTTCTGAGTCCTGCAGGGCGTGCAGCATGAACGGAGGTCAATGACATGAGAAACTAAAGTTTATTTGTATACCGTCTACCTTGATACTAAATTATGACGCGAAATGATGACAGGGTCTCTACTGAAGAATCATTTAAGGCGTGTGCAAACAACTGTAGTCCAAATTAGGAAATGAACACGTTATTTTAATCTAACGTGCCGTCGACACAGAGTAGACAAGTAGATGGTGTGTATGTGCCTTTCATTTGGACGAACATACTTTCCGATTGGCACATGCGGGCTGAAATTCACAGTACGAGTAGTTATGTCAACTTTGCGCCCTTAACCCGTTCTGACCCAATACACACAGTTGTGTACATTACACACGTGTACGGAATTTTTGATCTGTACTGCACATTACAAAACTCAATGACTAGAGACAAGGTGTATTTGGGGAAAATATTTATAGCCATGCTAGACTTCTATATCGTACGCCCTCAACCACATGCTCCTTTGGTCATTGGCCGCATGTCTGCATGAGGCGACATGCTCAGTTGACTGGGCCAATCGTAATGAAGTACTCCGATAGTGAACGTCCTTGATTCACGAACAGACACTTGTGGCACGTGACAATTAAAATTATTCAACCACTAAAGTGCGTATGAACTAAAGTGTTCTGGAGTACAAATGGTCTTGTAATTTTCTCGAAAAACACCTGTCCCTATTAATGAGCAATGGTCTTATCTGTAGGTAAATTATTTTTAAACCTTTTTACTGGGTTCTGACATTATGGGTTCATATAACTGTAACCGATCTTATAGCCTAGAGCTGATCGGCTGTAACAGTAAAACAAGTGCTGTGGCAATCTAAGTACAGCACGCATCATAACATTTTTGTTTGCAACATCTGACCCATTCAAACATTATCCCGAGTATACGTGTTCATATTTGACATGTTACCGAACATGCGGAATCATGGTCGGTACTGTACTAGTCCACACGGTAGCACCAATAAGTGCATTGCCTTTCCTTAAGCAATGCCTTTGGCTCCTGCTAATACACCAAATATTTCATATTGGTTGTTTATAGTGCTAAGGATATACTGAAACCCTTTATGCTAGTTCCAAAGTGCCAGGTATTGCACGGAATTTGGCATTGTCTAGTCTGACCTTTCTTTTCATTGGTTACAGTCCAAGTGTATGGTCTGTTTTACTTCAGGCCATGTAGAACTGGGTTCGCTGTTTGATTCCAGGTCTGTCATTGGCTCAGAGTTTACATGGGCGTGTCAAATAAACTGAATTACAATTGCAAAGATAACATAAATGTACACGTTTTTGAAGTGTAGCTTGTCCTGAAATGAAGTTGCGAAATTTTCCAGTCCGTAGAAAAAAGTAGAACCTGCTTTTCGCTTTAAGATTTATGTGGAGACTATGGACACTTAGTCTCCATTTGACTATTACCCGCCTGTTTTTGTGTGAAGAGAGCCTGTTACATGAGTAAGCCAATCGGAATTAAGTTTCTCCGACACTGACCGTCCATGTTTCGCGGGCAGACAGATCCGACGCGCAACAATGAGAATGATCCAATCACGAAATCGGTTTTGAACTAAAGTGTGTTGGAACACAATTTCTCCTGAAATATTTTCGCGAAAAACAGGTGTCCTAGAGAGAAGATATGCAGGAGATATTTTACTTGGGAAAAATCTCGACGTTTAGCGGATTACAAGTGGAGCAGCTGAGCTCAGGCGGTACACTGAACAAGCCCTCTGGGATCTAGAATGACGTACAATTTCATCGCTGCGTTTCGTCGTCAAATATTTAGCCCTAGAAACCGGCAGATTGATCTCTTCTTGTAGGAGAGTCTCGTTTCTCTCAAGTGCCAGCATCCCACAGGAGCACTACAGTAGCTCTTCCCCTATCCTGCTTATTGGTGCACACACACCCGCCTTCAGCCTTCCGCATCGCTTACTTTTTACTGCCACAAAAAAAAACATTTTCTTCGCCTCCCACACGTCATAAAATGCGGAGTAAATGATCGCTTTAGAGAGCGGGTCTAATATTTCGGCCGGTAGTTCTCGGAAAATCGACTCCATACGGTGTTAGCACTTGACACCCAGTGAAACAAAAATGGTTTTTCGTCTGTAAAACCATCTGAAGCAACAACTTACTCATTTTTACAGCTCCTGAGTTTCACTGATGCAGTGTACGACTTCCGATGAATTTCATTGAACGCCACAATATCGCGGTATTTGTTCGCAGTACATACGAACAATCCACTAGACCCCAATAGCTTGTTGCCTATTTGAAAGACTTTTGTCACACGCCCAGATTTAAAGTCTGCTTAGCGTAGAATCACGGTCCTAAATTTTCAGCTGTCGTGACAAAACAATATGCAGACTTTGAATAATTTACAAGTGAACAAACACTTTAAGTGTAAAGACTGCAGGTTAAATCTCGTATTACTTCCGAGAGAAACGTTGAATAATTTCAAACATAAAATGTACTTTGTACACGTCAAAAATTTTCTTTGTTTTTCCTCTGGATGTGAAAATGTTCCCTATCTCGCCGGACCAGAAAAAATTCTGGTTTTCTAATACTGAACTTGTGGAATTAGTTTCTTAACTTTTTCAGGCATGCAGTATATAAATGTAATTTTAACCGTTGTAGTTCTCCATAAATTTATGGGTTTAAGTGTTGCAGTCAAGTAATATTTTGGCTCATTCAGTACTCGGCCTGTTTAAATACTTTTTTCATTCACACACCGATTAAATATGTACTTGGTACTTGAGAACCATTCACAAACCAGAGCTGTTGAAACGTCTACGAATCACATTAATATCATGGGTGGAAATGACGCATTATGGGATGATCTTTGCTGTGTACAGCTCTGGTCATATTTTTCTTCCTCTGCTACATGGCGACTCGTTCCTGAAATGTTATAAATACTGCATGGCCCTGACTTGCCTCAGTGTTGTGGAGTTTTCGGCCAGCGAAGTGCCAATTAACAGCAAGTGAAAGCTGCTGCAACACAGGGAGTCTCGTTTGAGAGCTAATGAATCACTGCTTGATGAACGCCGATTAGTTTTCCCGCAACAGTCAACACGCGAGCACGCCAATACTTTTTTCCGAGTAAAAAACTGAATTAACCCCGCCAGTGGCGGCCTTACAAACGATTGGAGGGGGGAAATAATTTTTTTCCATCCCTCGACACGTGATTTATATTTTGGCGCAAATTGCCCATGTATCAGTCGTAATTAGAAATAAATTTGATAGGGAATTTCAAATTAGATTCGATCCCTTTGCAGTAAATAATTTACGAGCCAAACACTTAAATATAATTTAACACAGGTATAAAAGCGTTTGAGTTAATGCGCCAAATTGAAATCAAACTTCATGAAAATTTTAACCTAGTCTGCTCAACGTAAATGCATGTACTGCAGAGTTGAAGAATTTTTATATGTTGGTAAAATTGTTACAAAATTGTCGTAGTCCATTATAGCATGTATCCGTATCACGCTACTTATTGTATTAAGTAATGTCAAGAGAGTATGAAACGAAATATTTATTTTTCAAGGTTATTATCAAGGCCACCTGTTTGTCGCGAAAAAGATTTACGAAAAGGATAGACTCCAATGTTCTATGGCATACGTGTAGTGTTTCTTTGGTTATTGGCCACGTGTCTGTCTCGGGTGGCAGTTCCACGCCTTACTGGGCCAATCAGAATACGGTAACTCCGACACGGACAAACACCTGCAATAAGTGACAGATGAAATCATCCAATCACGAAAGTGGATCTGAGCTCTACTGTTTCGGATTATAAGTTGTCCTGGAATCTTTCCGCGAAAAATAAAATTAATGAATTTATAATCAGTTCTATGGACGAACAGTAAGATGTTGCCATATTGTCATTAACCACAGAGTGTAATTTCCCCTCTCTTCGTAATTAACTTTCTTTCTTCGGTTTTTTTTGTTAAAACTTTGAGAACTACACCACCACGACCTCTATGGTCAACATTGATGAACGTGCTTCTCTGTATGTTCATTGTCACAAGACAGATACTTTTATTCGAATAAAATGATTTTACTTATTTTAATTTCATCAAAATGCATTATAAATTGTTCAGAGGAAGTGTACAAGCATCTCGAAGCACCTGATAACTCGCGCAGTTTTATAACCTCAAATCCTCTCCACGCTGTTTGACAGTCGTGTTGGCTGAAATGCAGATCAGTTATGGGACACGGAGACTGCTCCTGCGCAGGTGGCGTGGTCACTCTACCCCTTATTCTCTGTAGAGGTGGTGTAAGTAGTACGTGGTAGGGCTGAGCGCAGCGCTAATGGCGGCAACTTGCACAGTTACCCCCACCACTTGGCCGCAACTTGGGCGATAAACACTATTAATGGGAGTTGAACAAACGGGATCGGGAAAGTCGCTGCAGATAAGGCCGCCATAGCGCGCGAGTTCCGAACACCACGTGGTGGGTACAGTGGAGGAGGAGGATTGCAGCTTCTTCCACAACATTAACACGCAGCTCGGCTGTGAATGCAGTCGGCCGTTCCCGTCGAACCTACTCGCGATGTTTATCTCTCCGCTCTCCGGGAGAACGCTTTGTTTGCCGAGACACAGTAGACTGGTGGAGGCGAAGACGCATGCGGTGTCTGTGCTTTACCAACCAACGTTTGCACAGTGTCAATGGACGTTTAATTTTCTCGGGGTGTTCCCGGTTCAACTTCGCCAACGGCACAGAAACTTCTGTTGATTTTAGAGATTCGTGCGGCTCTTAACGAGGTCTTAAGAGCCGATGAGGGTGAAATGAGGCGAGGAAACTCGCCAATCAACAGCATGGTCCGGCACGATTCCCAACTTGCGAAAATAAAGAAGTGACCCGGCCGAGGTTTGAACCCGGTTCACCTTGGTCGGACGTGAGCAGTTTAACTGCTCAAACATCTCGGCCTTTCGTTTACGTAGAGATGTATAGCACATTTTTCTTTGTACTGTCCATTTTATTATGAGTAATGAAATGCTTATATGAAGAGGCATTTGGTTTAACAGTTTATATTGACAATATTATTGTATGATTATAACAGAAGACCCCATAATTTAAATTTTATCTTTTTTTTTAATTCTAATGCTGTAATGTAAGAGTTTAATAAACTAATTTATATTTTTAAAAATTCCAGATTTAACAAGCGATTAATGTGTATAATATACACGGGCTATGAGCAATATAGTCCGTGAGACTGCATGCACTGGCTGTTCACGGTAAAGTGAGCACTTTTGAGGCCCTAGTTACTTTTTCATTTCGGCCATTTTTTTTATCCTTTCGCCACCTTTTTAAATAAATATTGCCAAGTAAGTAATAAACACAAAGTGTATGTTCCACCGCACTCGGAAGTTAACGTCTGTGATTAAAATTAAATATTTTATTCACTATTTTTCCAAATGAGGGGGCTTTCAAAAGTGCTTCTCTTGACCGTGAATAGCCTATAGACAGCAATACTTCCAGAGTCTCTAGGGCGACAAACAAGGAAGGCATGGGATTTTGCAAGAAAATATATCCAGTGTATGGCGGGATATAAACACTTACAAATGTTTATATATATACGCAATTATGTTAGTAAGATTATTAAAATTTTGTAAAATGTGAATTTAATGTATCTTCTAAGGAAAAACTACGCCCTGATAGACTGCGTAGATGCCTGTTAAAAGTACCTCGAGATTGCTATACCCAGAATATCTGGCAACAGCTCGTGGCCTACCCGCCGATACTATCTCGCTCCACAGGTTTAACATTAATGAAAAATGCAGAGCCGTACTATTTTCATGCGCAAAATGCTCAAATACATATAACAAAAAACATGTATGAGCACAAATTAACATTCCTCATTTACTCCGTAAAATTACATCTGAGAAAATGACCTGTATTTCAGGAACACAGCTGCGTATTCAAATTAAAAATTTCATGTTATGGCGTTAGCCTATGAAACTCAGACTATAAGAACATACTAAAAGGAATGGTGTAATGGGTTTTATCAAAGAGTTCCGCTAATTTGACAAATTCTTTCAGTGTCATGTTAGACTTCAAGACGTGTGTGTGTTCATATCATGATTGTGCAACAGCTGTTTGTACATTCCCTGAACTGTTCTTTATCCAGTGATAAACAGGAGGCAGTGACGTACTTTCAGTGTCATGTTAGACTTCAAGACGTGTGTGTGTTCATATCACGATTCTGCCACAGCTGTTTGTACATTCCCTGAACTGTTCTTTATCCAGTGATAAACAGGAGGCAGTGACGTACTTTCAGTGTCATGTTAGACTTCAAGACGTGTGTGTGTGTGTTCATATCAAGATTGTGCTACAGCTGTTTGTACATTCCCTGAACTGTTCTTTATCCAGTGATAAACAGGAGGCAGTGACGTACTTTCAGTGTCATGTTAGACTTCAAGACGTGTGTGTGTTCATATCACGATTCTGCCACAGCTGTTTGTACATTCCCTGAACTGTTCTTTATCCAGTGATAAACAGGAGGCAGTGACGTACTTTCAGTGTCATGTTAGACTTCAAGACGTGTGTGTGTTCATATCACGATTCTGCCACAGCTGTTTGTACATTCCCTGAACTGTTCTTTATCCAGTGATAAACAGGAGGCAGTGACGTACTTTCAGTGTCATGTTAGACTTCAAGACGTGTGTGTGTTCATATCACGATTCTGCCACAGCTGTTTGTACATTCCCTGAACTGTTCTTTATCCAGTGATAAACAGGAGGCAGTGACGTACTTTCAGTGTCATGTTAGACTTCAAGACGTGTGTGTGTTCATATCACGATTCTGCCACAGCTGTTTGTACATTCCCTGAACTGTTCTTTATCCAGTGATAAACAGGAGGCAGTGACGTACTTTCAGTGTCATGTTAGACTTCAAGACGTGTGTGTGTTCATATCACGATTCTGCCACAGCTGTTTGTACATTCCCTGAACTGTTCTTTATCCAGTGATAAACAGGAGGCAGTGACGTACTTTCAGTGTCATGTTAGACTTCAAGACGTGTGTGTGTTCATATCATGATTGTGCAACAGCTGTTTGTACACTCCCTGAACTGTTCTTTATCCAGTGATAAACAGGAGGCAGTGACGTACTTTCAGTGTCATGTTAGACTTCAAGACGTGTGTGTGTGTGTTCATATCACGATTGTGCCACAGCTGTTAGTACATTCCCTGAACTGTTCTTTATCCAGTGATAAACAGGAGGCAGTGACGTACTTTCAGTGTCATGTTAGACTTCAAGACGTGTGTGTGTTCATATCACGATTCTGCCACAGCTGTTTGTACATTCCCTGAACTGTTCTTTATCCAGTGATAAACAGGAGGCAGTGACGTACTTTCAGTGTCATGTTAGACTTCAAGACGTGTGTGTGTTCATATCACGATTCTGCCACAGCTGTTTGTACATTCCCTGAACTGTTCTTTATCCAGTGATAAACAGGAGGCAGTGACGTACTTTCAGTGTCATGTTAGACTTCAAGACGTGTGTGTGTTCATATCACGATTGTGTTACAGCTGTTTGTACACTCCCTGAACTGTTCTTTATCCAGTGATAAACATGAGGCAGTGACGTACTTTCAGTGCCATGTTAGACTTCAAGACTGTGTGTGTGTGTTCATATCACGATTGTCCCACAGCTGTTTGTACATTCCCTGAACTGTTCTTTATCCAGTGATAAACAGGAGGCAGTGACGTACTTTCAGTGTCATGTTAGACTTCAAGATGTGTGTGTGTTCATATCACGATTGTGCCACAGCTGTTTGTACACTCCCTGAACTGTTCTTTATCCAGTGATAAACAGGAGGCAGTGACGTACTTTCAGTGTCATGTTAGACTTCAAGATGTGTGTGTGTTCATATCAAGATTGTGCTACAGCTGTTTGTACACTCCCTGAACTGTTCTTTATCCAGTGATAAAAAGGAGGCAGTGACGTACTTTCAGTGTCATGTTAGACTTCAAGACGTGTGTGTGTGTGTGTTCATATCACGATTGTGCCACAGCTTTTTGTACACTCCCTGAACTGTTCTTTATCCAGTGATAAAAAGGAGGCAGTGACGTACTTTCAGTGTCATGTTAGACTTCAAGACGTGTGTGTGTTCATATCACGATTGTGCCACAGCTGTTTGTACACTCCCTGAACTCTTCTTTATCCAGTGATAAACAGGAGGCAGTGACGTACTTTCAGTGTCATGTTAGACTTCAAGACGTGTGTGTGTTCATATCACGATTGTGCCACAGCTGTTTGTACACTCCCTGAACTGTTCTTTATCCAGTGATAAAAAGGAGGCAGTGACGTACTTTCAGTGACATGTTAGACTTCAAGACGTGTGTGTGTGTGTTCATATCACGATTGTGCCACAGCTTTTTGTACACTCCCTGAACTGTTCTTTATCCAGTGATAAAAAGGAGGCAGTGACGTACTTTCAGTGTCATGTTAGACTTCAAGACGTGTGTGTGTTCATATCACGATTGTGCCACAGCTGTTTGTACACTCCCTGAACTGTTCTTTATCCAGTGATAAACAGGAGGCAGTGACGTACTATTAGTTGCAAATATTAAGAAGGGGACAAGAATTTTTCTGCGCTCTTTCCTTCACTCGCAACGCAGAAGATTGAACAAGCATTCAAAAACATTGCCACATTCACAACTGCACAGACACTAATAATCACGGGAAATACCACATTAAAAAGAAATCGACCCCTTCTATTAATATATGAGAAATAAGAGACCCTGATATTTCGCGTATTCATTTGGCAACAAAGTAGACTCCACAAGCCTTCGTGTACTCGACCCGCATGTAGCTGTTCATTGGCTGATGCTTCGAATATATCCCAGGCCAGGTAGCACAAGATTCGGTCCTCTTTTTCTTGCCAGTTATTTATTGGTTCAAACACGTTCAGGAAATTGCTAACAAATTGTGGTCCAGTTGAAAAAGTGATAAGAATTATGCACGCTCGAGTTCATGCTTGTCCCCAAATGAATTCGCGCAATTTCCGGGTCTCTAAAAATAATTTTTTATTTCATACTGTCATTGCGACATTAGCCGAATGCATGAGTGTTGCCTCTCTACTTAGCTACTCTTTAACTGGCGATGTGCGAGAAAGATGACATGATAATTTTAAAAATTGCTTTAATATAAAACTAAAATAATAAATATAAAAGGGGAAACTGACCCCTTACCCCACACCTCAATCGCATCGACTGAGAGGAAGAACTGACACAATCGTAACACGTTCAACCAAGCTGTATAAACCGTAGACCTGTCACCATGGTAACAGCCAATGTAGTGGCCTGAGCACGTAAACAACTCAGCTGTACAGATTGCTCCTGAAAAATGTTTCGAAATTCACATATCTCTTATCATGACTATGAGTTTAAGACAAAACTCTGATGATATACATGCAGAGCGATAGGTTTCTTTGAATTACCTGCCTCCTTGGTGAAAGTGCAGAGGGAAATACACCACAGAGAACTTTCACCTCGTAGTGAGATTGAGCTGGTGCGTAAAAATGATCAGCTCTCCGCGGAGCTGTGCGCATATATAACACTCGCGGTCTCCATGGGACCATACTGGCACCGTTTATAACGAAGTCGGTGAAATTCATTTTCTACCACGGCGAGAATTCTTTGGCTATACAAAAAGCTGTAAACGAACGATGTGATATAATTAATACTATGTGATATTTCAATACAGAAATGAGCAAAAAAATATGGATTCGTTAGTCTTTGAAGCACCACGTTCCGAGTTCGACTACTGGATACGTATTTTTTTGCAACAACTTGACATGCAGGCTACAGTGTTTAGTTCTGCTGACTGGCAAACAATATTGCCGGTAACACCTGCGTGTAATCTTATAGTATGTTTTGAAATGTTTTCTATCGACTTCCGAAAATAAGCCAAAGAAAAAACAGGGAAACCAAAATAGCGGTACAAACCTCTAAAAATTAACGACAAGTATCTGGGGAAAATAGAAGAACCTAGTAACCATAGAAGAACATATCAGTTAATTGAACAAAAAGAGACAAGTAAAAGGCAACGAACCGCACTAGAAAAATTACGGATGACAGTAACGACAAACAGAAGTAATGACAGTAACGACAAACAGAAGTAATGACAGTAACGACAAACAGAAGTAATAAAAACATTGGTTACTTCATTTTTTAGACAATTGGACGACGTCCCTTAAATACTTTAACTTCCAGTGCCAATTATATCGTACAATGTCAAATATAATACCTGTTGTTACGAGTTGTGGTCGGATCTAAGCTCAGCGGCCTGCCTGATTGATGGAAATATTGCGAAAGATTGATGGAAAGATTGGAAGATTAATGTATTGATCAAAATATCGATGGAATGATTGGACGATAGACGGATTTATGGTCAAGAAGAGCATGGAAATAAGACTGTTTATCACCCTCGTACATTCCAAGTCGCTAGGGTCTAGCAGTATTGGCATTTAAATTAACGCCAATGAAATCTATAAAAGTGTTGGTAGACGGTGATACATACCGTGATAATAACATACTCTTGAGTGTGGTCAGCATTAGTATGCTGGGCTTGGTTTAGTCAAATATACATGCATTAAAAGAAACTTAGTAGCATACAACCAGTTGAGGTTGTCAATAATTGGCAGATTTTGGCATCGTGTATTAATCAGTCTTCATGACAGGTGACTGTAAATCTATTAATTGTGTGGGAGAGACTTTTCATTTTTCCACAATACCCTATGCACAATTCAGGCACAATATAAAAAATAATTCTTCTTCTTCTTTTTCCGTTAGGGTCCACTAACCAATTTCAATGCTTCGTCCATTGCTGTTGTTTCTTCTTCCTCCAGTAATCCATCTTAATCTTCTCACTATGTATCTTTTTCCTCTCCTCGGCCGGCCCATTTCGAGCCTGTTTTCTTTATAATGAAAATAACTTTTTAAAATCGGATAATACAGATTTACGATTTGACATATCGTAGGCCTATAAAACCAACATGGCTACCAGAAACCAACATACGCTTGAAGAATTAGTGAACGTGACTGGCGAGCATCTTCGGATACGTTCGACAAACCTGAATCGACTGCTTCCAAGCACCCCCTGAGTCGAGCCGAAGATTACCGAGCTCGTCCGAGTCGAGCCGAAGACCGCCAGCCACCCAGCCGCCCAGCTCCCATTAAAAATACACTGCAACAGACTTCCCTTTATCCTACTACTCTTGGGGTTTCCTCCCTGGACGAGAATGCACTTTCATAATTAAATAATAAACGTTACATCCTCTTCATTTGAGTAATATACAGTTTAGGTTTTCCCGGTTTAATATTCTAGAGCCACCTTTTTAATTCAGAACCACTTTCGCGATTTGATCATTTGAATTGTCATGCGTGTTATCTATCTGCCCGCAAATCACGGACTGTTAGTATTGGAGACATTTAATTCTGATTGGCTCACTCATGCAACATACTGTCTTCACACAGAGACAAACAGGTCAATAGTCAAATGAAGACTGCAAGTGTGCACATAGGATATTGAAGTCTAGCCTCCACGTAAATCTTTCCGCGAATAACAGGTGGTCTTACAACATTAAGTTTAGTTAACATTATGAAAACTGCTGGATAATTAATATTTCTTTGTCGATATCTTCAAAGAATGCGGATTCCCCAAAGTGGCGGCAAACTTCGTAAATATCGGCTTAATTCAGGCGACGCAAGGCAGCACTTATAGTATTGAAATGTTTTATCATTTACCTCTCTGTTGCAATAAGGCGGTATATTTGTTGGATTGAATGGCAGCGTGTAGCTGGTAACGGGGTTTAGTATTCACTGTGCGTCAGGGTTCCGCTGCAGTAAAACCTCGTTCCGATCACGGCACAGGAAATTACCTCAGCACTGCTCGAGGACCGCGGACAGGATATTAGTAATTGTGGCAGAATTACGAGCTCCGCCTAATGCCGGAACTCTGGCTTGTCCGTGGCTTAACCTCCATCTACCTGAACTCTCGTCGACTCTCTTCACTCCCTCACTCACGCCTTCACCTTAACTTCAGAAATATCATGAACTTCGCATAAGGCCGGTCAGAACCAAGACCTACACTGTCAAAATGATCCGCAGAAATGTGACAAAAAACAGTTCCGTAATCGCGTAATTGCAGCGGCCAAACTTATATACAAGCGAAGGAATTTTATTTTGGTTCATAACATGTGTGTTTGTTGCGGAGAGAATCCAAATATCGCTGAAGACGTTCTGCTGCAAGAACTATCTGTTGTGTAGCAGGAATCGAAAATTTACAATATATTTGCCGTATCTTAACACTTTTTGAATGCAATATTTTAATAATTACTCCACGAACGGCATGTTTGGCATGTGTATAACGTGGCAGACGTTGCCGGGAGGCACTCTCGTTTCCCCGCCCTTACATTCCACCGCCGCTCAATCTTCATCTCGTTTTACTCTCACCGACCAAAACTATGCTCCCGCTACAGTTGTATAAAACTAAGTTAGATGTAAATGTACAGACATAAGATGCTTACTTATATAATCCATAGGGACATTGAAATTTCGCGGATTAACTTGGCAACAAGCTAGACTCCAGCGTCCTTTGTGTATTCAAATCTCAGTAAGTAGTTCATTGACTGATGCTCCAGTTTTACCCCAGACTAGGGGCCATGGGGTTTGGTAGTTTTTTAATTGATAACTAGGGATAGGAAAATTTCGCGAGTTCACTGCCATCTACAGTATATTACACAGTCGTGTGTAGACCTACACTCGAGCCTCAGACGTTTGTTCAGTGGCTGCAGCTCCAGAGAGTAGCCAGTGTTACCACACACCTGGTTGTATGAGACACTCCACTTGTTTCCTTGCAAGTCTGCCATTCGCTTAGAGTCATCCAGGGCGTGTCTAATGAACTGTGAAACTATTGCAAAAGTGACTTCACTGTACACGTGTTTGGACGTCTATCTTGTCCTGAAATGAATTCGCGATATTTTGCTATCCCTATTGATAAGTTATTGGGTTCACATTCGTACAAAACGTAGCTAACAAACTGCGATCCAACTGTAAAGAAAGTCAAATGTACCTGTGTATAAAGTCTAGCTTGTCTTCAAAGGAATTTGCGATAAATCCGGGTCTCTAATAGTTAGAGACCAGAGAGATTCGTGAGTTCAATGACCTGTAGGCTATACTTCGCAGTCCTAAATACTCTCATACAGATATCAACTGTTTATTGGTTGATTGTTGTGGTAGTATTCGGCGGTGGTTGGATACAGGATTTGCATGTTTGACCTCCTGGAGATATATGAGCTATAACAAACATCACGTCGACCATTTACAAAAGTAACATGAACGTACAAGTGTGTGAATTCCAACTTGTCTAGAAATAAACCAGCGAAATTATCGGTTCTCTACTAATAGTCCACGATGTTTCTGCTATAGGAAATTCACGGTAAAGTGAACACTTTTTAAGGCCCTTTCAAAATGCATTAACCCCTAATAAATATTTTTATTGCAGCCTTAGACATCAACATTTGAGTGTGGTTAAATATTCACACTCTGTTTATAAGTCATGTTGCAATGTTTATATTAAAAAGTGGCGGAAGGTTAGAAATGTGTTTAAAGGAAAATTTAAGCAGAGCCTTAAGAAGTGCTCGCTTTACCGTGAATAGCCTATAGTACTGTTTTTCAGGAAAGCGACCCTATGCCGCAGTACGGCAAGAGGATACTGCGCAGCTCGCATGTGCACTCTAGCCCATATACACTGTGCGATCACAGAGTACTTACCAATAGAGAGGTGCAACAGTAACTCCTTGTACCAGTAACTGGAGCGGCATACGCCAGCAAAGTGAAGTCCCTGGCTAATAACACGCGGGGATGCCGTTCTTCCAATCAGCGCCTGATATCTTACTGCAAGCTGGCAACGCAGCCAATAGGGTCAAACACAAGGTCAGTTCCTAAACCTCGCAGAGCCAATATAAGATAATGAGTACGTATCGGAACGACACACAACAAAACAGTGAACTATGCAAAAACACAAATTCATGCGAAAAATAAGCTGTATTTTATTGTACAATGCGTAAAAACAGTGACATTCTAAAATTTGTAAAAAAACCCCAGAAAAAATATAACATATTACAAACCACACTAGTTTGATGTTGACGAATATTGCAAATTAGTCTTTTAGCAATAAAAATGAAATTCAAGTAAATAGAAAAAAGATCAAGTAGTTGGAAATGTGTGTTCCTGGTCCACAATGCTGCTCTCGCCTACCTACAGTTACCGTCCATTCCCGTCATCGGACTTTTTCAGCATTAAAGAAATGTGTATTAAAGAATCTGCCACATCGTTTTGCTTCTGTGTACTTATCTGCTCTATGGTCAGGATCTAACGACGATGACCTCGGCAACATTTGAGGACAAAGGAAGTGTTCACGAGCGAAAATGACTGCAGCGGTCGACCTCGTCGGGCTGATGTGGACAGGACGATGGCACACTCATCGAGGGCCATCGTCAGCTGATCGCTGTAGCTCTCCGTTCCGGCAGCCGGCTCTACGACCAGATAGAAGACTTCTCCAGCACCCGTGGTGTAGTTCCAGACCATCGCCCCCTGCACACATTACGAGCGAGGGATGAGAACAGGGGAAGAGGGATGGGGTAGCGACCTCTCCCACTCCCACCCCCCCTGCAGTTCCTTTCTCCCATCAGCTGTTCGCCTCTCCCCCGACATGAAACATTCACGCGAGCTCCAGATCACCCCTCGTTCCCCCCTCATCAACTATAAGACTCTAGGACTCCCCGAGTGCATTATACTTTAACTAGGCGCACGACGTGACGGCAAGTGTCCTACCCAACACTCGGGCGGAAATGGAAGATCGAGAACTCACGCTCTTCGCTGACGGCCGCCGAGTAACGGCTCGATGGGAGAGTGAACCTCTGGAAAGGAGAGCGACTGTGAATGTGCAGTCACTGGGATGAAGGCTAAGAAGAAGGTTGCTGCATCCCTATGGTGATGGTATCCTTTTCATATTGTGATTAAATTTATATATTTGCTTTTAACATTTAATTCAGTTTTTATGAATCCTGTGAAGAAGTTGTTGTAATAACGTTTTTAGATTAATATTAATTATTAACTGATTTCATTATGTACTCTCTCATGCCACACTGATAAAGAATGATTAATTAGTGAATGTTTATTATGGTCAATCGATTAATATATTACGGTCAAAAGTATTAAAGGCTTTAGATAAATCAAAGTTAACGGCATTCACTGTCCACAGAAAATAACCGCTCTGTATATTATACACAAAAAAGTTTGAATGCATAGTTGCTGTAGTTCTAGTTTTTACAAATCCATGTTGGAAATGGAATAATTGATTTTTCAAATGGTTGACGATATGTTTGTGAACTATCTTCTCAAACCCTTTGGAAACGCCGCATAGTAGTGACATTCGTCGATAGAGATAACTTTACCAATTTTCCGAGCAGGAGAAATTTATCCGTGGCAAGGTTTGTGTCAAAATTGCTATAATAATAACAGTAATGGTTTTTTTGTTAAAATAGCGAAGTTTGCCACATAATTGCTGTACTTAAACATACAATACAAATAATTATATATGTAAATTCTACGTATAAAACGGAAAATAAAAACAGTATATGTGTCCATTGCATTAAAAAATGTATATTTTTAATATTATATTGTGACATGTCCTTTTTACAAATGTTATTTTTTGGGTGGAATATATTTTATTTTGATCATTTTAGCTTTACAGATAGGAATTGTTCGTGTTGTTAAAATGCATCGCTGGAATTGTTATGTGCATTTTTAAAACATAAATAATGCTCGTTAATTTTTTTTGTTATAAATATAATTATGTGTTTTGTTCTGATTTGTTATTTTCTAAAACTCTGTTTTGCTGCATCTGTTGTTAGTAACTGCCATTTTATTTACCTGATACATTATATATATTATATATATATCCTGTCTATCGTTTTATAGTTTGTTTCGTCGAGTGTGCAGTTCAAATACTATCGCGTAGTTCACCTTTCGTTGTTAATTTGGTGGAGAGAGGACAAGAGTAAACTGGAGCTTGGTTATGTTTGTGCGGATCTCAACATCGGGGTCGTGAGAGCCGATGAGTGGACAAGCGAGGTGAGTATGGAGCAATGCCGGAAGGCAAAGGTGAGGAAAACAGAAGATCCCCGAGAAAACCCGCCGACCAGCGGCATCGCCCGGCACGATTCCCATGTGCGAGAATCCTGGAGCGTCGCCACCAGGAATCGAACCCGGTTCGCTTAGGGGGGGGGCGAGTATTCTGACCACTACACCACCGTGGCCCCAACAAGGAGTTGTATTTGCTGGTATAGTGAACGAGTGTTCGTTTTGTCGCACCGTTGGGGTTTGGATGTTTAGAACCATGTCCACCTGCCTACCATAGTGAAACTGGCATTGCATTGGATTTTCTGGGCACGTGTCGTCTGTGGACAGCCTATCATTTCACGTGAAAATTAAGTATATGCTGTTCACAGTAAAATGAGCACTTTTGTAAGCCCTGCTTAAGATCTGCTTGTATGCACGTTGCGTATTATTCCACCTTATGTAAGATTAACATAGTCATGGGCCTCATCGCTTTATCCATACGTCGCTCAAGTGAAACTGTGATATTATTAGAAAATTAAATATTTAACAAATCTGCTGAATTTTATACTACGATGTAATAAAAAACAGAAAGAGAAATAAATAATTT
This sequence comes from Dryococelus australis, assembly GCA_029891345.1. Classification (NCBI taxonomy): domain Eukaryota; kingdom Metazoa; phylum Arthropoda; class Insecta; order Phasmatodea; family Phasmatidae; genus Dryococelus; species Dryococelus australis. The sequence goes on from CM057005.1 coordinate 112,017,795, forward strand.
ATGTTATCGGGAATTGTTACCTAACACTCTTTATTCGACGTTAAGATACGTAATTAATTTCCATTCATGTTTACCAACTTTACTGGGCGTATGTCACTCAGTGCGGCCGGTAATATACATAAAAATAAGAGCAGTAACTTTTTTTTAAGGTTGATTTCAAAAGTGCTCATTTTATCGTGAGCAGCTTTTACCACGGCATACGGCATACATGTGTGTTAATTCCACCCTGTTATTGACGCCCCTCATCAGACAAGCCCTCTTTACCACGGCATACGGCATACATGTGTGTTAATTCCACCCGTGTTATTGGACGCCCCCTCATCAGACAAGCCCTCTTTTACCACGGCATACGGCATACATGTGTGTTAATTCCACCCGTGTTATTGGACGCCCCCTCATCAGACAAGCCCTCTTATACTCAGGACCAACACACTAAATCTGAATAGACTGCTAGACCAGTGAAACTTCGCGTAAAAATGGCCGCTAAACAACGTTTAATAAGTGAAGTAACAACGAATAAAGGAATAAATCCAATAGAACACACTTTCTAAAATGTGCTTCGCTTTCAAAACGCCATTTTCCGTGGTAATAAGAATACACAGCCTTTCATTCCGTTTTTACGTATTTCCTTTAGTTTCCATGTAATCATCACAGCGCCGTGTTTGAAGGTTTAAAGTGCATTTATTGTGGTGAAGAGAGTGCACTCATATATACTATTCGTTTTAACAATCTTAACGGTATCAATCAAACCAAGAACGAAAAGTAAGAGCATACAACTTCAAACTACACGAATTACAGCGTTAGTACAAGCCATCTATTTTCCTCTCACAATTACAACTGAGCTACCGCAGCTCAGGTAACAAGGCAACGGTCTAAAGTCGAAGGCTGCATGAGTTTAATCCCGGCCAGCTGCGAATTTTTTTTTCTTTTTGAAATTACCTTAAATTGCACCATATAAACAGTAAACTATCGTAAATATCTTTATTTCACGTATTTATTTGTCTACATTCAATGAAAGCAATATTTAATTCGCCATTGCAGTCGCCCGTCACTTATTCAATCAGTGAATTTTTTTTCACTGAAACAATCAGTGGTTTTTCACTGATTCTAAGTGGAGCCATTTTCACTCATTAGAGTAGTTGAATTTCACTGCAAATCAATGGTTTCCCACTGATTCGAATTTAGAGTGAACAGTTAATATTCAATACTCTTGTTGGCGCCTTCCTAGTGGATGGTATGATCAGGAAAATAAGTTCTGTGTCTGTGGCCAATGAAAAAGTGACTTTTACTTAAGAATGTATAGGACTGTGGAGTCTAGTTCGGTGCCATCTTAAGACGCGACATTTTACAGTCTGCCTGCGACTGCAGGCTGGTGTGTCGTTGAGGAACTGACTTTTTTATTACGGATTTTCATGAGCGCCCTTCTACTCACTGATGAAAAATGTGTCACTTATATGTCGGTCTATGAGGCGTATGTGCCCTTTTCATGAGTAATGCAGTGAGTTCTATTTCATCACCACCTAATACTTCATTATTGGCCAATACCTGCATTCGTAAAGATAACGGCATCATGGAGTTCTCAGTCGACGTGGCATTCCTTCAAGTACAGATTGTGGATAGTAGTGTTACCGAAGGATTAAACCTGTAGTGGCAAATGGCTGTAAAACTGAATTTGGCCCTAATCAAGAAAGTTAATCTGGAAACAGAGGAAAAACTGACAAGTAATTAATAATTACCATTATCTTAAATTTGGTAAATGAATCGTGTATGTTTTGTACATTTGAAACTTTTACCATTTTTATCTAACAAATAGATGCCTTGCCCAGTGTCTCCTTTGACACTTTATAAATGGCGAAGTTATTAGAGGATCAGGGCGTTTTAGTTTCCCTCGTTTGATTTTGGTAGCCAATTTAGGTTTGGTCCAAGACTGTGGCATAGTTCTGATCCAGCCATGTCACAATACGTTTGGTGATCGGGTTATGGTCTTTGTATCCCATAATGCCTTTTAGCACAGCGCACACAATAGCAGCAACCTGCCAGTTAAGACCACTTAGGATTTTGGTAACGAATATACAAGAGACAGAGTACTTCTTGCTCAGAGATAAAATAAGTATGATAGAAAATTAATCACAATAAATTACATAAAAACTAGGATATCTTGTTTTCTGAGATAACGAAGTTTACGTAATTTTATGATGATTTCTGGAGAGGCCAGAGAGAGTTTGCCAGAACTTTCATGCAGTTTCCGGGTATGTATCGTAGTCACGAGCGCGGTCTATGCACCAGCTCGCTCTGGCCACAAGTGCATCTGGACCGCGTGCGTGGACTCCAAGTGTCGGACTCAAGCCCCACTACAGCTGTGACGTCATGGAAACATGGCGCGCATACTATTCTCGGCATTTACCCCGCGGAGGTCGAGGAACCAAGGAGTATAAAAAGCAGGACGGTTTCGGCTTGTCTTCTGCCCCGACTGCGCGGGTCGTTAGAAAAATATTTTGACCGAACGTCGGGGAGTGAGGACACTCCACGCCATGAATAATGCAATGCTGGGGCGTCTTTTCACCGGGAGACTCCGCCCCATTTGCGAGGCCAGCCACACATCAGGGAACACTCCCCCCCCCCCCCCCACTCAAGCTTTCTCTCTCTCTTTCCAACTAAACCCCGTCCGTTAAGCGACTTTAACGACCTGAGAACATTTTCAACGATTGAGGGAGATAGAGAGTTGCCTTTTCTTGCTAGTGACTGGTCGTGCGGTTAGCGTGCCTGCCTCTAACTCGACAGGAGAAGGTAAGATCTTGTAGAAAATCTGGTGGCCCTAGCGCAGCAAAATGCGCCCCTCCCCAGAAATGTTGTTTTGGAATCAGTTATAACTGTATTTACACACACGCACGCACGCACACACATACACACAAAAAAAAGTTGCTTTTCCTAGTCACAGATTTTGTCACAAAATACTTATACTGTATCTATGGAAGGAAAAATTATTGGGAATTTATTTGAGGACACGTTGGACGAATATGAGCAAATAGCACTTTTGCACGGAAACAAGTAGCAAATCTCGTACTACCAGGTGTGTGGAATGACATTGTCCATTGGCTGCTGCTCAAGTGATAAGTCAGACAGCTGAAGCTCGAGCGTACACAAGACTGGAGTCCAGCCTGCCGATAAGTGAACTCGCATTTTCCTTCCTCTCCCGGCATAAACATCACTATTTAATAGTATTATTGACATACATTTCTAATAATTACGCGTAAATTATAAGGATTTTTACTAGCATAATTTTATCATGGTACTCCTCCGTGAAGTCTTTGCAACCAAGGGTTTGTTGGGGGAGGGGGGAGGATATCATCATTGGCCACCTTTCCAACACCCCTAGACCAATAAACGGCTTCTCCATTTCTAGTCCACTTTAACTACTCAATTTGATCTTTCCCAATTCTTCACAAATTAAATTAATGTGCTATCTGTGCTACACGCAGTAAAAACAATTTTAGACTTACATAATCGCCACCATGTAAGCCTACTGAGTCTTATAGACAATTCTATGCAAATCCTTTGTAATATTAAAATACATTCTATGATATTATGTTTTGTTATGAATATGTGGCTCAATCTGATCACTGGTGTTAAAATAGTTTATATTAATACACTGCTCGCGTTGGTCTTGTTTTGTCACTGTTACTTCATATTATTTGCATTGGTAGGGACACCCAAGTTTCACGAAAAATTGTTCGCACATGCTAGATTTCAATATCCTACGGGCATACCAGTAATATGGTTTTGCTTATTGGTGGCATGTCTTTGGCCAGTCAAGTAAGAAAAGCCTTTCTCACAATCAGAATTAGGTTACTCCGCTACTGTACGACTGTGATTCGCGGGCAGACACGTAACACCTAGATCATCCGACCGCGGAAGTGTCTGAGCTAAAGTGTTATGAAATACAACTGGTCGTGAAATTTTTTCGCGAAATTCGGATGTCTCTAAATCTTGCACGTGTCTTCTGCGTTCCATATATTATTACTTCGTTCATATTTGTTGATATTTGAACAAAGGCGCGTTAGTAGTAGAGTTACGTTAAACGTCTACAAAGTTTATTTTAGTATCCTAAGCTGCTGACGAGCATTCAGATCACACAAATCAATAAAAAATGCACTATAGTTTCTGTTATTTGTAGCTCGTAAATGGAAACTACGTGTCAGTATATGCTTGTGACTATTATTTGGAGAATATACATTCTGTTGCCCCTCTGATTGAATTATAACTTACAACCAAACCACTTGATAAATTACGCTCAGTATCTGCAACTACAGTGCTTCAAACATTCCTGTTTTGTAATGTGATTTCCTCTAGTGGAAAAAAGTGTCATCGCGTGATTTGAAGAGAAAGGAGGAACTCAGTTGGGTGAGTCTATGCCAGTTTTTTTAATCTCTTAAACATCTAATATCCTCGACCAAAGAGATCACGTTTCTCTGAGAATCAGCAAGCAACGTACTGGTAGTGAGTTTCCATTTCAGTTATATTTCTATCAACATCCAAGAAGTATACGTACCTATGGACTAAATGAAAACTCGTTCATTAAAATACCGGAAAAATTATACATTATATACTTTCATTTATAACATTCTTTTACACTACACTGCACTAGAATCTGTCAGTACATTGACGTCACAAGGGACGTAGAATACTCAGGCAGATTGAAGTTCATGTGTGTAAAATTTTCCATCACGCCACTGGAACACCAACCACACTCACATCCAAGTCTTGACTCTGGTTGCTAACAGTTTCTATAAATATTTGTACGAAAAGTCGAGTGCAAAATGGTACATACGCAAAACATGCACACACATTCACAAAATAGTGGGAATTTTAGTGTATACGCTGCTTTTAGAACAAATAATAGCAAGAACATATTCTATATGTTATAAACTATGTAGGGGAGATTGCCCAAGTACTTTAGCTTTTTTGTTGTAATTTGCATTATTATTTGGAATCAGACATGAAAAATATATGCTGGACATGTAGCGCTTAACATACGCATAAAACAATCATATAAATGAATTTTACAGTATTTTATCTTAAGATATTTTTGTTTAATATTTTAAAAATGTTCTACATTTATGTTTTCAAAAAGTGGTTCCCAGTACCAGACAGCATTTTAAAATATGCTTATACAATTATGAACAAGACTAATAACCCTAAAACTATGGAAAAACCTGAATATACAATAAAGTACCAGTGCCTGAAAAAAAACATTTTAAAATCTATTTACAACGCTCACGCCTGAAATACACGATATTGTCGCTATCTGCTCATCCTTCATGTGCCCAGCCACCGCAGTCTAAACACTGTACCTCAGTCAGTTTTCCTGGAAAGTTTCACCGCATATTACAAACTCAGTACGATTGCTTTCATCTCTATTTTGTTTTATTCTCTCCTCTTTCATGGTTATCCTTTCTGCTTTCTCTATTTTCTACCTTTTAGCTTCCTCTTTTCCTTCCAGGGCTGTCTTCTATGGTGTTGATGTCAGCACTTCGCTAGTTTCTGCTCTTGTTCTTCTAGTTGCTGTTTTTTTTCCTTCTGTTTCTTCTGGTACTGGCGAGAGTTTTTCAATAATGGCTCTGAAGTCTCTCGATGTTGATGGAGTTTCACAATTCTGAGCCTCTTCGTTCGAACTCTTTTCCCGAATGTGCTGGCTCATCCTACTTGGAATGAAATCAATATATGTGAATATGTGCCTGTTTAATGGGTGTATTACAGTACACTCAAAAGCTGACTTCGCCAAATCCATCCTGCAAATTGAGCTAAATGCTGTTTTAACTAAACCGCATGTGTCTCTTTCGTGGATTTTTAGCCCCAGTTGTCCATATTTGGGCATCCAGTTCCCACAAGCCACGTTGAATGTAGACTTAAACGGCCTCATAATGGCAAGATCTAAAGACTGAAGCTTGCGGGTCGTGTGGGGAGGCAAGCTTAACATGTGAAAATTGTTCGCCTCTGCAAACAAAATAACTTGCAAGTCCTTGTGCATACTGTGCCCATCGAGAATCAGAAGCACTGGACTTTCCTTTGTGGGTTTAACACTGTCAACAAATTTTTCTAGCCACTTCAAAAAATCCCGCTGCAGAAATCCATTCACTTTCCTGAGCATCAAAAACACTTCCATCTGGAGCATCCTTATTCAGGGTTTGATCCATTCGTTTCCTCGGAAACACGAAAAGTGGAGGAATAAACTGATCTCCTGCAGCGTTTATGCACAGCATTATTGAGATGTTCCTTCCCATTTCCCCTGAAGTGAAGTGAGCTTACTGACTTGCTTTTTGCCTTTTATGGACAAAACTTTCGAAGAATTTTCGTGAACAAAAGAAACTCCTGTTTCGTCACAATTGAAAATCCTGTTTGGGTGGTACGAATATTCTTCTCAGCAGTTCCTCATATTTAGAGAAAAACAAGTGAACTTGGGTTTTGCTGAAGCCTGTAGCACGCTGAAGACTAGTGGATTCAGCGGTACGGAGAGAAAATTGTAGATGCCGTTTAATGAACACCTTGTGGAATTTGTTTCCAGCTTTTCTCTTGTTTTTGTTGTACTGGTGGGGAATTTTCAAGTGTTCATCCAGCTGGTAAACAAGTGTTCAGCCAGCTGGAAAACAAGTATTCAGCGAGCTGGTAAACAAGTGTTCAGCCAGCTGGTAAACAAGTATTCAGCCAGCTGGTGACAAAAATTCAGATTTAGTGACTGGTAACAGGAGATTGTCTAGGTCCTTCAAATGATTCACTAGCTCACTCACAATCTCTTCTGTAAATGTTTTCGTAAATCCACCCATAGCAGGTAACATAGAAACAGGTTTCCCCCCTCCACCCTTTTAAGATTTTAAGTCGATCCCCCAAAGTGCTTGTGGGCACTAAAAATTGTCCTGCAGCCTCTCGAATGGTTAATTGTCCTGCTAACACACTATCAACAACCATTTTCATTTTCTCCTTCCTCCCACTTTCCTTCTCTCTCTCTCTCTCTCTCTCTCTCTCCTCTCTCTCTCCTCTCTCTCTCTCTCTCTCTCTCTCTCTCTCTTCTCTCTCTCTCCTCTCTCTCTCTTTTTTAGAAATGCCCTGAAAAAAATAGCGCGTGTATTATCATGAACCCGCAAAAGTAATTAAATGTATTTCCTTGTCCGGTCCTGGGAACTGTCTTCGCGTCCGGTACAGGGCACACGACACGATCTACAGAAAATGGCTGCTGCAAACAATCATGATACACAACACCAATAATACTGCATAGATATGAGCCGCCTTACCTAACTGCAAACCTAACCAGCGCATAACACTTTTTCTCAACTCACCTTAACAGATAGCGAACACGCAACTGCACAGGAACCCGCCAAACTACAACCACCCAGACTAGAACACATTCTGAGATGAAGCGAGTCTACAGATCGGCAAGTGTACGCCCCTGCTATCTAGTGGGCGAACTAAGAACTAGCTACTGTCCGGTACTGGGCACTCTCCAGTACTCTGGCAATCTCCGCTATATGCTACTAATTATTTTGAGTAAAATGAATAACTATACTTTGGAAGAATGTGATATATTTACTCTCTGATGTGTAAGTTTCACTTTAGTAGAGACCTTATTATTTCGCGAAATCATTCACAACCAAGGCAGACGCCATAAAAAATATATGTTATTTCGGTACGTGCCATTGTATCTTCGTTCATGCTACACTCACTGCAGCACTCAGAACCAACAATAGTATACGCTCAGTACTCTGGTAGCTTCACTCCGTGTGGCCGGGTCTAACAGGAGAGTGAGTTCTGTCTGTGGCGGCAGACAATGAACAAGTGGCTTCTGCTGGAGTGTGTAGAGGACTATGGAGGCTAATTGGTGACGTCATAAAGCGACATTGTAGGGTGTCATCGCAGTAGTCTGCAAGTGCAGAAATAAGAGAGTGAGGATTGCACGATATAGAGTAAAAAGAGGGATAAATGGAGCGAAGACCGAATGCAACTGCAGAGAAGACAAAAAGTACCCTGAGTAAACCCTAAACCCAGTATTACATGTCACCATTTCTTAACATGCGATAATCCAGGATGCCGTCCTGTACAGAGATGTTTAGGGAATTCAATTAAAAAATTTGGCTCTTTCATTTTGCATTTAATTTCTTTGTAAACAAGCGCACAAAAGTTGCTGCGGATGTCACAAAAAAAAATGTTTAGCAGTTTGTTTTAAAAATGATGGTGAAACAGGAAAACGCTAGTAGGGCGAAGGAACAGTAGCCCCTTTAGGAAACCAACAAGTTACTGGAATAGCTGTTTGAAAATTACTCCAATTGGATGCACCACGTGTATTATGTGCGCGTATATATGACATATATCGACGAATAATTTCAACTGTATTACCAACTATAACACAACGGTTTATCGTAGGAAAATTTTGTTGATTGTTTCCCAAAGATTCAACGTACTGTACACAAGTCCGACATTTTTCATTCGTCATTGGTTGTTATGCGTGCATGAAGCTACTGGCCCTTTTCATTGGGTTAAAAAGAGTTCTGATACTTTAGGACGTTTGTGACTGTCCCGCAAAGTAATCATCCAGTTATCAAAGACCTGCAATAATATCTTTAATGTTTGATGGTGGGCGAGTTTACTTGGGAGTCTCCCATTTCCCCCGCTCTTTCATTCCGGCACTGCACCACACTCACCTCACTTCACCCTCATGAGGACTAGCCACAGCACTGTGTAGTAGAAGATGGTTTATCTACCTTTGAGCTTTTGCTATTAGTTTACAGTGTTTTTGTTGTGCGCCATGCAAACATTTCAACCAACTGCACGAGTCAAACGAGCACATGGGATTTTATCATTTTTGTTTGTTGCCACATAGTCACGCGAATTCTACATGATATTACTCATTTTAAAATGGCTCGAAACATTTCCCCTGAATTTCCAGTGCCGCTAATAGTATCACAGTAGAAACAGAAGACAGTTTCACACTTTGTCGTTCGTAGATTTCTGTGCTTCACTCACTCATTCGTCCCACTAGGCATGACTTTTAACGAAGTACATTGAGAACGTTGTGTGTTAACATTATGCATACTCACAACTTGCTTTCAAAAAAGAAAGCCGAAACCATTCGCACTAGAAATTGATTTGACTGAATCGTACAACGGCGCATAGCCGACACTCCATCCGTCATTTAAACAAATAACAACGGTGGATTTTTTCCCAGCTGTGCGGTCAAAGGAAGCCGTATACTGCGAACATGGAACCTACATAACGCCTACGCGTCGGTGGATGGGGCGGGTATGGTTGGGGGGGGGGGGTGGGGGGGTTTAAAAATGTATCCTCCCAGTGACAGCGAGAATGTTACTCCCGAAAAGTATTCTGCTAAAACAAAAACTTCTCTAATGCGAATTCACTTTTAGCAGACAAATAATTTTTTTGCACTGTTCCCATTTTTTTTTTTTTTGCTTTTTAAACCTTCCTCGTTAATTCATGCTGACCTGACGGCACTAATGCGAATATGAATTACTAAGCCTCGGATTTCGCTCTACTCCTGCTGGTGATTACACGATCATTGTTTATTGACGAGGGCTGCTGTTTAAAAGCTCGTTATCCCTTCGCGCCGTCAAACAGTATTAAACGATCGTTTGTTATTCTGTATTGAGTATCGAGATGTTGCGAGATTGAGTCCGATATTTCATGTTCCTCTGACGGGCTGAATAAATCACATGTATAGGCTATTCATGGTGAACTGAACGTTTAAAGCCTTGTTTATGTTATACTTGCATGCGCATTGAGTATCCTTCCGCCATATTTAAGTCATCATTGTCCATGTGCTTGCTCACTTGATTCATGTGTTCGTCAAGTGAATTGTAAAATTGTTATCTTATACTTATACGACTTTTAAAATTAGAACACAAAATAACGTATTTATATATTTACAATTGCCTTTTAATTCGACGCTAAGTCATGGAACTAGTTCCCCCAATGTTACCAACTTTACTGGGCACCTACTAGTAAGTATAGGTGTTAAAATACATGCAGTTAAGGCGTATATGTGCACAGCCATCGTCGTTATGGTGTACACAAAGTGGTGGTCCAAGGGATTTTACCAGAATTTTTTTAAATTTAAGTTTTAAAATATGTCAGTGATAAGTACCTTACCTTGTGCCAAAATAGTATAATATAAGAAGACCACATTTAAAATTATTTTCAAAAATACCTGTGCAAAACTCGATCGTGAAGGACTAATTTGTATTAGAAATATTACAAAAAAATCGACGTATCAAAATGACTATATTGTCTCAACGATAACTCGTCAATATATTTCAACGATATTTTATCGAAATCAATATACGTTTCCAGGTATCGGAAACAAATATTTTTTAATGCTCTTTTGATAAGTAAATATACCGAAAATAAACATTTTTTTTTTCGATATATCGTTTCGTATAACGGTACTTTTATAAATAATATTGATTTATATTTTCCCTATATCAACATTATTAATTTATATATGTATGAAAAGTGGAATTAATTAATTAATTAATACAATAACACAAGTTAATACTGAATTCTATTCCTCAGAAAGCCAGAAGCAGATCAGCGTGTTCTTATCCATGCTGGAATTCCCAAATAATAAATAAATCTTGAAGACTTCAATTTCAAATTAATGCTTGTCGTAAGGGTGTGCCTGCATACATCTGGCACACCATGTGGGCACGCCTGTGAGGTAAGGGCAGTGGCATTTGTCAAAGGTTGGTTTTAAAACTGCTTAAATAACGATAAACCACTTATAACATCAAAAAATTAAAGTTATTACTATCTGTGCCAGACACAGTAAATAATCACTACAGACCCCTTCAGCAGGGTGATTTGTCACAGAGATATTTACAGCCAGCCAGCCATAGTCAGACCACAGACAGAGGATATTAACTACACAGACAAGAATTGGCATGACGGTTCGTTTGACGTAGCATACCCTCTCTCCAAGTAGCGTCGAGAGGTCCTGGGTACGCGCCTTATGTCTCATTGGCTACTGCGTGCTGTGTGCTTTGCCTGTGTCTTTGCCTCAAGTCGTTTTGCCTGCTGTGTAATTGCCTAAAATGATTTGCACACTGTAATTTTCGCTTTCTTCGTTTTGCCGAACTGTGTTATTTATTGCCTGAAATCGTTTAACTTCCTGGAATTTTACATTAGCGCATTCGTCTAGTTCTGCTTATGTCTGAAATCGTTTTCGCCGACAGTAATTTCGCATAACTTCGTTATTGCGTGAAATGTTTTGCCTACTGCGATTTTGCCTTACTTCGTTTACCTCAGTGCGTTATTGCTAGGGAGCTGAAATATTCACGAGTTCACCGACATCCTGGCTATACTCCACGGTTTTATGTGCAATCGTGCAGATATCAATTGTCATTGGTCGCATGCTGCCGCAGTAGAGAACAATTATGGGACGTGCATTGTGTTGTATGTTTGTCATTGGCCCAGAGTTCTCCAGCACGTGTCACAATGGACACGTGGAACACTGGCAAAGGTGACACAAACGTAAGAGTTTTCTAATTCTGGGTTGTCCCAGATCTCTAGTTATTGCTTGAAATAGTTTTCCGAATTGCAGAATTGCTTTACATTGTGCACCTAACTGCGTTGTTACATGAAGTTTTTTTCCCTAACTCCATTGTCGCATGGCCATAGCCTACTTCGTTTTGCCTAAATTCGTTTCTGCTGGGACCGCGGTGGCTGAGTGGTTAGCCTGCTTGCCTCCTACAAAGGCGAACCGGGTTCAATTCCCGGGCGGATTACTCCCGAATTTTCGCAAGTGGGAATCGTGCCGGACGATGCCGCTGGTCGGCAGATTTTCTCAGGGATCTCCCATTTCTCCCGCCCTTGCATTCCAGCGCTGCTCCATTCTCACCTTATTTAACCTTCATCGACTCTCAAGATCACGTTAAGAGCCGCCCAAATCTCTCAACTCAACTAATTCCTGCTGAAGTGATGGCAAAACGAAGAGAGGAAACGAGACCAGCAGCAGGAGGCATGCAGCTCAGTCCTGGATGGTCGCAGGAAGTAGGTGTATGTGTGAGGGGGGGGGGGGGATACCCCACGAAAGTCCCACCTCACCAAACACCAAGCGGACCCAGCTATAGAGTCAGCAGAGGTCCGTGGAGGGAATAAAGATGATCAATATTTGTGGGCGGCGACAGGGCAGCAGGATAGAGGGCCTCATCTGCAGTCACCTGTTGGCGGCCAGGGAGCAGTGTTGACAATCCTGCCCTCTCCTGGGGGAAATACACACTAGCTACCCTGGCCACCACCCACCCCCACCCCCTCACAAGAATTCCCTGCTTGCCTCGAGTCTCTTCAGACACAACCCTCTACCTCATATATCACCGCGCACACTAACTCTGCATACCAGGTGTTGGCCAGTCATTTCCTGTGGCCTCCAATTACTTTATATTTACAGGGTAAATAATCTAAATTGCACAATAAGTAGAGAATATAGTTTATCGCAGGAAAAGTTGACTGATTGCCAGGATTCAACCTACGGTAAACATTACAGACAGTTTTCTTTCCTTATTGGCTGTCATGCATATGAAGATACTAACCCATTTCACTAGACCAATAAGGATTCTGATACTTCTATAAGGCAGAACGTTCGTGATTGGTCTGCAGACAACTTAGCCATATCAAAACCTTATTCATCCAATCATGAAAGAGCTAATTAGTTAAGAGTATTTTCCAAATCAATGTATACGTATAGTGAGTAGTAGCGAAGGGTAAAGTTATTTCCCATACATCCACGGTAGCGTATCTGCATTTGCTCAGGAAAGAATCAACTGCGTAGGGAAGTTTCCAAATTTGTATAGCAGTTCCTATATTTTCAGCCTGATATGTGTACTATTTCCATACAATGTATATTTGCAGCCTGATATGTGGTACTATTCCCATACAATGTATATTTGCAGCCTGATACGTGGTACTATTACATACAATGTATATTTGCAGCCTGATACGTGGTACTATTCCCATACAATGTATATTTGCAGCCTGATACGTGGTACTATTCCCATACAATGTATATTTGCAGCCTGATACGTGGTACTATTCCCATACAATGTATATTTGCAGCCTGATACGTGGTACTATTCCCATACAATGTATATTTGCAGCCTGATACGTGGTACTATTCCCATACAATGTATATTTGCAGCCTGATATGTGGTACTATTCCCATGCAATGTATATTTGCAGCCTGATATGTGGTACTATTCCCATACAATGTATAGGTTGAAAAATTCCATCACAGATTAGGAAGTTTACTAGAAATGTTTCACATTTATATATTGACTAAAAAAATTGCACGATTTTCCATCATATCTATACATACGATCATGGAGCCTAGCCTACAGATTGTTTAAATCACGCAATTTTCCTGTCCCTTCGTACGACTTGTCCCCTCTATACCTACCCACAAAATAAATGGTCCCAGCTCCTATATATACACTACTGGAAGAATAAATTGAGCAGTGCTTTCAAGTGTCCATTTCTTCGTGTACCTACTCTTCGAATGTTTCCAAGAAATAACGTTCTTTAGTAGTTGGAACAACGAGCAATGGCGTCGGACCATATTTATATTAGGACAATAACTTTAGTTTTGAAACTGCTGGCGCATTGACACACATGTGAAAAATAGACACTTCGTAGACAGTTCGGATTTAAGGTGGTAATAATTAATTAATTGATTCTTGTTTATCAAAGCTTTAATAGGAAATATTTCGCAAATATGGCCATATTCCTCTAGTAGTCTAACTCAGCTTGTGGTTTTCATATTTAAGTTGCAGAAATACATATTTAAAATTAAATTTTGTAAATTTTCTTTAAAAGCTAACACCGTGAAAACGTAATTGTAACACAATTAATTCTTAATATCGCAAATGTTTTGTTCGTAGAGCCAGATAATGCATGTACAAATATAAATATAGTTATAATGCTATTTTCAAAATTTTCTTCTAAAAAATGTTAATTAAAAAGAAATCAAATATTTCAACGTGATGAGTGAGATCGAAGCTGAATGTAGTAATCCACTTTTATGGACTTGCGTAAATGACATTCTGAAACATGTTCTTAGGGCCACCAGTTTATCGCAAAAATATTCCACGGCTAGCTGTCCTCCAAAACACGTAGTACAGAACCAGTATCGTGTTGGACGTTTTTAACTGTCACTGTCCACGAATCACAAACGCTCAGTATCGGAGTAAGCTAATTATGACTGGCTAATTAAGTAAGATAATATCTTCTCACAGAGACACTTTGCCATCAAGCAAAATAATAGCCTGCTGCTGGTATGCCCGTAGGGGAATGAAATCTAGCATATGCGGAAATATTTTCGCGAGGAACAGTTGGCTGTACTTAGACTGTTGGTTTCCATCCTAGTATATCTATTGACTACCAACATTAAAAATAAAAGAATACGTAGATGAATGCGTAAGAGCATACCTGCTTACATACATACATACATACATAAAAACCTACATGCATATATACTGTACTTATATGTAAGGAGCCTACATACAGCTGTCAGTTACACCGTCCGCAGCATTACTGCTAATAACCAGCAGAAAATATGTTTTAATTCTTTTTGCGGGAAATTTGTGCAGTAATAGTATTAATAAAACCACTTTTTGTTTGCCTTCCATTAAAGTGTTATAAGTGACTTACGTAATCTCAGGAGCGCCCTCTTCGAAACCCCACTTAAAGAAGAACTACGCCTGTTATTAATAATTAATTTGTTTTCTGTTTAATAAGCGTGCCACGGCTGTAGATTAATTGTTGTTTCCTTTACACAGCAAACATGTTCCTTCACTTTCAGCGAGACAATATATGTGTAATTAATCCTTATGAGGCTTCGTCTTGAAGCAGAATGTGTACTATATCGTCTTTGAATCCCCTTCTTGTAGATCCATCTGTCATTATTTTCAGGTCGTTTATGCAAATTGTTTTTCTTGCTGTGTTCTTGGAGTACTCTAAATAGGCCTATTCTTAAAGTTATCATTCTGATTGTATCAACCACCTATATTTCCCAACTGTTGATTATTATACGTATATCGCCATTCTCTTTTACATCTTGGGGCCACGGTGGACTGAGCTATTAGCACACTCGTCTCCCATCAAGGCGAACCGGTTTCAATCCCTGGCCAGGTCACCGAACTTTCGCAAGTACGAATCGTGCCGGACGATGCCGTTGGTCTGCGGGTTTTCTCGGGGATCTCCCTTTTCCCTTTCTTCATTCCGGCGCTGCTCCATATTCACTTAAATCACCAGCGGCCCAAATCTTTTCACTTTCTCTTTTACATCTTCCAACCTCTCATTTATCGCGTTCTTTCTTCAATTTTCTGTATCTATTATTAACTGTTTTAAATGGCGATAAATTATCACTATTTCTCCTCACTTTCGCGTCTGACGAATGTTTTTTACATTTTCCTATGTCATTTTTTTTGTAGAACTTATTTTCCAACCGAAAGTGTATGCTTCCTTTTGTACCTATTTTAACTTTCGTACAAGTAAATGTCAATCGCCTAACAAATGTATAAATGCATCCCACGAACCCATCTATTTTTTCGATGTAGAGACCTGCGAAATTCGCGTTATTATTCGGGGACACGTTAAACTTTAAATACATGTACCTTTTAATAAGTTTGTCATTGGACCACTGGCACGACCCGGATAACACTGCGCCAGTAAATGGACAGTTCACAATTGTATGCCCCAACCACGCGCAGTTTAGTCAGAAAGGGCGTGGCTTCGCATCTGTGTAGCGGCCAATGGAAAAACGACGTCGGCTCCTGTATATACAGCACTGTGAAATTCAGTGCGATCCAAAATAATAACGCGAATTTTGCATGTCTCTAGATATATGCCTGTTTTTCGCGACAAGATTCCACGACTAGCTGTACTGTAAAACACGTTAGTTCAGAAACATTTTTCGTTGTTATCAGCGTCTGACAAGTGAGGTGTTTGGCAGCCGATCACTGGAGTTCAGTGTCGGAGTAACTTAATTCTAATAGGCCCAGTCAAATAGAGAATGTACCCACACACACACACTAGGCTAATAGCCAAAGAATACCTGCGTGTGTACATGTAGAATGTCAATGTCTACCCTGCGCACAAACCTTTTCCTAATGATAATGGCATAAAAATTGTAATAAAACAAGTTCAGCAGAGAATTAACAGTAAAGCCGTGAAACTTGAAATATCTTTATGTATTTATGCATGTCGTCTAATATTTTAATTGGATTTATTTTAAAAGTAATTCACTGTTAGTCAGTACCTAGTTTAGTTTAGGCTGCTAATACGTATAATCTCAAGTCTTTGCTGTTAAGAGCAGCGTAACTCTCAGCTCGGACTCAATATTTTTATACTAACCGAAACTGTTTAATATACGTAAAGCCAAACAATTCTTTTGTTGCGCCAAATAAGAACAAAAAGAATTTTGGTATCGGTAACAAAACATTTTACTGCCGCTATAAAATTAATTAATTTGGTTTCGCCAAACAAACTTTGTTCGGTTTAATAAGACATTTTTCTCAATGTGATATGTTTGTTTACACTAAATATTCTTTTAATATATTAAAACAACGAAATATTTGTTTGATACGAAAATATTTGTTTAAATAAATATTTGGGCTTTGTGAATAAATTTCATTCATTTCGAGGAACTGGGGTTTTGGTTGTACCAACGAAAGATCTGTAAGGTAAAACAAACGCCGAGCAAATAAATATATTTGGTATAACGAAACAATTATATATTCGGTGCACGTTTATAGATTGTGCTTAACAGAATCTTACAGGAACACAGCGACATAATTTTCCTGAAATGAAAACTATTTATATTATAACTAGAGCCACGTGTTTTCGGCGAAAATATTCCACGACTGGCTGCAGTCTGAAACACTTTAGTTCAGAACCATTATCACGCTTCGATTGTTTTTACTCGAACCCGTTTTAAGTGTCTGCCAGCCAATCCCCGTGGCAGCGTAACCCTTAGTCGGGTAGAAATGTTAATCTTACACAGATACGTAATCAATAGCCAAAGGAACGAATTTGGGTACGAGCGATCCACTCGTCTAATATCAACCAAAAGATAGCATAAGAAAAAAATGAAAACGTGGAAAAGGAAACCAAAAGATAATATACATAAAAGTTTCTAAATTTCCACACTCCGATACAAAAGGTATGTAAAATACACACGCGCTAGCGTAGACCTTAACTAAAATATAACCACACACGACTACATTGCCATACTGCAAGAATAACATACATATTTATCAAGTAAAAAATTATCCACTCAAACAAGAATAATAGGAAAACAGAAGTCAGAACAATTACAGACGAGACAAAAATGTAGCAACAAATTCGGAAACACATCAGGACGCCAGTAACTTGTTTCCGAAAGAAAAAAATATATATTTCTTGTTTGTTTTTTGTAATTATTTTGGTTTCCAGTATTTCGCCCTACACGGTAGCTGGTAAGTATACAAGTATGTATTAGTTTTACGTGTCTCATGGGAACTCCGCCCATGCTACACTCCCTGTAGGACTCAGAACCAATAGTAAACACTCAGCACTCTGGTAGCTTCACTCTCTGCAGGACTCAGAACCAATAGTAAACACTCAGCACTCTGGTAGCTACACTCCCTGCAGGACTCAGAACCAATAGTATGCACTCAGCACTCTGGTAGCTTCACTCCGTGTGGCCGGGTCTAACAGGAGAATGAGTTCTATCTATGGCGGCAGACAATGAAGAAGGGACTTATGTTCAAGTGTGTATAGGACTGTGAAGTACAGCTTGGTGCCATCTTATGTCTAGGGATAGGAAAATTTCGGAAATTCATTTTGGGTCAAGCTAAACTTCAAACACATTTCCATTTCTGTTATGTTCGCAATTGGATAACAGTTTTTTTTTTTTTTTTTAACACGGCAAGGTGAACAATGAGATAAAAATAATCCTGCAAGAAAACAAGCCCCAAATCGCGTACCAACTGGTCTGAGGTAAAAGTGTCTTCACACTGGTGGCAGTAGCCAATATAGACAAAGCTGAGGCTCCAAAATACATAGGACTGTGGAGTATGTCCTATACTTTATCCAGTCCAAGGTAGCAGCGTATATAAAACATTGCCAGCGGCTGAATTGTTGGATCATAATATCCCTAGTAGCAACATCGTAGATTGCCCAACTGTTGGTATATGGCTACTGTGAACCGACAAGTCAGCCGCTGGCTCTGATTGTGCCGCTGGCAAAATTTATTTGTATTTGCTGCTACCTTGTAGTGGATAAAGTATACAGTCCATCGCGAATTGTTGATATGAGAGTTTTCTGGTCGGCGCATAATATTGAGGTGCTGCGTGACGCCCGGAGAAGGTAACATGAGATGAGTGAAGAGAAGCGGTGTGATTAACGGGCTGGAAACGGGAAAATCCCGAGAAAACCGACCGGCATTGTCCAGCACGATTCCCACACGCAAAAATCCAGGGGTGACCCGGCCGGGAATGGAACCTGGTTCACCTAGGTGGGAGGCTAGTAGTTTACCCACTACACCACCGCGAGCCCCACATCAAAGAATCCCTCGCCCCATTTGGTTTCTGTAGACTTGTCTGTTCTGTGTCGCGGGATGAGTAGGGAATGTTTGCATTCACGCGGCGATCCAACATCTGCAGTATGTGTGTCCGTGACCTGTAGCGTGAGGCGAGCTGGAAGACAAATGGTGGCGAGTTACAGCAGAGCGCCATGTTGGGTCCTCCTCGCTGGAGATTTGAGCCCTGGAAATCTCCAGCGATCGCTCTGCCAGTTCCGCGCAAAACTGCTCAGCTAACAACTCGCGCTCACAATAGCATCTTGTTATTCCCGCCAGGCGAATCGGTAGAAATAGTGAAATATCGCGAACATATTTTAAGGCAAGTTATATTTCAAAACACTGTAGAGTCGTTTATAGTTGATTCACAATAACTTCGGCCTTTTCTGAAGCCCTACCAAATTTATACTTTTGGTTACTGATTACGTATCCTTCCGCTACACGTAAACATAAACACTGCCATGTGACTTCTACTTTTATAACTGTCAAATGCATTGGTTGCTGTTTACAGCTGTTCAAAGAATGCTGTCATATTTCCTACGAATGTTCAGAATTTAGGCCTTATAATAATATTTAGGTTGGCTTTATAACTATTTGTTACACACAATATAGCACGTTACTCATAATACATATTAATATTTTGCCACGACGGTATTTGTTGCAACTGTGGCGGAAACAACAGTAGTATTTACTCTGTTGTTATTAATATGGGTTTGGAATAAAAATTAAAACGAAGGGACAACCAGTCCAACAAAACGACACAGTAAATTCAAGCACGTAACTCGTGTCTCATGTGTATTGAACGTAGCATCGACAAATGTAAAAGATGGTGGTGAACATGCAAACACATAGGCCTACCGTTACATTTTGTCCACTAATATTTACATGCATTGTATTTACTGGTTTATAGGTTTATTTTATTATTTATTTAAATTTAACTGGTTGGGATTAGTAATTTTTTTGGGGATTGTGGCAGATATTCAAATCACAGAAACGTAAACTCGTTACACAACTGCGTTTCAAACACCTAGCGCGAAGGTACAACGTTGTGATAAACAGACGTGAATATAAATAATTAACTTCGCATAACATCAGTTCATGGTTAAAACGTATAAACTTTGCACATATTTGAAATCCACACACATCTGGCCTGTGTAGCGATTACAACACAGCCACCATAGACGGAAACGGCGTCTACGCCCTTGCACACGTGGCGATCACAACACTCGTTACAGTATATTAATTATCCCTGCCGTGGAAATACATATTTATCACAATATTGTAACATCCCTAGGATGTTTCAAAAACACGAGTACGACCTTGACGTATCGTTCAGAAACACGCCGTGTCATTGACATGTCGCCACACCACTGTAAATCGTAAGGGAAGGCACTATAAAAACGGGTGTAATCGCCAAAAACAGCCTCACTGTTACCTCCTCCCACGAACCTGTGCAGGCAGGGGAGTGGGGGGGGGGGGAATCTGCATTGGGAACCAGGGTTTGCTGGGAGTACTCGGCTACCCTATAAGAACTATAGCACTGGCCTAAAATATTTTGATGGGTGTGGGAGGGGGAGAGGGTTAGCTTCTCCTTTCTCCTGCATTTCACATGAGACCGCCTGGGTGGTAAAGGGCCCTCACAAGGGCCCGGGCTACCCCCGCTCAGCTTCGGCAGTGATTAGAAATGGCTCCTGCCATATTGGGACAAGCGCGTGGCTAGGGAACACCATGGACTTGAGGGATATTTATCAAATTCTAGATTCTCCTCTCCACACCACATCTGCCAACCTGCTGGGTTTGCAAGTGTCGCGCAACGAGCTGTGTCGCGCCGTCGCATCTAAAATATGTCGTTGCATCTAAATAACATATAATACGTATTTAAACAATAACAGCTCGTTTCAGTTGTAAATTACAATCTCAAACATCATTATTTTAGCTGTAATTAGTATGAAATGTGCTGAAATTAGAAATAATAAAATGTATACTCTTCCTGATACACAGGTGGTACGATCTTCAGAGAGAGATAGATAGAGAGAGAGAGAGAGAGAGAGATAGAAGAAAAGAGAGAGAGAGAGAGAGAGGGAGAACGAGAGAGAGCGACACGCTCTGCTTCGCTTATTGAACCTTTATTCCCGACGAAAAAAAAAATCACAAGCCAACACACGAGAATTTGCGCGGATATTTTTAACTGCAGCAATGAAATGTGTTTCCGTCAGCGCTACATAACAATACAAATATATCAATTGGCAACGTTTACCTTACAAATAGTATACATAAAACGAGGTAAAAAAATATTGTAACTGTGAACTATTTCTTACCGGCCATTGCCAACACGTCTCTGCTCTCGCTGTTGTTAATTCATGTTTAATACGAAATAAATATTACAAGTTATATAATATACTAAGGCAAAGTTTCATTTATTAAATAATACAATACTCTAAAGTCATTCACAGTGTTAAATATTTGTGGAATACAAGTTATTGGAAAAACAGGTTGACATATTACGCCTAGGGTGATTTATCAAAGGTTCGATTCCAAAAGGGCGAAGAAAGCGTTAATGGACTATACCTGTCTTGATTGGCCCGAGTTAGTTTCTGAAACGAGTTAACTTTGTGTACACGAATCACGTAGTAACAATGTTGATGTTGCTGAATTCTGAGTGGCCCGGTCTAACACGATAAAACCTTCTCAAGCAGACAGCAAATAAAGACAATAGACAAACTGCTGACGGGGGCTTATAGTATTGATGCCTGCCATCTACTCATAATTTTTGAATACCAGAAAAAAAAACAGTTAATATATCATAAAAATTCATTAATTCGGCGTGTAAGTCTGCCGCAGAGTACTTAAGAATAAAGGTTGTTCACGATGAAGTGAGCACTTTTGAAATCAACCTTAGAAAAAAGTCACTGCCTCTACCTGCATACATTTAACGGGCGCGATGAGTGACATGGGCTCAGTAAGGTTGGTAACAATGGAGGAAAAGTAATTCCATATATTAACGTCGAATAAAAGGTGTTAGGTAATCATTTGTGATAAGTTATTTCTCTAGCTTTCTGTTTTTTTGAATGTACCAAAATGTAAAAATGAGCAGATTGTACAATAATTATTTTTGTAATAATTTCACAGTTTCACTTGAACGACTCATGAATAAAATGATGAGACCCTTGGCAACGTTAATTTCACATAGGGCGAAAGAATACGCAACTTAAATACAAGTATATCTTAAGCAGGGCTTTCAAAAGTGCTCATTTTACCGTGGACACTCTATACACATGTGGAACCTCAGCTTATTCCACGAACTCCAGGCTCGCAAGGGGCCGCGGTGACGTAGTGGTCAGACTACGCGCCTCCGTCGCTCCCAGATTTTTGCATGTAGGGATCGTGCCGGGCGATGCCGCTCGTCGGCGGGTTTTTCTCAAGAATCTCCCGTACACCCATCCCCCCCCTTGCATTTCGGCGTTGCCCCATCCTCACCTAACTTCATCCTCATCGGCTCTCAAGACGTCGATATTAAGAGCCGCCTAAATCTCTTCACTCACTCATTCAAATTAAAGAAAGTAATATATTTGTATGTTAACAGATGTATAAACGGTGTGACTTCAAAGGTTTGTTTTTAAAGACGTGAAGAAACCGAGCGTAGGCTATAGTTACACGTGTGTCACTGTACCTCTTCTCATGATACACTCCCTGCAGGATTCGGAACCAATGGTATACACTCAGCACTCTGGTAGCTACACTCCCTGCAGGATTCGGAACCAATGGTATACACTCAGCACTCTGGTAGCTACACTCCCTGCAGGATTCGGAACCAATGGTATACACTCAGCACTCTGGTAGCTACACTCCCTGCAGGATTCGGAACCAATGGTGTACACTCAGCACTCTGGTAGCTACACTCCCTGCAGGATTCGGAACCAATGGTATACACTCAGCACTCTGGTAGCTACACTCCCTGCAGGATTCGGAACCAATGGTATACACTCAGCACTCTGGTAGCTACACTCCCTGCAGGATTCGGAACCAATGGTATACACTCAGCACTCTGGTAGCTACACTCCCTGCAGGATTCGGAACCAATGGTATACACTCAGCACTCTTGTAGCTACACTCCCTGCAGGATTCGGAACCAATGGTATACACTCAGCACTCTGGTAGCTACACTCCCTGCAGGATTCGGAACCAATGGTATACACTCAGCACTCTGGTAGCTACACTCCCTGCAGGATTCGGAACCAATGGTATACACTCAGCACTCTGGTAGCTACACTCCCTGCAGGATTCGGAACCAATGGTATACACTCAACACTCTGGTAGCTACACTCCCTGCAGGATTCGGAACCAATAGTATACACTCAGCACTCTGGTATATAGCTTCACTCCGTGTGGCCGGGTCTAACAGGAGAGAGAGTTCTGTCTGTGGCGGCAGGCAATGTATAAGGGACTTCTGCTGGAGTGTGTAGAGTACTATGGAGTCTAGCTTGGCGCCAGCTCATAACGTGAAATGGTATGGCAGTGTTTCTGATGCTTTCATTTACCACGGACCACAACTTGTAGCATGTTATATAACATGGAACACCCACATCGACTCCTGTCTATTAATAAAAGAACTAAAGTGTAAAAATATTGATTAAACAGCACTTTAAAATACATTACGGAAGTAAATCATGTATACATATACGATTGTTATAGAAGTTTCAAGTATAATAAATAAAATATAATATTGTATTAAAAATTAAAAAAAAAATGGCATATATTTGAACACAATATAAAACAGATAAGGAATAACCGCATTTTCAATATCATGAGCTAGAAATCCAATATAAATGGAAATAATAAATGGGCACGTTCTAAAACGTTCGTAGACCTCCTGGGATCTAACAAAAGACTATCGATAGTCAGCTGTCCACAGTATAAGAACCGCTGTAGTAGGGTCTCTAATTAATGGTGTTATTTAACTGTGTACACTGGTGAAATAATTTTGTTGAATCAAACAAAGTTTTTTTTTTTGCACGAAAAAATTAATTGTTTGTATAGTGTCAATAAAATATTTTGCTATCGAAAACAAATTAATTATTTAGTTTTCATTATTTGCTTGCCCCGAACAAAGATTTGGTTTGTGCAACGAGAGATATGTTTGGCTCTTTGTACATTGAACAGTGCTGGTTAATATAAAAAAAACTTTAACATAGATGAGCTGCGCCCGATATCCACGCTACGCCTTAGCAAGAAGTGACTTGTCATGAACCTGGATGTTCTTAAACAGATACATTTCAATACTGAACTACGTGGCTATATAAATACTGAACTACGTGGCTATATTGAGCTTCTTTCACCATGAAGTATATAGCTTTATTAGGCATTGATAAATGCACTAGCAAACACTGTTGCATTCTAAATATTACTACAATTCAAACAAATTCTCAATCTGTATTTTTGAACGAAAGTAATTAAATAGAAGTCCAAAAAAATACATAGAATTTATTAAAACAAATGTTTTGTTGACAATCGCATTTCTTTCGAACTAACACAGATAACTTATTTAAAGCGTGTATTCAGTTAGATGAACAAAATCAATTTTGTTGCTTTTCAAGTTTAGTTTAATAAAAACACAATATGTTATTGGGCAAATAAATATATTTTTGGCCCCATACAAAGAAATATTTTGTTGGGTATTCTCACAGTTTAGGTGTTGGTTTGTCCTTCGTTACTCGCACAGGCTTGGCAGAGCCGCTGGGTTTTGTTGGTTTGTCCTTCGTTACTCGCACAGGCTTGGCAGTGCCGCTGGGTTTTGTTGGTTTGTCCTTCGTTACTCGCACAGGCTTGGCAGTGCCGCTGGGTTTTGTTGGTTTCTCCTTCGTTACTCGCACAGGCTTGGCAGTGCCGCTGGGTTTTGTTGGTTTCTCCTTCGTTACTCGCACAGGCTTGGCAGTGCCGCTGGGTTTTGTTGGTTTCTCCTTCGTTACTCGCACAGGCTTGGCAGTGCCGCTGGGTTTTGTTGGTTTCTATGTTAGATTCCTAAAACTTGACGATCAGTTACTTCGATCTGTCTTACTGACCGCCACACTCTGCGGAAGTCAGTGTTAAACCATCAGAGAATCATGTCGGGTCAGCACTCTAAATGTTCCATGAACACGCTGGATTCAAATAACATATGGTTTAGATGTGCAGATGTGAAGAGATTTGGGCGGATTTTAAAATCTAGGTCTTGAGAGCCAGTGAGGGTGTAACTAGGGGAGTATGGAGCAGCGCCGGAATGCAAGGGCGGGCAAAACGGGAGTACCCCAAGAAAACCCGCCGACCAGCGGCATTACTACATGCGAAAATCCGGGAGCGACTGCGCCGGGAATCGAACCCGTTTCGCACAGGTATGAGGCGAGCAGTCTAACCACTACACCACTGTGGCGCCATATGGTTTAGACATTGTCAACTCGTCATCATGATGGCTGTCAGTCAACCAGTATAAACGTAGAGTGTTGAATCGAAATTATAATATCAATTAATTGGTAAAGTAGTTAGTATCGATATATAATAGTATAGATATAAAGTAGAATAGATTCCGTAGAGCGAGGGTAACTGGGTGTATGGCAGGTTAACCAAGCCACGTCACTACTCCAGACTACTCGTGTGTACATGTAATAGAATAAAAAATCAAAGAGGTGGAAATACTTCGTTGTCCCGATAGCAAGCCAAAGGCCAAAAAAAACGATGTGGGAAATTAATATAAAAAGGAAAGAAAAACCTTTATACTCCCGCATTACCCAAAAAGAGCACAACTGCGGGGTGATAGAGCGGGTCCCTCCTTTGGTTGGAGATGTAAAATAAATAGAAATGCCAGCCTGTAATGAACCTTTTACAGTGCAGCATATGTCCGGCGTTGTCGAACCAATAGAACGACTATAAGTGAAAATACAGAGACCAACAGAAGCGTATACCTGAAAATTCCGCGCTTCCGTTTTAGGACAAGCTAGATTCCGTACAATAATGCATACACTAACATTTCAAAATTCATGTGTTACGGGTCTAGTATCGTGTAGGTCCTTCTCTAGCCTGGCGAAAAGCAGCAACTGGTTGTTGCATGGGTTCCACAAGTGGACGAAACACATGTGGAGAGATGTAGACCCATGCCGCCGGGATTTTGTGTGTGAGTGTACCTCCCCACCACGTCCTGTAGATGCTTGATAAGGTTCATATTGGGTGGACGAGGTTGCCACAGCAGTGTTGAAACTCTCCAGAATGCTCCAGGAACAAGTGCTGGACAACTTGGGACTATGACAAAGTGGAATATGCCATAGTTGTGTAGGTACATACGTGAAGTACATGAAGGTCTGCAGTGCAATGTCATGACACAGTACGCACTCACTCACGTGATATCGGAGGACATTTGACACACGTATGGGCATTTACAAGACGTGATGGCACAGTGGCCATACCGACTGATACCGTTACACATAGCTATCAATGACTTCTAGCGTGTCAGTGTAGATGTTATCTCTGTAAGTGGTCCATCCCTCATTTACCACGTCCTGGAATATTCTGAATAAATTATATGCGATCTATGACATGCAGGTCCAACCCTGACTTTTCACTGTTTTGTAAAGCAGACAACAAGTAGTCCTAATCAGCATGAGTACACGAAAAGAAGGAAGTTATAGCCTATGGATCACTGACGTCCAGTAGTTTCCAGGTTAAGGCGTCCGTCTACCCGGAGCTAATGTCCGCCGAGAAGTCCTGGAGTGATAAGGGCTAAACTGTCGTGCTCATCAAGTGCGCCAACGCCACTACGCCCAGGGCTCTGTGGAGTGTTCTCGTCTTGCTGCGTCTACCTGTGACCTCATCAGAATCCTCACGTGGCCACAGTTAACTGGGAGACATGTTCTTACACATGAGACAATAAAGCCAGAAAAGTTTCACACATAAGCGCATAGTACTGAATTCCAACAGACGCTCTAACGTTTTCGCTTAAGTAATTACGCAAACTTCCGCCTGAATAAATCAAATTACCTTGGCCGGTTAGAAAAATTCTTTGAAAGAACAGGAATTAATCGTATACTTTTAATGAATAAATTATATATTTAGCACTGAATCATCGTTTTTAAGAATTTGCAGCTTTCATCCATAGTTAAGATTAGTTTTAAGTGATTAACAAACCTCTTTTACAACAGTTGTTAAAATTCATTACCTTAGAAGCGTTTTATAAACGTGTTTCAAGATAGTTTACTATTAAAAATAAGCGTATAAATTTTTTGTGGTATGTGTGAATTTATGTTTGTAAGTGACACCTATCTTAGGTTTAAACTTTGTTGATTAAATGTCAGTCGTTATGATGCATTCTATTAATGGAGCACGAAATCAGTAAAAAAAATTGTGATTTTAAAAAAATGTCCTAAGTCAGTGAAGAAATAAAATTCCCGTATCATGAAAATTATACTCGCCTACTGCTTACAAGTGTAATTTGAAGAGCTTTCGGAAGAGGTATCGAATCTTGTACACACGAAATTTTTATGGCAGTTTTTAAATTTATAACAATTAGATTTTAGCCTAAGATTTGAGTTTCAATATTCTGTCATCTCTGTTTTGAAAGTATTTTTGAATAACCGCCACGCTTCCATTACTATTTCATCTAATAATCTAGTGATGGCAAACTTGTGCACGTGTTCTTGCAGTCTCTCGAGCTCCAGTAAAGTATCAAACAAGTATCGCAACGCTTCTTCTCTGTAGCAGCCTCCTTTACCAGAGGGGAGATACATTTCGTCTGTTTTACCCGGATGAAGTGCCGAGGATCACGAGACGAGATAGCAATTAAAGTTTAAATTTCCTCGTCAAGCAACTGCCGAGATAATAAATGTTTACTGTCGGTTTAAGACGTCGTCTGGGTGGATCACAAAGACGCCGGGGCTTCTTTCTCGCCGACAAATACGCGAGGGACTGGCACGAATATCGCCACGTCTGAGTAGATGACATCGCCGGAGAAACATTTATTTGGAAACAGAAGAGAATCGGAGTCAATGGTGGGTGGCAAGACTAGGGGGAGAGGCAGCCCGCACCAAACAACGGGGGAGAATAAGGGAGCGGAATTAGGGGTTGGTAGATGCGGGGGTTGAAGACGTCACAACGTTTCATCAAGACGCCCCGACTCTCTTAAAGGTTATGCGACGGAAACCAGTCGTACTTTTCTCTCTCGCCTCTCCTGCCCTTGCCTTCTCATGAAAGTAATTATAACTTCGAGAAACACAGTTGTTCTGCAGAGAAGGGACGAGGGTAAGGTAGGACGAAGGGCTTAACACCACAGTTACAGTCCCACCAGTATATATCTCTCTCTCATGAGGACAGATATTTCCTCTACCATTCTTACAACACGTGGGGTACGCAGTTCCTAGTTGAACCACAGAGTGGAGAGATTATGGCGGCTCTTAACATCGAGGTCTTGAGAGCCGATGAGGGTGAAGAGAGTTGAGAATGGAGCAACGCCGGAAAGCAAGGGTGAGGGAAAAGGAAGATCCCTGAGAAAACCCGCCGACCAGCAGCATCGTCCGGCACGATTCCCACTTGCGAAAATCCTGGAGTGTGGGAGGGGGTGACCTGGCAGGGAATCGAACTATGTTCATTGAGAAGGAATTCCTTTAACATTGATTCCCCTTTGAATCTCGGTGAATGCAGGCTTGACAAGCACAGCTTTTAAAGCATAACCAGTTTCATACCTTGCACATACAAACAACAAATATCACATCATTCACAAGCTTTAAACGGCCTAATTCTGGCAAAAATATAATTTTCTTTTGCAAAGGACTGCTCACCTCGATAAACTTCCGTGGTTGCTCTAATAGTATGCACTTTACAATTTAGGAAAATGTATTCTATTTCACGATAATATTGCCAAGTGGAATACCTTGGGGAATTCAAAATGAAGCTGTCGTAACGTATTTT
Source organism: Dryococelus australis (assembly GCA_029891345.1). Classification (NCBI taxonomy): domain Eukaryota; kingdom Metazoa; phylum Arthropoda; class Insecta; order Phasmatodea; family Phasmatidae; genus Dryococelus; species Dryococelus australis. The sequence goes on from CM057005.1 coordinate 112,046,335, forward strand.
ACTTTCAAACATTCATCTCTCTTAAGTGCAGTACAGTGAACGTAAACTGCGAGAACCGTTCTATTTTATTTATTGCACAGGAAATTAGCAAAATCCATTAGGATTGTACTGCCATTAAGGCAAAATGCTGCAAGTATCTATCCCCTTCCGAAATAATTCCAAATGCACTACCTTCCTCCTCGTCTAGAAGAAAGACGGGGATGGAAATGTTTTCTTTCAGAGCACTTTCAGGTAAATTGTAAAGTGCTGTTTTACTCTGTGTGGGTTTGATTGCATTAACAGAATTTGTTCGCGGTTCTATTGAAATAATTTTGTCCGGACGCTTGTACCTTGCGCTGCAATGTTGTCAATTGCTATAAGATTATTACTCGACCTTTCTGTACGACACGTCGTTTGTGAAGATAATACACAGAGTATGAGTTTTGGAAAATATTTCCCCGTATATCGGCTACTGAATTTGCATAATATTTATAAATAAAGTTTGAGCTTGATTAATTCATAGTTTATCGAATGAAAAAAAAAAGTGCTGGTCCTTAAAACGGAGGTCTCTAAATTTTGTAATAAATGATAAAATATTAACGTTAAAAAATACAAACTAAGACCAACAAATCGCTTTAAGTTTTTTAATGGATGCACTCAGTTCGCTTCATATGACAGCATATGTAGATATACGCAAAACCACACTTTATTAAGGTTTTGTCCAACAACACTGGTGAACAAAAATGTTGGACGTATTGCGAATTCATATTATGTGTTTTGGGAACTGTTCTTGTCTCTACCAAAGCGAAACTCCAGTGTTGCCAGCTAACAAAAAATTTAGTTGGCATACGACAGGCTTGTAGTGAGTATGGTGTACAGTGACGCCATAAATACGTAAAAGATGCAACCGCAGAGTAATTACACAACAGAAGGCGAATGCGATACGTAGGCTATTAATACGCAAAAATGCCTGTAAGGTTACCTCGGCGAGGGAATGAGAGTACACTTATCTCACTTCGTGACGCAGAGTGCATCTTTAATTGTCAGTGTGCAGTTTGCAGTGTGCAGGGCGCACAATAACCACATCCACAGTCACTGAACTGCTTTTACACCATTCCTGTCTAACTCACCTGGCTTGGCTCTTATTTTATTACAATAATACGTGTTTTTAATTAAAAGTACATCTCTTCTGTCCAAGTTTTGATGCAACAATGAAAAAGTTATGTTCGATAAATTGATAGAAAAGGGAATCGCAATAGACCGTCATTTTAAAATGTATATTATTAGACCAGTTTTGTGTTGGAAATGAAATGTGTACATGTTTAGTTATATGCAGTGTGTCGGCAATTTATTAAACAACAATATGTTGACTGGCCACCTGTGCGGGATGTTGTACTACATTGTTGACACTGTAATGTTCAACATCACGTGTGTGAGCGCCATGCGTCATGGACTTCATACTGCACATGTTGTTTGTAACTTTCGCTCAGCGCCTTAGTTACATTCTAAACCCCAGACAGTTCTAGCTGCTCCAAATAAGCTCATATGGCAGCAGATCTGTTCACAGTACTCGACTTTATTCATTAAAATTACACCGATCGTTTAACACTGCTTCCGCTACAAGTTTACTGAGACTTAAGGTAAACAAGAAGTGAGTTGCATATATTCAAGGTTGTATGACAACCAGTTCTGTTGGTTTCCGTTTCCTCTTTACAATAGTCCCATTGGTTCTCACAACATCGAACATTCTCACTACACTGTACAAGTTTCATTACCGGCCGGCTCTCTACCAATATAACGCCGACTTAGAACTGGCCAAATCAAATGCTCATATCCTACCTAGAATAATGTACCATACTTCCTGTTCATTTGAGAAATCTACACGTTTGAATGTTGCTGACGTAATATTACGTTGAAGAGAACTCTCGTAAAGCTGAACTAAATATAGAAAATAACAAAAAAGGAAAAATGGACCGCATAGGTACACCCGAATTTCGCGAAAAAATTTCCGCGCACGTTAGAAATTGAATACCTTAAGGGGATACAAGCAGTATTCTTTTGTTTATTGGTAGCTTGTCTTAGTGACAAGACATTTGCATACTTGACTGACCAATCGTAAGTACGTTTCTCCTATACTCTAAGTCTGTGATTCGCGCACAGGCACTTAAGACCCGAAACACGTAAATCACCCAATGACAAAAGTGGATCTGAACTAAACTGTTATGGAATCCAACAGGTCGCGAAATCTTTTCGCAAAAATAGGAGATCCCTACTTATAGGTACACACGCAGTTCAAAAATATTTTGCATGAAAACTGTTAATCTCGTTTCTATTTGTATTAATTATAAGCGATTTATTATAATTTATAGACAACATGTAAGTCAAAGTTGAGTTCAAACAATACTAAGATACTTTATTGTTAACAGAGGTATAAAACACTTGCGATACATGGCATATTAAGGAAACGATATAACACGTCATACAGGGGGTGAATGTTTAAAATGTTTGATTCAAAAAGTGTTGAAATGCCGCGAGCAGACTACAACTGAGAAAGGAGGACGGACGTTTGATGCGCAGGACGGACAACTGCTGTCCGAAGTGGAAGGAACAGGTCTGTGTGGCAGTGCGCTGCTATGAACTCCATTCCACTCACTCCATTCCACTCAGGTTGCTGTATTGTTTCGCGACACAATTCTCTTGTCGCGACACTTATTTCCAGAACTTGGGCCGCGCTGGGGGAGAAGGCGTGATGAGTAACTCGATTACCCGGCTCCGAGTTTGAGAAGAAGAGATGGCGAGGAAGGGATGAGACTCGGAGAGAGAGAGAGAGAACACTCCGGCAGAAGAAGGCCTACGCATTATCTCCAATACTTTCCCATTACATCAGACGAAGATGGAGCAGTTCCCGCACCACGCCGATGACTGTGACGGCAAGGGATGGAAAGTGAAAGTGGCGTCTTCCTTATTGCTGTAGTAAGAAAGAGCACCGCTAATGGCGAAGACAAAGAGCTGTGGGCAAACCCCCGACACTTAATGTGTCGCATCTTACTAGTAGTCGCTCACAGTACGTGTAAATAACTTTCATTACATTCTTCGGAAGGAGCTGTGTTCTGTGTTCCTTAAAGACAATCAGCGACAAAAGTTTTGTTAAAGTACAACCTTGATGCTATGAGTTGTGTCAGTGTGTCTGGAACACCGCATAGTTTTCACCTACTACGATGCTGAATTACGTGTCCTATGAGTAGAGACCTGCAAAATTCGCGTTATTATTTGGCATCAGGCTAAACTTCACAATGATGTACACACACGAGCCAGAGTCGGTTCTCCATTGGCCCCTGCATAGATGTGAAGGCACTCCCATTCTGACTTGACTGCACGTGATTGGACTACTTAACTGTGAAGTTTTCATTTACTGGCGCAGAGTTACACAGGATGTGTCAAATAAAGTGTGGACCAATGGCAAACTTATTGCAAATGTACATGTGTTTGAAGTTTAACGTGTCTCCAAATAATAACGAGAATTTCGTATATCTCTACCTATGAGGTCAAGACCTGGCTTCGCGCAGCGATCAGCTGGTCGACTGGACGAACAGGAGAGTTCCCCCCCCCCCCCCTTTTACACCTTCTACGTCCAGTTATAAGCACCGAGACTGTGTTGCCTAGAGAGGGTGAAGAGATTTGGGCGGGTCTTAACAGTGTGGTCTTGAGACCCGATGAGGGTGAGTAAGGTGAGCATCGAGCAGCACCGGAATGAAACGGAGGGGAAAACGGGAGATCCCCAAGAAAACGCACAGACCAACGGGATCGTCCGGAACGATTCCCACATGCGAAAATCCGGAGTGACCCGGCCGGGGATCGAACCCGGATCGCCTCTGTGGCAGGCGAGTAGGCTAACCGAAAAAATTATAAATAACTCTCTCTTTTAGATAAGAAACAGAATTCTCAACAAATATTGAAGTTTTACAGAATAACAGCGGGGAAGAAATATTGAAAAGCTCCAAACACGAAAAAGTTATAAAGAACACAAGATCTGAAATGAAAGCAAGAATAATTGAAGTAAATATGGAGGAAAATAGAAAAACAGTAAGGAGGAAGAGAAGAAAAAGAAGAGAAAATAAAATGGGGAGGAGAACAGAGAATGAAAGTAGAAGAACAACAGAAGAGAGAAAAGAGGAGGAGAAGCAGCAAGAAAGAAAAGAAGAAAGACAAGATCTGAAACTGATGAAAGAAGAACGAAAGGAATTGCAGAGAAGAAAATCTAAATGAGGGACAGATGTGATTTGTGATAATATGTTGGTTTATGTCTGTGTATGTGTATGTCAAAAAGGGGGTGGGGCGCCCGTAGGAGCGGAGCTCCATTCCCTCGTCCGTCGGGAAACGAAGGCCTGGGTGTCCAGAAGGAGTACTTCGATGTCCTGGACGATGCTTAGGTTGGAGTAGAACGGTGGGCGAGAGAAATAATAAAAAGAATAAAATATAATAGTACAGATAGGGAGGGGGCTGGGGGCTTTCGAGTTCGTGGGCGGGGCCATTCGACCTTTGGGTGCCATGGCGGACCGGCCGAAAGGCTAGTTAGCTGTGTGCGGGCCCGACGGCGTCTGGTCGCGTGGGCGGCTTCGTGGGAATCCCGGTTCCAGGTCTGTTCCGGCGTGGGCGGCGAAACGGGGGGCGGCCGAAAGGATACCCGTCGGGGAGCTGTCTCGGTCGTGGCAGAATAACTCACCGCCTTCCTAGCAAGTGCGAATGATGCTTTTGAATACAAATTTAATTTGTAGCTTAAATTACGGGCGCCCAAACGAACAGCCGCCCTCCCAAAAAAATGCGAATCTAGATAACTAATATACTGTTTGGTAAATTGTATTAGTCATTATAAAGTTGAACATCTTGGATAGCTTTATTGCTAAGTAGGGTTAATGAAATTTAAAAAAAAAAGGCTAACCGCTCAGCCATCGCGGCCCCGGCGTTGCCTAGAGACGGTGAGACGCTTTCACTATGTCATCTGGTTGTGATTGTGCCATCAAGACGTTCAGCTATATCTTTATGGAGTTCCCTCAACACCTAACGTCACGAACTGTGGATGGACTGGCTAGACTACAAATACCCTGGCATGAGGACTGTTCGAGAGAGAACATGGGGTAGGCTTCATAGAGGGAACACTTTAAGACGAGCATTTAATATATTTAGGCATTTACTCTGTAATTTTATTGAAGCCCAATATCATTATAAAATTGTGCAGTTTTTCTCTTTAAATGTTTTAAACTTTTAATTTTTGGGGCATTTCAATAGAAATATTATTAGCCCGCAGTTATATGATTAAAAAGGAAATTAGTGTTATGCCGGAAGGCTTATTGGGGCATGGCTTACGAAATAACTTTAAACCTAACTTGAATCAACACCCATGTCTTTTCCTGGTATTCGAACCCAGAACCTCCCGCACACCAGACCGGCGGCACTCCAACAGACTATGCCAGGGAGGTTAGCAGAAAAATCAATTATTTGACGATTATTTCGTAGTGCAAAAAGAAACACGAATGTTAGTCGATGTGATGATCAGTATGAGAACGAGAGGAATGTTTCAGAACTGCAGTGAGCGTGTAACTTCATTTGAATTCCATTCAGCAATGGTGTTCATTTGGCCCAATAATTTTTGTATTATCTTTTGTCATAATTTACTGCCTCTGTCGAAAACGCGCATTGTACATATTATATATATATATATATATATATATATATATATATATATATATATATATATATATATATATATATATAGAGAGAGAGAGAGAGAGAGAGAGAGGGGGGGGGGAGGAGAGGGAGACGGAGAGAGGGAGAGGGAGAGAGGGAGAGGGAGAGGGAGAGGGAGAGGGAGAGAGGGAGAGGGAGAGAGAGGAGAGAGAGTGTGTTCGCTGAGTGGTTTGAGCCAGATACTTGCACGTTGGCTTTCCGAATTACAATTTTATTTACTTGCGTTTGTCACATCTTCGGCTCATGAATTCCACTCCCAAGTTTCTACGTAACTTGCCGCAACTATATGTTAGTTTTTGGTTAGCACATTTATTCAAAACTCTACGCAGTAACGCAATACAGTGCCGTTAATCATGTTAAACGTGTCTAATATTGCTGGTGTATGATGTGAATAATTATTCTTTGTTCATACTCCGCAAATTAAGTGACATATTTACCTAAGAAGACAATAGGTAGAGTTTAATTATTACACACACAAATGTTAATTTTATACAGGAATATCTGATTTGTAAATCTCCTGACGGTAGGGCCACCTGTTTTTCGGGTAAATATTTACGAGGAATCTATACTTCAATATCCTATGTGCACGCTTGAAGTTTTCATTTAACTATTGGGCGGAAACTAAACTAAAGTACGTTGGAAAGCAAATTGTCCTGGAATCTTTTCCCGATAAACAGGCGCCTCTACCTATTGGTTGTATAGCGATAACTAAGCAGCGTACGATGATAATTAGAGATTGTGCGGACAGTATGCTGTAAGTATGTACAGTAATTTTGTTTGGTACCTGTACAATATTTAAAACTGTATGTAAGCAGTTGACATTCTTCAATAACACTAGTAAGAATGCCGATATAGAACGCGGATATTTTTCAGAATGCCAAGTGTCATTTAAGATGTTCCGAGAGATATTTGCTTCAATAAATATGGCCACACAGTGAGAGATCATTATAAATTTTACCCTGTTGGTTATAAATAGGAAAATTAGAAGCAATTTTGCGTATCGGTGTTCGTAAATATCCCGCTGTTTATTCCTTGGTTTTTATTCTTCCCACGAACGTTACTTACAGAGGATTCAGACTATTACGCACACCCTCTTTCTCAAAAAGGCTTATTTTGCGTTACACTTTACCGATAATTCGAGTTCCGACTACATACAATTATTTAGAGCTACAATTAGCGCATCTGGGACAACACAGCCTCTAAACTACAACGCTCCTCTTTTATCTGTGCTCCCCCTCAATTTGTCATTAATTTTTCTTATCGTGAGGGATGCGCGAAATGTGCAGTAACATTTTATGGCCATAACACCAATTTACTAGAGGTAAAACCCTGCATTTATTTCTGCTATCTTAACCGGGCTGTGTTTCAAGAGGTTTATTGCCATTTTAACACTGGAGTTTTCAGGCAATAAATATATAACATTCAACGGCGTGTCTAAAAGTCACAGCTTCAGAGAAAACCTATCAACGAATGTGTGAAGCATATACTTGTTGGTTACGTAAGAAAGTTATCAACAAAAACGTATAACTACGTGTAAGTAGTAGGATAATAAGAGAGCTGGTATAACTGGTGTCCTGGCACGCCGAAACCTGCTGCTCTATCATTACTCGTCACAAGTGGCCATCTTGGATTTCCTTTTCTTCCCTTTTACCTTGTGGAATTTCCCTTTTTCACTCCGGCTCTATCAGTTCACCTAGACTCTTCATGCTCTTGCATTTCAAATTCTTTTCCTCATTCTCTGTCATTCTAATGTAATTTTTTTCGCGTACTCTTGCATTCCTTCCTGTGTCTCGTCCGTTCTGTCCCCCGGGGTTTTCCCATACTCCTACCACTCTCCTTTTTCCTCACGCTCTGGCATTCCGTCTTGCCTCTCGCTCGTCCATTCTATCCCTTGAGGGGTTTTCTCATATTACTCCTGGTCTCCTTTATTTCCTCTCTGGTCGTCCTTTTATCTCTCTCATACTTTTCGTGTCTTCCAGCTTGGATGCCATCACCATCGTCTGCTGTAAGCATCCATCTTTAATTCCTGCTGCAGTTGTCTGCTGTAGGCGACGATCTTTGATTCCCGCATTCGCGACCAGAATGTTCTAAGATATCTTTACTTATAAATTTTTCAGAGCAATTTAAAACACTTCTAAAAATTTGTATCACGATATGATGGTAGAGGATACTAAATTAAACTAAAGTATGCGAAAAAAATTGCAATGCTAATAATGCAAGTATTTGGTATATTTATAATACAATCAATAAATGATTCCCTTATTAAAATGAAACGAAAAACTATACGAATACACTTTGTGAGAAATTCACGACAAATATAAGGCAGTAAAACTTGCACTGAAAATATAGTTATATCTGCATAGGTAATATTTTTGTTATTAAATTCTTGCAAATATTCCTAAGTAAGTATACGGATATTACTATACATAGGTATCAGATAATAATATCCAGGTGCAAGAAAATTTCGCATTTTAAACGATCTGTGGGCTATACTCAGGGTTTCTTGTTTTTTCGCGAAAAGATTCCACGACTAGTTGTACTGGAAAAACGTTAGTTCAGAAACAATTTCGTGGTTGGATGATTTGAACTCTCATGCGTCTGAGGTGTCTGTCAGCCAATCACGGAGGTTCAGTGCCGGAGTAACTTAATTCTGATAGAACCAGTTAAATAGAGAATGTATCCTCACACCTTCTTATGTGTACATAGAATGTTGATGTCTATCGTGCACACAAAACTTTTTGCGAAAAACAGGTGGCCCTAGCTATACTCCAATGTCCTATATATTTTCTAGTCTCAGCTTTGTGTCCATTAACTGCTAGCCCAGTGTGTAGCCAGTTTTACCTCAGACCAGGTGACTTGGTATTCGTGCTTGTTTCCTTGCAGGTCTGTTATTGGCTCAGTGTTCATCCGGGCGTGCCTTATAAACTGTCATCCAATAGCAAATGTAGCATAAATGTACATGTGTTTGAAGTCAAGATTGTTCTTAAATGAATTAGCGAAATGTTCTCGTACGAAATAATAAGTGTGAATTTTTGTTTCAATGCAGTTAAAAATCTGCTCATACACGTATTACTTAAGTGTACTACCCGCCGGCTGGTCACTGCGAAATTTGAATAGGACATCCCATGTTAAGGAAATTTCACATATGTGCGTTAATTTTAATAATAGGCGTCTTAAACAAAATGAATTATTCACAAAGTTTTTAAGAGAAGATCCACACGAGCGAATCTTTTCAATATAGACAGACAGTATGTACATTTTTAAAACAAAACTTTTAATAATTTCTCGCAAACAGGCTTTACATGTTATTCAAACGTCTCCGCTGTGGAGAACTTCTACAAAATTCTTGAATAATACATTTTGTTCGAAACGTATATCTTTAAAATTAACGCACTGAGGCAAAATGCCCTGAACATGGGATTTCCTGTTCAAATTTCGCAGTTGCGATCTGGTGGACAGTGTCCTTAAGAACAATCACACTCAATTGCAAATTAGATGAAACGATATATGCACAGAACCTTGAAGCATACAGAGGTGTAATAGCCACTTATACCGAGGGACACCCGAATAACTGCGGAAAGATTTTCTCACATGATAGTTTACAAAACTTTACGGGCGTACCAGCAGTATTATTTTGCTTACTGGCGGTGTGTGTCTGTGAGAAGATATTTACCTACTTCACTAACCAACCAGTGTTAGGTAACTCCGGTATGTAGGTCTGAGAATCTCGCGGGTGGCGACATTAGATGCGCAACACCTAGATCGTCCAACAACAAAAGTGGATCTGAAATAAAGTGTTATGAAGTATACCTGGTCGCGAAATCTTTTTCGGGCAGCCTCGTGCAGCCAATCAGGGAACGGGTATGCCCACATGAAAGGAACCGCCATACCAGATCGTCTCTGTGTTGCGAGCGTTACGACTTCCCGAGAAAGATTCTCCTCGTGACCAGAAATGTTCTACGCATTTTCACAGTGTAAAACCAGACGTTGTGCAGAATACCTTTTAATAGAATTTGCTTCCTGTAACAATCTTCTTGCCTTTACAATAAAATAAAATCCTTAATACCAACAACTATTAGCATAATTTCCAGTGATTTAATATACATTCAATAATTATAATTCAGCATGTGAGAGTCAATGAGTGAGAAGTGGAACAAAGAACGACACACTTCCATTGACTGCATGAAGTTTAATACTATTATTTTGTCCCAGGTTACCGACCGATTTTTAGATTTGGTTATTCCGTGGCAAGTATTTTTACATTTTCCTTTAAGAAAATGCTCTGATTAAATATATATACAAAAAATGAATGTCAACGAGTATCCAACTTTCTCTGAAGCTTAGTCAGATTTTTAGTTCGGGAAGTGAAGAGATTCGCCTTAATAATGACGAATAAATCAATCAGAAAGCAAAAATGTTAACTAGTGGGAGATATGCAACTATCTTAGGAAATGACACGACATTCTATAATGTTACTGAGACACATACGATAATCAATATTTTAAACATCAAAGGACCTATATCAAGATTCGCAAATATAATCTGCTTATTGATCTAGTGTATGTCATAAGTAGAGACCTGTGAAATTTGGGTAATTATTTTAAGTGAGATTAGACTTCAAACACTTGTGTACTATTATGTTGCATTTTTATTACGCTACAGTTGGTTCGGACACGCCCTGTACGGCTTTGGACCAATAGCAAGCAACTAACGAGACGATGACCTAATTAAGTCCAATTAAGTCGAGAGGGAAAATGTGCCGTCACTGCTGCAGAAGATAATAAAGAAATGGCACCAACTCCAATAAGCATAGGACGGTGAATTTTAGTCTGCTGCCAAAAAATAACGCGAAGCTTGTCAGTCTCTGGTCACAAGATATTTCATCTAGATCTTCATTCCAAATCTTTCTAGATAACAGAGACTATGTCTACAGTCCCTCACATCATAATTCCAACGTACTACACCGAAATACAAGACTGTTCACCTATATATAATCCACTTAAAACACTTGATAATTCCCTCAAACTAATTTCAACTACATAGCGTTTATTTTCCTTGCAAAATATTTATTTTTCCTAAAATGATGCTAAAAAGTATTCTATTAAACACTGGTACATTTTTTTTTCGAACCAAAAACTGCTTTTGCGAACAACATTTAAAACCTTCATCTTCCTTCTCTCTTTCAGGTTTGATCATTTTCGCGAATTATCCAGCTTTTCGAACCACATACAATGTTTAGACTGAAGGCCACGGTAAAAATTTCTGAACATACCAGGCACTACGGAAAAACCATGTGAAAGGAAGTTTCAATTTGTTTTCCGCTTTACTGGTATATATAGCATTATTCGACACTCCCTAGTAGATGCACCACTTTGTTAAGCGATATGCAATTATAATACAATTAAAATGTATAGTATATTATGAGTTCCATTGCCTGTGCCCCACACTAAGCTACATTTTGTCAGTGGTTTAGTCAAATCCATACGTTTGTGAAATCTTGGCTAACACAGTTGTTTTCATAAATACCTAACGGAAAGATTTTACTCTTCTCCTGATCGAGTTGTAATTCAAATAAGATATAATCTTAATAAAACAAAAAAATTTAATACATACTTATATTTGAGAGATAAATGATCACTAGAACTATGGGAATTTTGTGATTTAATTTGGCTGCAGCATAGACTTGTCAGTCATTCGCATACTCTGACCACAGCTGTTTATTTCATTGGCTGCTGAAATAGTGTCAACAGATTACTTTATATAACTTGTTTGCACCTGATACACCCGTATTGGTGATTCCTATTTATCACTGGCTACTGAGTTTCACAGTGTCAAAACCAGTGCTCCAGTACAAAAAAGGGACCCTAGACTATACATGCTTGAAGTCTATAGACTATGAATGCATCAAGTATAGTCTATTCGCGGCATCTCCACACTGTTTGAACCACGCATTTTTAAATCACACCATATAAGGTCCTGAACGTTACATGTAACAAGTGTTTTGTACGTCTCTTAACGTGAATGTATCTTATTTTTATTAAACTGGAGTTTTACTTATATGATAACTCTAAATTATATTATTTCGGTTACAATTAATATGAATTAAACATATATTAAACAGGTGAGTTGGCAATGCCTAGTACGAAGTAATAATAATAATACGTTTTTATTTTTTGTGGCGAATTTAAGTTATTATCAGCTTCTCTTACACTTAACCACTTTCCATAATAAAACATAACACATACTTTTTTTTAAGAAAAATAAATAAAACAATGTCACAAAACTCTATATCTACTATAACTTAGAAAGAAGCTCATATGAAATATATGAAAGCAACTTACATAAAATAAAATTAACCTTATTAGTAAAATTACATGATTAACACAAACATGCGTACACAAAACCATATACACACCTGACATATATCCATATAATTGTACTATTTATAAAACTAAACTACAAGATAACATTGACTAGTAAACGTTCTAAAACTGAAATTTGTTTTAAGGATTACTGAAGGACAGAAAATAACAGTATATAATTGTTTAAACACGGGAAAAAAGATAAAAAATAAATTAATGCGAGACATTAAAAATTATAATATAAAACGTCAAAAATTATCAGCTACTTAAAAATATACATAAAATAAGACATTAATACGTCTACTCGCACACGCTCATTCACACATCTACATACATTAACAATACATTCAATTAAACCGTAACATAAGCATCAGAAACATTCCTACAGTCGCAGGAAGCAGGAAGCAAATGAGTTACAGGTATTATAAAAGAGTAACCTCTGAAATAAATATTGTTTGTTTACATCAGACCCACATTTCAAGTTCATTTAAATATTTATAGCGTGACCGAGCTATCATCACATTTTTTTTTTTTTTTAATTTATTGATAGGAATAATTGCTTACCTCCGGAAGCAAGAGATACAATTTCAGTGTTTGGTTGTGGTGACGATGAAAGATGAAGCGAAAAATGAGTTGTGTTTTGCTACTAGAAGCTTTTGTTGATCGAAAGAACGAGTGTCTGATGCATTGGGCGGTAAGAAACGAGACAAAAGGTAGCGAGAACATCCTGTTAAAAATTATTTCTTTAACAAATTTCGTTAACAGATCTTGTGCAATGATCAATTTTTTAAATCAAGCCATGAGAGAGTGTGTCTGTATTTGGCGATACAGATAATGATTCTGTTAAGGTTTTCATCAATTTCGCAGGAAAACTTTTTTAAACCTTCTTAATGAATGTAAAGTGACATTTTTTTTGCCTACAAACGTAAGTGACATGCTCTCTCCATGTTAAAGTTTCACTTAATATTACACCTAAGTTTTTTACGGACTTTGATAGAGGAATCGGCTCGTCATTAAGTATGATATTAGGGGCGCTAGTGACTTTGGTGATGTGAGTAGTTTATTGGATCCAATTATAATGCTCTGGGATTTCTTAGGGTTTAATAGTAGCCCGTGCTTTATCGAACATTCTAAGATGTTTGACAATGCATGGTTAATTGTGTCAATTGATAACGTAAAATTACCGGGATGAGTTGGCAGGTAGATTTGGAAGTCGTCTGCATAGAGATGGTATTTACAATGTTTTGGTATCTGAGGAAGGTCATTAATGAAAATAGAAAACAGAACGGGTCCCAGAACAGAGCCCTGGGGAACTCCAATTTCAACTGTGCGCCAAGCAGATTGTTGTTCTCCGCAGACAACTCTCTGATAACGTCCACACAAGTAACTTTTAATCCATTCTAAAGATATTTCGGAGAAATTAAAATACGATTTTAGCTTTGTAAATAATAGCTCATGGTCAACGGAATCGAATGCATTGCTAAAATATAATAATATCAGAGTCGTTAGCAAACGGTAATCCATGTCATGTTTTATGTCATCAGTGACCTGAAGAAGAGCAGTCCATGGGCTAAAGGCCTTTCTGAAACCAGACTGATTGTCGGCCATCAGGTTATTTTCAATAATGTACGTACCTTGTTATCTGTTGGTGTGCAGTATATGCAAGGGCTTCAGAAATTGTGGGAAGAATGCTTATGGGTCTATAGTCACTGAGTGCACACATATGCGGTGCAATGTCCCATTAGTGTTATTTTCTAGACGTAGTTAAGCTTTGTTTGTATGAGGCGGAGGAACAGCTTTGAAGTAGATCTTTAGCAGCGCTTCGGAAAAGTTGGAAGTAACCATGAATGAAGTATAACCTGTCACTAAAATAATTTGCAAAATTTTTGATCTCGAGTGAGAACACATACAACTTCACAGTTTGATATATGAAGGGTTTTAATGGAACTATTGGTAATCGTCAGAAAATTTAATATATAACGAATATTGTGGAAATGCGCAGAAGACTAAAATCCGTCGACCATATCTTATGTCTACGATTCCAGCTCTACAATTCATAAACATTTCCACCCAAAAGATTATAAATGTAGGCGAAATTACGTTTTCAGCAAGCGACGGATGCAAACGTATTTATCAATTAATCTTCACTAAAAATGTAACTTAATTAATTTTTACAGTTACATAAACAAACATATGAAAACAAAAGACAGCCAAAACCAAACACTGAACACAGTACACATCCTTGTTTATTAAAATTTTAATGTTTAAAGGGCCGCGGTAGTGCAGGGGTTAGACTACTCGCCTCCCAGCAAGGCTAACCGGGTTCGATTCCCGGCCGAGTCGCTCCGGATTTTTGCATGTAGGAATGTCGCTGGTCGGCGTGTTTTCTCGGGGATATCCCGTTTCACCCACCCCTGCATTTAGGTGCTGCACCATACTCACCTCTCTTCGTCCTCATTGGTCCCCAAGTCCTCACTGATAATGCTGAAGTAAAGCAACTGCCTATGCAGCACCGCACCTGACTGTACAACGTGGAGAACTCACAAAAGTAAGTAGTACAGACACAATGAATATTGTCAGAAATGTGCGATTTATGCTGTACATGAAAGAAGAATGTATATATTTTGCCACATTATAAAATATTTTACTTAAATATACTTTTTAAATGTAAACAATTAATCGATCAATATATTCCGCATTTTGAATCAAATTTAAGCGCATTTCCATTCTCGATACTTCAGAAAGCAGAATTTACAATTAAATCTTCTTCAATAAACATCTTCATGATATGTATTAGGATTGCATGTAAGAAAATTGTAATAATAATGTAGGAACTAACTTTTGTAATCGATGTTATGTGCGTCCATTTGTCGCAACATTTATCGCTGAAACTGATGTAAATAAAGCTGATTATAAAATTGATGTGATTATTATTACAAGGATGGTGATTCTTTTGACGTTACCACAAATTTCACCAACGAGTTTCCTTCGACAAGTGGTGTGAAGAAGACAGAAGGAGTCAATAACGCTCGTTACATATTTCGAGAAGACCCGAATGAACTTATTGATATGCTCAGATATTTAATTGACCTGTAAATCGAGGGTATCTCTCATACATTGTTAAGATATTTTCAATCATCAATGAACAAAAAAGTTCCCGGTGGAACCGGCGTTGGCCTCACCAAACCTCCCCCCCCCCCCCCCCCCCCCCGGTGGTCGATACCTATTAAAAGGTCATACCTGGAGCGCTACTTTCTATCTACTTTAGCCCCCACAAACAAAATCTAAAATCGGATCTTTTGATCTCAGGTACCTCCGGGAACTTTGCAATTTTGACACCGCCATGCTGTCCGAAATTGAAAACTGAATACTACACTAAACTACACACTCACACAGACTAACTACATTCCACGAACTGTACATATCCTTACTCGATTGAATTTAAGCATGACGGTATTCCCATAACAGTCTTCTCGACTCAGTGCTTCCTGGTTGTGCAGGACATAGTTTTGGGGGATGTCCGGTAACCAGTAACATCCCCCTCCACCTCGCCCACGGACGCAAAGAGCTTCTGTCTACACTCAAGACTATTCCACGTCACGGCACTCATGCACACATGCACATCCATGTCCATCGCTGCACTCTTTCGCTTTGCAATACATCCTTCAATAAATATACAAACAGGTATTAACAACTTTGTCTTTGTAAGGTTAAAATGCCAGAGCCTAGCTCTATAGCGTCAGTCTAATCAGGGATTGTCTCATCCGGTAATAGGTTAACTGGCCAGGTGGTTGGAGGCTCAATGGGGAAGAGTTCTTGTTCCCTATGCCATTTTCGCTCCTTCCGAGGTCATGAGTTTCTTAACTCACCGATCTTTTCCACCCCAGATCCTCCCACCACCCGGCCAGGCCCCTCCCAGGGGAGGGGCGTGTCACATTTGATGTGGCGTATTAATAACTGTTGGTGGGATGCCAACCGGAGTTGGAGGACTAGTACCTGACCACAGTGTACCCATTGAAGGGCTTACTGTAGTCAAAAGTACGCCTCCCGTATGTACAGATGGCATCCTGAAGGACGTCAGATTCATCGAATCTTTCGCCTCCACGCCAGTAACATTCTTTTAGCAGAATGACCAGCTCTGCAGGTTTGGTCGGCAGGCCTGCCTGGGCGACGACAAGCCTGTCTATAGTCTCCATTTTTGGGAGAAGGACCCTGTCCCCCACCCTCCATGTTCCTTATTACAAGGGCTAGAGCAGATGTCAACGTTTTTGGATCTTCCAATTTCGTCAACATAGCTCCCCTGATTAGCTCATTGTACAGTCACTATGGGTCCGCCTGTGCAGGCCATGCCTGTACTGCGGCATCTACCATGTTCTTTTCATCCGGCCAATCAATTTCGATAGTTTTCAGTTCCTCTGGAGTTGCCTCTGATTTCCTTGTGAGGACCTTATGGAGGAAGACCTCCCTCTCAACCTCGGAATTCCGGGGTTGATCGGTCCGTACCTCCTCCATTGGTACTCCCGTTGACCATACCTCTTTGACTCGGGACATGGCACAGACTGTTCGACGTCTGTTGTCGCGATTGAGCTTGCTCATGTTACAAGTAACACGAGCGAAGCCTTCCCGCTCAAACACCACAGGGCTCCAAGTACACGGCCATCCAGTAGGTTCCTGTTCTTGAGAACCTTGGCCACTTGTTCTATGAGGTTCTAGGTCTATAACTCTCGTTATAGACGTAGACCTCGGCAGCTCTTGTTCCCTTTTTCGTTTTGCTTCTATCTTGGAGGGGGATGTACAGGGAGTACTCCCATGTACCATTACTGGAGAATGTCTTATCAGGGGAGGGGGGTTGGTGAGGCCACCCTTTCATCCAAGATCACAACTAGGAAGATGTGGTCAGCCATTTAGGTTACAAACATCTACGTGTCCAGGTCCCTACTCAGCCGAGGGCTGAACCACCAGACGTCAAATTCTTCCCTTTTTTTGCATATTCTTGTAAGGTGTTGCAACAGTATCTTGCTAGTATTCCTGTCCCGGAGCATGTCCCCAAGATGGAGAGGTCCATGGATCCCCTCGAATTCCGTTCTCAGGTCTTCCACTTTGGGGCATTCAAGTGCGTTGATAAAGGTGTCCTTCACCCCACACACCACGCACATGGGGACTTCTGCCAGGCCCAGGGAGGACAGCTTTGCACTGAAGTTGCCATGGCCAGTCAAGTGCCGAGCCACTTCTCCAGTCCCAGTCTCTCCCGCACACTAGGGAACAATCTGTGCGTTAAGCGACCCTTACTACTGAGGTCCCATCTGGTCTGCCAGGCTGTTAATGTGGCTTCTTTTATTTCTCTTAGCTCCGCCGGGGGAATGGCTCCCCGTCTTCTCCTACGAGAAATTGCACCCATCTGTGCCACTAGCAGATCCAGGGTGATCTCCCCAGCTATAAACTGGAGAGCGTCGCTAGAAGTCGTCCTATAGGCCCTGGTAATACCCAATAGTGCTGCTCTTTGTGCACTATTGATAGTTCGCTTTCCATGGACTATTTCCGCCTTCGGGTACCACACCCCACACGCGTACGTGAGGATGGGTAGGAATACAGACCTATACATTAATTTCAAAGTCCGATAACCCAACCCCCAGTTTGCAGGTGCCACTGCCCTGAGTCGATTGAACATCGTGACGGCCTTATTCACCGCATAGTGGACGTGGGCATAAAAAGCCAGACGACCATCCAGGATGACACCGAGATATTTCATCCCGGTGACCATCCTGATCACCCTGCCCCTGAACCGGATCACGGGATTCCGCTTAAGGTTTCCCTTAAGCAGAATAGCGTTTATCATGTCCACTGAGAGGTCCATTTTGAACCTCTCAGCCCACTCCTTTACCAAGGACAACGCAAGATCCGTCTTTTCTTCAAGCTCTTTTCGCGACCAGGCAGGGACAAGGAGTAAGCCATCGTCCGCATATCCATACACCTCGAAGCCCTGCAGGAAGTCCAGCCGGACCAGACTCTCAAAGATCACGTTCCAGAGGATCGGACCAAGGACCGAGCCTTGCGGATAGCCCTTGGTCAGCACCTTCGAAAATGCGCCCTGGAAATGGGATCGCATAGAGAGGAGATCAGATATTCCCGGGGCACTCCGACAAGCGAAGTTGCCACAGAATCTGCGGCCACCAAGCATTGTTAAAAGCCCCCGCGATATCATCAACGAACATAAGGACGGGGGCTACATCAGACGAGACTGCTACCTACTATCCATAAGCTTTAGAGACAGGTTTATTTCGCGAAAATATTTAAGGCCATGCTATACTTTAATAACCTGCGTCCAGAACCACGACTTCCCTTGGTTATTGGCCGCGTGTCTACGTGAGAATACATGTTCTTGTTTGACTGGGACAATCGTAATAATATACTCCGATATTGGACGTCCATGATTCGCGTACAAACACTTTGAAGCACGTGATATTTAAAACCACCCAAACACGAAAGTGCATACGAACAAAATTGTTGTAGTACGACTGGTCTTGAAATATTTTCGCGAAAAACACCTGTCCCTAATGATCTTCAAATATCTGAGAACTGTAAAGGTGAAATATACAAAATAATTACAATGATTGGATGTTTGTAATAAGTAAATAAAATTAATTTTTTATAAATATAGCGTATGTTTAATTTCTTATACATGCCCTTCTACTTCTCTGAAAGAATTATTAATTCAGTGGTGTAGACAATATATTGAGAGAGTGTGTTTTAGGTAACATTTATCTGAGTGCATGCAGGAGTATAGCTATGTTTCGATCTGAAGTATTAAGCCTTTCTCGTGTCGTTTAAAATGAATACGTTCTGTATGACGAACGAATGGAACAAGGGGAGTATTTTTAGGTATGATTTGCAACTAGTTGGTTGGCTTGGTCAGTTGGTTTGGTAAGTTGACCTGGTAAAATGGTATGATATTTTGGTATGGTTAGGTCTGGTAGAAATGTTTTGCGAATATTCTGCGAAGAGGTTAGCTACAAGACTCTTATTACGAGACTTTTTTTCGAGATTTCCTATCATCGTTTGATTGTGTAGGTGGTTGGTATGGCAGGTTAGTCTTGTCGGTTCGTCTAGCTAGTTTTGTAGGGGCTGGTCTCGCCAGGAGATTGTCTTGGGTTCAGTCCGTCTCGTCAGGAATCAGTGTTGGGTCAAGTTAGTCTTGGGTGGAATCGGTATTGTGTGTATTCTGTGGTTAATTGTTAGTCGATGTGGTTCCTTGTGAGCAAATTTTAATTGACAATTGGATGTGCTGCGATAATTCGCGATTTCTCGAGTTCAATGTCATTGAAGTAGGTCAAGATCAACACCCAACATGATGGCTAAGTCGACAGCTTCTCTGGCGACGAAGTTGATTATTAATTCATTAGTGTCACCTAGGCGATGCAAATTAAAACAAATGACAAAGTAAAAAAAAAACGTGATAGCTGGATACGACGGAATGAGTAAATGCGAGGGGGGGGGGAAGCCTGTCGGCTAATTAACCAATGAGAAACGTTGACAAGGATGAGTTGTCTGCTGAACGTGGTGCTGAGGGAAACATAAGAAATGTAAGCTTTTTTAAGTAAACTTTTTAAGAATAATTTTTAAATAGTATTTTTATAATTTTTTATACATTTTTGGAAGTTCATAATTGTTTTAATTATTTGGAGAATTTTGTGATTTTTTGTTTAAGGTCATACAAGGTCATGGTGTAAAGGCCAAAGGTCTAGTTCAAGGTCACTTGTATTGAATATGGCAGTTGGGTGACGTCATATCATGGTGGCTGGTTGGTTCCAGTCCACCGTTGCTTCCAAGTCAGAGCAATGAAAATTTTAATTTTTTACACATAAATTTTTAAAATAGATTTTCAAATAAAATTGATGTACTTTTCTAAATTATTTTGAGCAGCTTTTAAAATTTTCTTTTGAAAACTAAAAAATATTCTGCAAATTTGTTAGGTTCAAAGTCATTCAAGGTCAAGGTCTTGGGGCAAGGTCACCTTGATCTAAGATGGCAGTCGGGTTACGTTAGCGTAATTTTTACCTCGGTTTTTAATTTGTTTTAATTTTTTTGCAAATATTTGGGAATTTTTGTAATTTTTTGTTTCAAGGTCATCCAATGTCAAGGTTGAAGGTCAAGGTCATCAGAATCTTACATGGTTGACGAGATGGACACTGGCGACCTGGCGTGATCTGGTCATGTCAGGAGCTTAGTCGATCTACCCGCTATCGAACCCTGGACCTCCCACATGTATATGTTTAAATTAATTTTTTATTTTTAAAATTTGTTAAATTTTTTTATAAACTTTGTAAAGTTTTGAGGAATTTTTGGGATTTATTTAAATAATGTTTGGGTCCAATGTTATTCAAGTTTGCGGGCATTGGGTCACGGTCATGGGTCAAGGTCAATGTCAGCCAGATCTAAGATGACTGTTGTGTGACGTCACAATATGACGTCCGCCCGGCACATTTACTGGGTAATATATTTCGTCCGACTCATCTAAATTACACTAATCATACAAACTAAAGTATTCTGGAGTACAAATGGGCTTGGGATTTTTTCGCGGTAAACACCGCCCTCTACTTATTACGCCTTTATGATAAAGACGCATTAAAAAATATTACCAGCTCGAGATACGCCAAGGCACAGAGCGCCAAGTATTAAAGCCTTTCATAGATTGTTTCTGCAGCAAGACTTTCATTTTTAGCTCATTGAGTGCTCGGGCCGCGGTTGTGTAGTAGAGTTTAGATTGCTCGCCTACCACCAAGGAGAACCGGGTTCGAGTCCCGGCTGGGCCGCTCCTACATTTTCGCATGTGGGAATCGCGCCGGACAATGCCGCTGGTCGGCGCGGGTTTTCTCGGGGATCTCCCATTTTCCCCACCTCCGCATTCCAGTGCTGCATCATCCTCAACTCACTTCACTCTCGCCGACTGTGTTACGACGACCTCGGTGTTAAGTGCTGTTCAAATCTCTCTATTCCACTCCACTCCACTCCACTCGCCAGGAGGCAGAGGTTCGTAGTCGGTTGTTGCACCTGGAGCAGCCCTGGAACAAGCCCTGGATTCCAGACACGTAGGGAATAAACCTCCCCGCTGGATGATAGGGCAAGACGCCGTCCCTTCACCTACACTGCCACCCCCTGGCAGGGGCGCAGAAATGACTTTAATGAAGTGCGCGACGCCCCAACGACGCTCTGCTCCCACCCTCGCTCCGCCTTCTCCTCGTTAGTCATTCATGTCGAATACGCACCTCTTACTAAAAAAAAAGTAGAAAGAATTTCCCTACCCATCTTCCCTGCAAGACCCTGTACCTGTACCCGCCTCACAGCGACGCAGATCTCGCCAAAATTGACTCGTGAATTCTCGTTAATTTGGCGAACGGTGTGCCTCGGACGCAAAATTTATTTTACCTACCTCCCCTCCCTACCGTCCTCCAGGGAGGTGAAGTGTACTAGGGTCTGGAGCCACCATCGTCGACAGATCAGTATGCACGACATCGTGTTCGCCGCCGACGAAACACTATATATATATATATAACCCCCAGGTGGGGAAAAAAAAAGTGCTCGAGTTTTCACAGCTGCGTCCGCACACGTTCGTTCTTTTTAGTGAGTTTTATTTATTCTTGTTTCCGCGCTCAGCAGTGACCGCGAAATAAAAAAAAAAAGTACCGTTTTTGACTTCGTATGGTTGCCTGCAGGTAGCGGGAGCTTGGTGCGCTGTAAAACTTGGAATAGTGTAAAATGTCTCCTCATCAGGTAACGTGGCAGCTCTTCTGTTGCGCATTGAAGCGTGATGTACTTAAGTCGACACAACATTTGTTTCGTTGTCACAGCCAATGAATGAGCTGTCAACCATACAGTCTGTTCAGCTACACTTATATAGAACCAGTTATGACCTACCCCAATAAGAAGGTTTGTGAATGATTTACCCACAGGTAAAACTATTTGCATTATTAAAAATAGCCATATATAAAGATTACCAGGGAAACTAAACTAAGGATTGTGAGGTTTAAGTAGGTATGCCAACATCGAGCGAGCAGTCAATTTTAGTTGATATTGAACACAAGTAAATTACATTTAATTTCCAGCCAAATAATTCCTGTTGGTTCGTTCCCGGAAAAACATGAACGATAGGTAGAGAACCAGAAATTTCGCGGATTCATTCGGCAAGAAGCTAGTCTCCACGGTCCTTTGTGTACTTGGACCTCACTTAGTTGTAGTTGTTGATTGGCTGTAGCTGCAGTTTAACAACTCACCAGGTAGCACGGGATTCTGTCCTTGTTTCCCCTATAGGTTCGTTATTGGTCGAAGCTGTCCGGGGCGTGTCTTACAAACTGTTGACCAATACAAGCGAAACGTCATGATGCATGTGGATAGAGTTTGACTAGTTCCTAAATGAACTCGCGAAACTGGCGGGTCTGTAACCATAGCTACTATACTGTCACGCAAATTCACTATATAAAATCTCTCTAACACGGAAATTCATTGATTGCTTAGGCGACAGGTGACTGTACAACCAGTGAACTATCTCTAGAAAAATCCATTCAAGATTACTGATTCTTCCCTAATGATTAGGGTCACCTGTTTCCCGAGAAAGTATTTATGCGGAGGCTAGACTTCAACATTCTATGTGCACACTTGTACTCTTCATTTGACTATCGACCGCTTGTCTTGTATGAAGACAGTCTGTTAGATGTGAGTGAGACATTCAGATTAAGTTTCTCCGATACTGACCGTCTGTGATTCACGGCCAAGCAGATATTGTGTGATCTAATCACGGAAGTGGTTCTGAACTAAAGTTTTATGGAACATAACTTGTCCTGAAATTTTTCCTGAGAAACAGCCGCAACTACTAATCATACATTGCTGGAAACCTTGACTACTTGTTGGATATCAAGATGCACGTTTTTATTTCTGAAAGTTTATCGTTGTTACGAGCTGTCTTCTGGGTGTATCGCACTGTTCCCCCATTTAACTAGACCATTTTGACTTCTGCTACTCCGATACTTCACAACTTCTTACTTTCAGAAGGGGAGGGGGCAATCCTCTAACCATATGCGACAGTAAGGATGTCAATTTATATATTGTCACTTTGAGTGCGCTACATGTTTTCCGAGACTTAAGACATTCTATAAGTGTGTTACATGTATTCAAGGTTGTATGGCCATCAGTTCTGTTGGTCTGTGTATTCCCATTTACAACTGTACTATTGTTTCACACAGTGTCGGGCACACTTACTACAATTTACAAGGTTCATTATTGGCCGGCTGTTTACCAATATAACGCCGTACTAGGAACTGGCCAAATAAAATGTTTTTTTTTTTTTCACCTAGAATAAAGTACAATCCATTTTGTTCATTTGAGAAATTTACAATTTTAAGTGTTGCTGATGTAATATTACGTGACATAGAATCGTATGCCAACTGCTAGTGAAATAATATTTCTTCACTTTGTAACACACAAGTTTCCAAACTTGCATTAGTATTACGCACAGAATGTTTTAATAGTTTTCATAATATATTTTTCATATTATTTAATGTTTGTTTCCGTATTGTGAGATGGCAATATTAATTCACATATTTTATGTGAGAGCAGAGTCTGAGTCAATTTTATGCGTGTTTACGATATTTTATTCTAGTCCGCATATTTATACATATTTTATTTTTCCAGTATTGTTACGTGTATTGTTTTACGGACTATAACTCTATGCTATGTATACGTTATGGAGGTTTAAAAGGCATTTTGAAAGAAATCTCAAATGTTAACCTTGGGATTGGCTGTAGGGCGCCGAATATTCCTCAGCTAGGTTTCTCTTCACAAGGAGATGGCAAGCCGTGTGGAGGTCGCATGAGGAGTTTCAAAGTAGTAGTGTAGGGAGGTCCAAGTTCTCCCCTGAAACATATACCCCACCATTCTCCAACTACCTCACCCCAAGGTGTGTGTCAGGCAGGTATATTTTTGAACTCGTTAACAGGCCGTAAGCCGGGAGCTAATTTGCATTACATTTGGGGAAAGCCTTATCGCCGCGTCCAGATCGTCAAGAACTTCCAGAGTCAACGTAAAATAAAGGACCCAGATATGAATTTTAGTTAGTAAAGTCTCGCCATAACTTTGTGATAGTCGCCATGGTGTTCATATTAACTTCAGATTCTCCTATCTTTTACGACGGTGAACAAATGAGAGTTATGATGTACTGCCGGCTACTTGAGATACTTTCAATTTAAAGCAAGTATTCAAAATATTTATTTATTACATTTATTTTTTAACCTTTTTTTTTTAAACCTGTAGTCAACCAATTGCAAGGGCTTAAGTGTTGTAGCGGCCACTACCTCAAACAGCCACACTTAAGTTTCTTGAATCAGTTATTATTATTGAAATTGCCACTTTGACTAAGATTATTAGCTGTCAAGGACAAATCAGTAATTTTCAAGCTAAACTATATATACAAATTTCAAAACTCTCGTACCCATTGTTGTCATCTTGATAGGAAAGATAGTTTTACACTGCTCCTCGTATGTAACCCTGTCTCCAAGTTTTGTGCTTATAGGCAGTTCACGGTAAAGTCAGCACTTTCGAGGCCCTAATTACTTTTTTCCTTTCAGCCAATTTTTATCTTACAATAAACTTTTCTAAATAAATATTGCCACAAAGTAATAAGCAAAGTGTGTATATTCTACAGCACTCGGGAGTCAACGTCTAAGGCTAAAATTTTATTGACTATTATTCGAAATGAGAGGGCTTTCAAAAGTGCTCACTTTAACGTGAATTGCCTATACCAGAGTATGGACCAGCATCGAGTACAAATTCACAAGCAACGCTTATTTGAGTAAGATGGCGTGTGTCGCATACTTTACAGCCTACAGGGCCGGGCCAGAGTATCCCGTCGGTCTGTTTGTTATTCTCACTAATTTGCAACGCCAGTATTTTCAATTTATTTTATTTGTTGATGGACAAAAGGTGGAAATATTTGGTTTGTATCAAGCACGCTAAGTCAGAAACAATTTGTGCTATTGGTATTGAGCTGCTAATAGACTTTATCTTAAAAAACACATTGCGAGAGTTCCAGCTGTCGTAAGCTTATTTGTTTGCCTTTAGAAGTGTGTCTTGAGAGCCGATGAGGACGAAGCGACATGAGTCTGGAGCAACGCCGGAATGAAGGGCGGGGAAAATAGGACATTCCCGAAAAAAAAAGCCGACCAGCGGCATCGTCCAGCACGATTCCCACATGTGAAAATCTGGCAGCGACCTGGCCAGAGATCGAACCCGACTTGCAATGATGGGAGGCTAGAATTCTAACCACTCACCCCAAGCAGAACCAAACTCCACAACATCATATCACAAAGGCAGACGAGATTTGTAGAGGCCGAGGAAGTAGCTCGTGGAAGAAAGTAAGATAATAGGTCATCGCCTGTTGGCATTCCAGCATTCCCCTCGAGTGTCTGTTGTTGAAGACTATAACACGAAGCTCGTGGAAGAAAGTAAGATAATAGGTCATGGCCTCTTGGCATCCCAGCATTGCCCTCGAGTGTCTGTTGTTGACGACTATAACACGTAGCTCGTGGAAGAAAGTAAGATAATAGGTCATGGCCTGTTGGCATCCCAGCATTGGTTGTTGACGACTATAACACGTAGCTCGTGGAAGAAAGTAAGATAATAGGTCATGGCCTCTTGGCATCCCAGCATTGCCCTCGAGTGTCTGTTGTTGACGACTATAACACGTAGCTCGTGTAAGAAAGTAAGGTAATAGGTCATGGCCTGTTGGCATCCCAGCATTGGTTGTTGACGACTATAACACGTAGCTCGTGGAAGAATGTAAGATAATAGGTCATGGCCTGTTAGCATCCCAGCATTGGTTGTTGACGACTATAACACGTAGCTCGTGTAAGAAAGTAAGATAATAGGTCATGGCCTGTTGGCATCCCAGCATTGGTTTTTGACGACTATAACACGTAGCTCGTGGAAGAAAGTAAGATAATAGGTCATGGCCTGTTGGCATCCCAGCATTGGTTGTTGACGACTATAACACGTAGCTCGTGGAAGAAAGTAATATAATAGGTCATGGCCTGTTAGCATCCCAGCATTGGTTGTTGGCGACTATAACACGTAGCTCGTGGAAGGAAGTAAGATAATAGGTCATGGCCTGTTGGAATTCCAGCATTGCCCTCGAGTGTCTGTTGTTGACGACTATAACACGTAGTTCGTGTAAGAAAGTAAGGTAATAGGTCATGGCCTGTTGGCATCCCAGCATTGGTTGTTGACGACTATAACACGTAGCTCGTGGAAGAAAGTAAGATAATAGGTCATGGCCTGTTGGCATCCCAGCATTGGTTTTTGACGACTATAACACGTAGCTCGTGGAAGAAAGTAAGATAATAGGTCATGGCCTGTTGGCATCCCAGCATTGGTTGTTGACGACTATAACACGTAGCTCGTGGAAGAAAGTAAGATAATAGGTCATGGCCTGTTAGCATCCCAGCATTGGTTGTTGACGACTATAACACGTAGCTCGTGGAAGAAAGTAAGATAATAGGTCATGGCCTGTTGGAATTCCAGCATTGCCCTCGAGTGTCTGTTGTTGACGACTATGACACGTAGCTCGTGTAAGAAAGTAAGGTAATAGGTCATGGCCTGTTGGCATCTCAGCATTGGTTGTTGACGACTATAACACGTAGCTCGTGGAAGAAAGTAAGATAATAGGTCATGGCCTGTTGGCATCCCAGCATTGCCCTCGAGTGTCTGTTGTTGACGACTATAACACGTAGCTCGTGGAAGAAAGTAAGCTAATAGGTCATGGCCTGTTAGCATCCCAGCATTGGTTGTTGGCGACTATAACACGTAGCTCGTGGAAGGAAGTAAGATAATAGGTCATGGCCTGTTGGAATTCCAGCATTGCCCTCGAGTGTCTGTTGTTGACGACTATAACACGTAGTTCGTGTAAGAAAGTAAGGTAATAGGTCATGGCCTGTTGGCATCCCAGCATTGGTTGTTGACGACTATAACACGTAGCTCGTGGAAGAAAGTAAGATAATAGGTCATGGCCTGTTGGCATCCCAGCATTGGTTTTTGACGACTATAACACGTAGCTCGTGGAAGAAAGTAAGATAATAGGTCATGGCCTGTTGGCATCCCAGCATTGGTTGTTGACGACTATAACACGTAGCTCGTGGAAGAAAGTAAGATAATAGGTCATGGCCTGTTAGCATCCCAGCATTGGTTGTTGACGACTATAACACGTAGCTCGTGGAAGAAAGTAAGATAATAGGTCATGGCCTGTTGGAATTCCAGCATTGCCCTCGAGTGTCTGTTGTTGACGACTATGACACGTAGCTCGTGTAAGAAAGTAAGGTAATAGGTCATGGCCTGTTGGCATCCCAGCATTGGTTGTTGACGACTATAACACGTAGCTCGTGGAAGAAAGTAAGATAATAGGTCATGGCCTGTTGGCATCCCAGCATTGCCCTCGAGTGTCTGTTGTTGACGACTATAACACGTAGCTCGTGGAAGAAAGTAAGCTAATAGGTCATGGCCTGTTAGCATCCCAGCATTGGTTGTTGACGACTATAACACGTAGCTCGTGGAAGAAAGTAAGATAATAGGTCATGGCCTGTTAGCATCCCAGCATTGGTTGTTGACGACTATAACACGTAGCTCGTGGAAGAAAGTAAGATAATAGGTCATGGCCTGTTGGAATCCCAGCATTGGTTGTTGACGACTATAACACGTAGCTCGTGGAAGAAAGTAAGATAATAGGTCATGGCCTGTTGGCATCCCAGCATTGGTTGTTGACGACTATAACACGTAGCTCGTGGAAGAAAGTAAGATAATAGGTCATGGCCTGTTGGAATTCCAGCATTGCCCTCGAGTGTCTGTTGTTGACGACTATAACACGTAGCTCGTTGAAACGCAAGGAGATGTGCCCGAAAATAACACGCGTGAAAATTGTCGTCTCCCGGTCATGTAAGTAAATCTTTGCTTCAGGAGTTGGTAGTCCTGAAATTTTTTGTTTCCTTCGTTATTTGCGCGTGTGCACATATATAAACAAATTTAATTTTTAGAATATGAATAATTTTCTAGACGAAGGTAACAATATAATACCTAAGTATGTATGGCGATGTTTTTGTATATTAAATGTATTCAAAGAATGAAAAAAAATCGTGAAAATGGTATAAAGTACATGGTATGAGAAACGTTCATGATTAGGGCATATTTAAATCTTTGGGTTTTCATAAAGTATAACAAATTGTCACTGCTGCAGATATAATTAGCGTGGTACACCGTACTGACGGAAACAGTGCACGTCTCGCGCATAGGGGCGATAAGGCGCTACGCGGTCATGTTAGTGACGCCCGTATTGTTGCCTCGCTTATGTGCCCTGGAGGCATCATAAGAGCTCCCGTGAACACGCACTCTAAGGCGTTATGAAATACATCTAGCATGAAATACATTCGCTAAGACGCGGTGAATCTAGTGATAACCAGGAAGTGGTTTGATGAGTGATTAGGCAGACAAGAGCGAGTTGTGAACAAAGGCGGCAGTACTTTTCTTCCCTTCGACTGATGGCGCCGTTAGTCTATCTCCTCCCTCACAACTACCAGGTCGTATTCCTTTACGGCGCCATGCATGTCCCACATGAACGACACTCTCTATAGACGTGTGACAGTATCCTTGACCCCGTTAACATGGCGA
Source organism: Dryococelus australis (assembly GCA_029891345.1). Taxonomy (NCBI): domain Eukaryota; kingdom Metazoa; phylum Arthropoda; class Insecta; order Phasmatodea; family Phasmatidae; genus Dryococelus; species Dryococelus australis. Next base: position 112,075,119 of record CM057005.1, read on the forward strand.
CAATTCGGAGAGACGATCACCTGCTGGTTCAAGGTCACACACGACGTATCTGGTGACAGGGTAGCAAGGCAAGTCCAGCCCGGATGCTATAGTTTTTCCTAACTGAAGTACAAGTAAATGCAAACTATTGTCTTCATATATAGCATACTGCTTATTTTTTGTCGCGGTATAAAAAGCAGCTACAGAGATGCAAAATTCGCGTTATTATTTGGGAACACAATAAACTTAAAACACATATGACTTTGCAGTAAGTTTGTCATTCGACCAAACTTTATTTTACATAAGGGGCCTCGGTGGTTGAGTGGTTAGACTGCTCGCCTCCCACCAATGTGTATCGGGTTGAATCCCCGCCAGGGGTTACTCCCGGATTTTCGTAAATGGGATTCGTGCCGGACGACGCCGCTAGTCAGCGGGTTTTCTCGGGGATCTCCCATTTCCCCCGCCCGTACGATCTGGCGCTACTCCATTTTCACCTCATTTCACCCTCATCAGCTCTCAAAACCTCGTCGTTAAAAGCCGCCTAATATTTCAATTTATTTAACGCGCCCTGGGTAAGTACGCCAATAAATGAACACTTCACGTTTGTGTGACCCAATCACACGCAGTTCACTTAAAATGGTGTCACGTCACATGTATGCAGCAGCCAATGGAGACATGACGCCGGCTCCAGCAAGTTATATACAGTACTGTGAAGATTAGCCTGATACTACATATTAACGCGAATTTTGTACGTCCCTAATAACAGCATGTAAAATGTATTAAAATTGTTGAAAATTTCTGTAAAGAAACTTGGGAACTTAAATTTACATCCTAATTCGTACAAATCTCAAAACTGAGCAAGTTAGTATATTAGTAGAGGACTTATTTTGGGTCAAGCTGAAAATTGTTTATCAGCTTTACTGTACACAATACTGTGCAGTCTAGCCTACCGGTAATTGAACTCGAATTTTTCCGGTCTCTAAACATTAATAAGGCTGAAAGTCAAAATGATTGTCCATTCCATCAGAATGTCACTAGGATCCTTTCTTGGTAGTTTTGTATGTTGTTCGCCTGAATTTAAATTTAAACTTTTGAGATAAATTATAAAGTAGAAACAGTTAAATGTTAAACAATTATTAAATGTAAACCAAGTGTCAGATTGGAAAGAAATTGCCAACACGATGCCCTTGTGACTCCAAGGAATACTTCAGCTGAAACCCAACTTTGTATTTTTGGAACACATACGAATTAATAGTTACAGTTGAAAGTTTCATATTTACACAAAGAAAACGTAACAAATGTTTTTTTATTTTTTTATTTGATATTCTCCCAGAGTTGCAATCGCCATCATATCAGAAAAACATAAAATACCCTCAAAATATATATAAAAGGAAGTATTTGTCTCTTGAACGATCTTAATTGCTGCCGCGCCAGTGCCACAATATTTGAACTCGTGGCAAGTTATTGCAACACAAGGACACAGAAGAATCTGCGCGCTAGACTACACTGCACAGTCCTCTCACAGCTGCTTTCCCATTGGCTGCCGCCACAGCACGGCATTCAGTCTTCCTCATATGTAAGTTTGTAGTCAGTTGATCTAAAGGTGCCTACGGTGAGCCTGGTAATCTTTTTTAACTACTGCGTATACGTACGTACACTCTGGCCTCTCTTTAAATGAAATTGTGAGATACTCCAATCCCACAGTACAAACCTCTTCTCACCGTTACATAGAGCCGTCCAAATATCTTCACTCACTCGCCGTTGGAACCCATGAAACTAGCAACTTAAATACGACCACAAGATGGCACTGCCAGTACGGGGGGAAACTGTAGCGTTCACACGAGAGGCTTTTGCAGTATTTCTTTGCGATATCTTGTAGACATTCTGTTCGTGCTCAAATTAGGGCATGTACGTGCAAGTTTGTGTGCCCCATTTGTGAAAGAGTTTATGTGAATACTTCCAATCCCCACCCAGTTATTTTTAGGTACTTATTTACGTCGTTGCGCGAGATGAAATAACGATATATTTTATTTGATGTGGGTAATAGTCACAAAAAATTGACATTTATCAACCCCACATTACTTGACTAGTCGTTGTGTAGAGAACAGATTCCGTAAACATACGCAATATTAATTACAAAGATTACATCAATTTCTTCAGTTGGGTGCTTGTTTTGGCCAAAAACTGTGTCAGCTCTATTCAGTAGTGTGTTATTTAAAAAACTGATTAATATTTCTCGAGTATATCCGGTTACAAATAGCAATTTAGAAACGTTACACATTTGTACACAATTCACAGTTTTTCGGCTGTTCTAGAAAGTTTGTTTTTTCGAGAGTTAAAGTAGCTGTGAGTGAGGTTTACGACTTTACATGGTCATATACGAACCAGAATTCCAATGAGGATTATTAAAATAGGTAAAATGGCGTGTAACATATTCATTTTTGTTACTACTACATATAATTATGGGTCATCGGTAAAAGCTTGGTGAAGTTGACTCGCAGATGGAAAGATTGTACACCGTTGAGGAACTAAATAGTAATTTGATGCCTCACACATGGATTGCTAGCCAACCGCAGAAGTCAAATATCTTCTTGTAGCTCTGCAGCTAAATTGTCGTACATTTACAACAAATTATTTTGGTAAACTGTTTATGATGATTTTCTTATTTGGTTACGACAAACCTGGAAGATTTTGTTGGTTCAACTAAACATGCGTGAGTGTGTGTGTCTACGTAGATTAAACAGTTTTTGTTATAGAAATAGCGCGACGCAAAGACAGAGAGTCGATCTCAAGATTGTTAGTTGTAAATACTGTAAGTACTTTTCAAGCTAATTTATTTCGTATCTGGAACTAAATCGTTCTCTCAGCGTGAACTGTTACCATCCGGAATATTCGAGGTCCCATCCGCACGCAAGATTGGCTAATTCATTTTGTTACGTATGAATAGTAAACATTTCAAACTATTTATTTGCATGATATTGACGCGTGCAATTTCTCCATTATCAGACTGAGGGTTTGAAACCGTGCCGTCTGTTAATGTTTCGTTTGATGCACGACTGTATAGCAGAGAAATATCCTGGCTGCCGCCAAAATAATAATCCCCTGGTCACGCAGGTGCGAACACTCATAGAAATTATTCGACAATTTACCAAATCAGCGTATACGTATGTATATACGTAGTTCCTACATTTCCACTTACAAATACGTAGAACACTTCGCAAATTTGTTCAATATCGACGCTCAACATTTATATATCTGCAGCCCGACGTGTGGTAATATTTCCAAACTATTCATATATTTGCAGCCCGGCGTGTGGTAATATTTCCATACTAGTCATATATTTGCAGCCCGGCGTGTGGTAATATTTCCATACTATTTATATATTTGCAGCCCGGCGTGTGGTAATATTTCCAAACTATTCATATAATTGCAGCCCGACGTGTGGTAATATTTCCAAACTATTCATATATTTGCAGCCCGGCGTGTGGTAATATTTCCAATCTATTCATATATTTGCAGCCCGGCGTGTGGTAATATTTCCAAACTATTCATATAGTTACAGCCCGGCGTGTGGTAATATTTCCATACTATTCATATATTTGCAACCCGGCGTGTGGTAGTATTTCCATACTATTTATATATTTGCAGCCCGCGTGTGGTAATATTTCCAAACTATTCATATAATTGCAGCCCGACGTGTGGTAATATTTCCAAACTATTCATATATTTGCAGCCCGACGTGTGGTAATATTTAATACTATTCATATATTTGCAGCCCGACGTGTGGTAGTATTTCCATACTATTTATATATTTATAGCCTGATGTGTGGTAATATTTCCAAACTATTCATATATTTGCAGCCCGGCGTGAGGTAATATTTCCAAACTAGTCATATATTTGCAGCCCGGCGTGTGGTAATATTTCCAAACTATTCATATATTTGCAGCCCGGCGTGTGGTAATATTTCCAAACTAGTCATATATTTGCAGCCCGGCGTGAGGTAATATTTCCAAACTAGTCATATATTTGCAGCCCGGCGTGTGGTAATATTTCCAAACTATTCATATATTTGCAGCCCGGCGTGTGGTAATATTTCCAAACTGGTCATATATTTGCAGCCCGGCGTGTGGTAATATTTCCAATCTATTCATATATTTGCAGCCCGGCGTGTGGTAATATTTCCAAACTATTCATATATTTGCAGCCCGGCGTGTGGTAATATTTCCAAACTATTCATATAGTTGCAGCCCGGCGTGTGGTAATATTTCCAAACTGGTCATATATTTGCAGCCCGGCGTGTGGTAATATTTCCAATCTATTCATATATTTGCAGCCCGGCGTGTGGTAATATTTCCAAACTATTCATATAGTTGCAGCCCGGCGTGTGGTAATATTTCCAAACTGGTCATATATTTGCAGCCCGGCGTGTGGTAATATTTCCAAACTATTCATATATTTGCAGCCCTGCGTGTGGTAATATTTCCAAACTATTCATATATTTGCAGCCCGGCGTGTGGTAATATTTCCAATCTATTCATATATTTGCAGCCCGGCGTGTGGTAATATTTCCAAACTATTCATATATTTGCAGCCCGGCGTGTGGTAATATTTCCAAACTATTCATATATTTGCAGCCCGGCGTGTGGTAATATTTCCAAACTATTCATATATTTGCAGCCCGGCCTGTGGTAATATTTCCAAACTATTCATATATTTGCAGCCCGGCGTGTGGTAATATTTCCAAACTAGTCATATATCTGCAGCCCGACGTGTGGTAATATTTCCAAACTAGTCATATATTTGCAGCCCGGCGTGTTATAATATTTCCAAACTAGTCATATATCTGCAGCCCGACGTGTGGTTGTATTTCCATACTATATATATATATTTATAGCCTGATGTGTGTTAATATTTCGAAACTATTTATTCGTATAAATCTTCTGTTACAGTTTAGGAAGTTTATCTGAACTTTTCGCCCCCGAAACCTGATGCCATACACTATGGAATTAATAATAAATTTTTTTCATTATTTCAAATTTACAAGCCTCAATTGCCTTTTTTTTTTGTTGCGGAACACATGTTCACTTATTAACTGTATATTCACGTAAAAGTATCCTACAATATGCACAGTACAAGGTTTTTTAACTTTTTAAGAAAACAGCCTTGTGTTCGAGTCCCGGGTAAGGCATGGGTGTTAATTTAAGTAAGGTTATTAGTTAGTCTGTAAGCCGTCTCCTGCTAAGCTTTCAAGCATAAAACTGGGGGACGTTAAAAAACTCATTAAATTTAATTTAAAAACAATTCCATGCCATGGAAAAATTATTTTGTAACATTGCATATATGAATTTTATATCTACATGATTTAATAAACTTGATATGTGCAGATACTTGGTAAAATACACACCCGATGTATAGGTATACATGAAAAGGTGTAGTAAAATTGCTCTAATGCATTTGTAGTTCTTCAAAAATAGTCTTGGCAAGGAAGTTCCAAAAAAATGACTTTGCAAAACTATAAACATTTCTCACAGTGTACTAACATTTGGACTTACAATAAGATAGTAATCTTCAACTTAGAGACAAAGGAGCTAACGGGCGGGAAATATTCTGCAAGACAAGATGCACGTGAAACCGCAGTTTTATCACAGGCCACGGAAGTGATTTAGCGAGGGAAGTTTTATGTTGACGAGCAGTAAAAGGGAAGTCGATACACAGGGCATACGAGAGTGTGTTTAAAGTCGTAGCTCGTAGCTCGCTATCTTTACTTCGTAGCAAAGCCCTAGATATCCGTAGCTCTCTTCGCACCACAACAGGACTCAGTTAAACCAAGTTATCACGACACGTTCCAAGCAGTATAGTCTCCACAAGAGGATTACTTCACTTTTATCACAGAGCACTTGACATTACAGTGGCAAACTTTCATGCTTTCGTTGCGGTTGGCCTATTTTTATGGCGATAATTAGTTATGTGTATTTAACAATTAAATGTAATTCAACCAATTTTTTACATTAACAGTACAGAGATCTTATTTAGAGTGCCATTTTTTCAAAACAGTGCCAGGTGAGATAATTGAACTTTTTTCCATTTGTCCGAAGCAATTCAACTAGTTTCCACCAAATGTTGTGTGTATTTGGTGCTATAGAAGTTCGTGTAAACTAGCATGATTTAAATGGGGTTAGTAATTAATTTTCAAAATATCAGTCATATAAATATTTTAATAAGTTTGGCATATTTCTTTTAACATTTTTCATCATATATGACCAGATTTTGTATGCAGATATAATCTATTAGAAGCATCATATTCTGAACATCTTTATATGCAATTTTGTAAGATAGCACTGAATAAGAAAATAACATGTGCACGCCACATCCCATGCAACAATAACCCAACTCCCACCACAGAAGTAGCTCTACGGTCTGCCTTGTAAACCTACGTGTTTTACATGGTTCAGTCATTGTCTAAATGACTGCCCAGTGAATGTATCAGGTTTATGAACCCTATCATTCCGAACATTGGACTGATTGCTTCCGAAGTAGATTCTCCGTAAAGCTGTTTTGTTTGCACGCTAGCTTGTGGTACTAGGTTATCTAGGCTCGACGTTTGAACGGCACATGCATACTAGTCATTCTCTCACTGCTGCTGCATTCGTTCCTTGTTTTGTCTCTAATGATATTGATGTCAACGATACTTCAAGACGTGTCTGTCTACATTGTAAGATTAAAATTTATTTTCACCCATATAGAAAAAAGTAGGCTCATTAGATATATCAGTAACGCCTTTTTTTGTGTTTACGCTGTGTCTTTAAATTTCTAATATACCTGCAATTTCCAAGATATTAAGGATTTTACAAATAAATCTATGCAGAAATGTTATCCGGGTAAAGATTCACAAAGCGTTTTTTTAAGCAGTATTCTAAAAGGTAGCTGAGACACCATATCATTTCGCTCAGCAGTTCGTTCCATAGGCAGTCGCGTTTACCCATTCATTCATCGTGGTGTATATATTACATACTGCACACGAAATGTATTGAACATTGTAAACTGTGCATAGCAGAAAAAAAGTCCAATAACTGGGGATGGAAAAATTCCAATGACTTGTAGGCTAGACTCCACAGTTCTGTGTACACTCGAGGGCTCCTCATTGGCTGCTGCTCCAGAGAGTAGCCAGTGTTACCACACACCTGGTAATATGTCACTCGCTACTTGTTTCCTTGCAAGTCTGCTACTGGCTCAGAGTCGTCAAGGGCGTGTCTAATAAATTATGATCCTATTGCAAAGCTGACTTCAGCGCATGTACATCTGTCAGACTTGTCCTAAGGATAATTCGTGATTTTTTCCTATGCCTACCAATCTGGCAAGCCCCTCACATTGTGGGTGGCATTATTCGATGTTAAAACATTTTCTAGCCTGAAATCAATATAACAAACAAATAAATTACTATTAATGATTAAATGTTTTTAAAAACTGTTGTGCGTGCCTCTAAATGTGCATTAACAAAGGTTTCTTAACTCTCGTCGTCTTACCCCACTCCTGGGGCGAGAAATGTTTTTAAAAGTGCTTTTTTAAGTCATAAAATGATAAATTATAGAATACAGGTAATTGTAAAAATACATTCGAGGATATCAAAGCACACTGTATAGCCGCACGTTCTTGCGCAGCTTATTGTCAACTGTCCCGTTCTCCCCTACAGCAAATTGGAATTTTATCAAGCAGCCAGGTAATAAAGCGAATTCTAACATCATTATAGATTCTGGAAAAAAAAATTAATATTTTTTTAGGGCCAAGTTCTGGACTCTCCTTGGTGTATACGAGCACATTAACCCTCTTCAACTAATTGTAGACAATCGTCAACATGAGGCACAGGAAGTTCATATTTGACGGGTACTGTACTCTGCGAGGCTCAATGCTCAGTAATCTTCCCTGTGGGTAAGTTATTACTAAACCATGCTACTGAACTACGTTAAGACTGGTTCATGTCACTGCTCACAGAACAAAATGACTACAGCCTATTGGCTGTGACAACGTAATAAGTTCTTTGCCAGTTTAAATACAGCACGCATCAAAATATTTCTAGTTTTGCAACACCAGAAATTATAAATTAATGTGGGAATGAAAATAGTAAACTAGTGTTACCAAAACACTTCATGCTTACGACTAGCTGCATACAGTGTTCCTTAATACTTTCACTCAAATATTAATTATGGGGTTATGGTGTTGCGAATAAAAAATATTTTGATTGGTGCTGTATGTCAGCTAGAAAAAACCTAGTTTCGGTATGACAACCAACAAATTCTACAGGTATTGTGCTCTGTGATAAGTGGTATAAACCAGTCCTAACGTAGATAAGTATCACGTGTTAAGAATCAGTTACGAACATGGAACATAACTGGGTACTGAGCGTTACAAAGTAGAGTACCGCTCAAATATTACCTTCCAGTGCAATATGTAGACAATTGTCTACACTGCGCATGACAGTTTTGAGGTGAACATAAACATATTTGTATATGGTCACGACACATTATACCGTGCTGGTATAGGTACATAAGCAAAACATGTGTTGGTTGCTAGTATTACATTTGCAAGTATGGCCGAAAGAGTTAAGGTTCGCCTGACAAGTTGGTCTTGCAGACCTCTGGGACGAGTCTAGCACGCAGATCACGTCTAACTGCTACACCCCGGGGGTGCACCCGTAATGGCTTGCCTTAGCTCGCGATGTATCACTCCGCCCTGCGGGACCATCTCTGTCTGTGCCACCCTCACCCCTCAACCACCCCTAGTACACGACAGCAGAACCCCCGCAAGGGATGGCACCTTTCCAAGGACATGATGTAATTAGTCCTGCCGCCTGCCGTCAACACTAATTATGATGCCCTGGCCACGTGCCTCATTAAGCTCCTTCCTCGAGGCCATATCCGCGAGCCTGCCGTTACTAACCAACAACACCTTGACACTTTCAAGTTGAGAGATTTGGGTGGCTCCTAACATCGACGTATTGAGAGCCGATGTGGGCGATTAAAGTGAATATGGAGCAGCGCCGGAATGAGAGGGCGGGGGAAGCGGGAATTTCCCGAGAAAACCCGCCGACCAGCGGCATAGTCCGGCACGATTCCCATACACAAAGATTCGGGGATTGAACCCAGTTCGCCTTGGTGGGAGACGAGCAGGCTAACCGCTCACGCACCGCGGCCTGTATGAACACTGTGCGCTCCTGACATTGTATTAAGTCACGTCATTTGCATAGGACATGCTGCAACATTACAGCATCCGAACTCACTGCTGCCGACGAAATTTACTTCGCCAGTACTTCTCATAAGAGACCCGGAAATTTCGCGTATTAATTTCAGGTCAATTAAAACTGCATTCACGTGTACCTATGTTGTTGTGCTTCCATTGGATCATTGTTAGACACGTCCCGAAATACTTTCAACCAATAATGAAATTGCAAGGAAAGTTAGAACCGAATCTCATGCTATGTGTTATGGTTGAACATTGGAGTAACAGCCATTGAACTACTGAGGCTTGATTGCACAAAGGATTATGGAGTCTAGCTTGTCGCTGAATAAACCCGCGATATTTCAGGTTCTCTATTCATAACGTTCCCTGCAGAGTAAAGGTTGTTCACGGTAAAATGAGCACTTTTGAAAGTCCTGCTAAAGATCTACTTGTATGCACATTGCGTATTCTTCCGCCTTATGTAACATTAACATTGCCATAGGCTTTATCACTTTATTCATGCATTGGCCAAATGAAACTGTGAAATTATTATAAAAGTAAATATTTTACAATGTGTTAATTTTTTACACTTAGGCGGATTAAAAAGAAAAAAGAAACCGACTGAATCAATTTAAGTTATCACAAATAGTTACCTAACACTTTTTATTCGACGTTAAGTTATGGAAGTACTTTCCCTCCATCGTTACCAACTTTACTGGGCGCAGGTCACTGAGTTCGCCTGTTAAAGTATATGCAGACAGGGGCAGTGACTTTTTTCTAAGGTTGATTCCAAAAGTGCTCACTTTATCGTGAATAATACGTTAGCAACATGCCAAGTGTCAAATACTAGAATGAACAGGATTGATAGTATATTATTGTACGTAGGAAAGAACTTTTGGTTATGATACTTTCAACTCGGCATTATATCATTAATGAACGTTATGTAGTGCAATAAGAAGAAAGTGTGAACAAATAGGTCTGCATACTCACCACGGGAGCCTACATTCATACAGTCGTGAATATGGGTGATTCACTTCTAGCTGCCTGGATTTCTGACTGCACTACACGTGATTGGGGCTCACTATTGTCAAGTTTTCGTTTATTGGCGCGCAGTAACCCAGGGAGTGTCAAATTATGGACCAATAACAAACGCATTAGAGAGGTACACGTATTTTTAATTTAGCGTCTCCCCGAATAATGTTGCGAATTTTGTATGTCTATAGCCATGGTTGTTTGAAGGACCGCCTGTTTTTCGCGGAAAGATCTTACGACTAGTTTCACTCTAAAACACGTTAGTTCTGAACCATTATCGCAGTTGGATGGTTAAAACCCGCACGCGCCTCAAGTGTCTGCCAGCCAATCACGAGAGTTCAGTGTCAGCGTGACTTAATTATGATTTTTCCAGTCAAGTAAAAAATGTCTTCTCACAGACACGTAGCTAATAGGCTAAATAGACTTGTAATTCGCACGTCAGAATTTGAAGTTTAGCCTGAGCACAATTATTTCCGCGAAAAACAGATGGCTATAATTATATGTATTTTCTTTCAGTACAGCATTAAAGCATTTTTTTTTCACTTTGCAATTAGGATATTTACAATAGAGCATGGTGAGCGATGAATATCGCAGAATTGCAGTGCCATACTCACAGACAGATCTGGGTCTAACCCGGCTGAGTGGAACAAGAAACGAGATTGCAAGGGAAGCAGGAAATGACTGGAGGAGGGGCGAATCATAGTCCAAGAGGGAGGATATTGTAATGCGGTGATCTGCGATCGTGATAGAAGTGGTTGGATACAAGGCTAGCTTGCTGGAGACTGGACCAGCGCGCAGACGGCTGTAGAGAGAGGTCACGTGGGCAGTCTGTCAGGCCCGTATATCATGCCCAACGTCAGGGAGAGATTTACCGGCCACTGGAGAAGAAAAACAGCTTCCAGATACCCCCTCTCCCCCTCCTTACTGCGGGGAAGAGAAGGCTAGAACGATCCTCCGTGACGGGAAAGATGAAGCGTCCTTTTTCGCAACACGCTACGTCTACATTTGGAGACAACCTTGTTTAGCAACACCTGATCATCGTGCAGATATCCTGGCTAAGGGGAGCCGCGGTGGCTGAGCGGTTAAACTGTTCGCCTCCAACCAAGGCGAGCCGTGTTTAATCCCCAGCCAGGTCGCTCCCAGATTTATGCAAGTGCGAATCGTGGCAGGACGGTGCTACCGTTCGGCGGATTTTCTCGGGGATCTCCCGTTTCCCCCGCCCTTTCGTTCCGGCGTCGCTCCATACTCACCTCAGTCACCCTCATCAGCTCTTAAGACCTCGCTGTTAGAGCCACTCAAATTTCTTCTCTCACTCGCTCGACGTTATGGTATCCTGTGTGCAGGCTCTTTCGTCAGTTCCATCCACCAACTTGTCCACCCAGGTACGTGGAGTTGCCGACTCCCGGCGCTGTTTTGCTAGCGTCAATTTCAGTTTTAAAATACTAGATGAATTTTCTGAACATTTTGTTTAGTAGGCTTTCTTGTTTCTATTATAGCCCATAGTGGTTTGAATTTCGACATGTAATTTCAAAAATCTTGTATACTGTGAATAGTCATAAAAGCAATTCCTCTTTTGAGCAATAATGTACGTGCATTACAATTTAATTAATTTAACAAAATCATTTTTATTTAATTTACTAACGTAGTTTCTTCAGGGAATGTAGTGGTTATTAATAAAACCAATCAGGAATTCCGTTACTAACTTCGTACCGATTTCAGGACGGATATTCGTTTAAACATAATTACACGAAAAGAGCGAAAACAGTATCATGTTCCGAACAGAGGATACTCAGTAGCAGTTATCTCCAAAATTGAAGTGTAACTTCTGACCGCTACATTTGTAACTAAGCAATTCTCTAATTCCCAGTTTCCTGTTTTAATTTTATTTAATACATTTTCTGGCTTACGCCCTTAAGAGAACGCATTGCAACAAAGCTTATTATTTTTTAGTTTTAGTAAAACACTACGTTCATAAACAAATACGTTGTTACGTTCGAGGTGCAGTCCCGCGGAAGAGGACAGGGTAGTGATATGATAGCGAGCGGCGAGTCACTAAGGGATGTTTGAATGACAAGGAGGGGGGGGGGCGATGAACCTAAGCAGGGTTTTAGTTATAAAGTTTGCCACAGCGCATTCGTCTGCCCGAGCCGTGATGAGCCTTTAACAGCTTGCACGCACCTGACCTTCAGCAGATCGAATTTCCGCGTTTATCTGAAGAATGTTCTGGACTAATGACCTCGTTTCTCTCAGCATGACTTGGGTGATAAAAAGGGGGGGGGGGACCTTCCTGGTCAATGCCAGTGGCTATAGACTATAAAGCGCGCCGGGCCTCCGAGCCGCGGGGGCTGGTAAGTGTCTGGAGTCTGAGCGATCGTGCGACGTTAAGAGGATGATGACGGGCTAGAGGAGCCTCAAGTGACCAGCGGGAGGAAAGTCTGCGACTGCAAGCATCGGCTCAGGGAAGAGTGCGACTGGCAGGCGGGACTACTGAACTGGCTGCGTGAGTGAAAGAAATTTCAAATGATGGCGACAGACAAAGTGTGTTAATGGCGGGTTTGAGTTAACAGACTCACAGCGAACAGAGACGTACAGAGATACTTTAATTATAGTTAGAGAGAGACATTAAATGCTGCGCTCATTGATTAATAAAATGAGTAATAGTGGAGGTACAGAATTAATTTAAGTAATAGCTGTGCAAATAAATTAAAATTAAATTAAATTTTTTATTTTATTTTTTTAATAAATCAGACACTACTGCAGCCTACATCGAGACACATACGACCACACTAGGAAGATAACTTCAGTCAATTAAAACTACCATACGACCTGAAACTCCACTTGGCGGTGATGTGTGTGTTTTTATTATATATATATATATATATGGTGTGAGGAAGTAAGTGGTGAGATGCAGTAACTTGAAGTGGCGTGTGAGTAATAACGGCGTGCTACAAAGTGGGGTCGAAGTAATGGGAAAGCGCCTGTGTGCGAGTGAGAGAGAGAGAGAGAGAGAGAGAGAGAGAGAGAGAGAGAGAGAGAGAGAGAGAGAGAGAGACGAAATAAGCTTCGCCATCTCTTCTTCCTCCGTGTGTGTGTGTGTGTGTGTGTGGGCAGAGATTGCCAGGTAACCTTCGCGCTACGTACAGCGGGGAAGCAGAAATAATCGCCCCCATTTTTACAACACCCCGCAGTTCCTCCCTATCCGGATAAGGGAGCCCGTGTGTTATTTTTATTTCACTGATCTTGTTAATATCCCCGCTTGCATGTCTGCAGGCTAGTCGCAGGAAGTCGCTGGAACTAAAATAATGAAAATAATAAAGAAAACTGACAATCATATTTTTAGTTTAACGGGATTTTGAACTTAAATAATGGAGCTTTTGATCAGAATCTTTTATGTCAATCACAGAATTGGCTTAAATTAATTAGTCTCGCTCAATGCTAAATCATTGTTTTCTTTTACAGTTTATTCACACTTTTTGAATCAAATCTTTGAAAGTTACCCCATCTATGACGTGTTTGGTCGTTTCCTAGATATCAAATGTATCGCAAGTGTTCTATACTCCCGTTAATATAAAAGTAACTTCTTTTTACTTAAATCGAACATTTAGTCATATTTTATTGATCAATTGTATTACTTCATTCATATTTAATATGACTACAACTAGAGAGAGAGAACTAATATGTTGGTAAGCCCATTAAGAAATAGTTATCATGCTAAATATCACTAAACTGATTGCGCACGAATGCGGTGCGCTGTCCCTCTGGTGTAATTTTCTAGACTCAACTATACTTGTTTGCATGAGGCGGAGGAATATCCTGAAAGTAGAACTTCAGCAAGGCTTCAGAAAAGTTGAAAGTAACAGCGAATGTAAGGTTTCGATCCACACAACATCAAACACATAAGGCTGGAAGTACCTACGTCAAATTTGTGAATTATTTTGGCAGCAGCCTATATTTCCTGTTCTTTATACGATCGGGACACAATCTTATACTCTCTGGCTGTTACCATGGTGATAGGATTATTTTACAATTCTTCTTGTTTATTACTGGCTGAAGAGTAGTTCAGTATGTGACGAACAGCTGTGGTACAATCCCGACATTAACACACGAGTACATGTTCCTGAAGTCTAACATACCGCTGAAAGATTTTGCGAAATCCATGGACGTTTAAGTTCTCTCATATCAGAACGGCTTTCATACTATTCGAGCTTTAATTTACATTTATAATTGGTTCATTCAGTATTCAAACTCTGAACATCCTTGTCCGTAGGATACGCCTTACGTACACTTTCCACGGGAAATTTACTTTTAAGGGGACTATGTAGCTGCGAGTTCAAAGTCAAGAAGCGAGGGAGCGATACGGGCGAGAGTAACACGCACGCCTAGCGCCTCATCGCTCCTACGCGCAGAGCGTTCAGTTTTTCCGTAAAAATGCTGTTCTGAGGAAATTATATCTGTAAGATTGGGGCTTTTATTTCACGCGATGGAAGCCCACAGATTAAACTACATTCGTAGAATCGTGGTTTCCTTTTACCGCTAAAGAAAACTGCGTAAGCAAGCTTTAGAAATACGATAGTTGAGCATTTTCACGTTTTTTCTCCATCAACACACTTAATGTGATAAAAGTAAATTCATAGATAATTGGTTTTACTTATCCTCCAAAAGTCGTATTTACAGAACATTTATTTACCGAGACACGCGTATTTACGCAAACAACGATTTCACAGAAAACGTTTCCGTACATACGCTTCTTAATATCTAGAGACGTGCGAAATTCGCGTTGTCTTTCGGTGAGAGGGTCGACTCCACTGCCTTATAAACAAGTGATCGGAGTCAAGTAACGCCCCCTTACTACGTAATCCCCTTACAAGAGAATGGCCATTCGACAGCTGAACTTATATCACTGGGTCAAGAGTCTGTGGGGCGTGCCAGACATACAACATATCCAGCCAGTGACTGAAGTCTGATAAACGAACAGTAATTTTCACTTCAGTCCGTCTTTAAAGTGTATTATTAACGCGCCCATCAAATCACAAATTACCATCTCGCATAGCCGTGCAGACGAGTTAGCAAGCCATTGCCGTGGCAGAAATTACAAGGCAATCACAAACTGAGCAGTATGTACAATATCGTGTATCGGGAGCCACAAAACAGCTTCCGCTACTCTGGCAAGCTTTCAAACACAAGGCGCGAGTTCGAAAATAGTAATAGGAGACCTGTGCCTACGAGTACGTAATTAGGGCGTTTCCCCAGCGCATATATCCCACGCCCGGTCGGTGTATCAACCTGCATTTACTTTCTAGCCTCCAGCATTACTAAACAATTCCTGAACAGATGGTTTGATATTCACATGATTTGGAGCTCAGTATTATCGGATCTCGCCACCTGTAAACTTATTGAATAACTGTGCTACATTTTAAAAAATGAATTTCATTTTATCATCGTTATCAGAAATAGAAACCTACAATAAAATTTATAATTTATACTAAAGTTTTTACACACTTAGATAAATTAAATTTATATACACAACATTTGTGAAATATTACTGCAGAAATTGCCATGACGTTCACAAATATATCAGTTAAGTTGTACATAAAAGCTCAAGAATACATGTGTTGATAACAGTGTAAAAATATTTCTCTGTTATGAAGTTGTTCATGGTTAACTATGTTAACGGAGCATTTTGAAACCTACCTTTGAAATAGTCCCGAGACATAATTGCTAAAGGCCTATGATTTCTCTTTATAATTCAACACCAATGTAGACGGCATACAAGTATATACTAGTGTCACATGTGTAATTAGACCTCCGTTCATGCTACACTCCCTGCAGGACACAGAACCAATAGTAAACACTCAGCACTCTGGTAGCTTCACTCCGTGTGGCCGGGTCTAACAGGAGAGAGAGTTCTGTCTGTGGCGGAGGCCAGTGTACTAAGTCCTTTTGCAAGTCGGCCAGTCAGAATTATTTGTTTCGTTGTATCAAAACAATGTTTTGTAAATTTTTATGAAGTGTTATTTAGACTTTTGAACAATTTCTCAAATTATGTGCGAGTGTTAATGCATCTAGCACTAAAATTTATATACACACTTAAGCACAAATATTTTGTTAACCAAGATAAACCATGTTATTTTAATTACCGCTCTGGTAACAGTTTTGTTCCTTATGCGTCTTGTAAAACAGAGATGGATGACTACATCTAATTTGAAATTAAAAATTATGTATAGGAATTTAACTTCAAGGCATTAGGGAAATAATTTACAACATTTATTTTCTTCCATGGTACGCAAATTCCATCAGACTTTTCTGACTATTTTGTAAGTATACGTAGCAGCAGTTCATACTAACTTCTTCATGCACCGAGCTTACTTATTCTTAGATGTAAAGAAATTAACTGTACTTCCACCTCAATCTTAGTGTGGAACACTAGCGCTTTGTTTCTGACACTCGTGTAAGTACGTTTTACACCATTGTACATACGTGTAAGTACGTTTTACACCATTGTACATACGTGTAAGTACGTTTTACACCATTGTACATACGTGTAAGTACGTTTTACACCATTGTACATACGTGTAAGTACGTTTTACACCATTGTACATACGTGTAATTACGTTTTACACCATTGTACATACGTGTAAGTTGCCTTTAGCTATAGTAGACACCTTCGCTCAACATCGTCATCTAAAGCAATTATATATTGAAAACTGATTCTGATTTGATTAACAAATTGAATATTATCTAGCTAAGCACTTAACCAGTATTTAACATATAGCATTGTCGTTTCCGATGTCAGTACTATTATCAACTTCAGAAATGAAATACAGCCTCAGTTAGTGATCCCCTTACTAAATATTATATAAACAATCATTTGACATATACTGAATAATTTATGCTAACAGGTATAAATGCAGTAAGTGGTAAAGTTACATTGTGCGAATAATGTGGCCACGACCAAGTCATAGTTAGTATCAAAACAATTACAACTGTGAAAAATTAATTTAATATCATCCATAATCATAACAAACATAAACTTCGTTAAGTCACAAATGTATTTAGAACAGAACAAAATGTAAAACTATAATTTTAGTATGATGATTGATCATTTAATTTCCCACAAAGAAAATTTTTTTCTTTGTTCCTTTGAGCAGTAAAACGACCGTAAATAAGATTTATTTTATATATAAGCTGGGTGGAGACGGGATGAGTTCACTAGGCACGATTCTTGATGATGATTATGTACACTGGAGTTTGTCAAAATTGCAACACCCAGAAACAATGGCCCGAATGAATCCAAACTCGGAGGATGTGTAGAATAGTGTGCCAGCAATAAGTAATAACGATTGCAAAGAGATGGCGTAAACGTGCACCCAGCACTGTACTCTCGTGTGTGACAGGAAATGTCAGTGTTACGCCAAGCTCAGTCAGTGAAGAGCCGTCAAAGATAGTGAAGGCAAGTGCTAGTATGACTCGTCGACGTCAAAAGGGACCACATCAGCATGTGAGTGTGTTCGAACGGGGCATAATGATGGGTCTCCTGGGAACGGGTTTGTCATATCGTGACATTTCGGCTCGTACAGGGCGTGCTGCTACGACAGTGATGCGTGTATGGTGTGACAGTTTGCCAACACACACAGAACGAGGACTTTGTCTCAGTGATCCTTTAATGTAGGTGATAAAGTTTGAGAACAGCTGAGAGCTTCTCAATGTTGTCTAAAAGAAAATTTGGGTTGGTTCCAGTGAAAAGGTTTGAAAAATTCGTAGGCTTTGAAGCCCTGCTTCAAGTTTGACACGCGTGTCAATTACTAAACTCAAGCAA
Organism: Dryococelus australis; assembly: GCA_029891345.1. NCBI lineage: Eukaryota > Metazoa > Arthropoda > Insecta > Phasmatodea > Phasmatidae > Dryococelus > Dryococelus australis. Next base: position 112,093,160 of record CM057005.1, read on the forward strand.
TATTATGCGAGTACTCCTATCCTGCCAAAGACTGTCCTATCTGAACGATTTATTTTTCGTCCCGCCAGCTGGTGAATAAAGAGTGATGCCTACAATTTTTGGAGTACAATTAAATGCTGCTATTATGGGGTTGGCGTGTTTACAGAACTACATGACGTTAATAAACTTGGTTAGCAAGTCTGCTTGGTTATTTGCCACGTCTGTATTTGGTAGCCCGATTAATAAACTGTTATTCTGTTTGACAATGGGTTACTATATTTTTGCAGCAGAAATAGGAACATTGTTTGTCTTCGCCACCCCCCCCCCCCTCCTCAAAGGGTTGGCGCACTTCTGAACGCTTCCATGAGCTGAGCTATACTGAAGAGAGGCGCGCGGAGCACCTGGCGCGGCCGAGCGCTTTCTGGTGGCTACTACTGGCAACGAGTTCGCCTCGCACACTCCATACGCCTCTCCGCTATTCCCGCCACCTCCTTAACCTTCCCGAGCCGCGTTTTCGTGTATAAATGTTCGTCCCCAGCCCGAGCAAGTGTACAGTGTTCCTCATAGAGTTGCGCAGACTGGCCGACGATAGATCATGTCAGTACCACTTCGTACTTCGGGGTTTCTGCATGCTAGACGCGTTTTCGCGTAATATGAGTGCGCAAGTTAAGTATTGCAATGGAGGTTGTTGTTATGCTGGGGGTAGAGTTTTCTTTTTAATAGTGTTGTTTAAGCGGTTTTTGTTTATATGGATATTTATAGGGGAGGGTTTCTTCACTGTTTTGCTTGTGTGAATTTTCAATATGGTATTTTTATGGGAATGTTTGTAACGGGTGGATTCTTCCTTTTTTTGACGTGCTGTATGAATCGTTTTCTGGACTACGATTTGCCAAAATAATTTTAATGCCAAGGAGTTTAGTGGATATTTTATGGCGTGCCTTTATGCTCATGGATAAGTGTAATGAGGGTTTTTTGGTCCTTACCAATGGTTTTCTTGAAATTAGTATTCCATGTTGTACTTATTAGTGAATCATCAGGCGCACTTTACTTTTAAAGTTGTAATTGTGCTTACTTTACTCAGGGAGGCATTTTACCTTTGTTAATGGGATTTCACAAGTGTTTATTCAGGTTGGGTGATTTCTCAGGATATATTAATATTGTTGTTTTTTTTTTGTTCCAGTGCATGTGTGTTCTCTCCTTCCCCTAGTTCACCGATTGGTAGCAAGCAACAGAAAATTACAGATGCTACTTATATTTTTCAAATCAAGTTGCAAATGTTTACGTTCTTTGTGATAATGTATAGATGGGCTTCAATATATTTGTATTGATATTGGAATTTTTGTGTCCATGCTTTCTTGATTTTTTTATTAATGGTGTGCGTCCTTGTCTTTACCTTCCTTTAACCCTACTACGCCCTAAAGGGGCGTAACACCCTTGCTTTTATATCAACATGAAATCATTTACAAAGTTTTTCCCCCCAATATCACAATAAATACATAGTATCAAACATATAATTATGTATAAAAGGTTCCCCACTAATACATTTCATATAAATACAGTATTTTCAGCTATATGAAGGTTACATTAAATGTTCCTTTTTTACATAATACTTAACTGAAAATGGTAGTAACCCCCACCCCCCTTAAAATGTTGACGGAGCAGTAGTTCCTGACTCAGTGAACAGCCTGTGCTGTCTCCCCAAACCTGGGCCAGACAACTCAAATATATATATATATATTTAAAACCATCGAGGACATTACAAAATGATCTTTACTCGGTCAATATCCGGAAGTCCTGGAAGGGTACCCTGGTGGTACGTGACTGACGTGACATGGCCAAGGTGATATACAAGGGAGGGGATGGCAGTCCAAGTTTTTGTGGGTTGAAGCAGCCCCGCTGCACCCACAGTGGATAGAAGAGGGTGTATGCAGCGACGCAATGCAACCACATCATGTGATGACCGTCATCATCTTTGCATGGCCGTAACATACCGTACAGACTCGTCCACAGTGTTGGCTTGACACTGGAGTTCTGCAACGGCTGTGGACCTGTCTGCATCTACGGTTCGACGCCGTCTGCTGTGGGCTTAACTGGTGGCACGTATGCCATTGTACAAGCCTCTCATTGTACAGAAACCACAAACGCCCCAGACTGCAATGCCATGCTTAGTGGCAAAATGTAGTGCTTTTGGACGAGACCCGCTTCAACCTGTTTTACAGTGATGACCGCATACGTGTTAGACGCTACCGGAGTGACCGTAATCTGGCAGCCTTCATTGTGGAGCAGCGTAACCAACAAACGCCAAGTGCGATGTTTTGAGGAGCCATTGGATACAGCATGCAATGTCGACTCCTGCGTATTGAGGGCAATCTGAACAGCGATCACTACATCAGGGAGGTTTTAGAGCCCAAGGTCCTGCCACTCCTTCAGGCAACTCGACATGCCAATTTCAGCGGGACAATGCCTGGCCACGTGTGGAGAGGATTGTGCAAGCCTTCTTCAATGAACGACGCTTACCTCCGCTTCCCTGGCCTGCACGTTCACCTGACATGTCGCCCATCGAAGATGTCTGGGATGTGGTTGGTCGGCGACTTGTTCATCACGGTCCTCCAGCAATCACTGTTGATACTTTGTGGACTCACATACAAACTGCATGTTCCCCTGGAACATATCCAGGTCCTCTTTGATACCATTTCACGACGTCTAGGGGCTGTGATTACAGTACATGGGGGCTTCGTATCATACTGAATTCTCAAAGCCAGAGATATGTACTGTACCTTTCTGTAACCCTAATCAATTGTGTATTGTCATTTACCTAAACTGCGGTATACAGTTCATTTCAATCACATGTATCCTTCTTGGTACTGCATTTTTCACAAATGTTAGTGCATAAAGAGAGATTGACCTAAAACATTTTGTGGATTCATTCGGCAGAAAGCTAGATTCCACAATCTGTTGTACACTCGAGTCTCAGCCAATTATTCATTTGCAGATGCTCTGGTTAAAACCCAGAATATGTAGCATCGAATTCGAGTTTTTTTTTCTCTTGCAGGTTCGTCATTGGTTGAAAGTTCTCCGGGGCGTGTCTATTGAAATGTGGTCTAATAGAGGCATAAATTGGACTGTGCATTTATTTTTAAATTTAGCTTGTCCTTAAATAAATTAATAAATTTCCCGTGTGTATAATAATTTTATTGCATTTTAAAATAGAACATTGGCTTCTGTTGTTATGGATATCTCCATAATCCCATCATTTTATGAAATAATAACCTGTTAACTACCGCAATCCGTGCCCAGCCCCATATATTTTTCCTCTTGAGATTTCATAATATATTTTGGTCAAACGGTATCGTTCCGTTCATGTAATACATACTAAGTTTAACAACTTAGCATACTATCTCGAATACCCTTGTTCACATCTGACATGTTGCAGAACATGTGAAATCATTGCTGTTGTTGTGGAAGGTCAGAACCTAGCACCGCGGTATGTAGAGCTATATCTCCTGGCTAATGATGCTGGCGGGTCCTGACATTGCTGCTATTTCCATTATTAGTTTCTCCTCGTACCACTGATCTACTGGAGCCTTTACAACAGATTCCAGAGTGTCAGTTGTTATGAGAAATTCGTAAGTAATTTTCACAAAATTCATTTCCTCTTCTGCAACATTTGAAATGAAAAATTTATATTGACGTTATATTGACGCATTTTCCAGAATCCAATGCAAATGACAGAACTTTATAAAAACACTTTGATGAGATAATCAAGGACAGCGAGGTAGACGGCCACGGCCTTTATTATGGAAGCATCCTGGCATTCGCATGGAGATATTTCAGGAAACAAACATAAGAGAACAAGAAGATGGTTGGCTGGGACGTGAACTGAACCCGGATCCTCTCGAACACGAATCCAGCGTGTTTACCGCCACGCCTCAGCGTACAGAGGTGAACCAGTCGCTTGTACAGCGAACTTTAGCTGCACGTGCCACCAAGATGGTGTCGCTGTCCAGCAACATGGCGGAGTGGAGTTCGCATTTCAGCGCCTGTGAGCCCCCTCGCCACCCGGCAGCCCAGCCCAGCCCAGCCAATACAGGGCAACTCTCAGCCTGCAGCAGTCAATCAGAGTGAGAGGCCGGTTCCCGGAACCTCGCGCACCCAATCAAAGACCGGGCACGCCGACATCAAAGCGACCGCCGCGCCATCTCTTACCTACTCTGTGGCATCATGGTAAACTCGAAGAGATTTGGACGGCTCTTAACGTCGAGGTCTTGAGAACCGATGAGGGTGATTGAGGTGAATATGGAGCAGCGCCGGAATGAAAGGGCGGTGGAAACTTGAGATCCCTGAGAATGCCCGCCGACCAAAAAGCATCATCCGACACGATTCCCACATATGAAAATCCGGAGTGACCCGGCTAGGGATTAAACCAGGATCGCCTTGGTCAGAGTCGAGCAGGCTAACCGCTCACCCACCGTGGCCCCTAAACTCGAGAAGGAAATTCATGACACGAGCATATGAGAAAGTTGTGCCACTCCGTTTTTCGTCCACTCCCTAGGCGTATCTTTGTATTTTTATTTGTTTTGTCACCGGAGAAATCCATTTCTGACCCGCTGTTCCGTACCAGCTGTGCGCGACGGCTCGTCACTGCGGCGGAAGGATACAACACGGTTAAAGTAGCGCCACCTGCGTGAGCTGGATATCGTGGCGAAAAAGAACAAAATGTAACACAAATAAACATCAGACTTCCAGCTCGAACACCGCGCTGCAGACTTATTTACTCAAATGTAAGTTTGTAAAATACCGATTCCGGGGTAGACCGTCTGTAGAACCATTTTGACAGAAAGCACAAGGGATTTTAATTTATAGGTTTTGCTTACATCACCTCTGATTCAGAAAATGCTGTCGATTTTAGGTGAAATGATCCAGTGACTGGATATATTTATGGTTCCTAGTCATCTTCACAGCTTCCACTGATCACATCATTGTTCACTATCGTCCATTTCCTCTAAGTGGGGTAAATTATGACAGTTCTTTGAAAGTAGCACGGCCACAGTGTATCCTTCCACAGCAGCTGTTTCATCACTTAAGAAAAAGATGTGTGTAAACAAATGTTTTAGAGTCCAATGCACACTAGAATTTTCCTCCTTCCTCGTGTTCCCTACATGGCAGACACTGAAAGTCTGACGTTACCTTAATTCCGTCCAGTAATTAATGTGCGGTATTATAGCTAGGTTCACATTCCAACCCGTTTTATTTTTTAATTACAGATTTAAATTTGTTGAGATTTTGTTTATTTTATTTCATGGGAAAAGAAAACAATTATTATAAGGGGTTTTGTAGGAGGGGGGGGGGGGGGGCTAAATTAACGTCTTTCGTGAGACGAATTTAGTTTGATGTTCTTACGATTGTATGGCATTTTGAGTTGCATATTTCTTCGATGGAGAAGTGGAAAAATTTTGCTCGATGGAAATAAAACTTAAATTATTTAACTTCAAAAATGTTAAATTATTAAAAAACAAAACGCGATACATAGGTGGCTGTTCGTATTCGTACAGATGCAGCAAGCAATATGTACACACACACACTTTGACCGAAGTTAACCTTGCAATCGTTGAATTTACGATATAGACAAATATTATTCACACACTATAGAAGTGTGGAGAGTGCGGCTTCTTTAGGCCACATACAATTCAATAGTTAAATTAACGGTTTACAAATAAATTTACAAAACACGCAAACTTGCCGTTTGCAAAATTCGCAACCTTTTGAAGACGTGTTTTTCTATGGCAATCCTTGTAAGTTTACAATAAAAATCACATCCGTTCGTGACTAGCATTAAGTAATTTATTCGCAGAATTATTTAATAAAATCAACACTTGGCACGTTTCCTGGAACCAACACACGGTACGTAAATTACTTTCGTGTCTCTTCATTGCGGACGGCAGGGTATGGAAAATGGTGGAACGGGTAGTTTTACGAGATAGTAAACACACGTAGAATAATATTACATTTCACTCAAGAAAACACACTCCAGCGGTCCCTACAACCAATTATGGCTGAAAAAAAATTGACTACCGATTAAAAATTCCGACAACAAGAAGATATTCGAATAATAAACACTACGAGAATCAAGCATACGCACAGCAGCCGTCCACCGGGCTGTAAACTGGAAAGTCAAACATGGCCAACCATTGGTTGGAAACGTTTACTGTTCGTATGTGTCGACATATTCTGTCATAATTACTAAACATGCTTTTAAAGTCCAGTCACTCATAGACAAGAAAATTTAATATTGCTTTAAAAACAGAATTGAAACCATAATTGTTGTAAGTAATATAAATATTTTAAATTATAACTATTAGTTCTGAGAACTACTTCCTTCCAAACCCATCATCAAAATAGTCAACTTAACAACACGGATCCCACAGCAGTTCATCAGCTGATACAATACTTTACGAACGAGAGCATGTACTGTTTACATAGTGTGCAGGTTGGTCACATTGTCTGTCAGATTTTACCCCACTTATATGAAATGGACAATATTGACGTGGAATCAAAATGTAAATGATCGAAAGATAATATCATTTCCCTCAATGCGGAAAAAATACAGGTCATTTTAATAAGATAAAATTACTTTCTTTTTACAGTTAACAAGGATATTTTATTCCGGCGGAGGTAAAACTAAACTAAAGTGTGTTACAGTTCACTAAAACGGTTTAAAATCTGGGGGCTGTCCTCAGTGTCACATAATGTTTGCTGTAATTTGTCTGTTGCTATTAATGTTTGAGTTTTCATGTACATACAGTTGTATATCTAACTACGGCAGTAAAGTGATAGACAAGGCCATATCGCCTTAACTTCGCCACCTTAACAAATTTGTTATTATTATTATTGTTTGAAAACTCTTAACCACAGCACCCTTTCTTAACCGTTTCGTTCCTAATTTGACTACTCTATAAATTACAGTCAGCCAACATTGAAGTAACGCATTAATAAGCCAGTCAATTAAGGAAATTGTTTCGCACACAAGCGTGTAGTCAGTAACATAAATTAAACTGTTGTGCTTAAAGCATACTGAAGTCTTAATCTTCGCCAAATTATTTTCGTTGAAACTCCACATTTCTGCAGTTTCATTTCTTCTTCATTATATGCCCCCTAAAGCCATCACGTATTGCGACATAATAGTTGTTTTTTAATCAGTGCACAAAAATAAATAACATAATTTAATATTTTTATAAAGATACCCTTTTTCGCCAATGACATAGAAAATTGGTTTGTGTAGGTACACTCGAAAGAAATTGGATTTATTTTATGTGGTATTCTTGTGTGAACGCTTAAAAACAACCACATTGTACATAGTAAGACACTATTTCCATTTCTCCGAGTAAATCTTATGGGCAGTTTTTCCTTTACCTTGCAACGAGCAGATATCACGACCTTCGCCCTTTCTTGTTCATTGTAGACAAACGTCAATATGTTGCACAGGAAGGTTATATTTTACTAGTACTCTACTGCGTGAGGCTCAATGACTAATGATCTTCCATGTGGATAGCTAGTTCCTAAACCATGCTACTGCACTTCTTTATGACTTGCTCATACCACTGATCACCGAGCATAGATACTACACCTTATTGGTTTAGATAACGAATCAAGTTATTGCCAGCTAAGTACCGTAATGATCAAAAAATTAATTTGCAACACCATAAACTACAAATTAATGTGGGAATGAAAGTGTTAATCACTGATAATAAGGTTGTTTAGTAATATCTTACACACATTATACCACAATCATATATATTTTGTCTGAAGCAAATATTTTGAAATCATTTAAATTACATTTTATGGCATTAAAATCTTTACTTTTATGCGCATTCGTCTAAATACCATTAAAAATATTTCAAAGATATTTACTTATTTCTAAAGAGTTGTTCAGGCTCCCAGCGCCTATCCTGCGAAAAAAAAAAAAAAACAATATTGTATACGAATGTTCTGATAAATGCCCTTATCGTGATTGAAAGGAGAAACATTCTCAGCCTTTTTTTTTTTTATGTTTGGTGTAATTAAGTTTTCTGGAAAATGTAGTGACCTTAGCCAAGTTTACGTGTCAGGGTGGAAACATTTCCAAGCAGAATCGGTTTCAGTCTCCTCAACACAAAATTTTCCCGTAAACTTCCCAAATTGCAATGGAAATATTTAACCAATACAAAGTATGGAATTACAATATTGTGACATGCCTGCTGCTCTTCATCGCTTACGTTGCACTATTCTTCTCGAAAGAACGAATGAACGTGTGATGGTCGAACGAGGATTAATCCAAGAAGCGCCTAGATATTTACAAAGGCAAGCCACCGCTATAAGCCTACAGCGGCGACACGTGCGCCGCTAACTTCCAGTCTCTCTCAGCGATACTCGGGGTGCGGTAGAACCTTCTAGATTATGCGGCAAGACTACAGCCGACGGTCCCGAGTCTGGAGTATTGCACAATCACAAGCGACATGTGCACCGCAGACTTCCAGCCTCTCTCAGTGATACTCGGGGTGTGGGGTACCTTCTATATCGGGCGACTAGGCTACTTTAGCCGCGACGGGCCTCCCAGCCGACGGTCCTCAGTTTGGAGTGTTGTGGAATCACAAGCGACACATGTGCGAAGACAGGGGAACGTCGAGTGAGCAGAGCAACGAGTGACAACGAAAGTGACAGTGCGAGAAAAGTATATGGGGAGAGAGAGAGAGAGAGAGAGAGAGAGAGAGGAGAGAGAGAGAGACTGACGTGCGAGACTACTGAACTGAATGCGTTAGAGACAGACATGTTTAATTATGGAGATATTCTGATTGAGTATGTGTAAGTAATGAGTGTGAATTAAGTGACTAACCAATACAGACCCTTTGACAAGGACATCAATTAGAATTTTGATGTACATTAAATATCTTGCTCACTGAGAATAGCAAAAGTTATGGAGTGAGATAGTTTAAGCTTTTTCACTCCATGTGTCCACTATTGTGGATATGATGCAAATGAAGGATATTTGTAGTCATTGCTGTACACAGAAAGGGATCAGTGCTCTGTGTGTTGGGCGTTTTCCTTATGAGTAATCTGATTTGCCAAGTTCCTGCTACTCTCGTTTGTGAATGGTCAGTGATAATAACAGCGAGCGCGTACTTCACTGGATGTAAGAAGCACGCCCGACACAAGTACAGTGCACATCAATATATTTCACGACTGTAACACTTCATCTTATTAACTAATTTGGGACCGAAAGGGTTAATGTTATAAATAACTACTATGTAAATAAATTATTATTAAAATTCAGTTATTTTATTTTGATTAGTCCTCAATCCCTCACGAACTTAGATAAGGCCCCGCTTGCGTCTTGCAACTGTATGCAAATATAGAAATAATAATTTAAAAAAAAAACGTGGGAACTTTACAATTTTTGAATTTCCTGAAAATATGTATTTAAGCTATCCTGAAAGTATGAGGAAAAAAATAACTTGGTGTTTTCTCAATACACCTTTCTATACAACGATGTGTTAAATTTACAAGCTTTTACTTAGAGCGTCTACGTTCACATATTTTCTGGTTACCGATTGCGTGTCTTTGTGACAAATACAGTTTGTTAATAGAATAAAACAGTAAAAAATAGATTACTTTTTTACTGAACATCTGTGATTCGCATGGCCAAAAATAACGCATAAAAATTAACATTTTTCAATTATGAAATTGTATGTGACATAATATGCTCTCTAAACCGAAAGTAGCACAAACTGAGAAAAATCAGTGGAAAATCAGTGATTATGGCGCCACTGATAAACATTGCCAGATAATTGATTATTATGATGTCCGAATTCCACTGATAATATGCGATTCTCACTAAACTGTAAATGCAAGGAAAGGCGTAGACAATCTTTTGCCTTACCAGTGGAAGACCAGAGGAAAAAGTGAAGTATGGATAATGGCTCCGGAAATGATGAAACAGGAGTTAATAAAGGCAAAGACATTTTAACGAAATAATCCGTTGTGACCAAGCGAATGAAGCAGCATACACTTCAGAACAAGAACTTCGTTTTACTTTGCATGCAGTCCTACCTAAGGTGAAATAGCAGTGATAGGACACTGTTAAATATATTTCCAGGTGGGAAAATGGAGTCGAGTGGAGAGATATGGGTGACCCATAACAGAGAGGTCTTAATAGTCAATGAGGGTGAACTGAGGTGAGTATGGAGCAGCACCAGAATGCAAATGCGGTTGAAGCGGGAGATCCCCGAGCAAACCCGCCAATCAGCAACATCGTGCGGCACGATTCCCATATGGGAAAGTCCGGGAACATCCCCACTGCGAATCAGACACTGTTCGTCTTGCTGAGAAGCGAGTAGTCTGACCACTACACCACCACGGCCTCTCATGTAGCAAGTAGGAGCAGGCATTCAAGAGTTAAATATTGGGTATGAATTTTTATTTAAGGGCGCCAAGAAGGGGATGGTTTGTGTAGAATACATAGCATTCGAGGCTAAAGTTATCTGTAGATATAAAAAAAATGATTGACATAACTGCCCAGACTCTATTATTGCTCCAAGAAACATTAGGCAATGTAAGCAGCCACTAAGGAGGATTTTTCAAAATGCAACCAATAAATGGTAGAAAATTAGGTGAAAATGTATTATGAAGAAAAAAGCACAGCCTAAACCGTTGGCCCTAGAAACATAAAATTTGGAGGAAACATTCCACTATGTAATATAGCCAGCCACTAGAGAGAGGGTCTTTCAAAATTCAACCTAGTAAGGGGGGTGAAATAGGGGTTCAAAGTTATTATGGAGAAAAAAACACCTTCCCAGAACCATTGGTCCTAGAAACATGAAATTTAGAGGAAACAGTCGTTATGTGGTGTAGGCAGCTACTGTGGAGAGTGTTCAAAATTCAACCCCTAAATGGGTGAAATGAGGGTCCAATGCTTGTATGGAGAAAATATATTATATGGTCCTATTAACTCTAAACTTTGTCAAAGTAATAGAAAGATTAGATATTTCAACTGATGGTTAACAGTTTCTTTGAAATAAACCAAAAGTATTCAAGTAATAAAGCTTTGAATAGGATTCTGCAGGAGATAAAGCGCAATGGTGTCTGTGAAAGTGTTGCTTACAGGAGATTTTCGCCTTACTTTCCCAGTAGTGCCAACAGGAACTCGTGCCGATGACATAAAGGCGTGTTTCAAAATATCTTTGTCGCCCTCGGTATATACTCAGGAAAAGGAGAAGGATTGGATCTCATTAATTATTTCAAAACACATCAGAAAAAAGGTCCAGGAATGTATTGCTAGATTAGGCAGCTTGTGCTAGGCTCAAAATTTGCGTGTAGTTTTGGGGAAAAAAGTTTACCAACACTTCCAGCATTCAGAACATCACCAAAAGCATTTGGTTTTCACAAATTATTTACTTTGGTATTGATGATATTCGTACAATATATTTTTTATATGATATTTAGTCTTCAGAATCATGAGTACAATATTCTTTGACAAACTTCTTTCCAAGACACTATAAAAGTTTATTTTGACAACTTTAAATCAATTAACTATCATTGGCAAAATCAAATATCACGCCCATGCCCTAACTTAAATTAATTTTAAATGAGTATTACGGTATCCTAACCCAATACTCAAATCACTCTCCCCGCGAGAATGCACTGAACTCCTTTAAAAAAAAAACGCAACACATAATACCATATATTGAAACTGGTTAATTTACCAGTAACAATAATAGTAGCCTCCTCTTCCTGACCGAATTTCTTTGTTGTCGTATTTATTACAACTCTCTAAAACATCACAAAACACCGAAGTAATAGTCTCTGGTCTGGGGAAGTCTTACTATAAACTTCCTTAACACTCCACTTAGAACAACTTGTCGAGCTTGGGGCACTGGCTCCTCTTTCTAAGTTCCCCTCGCGAAGTAAACAGACGACCTTCAGACACTTTCACGGAATCGCTGGGAACGAACTCAAATCTTACTTTCATGAAGCCGCCGTACAGGATACTAGAAAACACGACTGCCCAAGTTCCGCTCTCGGGTCGCATCATTGACTGCAGACACTTCATTTCACTAGCGGTAAAACGACCAATTTTCAGCTGTGTTCTACAATCAGACCGAGTTCGACATTTACCCACATAAACGCATTTTCTCACGTTCAATGTCCGCTCACAAGGTCAGTGGATTTATGCTTACACCAAATGTCCCATTTTTTCAGGCCACGCCCTGCTTTCAATCCTCACTTGAATTTGCTTTATCCATACGACCCCTCAAGAGCACACAACTTCTAAGTACAACTCCTTCCACAAAATTTCACAATAGTCACTGGCCAAGAAAATTAATTCCTAGTCCATGCGGTGCACCACGGTATTTTCTAGTGTCCCACCGAATCATCTTCCTTAACTTCTTTTCTGCAATTAAGCGGGATTACAAAGTGTCATCACACTACAGATTGTAACTTTTATAAGTCTGCAAATCATTTCTGGGCAGAATTTTTATACGTGCAAAACAATTTTATAAGTTCACGCACACTCGGCCCCGAATATTCCTAAATCCTCTACTGCCGCTAACACGAAAATTCTAAAGTTTCGACACACTACTTGAAACAAAATTTTCCAAGTCCAAACTCACTTCCCCCGAAATTAAGTTCTCTACTGCAACAGACACGAATATTACTCGAAGAGAACATTTTCTGTCCAACAACTACGATTTCCGAAGAAACCAATACTTAACTTCAACACTGCAGCCAGCTTCTCTTCCACTCGCCAGCTAGAGCCCCGCACTCGGCGGGCCAACGAAGTCCTCGATCCTAGCCAGTGCACCCGTATTTATATTGCTCCGCATCCCCTCCTCGAGCCTACCCCTTCCCAGATACCAGACCTCAGCGCCGCCTATACTGGCGATCGGCGCTCCATCTACAATGAAGACATTATTTTCGGCCAGCGCGGGAAAACGCTGACTAATGATAGCAGGCACGCGCCTGCAAAGACTGATCCCTAGTCATTCTGCAACTTGCAACACCCATACGCTCAGCGGGCTAGTCCCACCACCAGGGTTCATGCGGTCATGCTGTAACAAATATAAGGAATTTTCACAACTGATTACAAACCCGTGACGGACCCACCGTCACAATATGCTAAGACTTGTCAAAAATATAAGAGTACGTCTGAGATATGAAGTATCTTCCGGGTCAATTATCAAACCTCCTGCTCAAAATAGAAAAGGATGATTGTTCAGAAACATGCGTAATGGTTGATACCCCGGACAACTTATGCTCTATAGTGACTACAGTTCCGGAACTGAGAGCAAACATTTATTATGACGTAGCCCAGATACTGGATAGGCCTATGGCATTATTGTTTTAAAGAGATAATCTGACCGAACAAAACTGCCTAGCAATGGTCATCGATGATATTTTGCTGAAATCATTGGTAAGGGAAGAAATGGTATTCAATTCGATATAGATGGTGGTAAATACAGACGAAGCAGTTCATTATCCAGAGGAATGTTTGCACACTCTAAATGCACCGGGTCTACCATACCACATGCTTACACTGCGCGTGGGCACACCTGTTATGTTGATCAGAAATTTGAAGCCTCAGAAACTCTGCAATGGCACTAGGCTGCAAGTCAAATCTGTACATCGCATTGTAGTCGAGGCCACAATTTTAATTGGATCGGCTCAGGGAAGAACAGTGCTTGTGCTTCATATTCCGTTGATTCCCAATGACATCTAATTTGAAAACAAGAGACTGCAGTTTCCCTTCAAAGTGTGCAAAGTGTGCGAAATCTGCTTCCCCATGACGATCAATAAGTCGCAGGGAGCAGACTTGAGGCAGGACTGTTTCTCCCACGGTAACGTGGTATGCTCGCGTGTAAGAGGCGCCGCCCTCTAAAATAGCAAAGAACATTATTTACAAAGAAGAATGGTAAATAACCTATCTGATTGTCTTGACACTGCGGATTACTTATAATGTTTCTCAATTTAACAGCAACAATTCTCTTATTTTAAAACTTGCCTTTTATTCCCTTTATATTTTAAAATACGTATTCTACTTTAAAGATATAGTAACTATTTTAAAAATATAATAATGAAAACCTGAATTCCACACGGACGGAGTCGTGAGCAAAAGTAACTTTTGAAATAAAGCTTTGAGAAATGTCACTGCCGCTACCTGCATATATTTTAACGAGCACACTAACTGGTAAATACCCAACAAAGTTGGTAACGACGATGAGAAAGTATTTCCTCTTTGATCTCAATGCTCACGGACGAGATGAAAACATCAAGATGGATTGTCCGAGGCATATCCAACAGACACCAAGCAAGGATTTCCCTCAGCCCGCTGTTTGACAGGCTGTGGGAACTGTGAGATCGCGTATGACGTCGTGTCGGTAAAGAACGGGAGAGTGATTGGTGCAGTTCAACACGACATTTGCTGAGCACAACCGGACTCTTCACAGCCCGTCGTCGTACACATGTAGAATTATTGTAGATGTGATAAACTCTCTTTTCAAGTACACGCACAACGCGTGGAATTAACATGGATCAATGAAATTCCGAGGCGGGAAGTCGCAAGTTCGACGTGGTATTTGACGAGCAAATACAGACAACGTTATTGGAAACTGGGTGTCAACAAAGACACAGCCCTCCCGGAAACTAATCCACAGTCATTGCCATCTTCCTGGCCGAGTTTGTCGATGTTGGGGGAAAAGTAGGTGGGGGATGGTTACTACGCCGTGTGCTAGAGTGGATCCACTTCGCACGGGATCCGCCCTGTGTTTGGAGAGGATGACAAATGTTTCTGGCCGTCAGAGACTTCTTCGGCAACGCAGTGTTTCGAAAGGCGACTTCTCTCGCGACAGGGAGAGTTGCCTACCCAGAACAAACATCTCCTCCAAATATCTCAGCACCATCCTAAAGGGAAGAACTGATCCGCCCGCTTTCAGTAACAACTTTCTCACGTAGAAAGTGAGATAGTTATGTGTCTCTGGGTTAGTAGTCAACGTGGTCCCTATGAACCAAACATTTGTGATAAACTCGCCGACCTTGAGGGCATTACCTAAAATAATAATGTCTGTAAAATCAGTGTTTACACGAATACGCATAGACCTATATCAGTAAATACATGTTCTGGGACTGCAACGTTTTTCCAGGAAGGGTAAAATAACTATCTTCTTCAGCCACCACTTTACACGTTCAAACATTGAAATGTATACAAAAAAATAAATATTGAAGGTGTTTACAATCGGCTATTTTTAGGGCTATCCTGTACAATTCCCGTTAGAGAAGGGAGGTGTAAAAAGTAGAGAGTGGCACATGTAGTTTAATCCACAAGCTACCAGCGAGTGTAAACCTTCTTTATGGCCAGGCCTGAAATTAAGGCATTTAAATTTGCTACTATGAAAGGTGTATTCAGCACTTTGAGTGTAGTACATTTATACCGACAATAAAGACAAGGTGAAAGTTAGGACACCTGTTTTCACAACTGCATGATCCTCAGTTCTGTAGGTCTCGGTATTCATACTTACAATCGTGGTATTGGTGCACACATCACAGGAGACACTTACCACCAGTTCTCTGGCAATATAATGCCGAGTTGAAAGTTTCCCAATCGAATGTTCTTTCCTACCTAGAATTATAGACAAGGCATCCTGTTCGTCTGAGTAGTTTACATAGCGAGTGTTAGTTCTAACGCATGTGCAGTCAAATTTACTTATTCATAGCAATTAAAAAGTTTTGAATTTGGAGAGTGTGAACCAGTAAGCTTTCCCATCCCAATCAAGGACTAGTTAAGAGTTCCAGTGTTTGCAAGTTTGGAGATAAACTCATTCGCAGATTTCATTTGCGATTATCAGAAATCTACAAAAGTCCCGTGTTCATCTGGCAGAAGTCTGGTCACAACACAAGTTCACTGGGCTCATTTACAAGAGTTACCAAAACTGTAGTAAGGCTGTCGGACTAACTTTGAGTTTACGGCGGAAGGACGTAATTTGTTTGATAGTTCAAGTCTACTGGTTGCACATTCTGAAGCAATTTCACCAGCGTTATGATAAAGACTCGTTCCCGCAGGCTGGGTAATTATGAATTTTGGAAGACAGATTGTTTCAGTAGAAACAAAATATATCTTTGTTATGAAATACGTGTATTGGAATGTGTGGGTACCTTGGTGGACAGAGTTCATAAGTGTCGCTGAATCTCATAAAGGACGCGAAAGAATGGAGAATGTGCCGATACTAGATCAAGTACAGATTACCATCAGTGTGAGACTGATTATCACTCCGCACGATTTTATGAAGGAGAATCGCTGAATAACTACCCAAGAGATTGTCACAATCAAAATCTGTCGCTAAAGGTCTCTCCGTTGGTGCAGCGATTAGAACACACCCCCTCCCCTGCCTTGAAGGAGGAAAAGGATAAATTCCCAGCGGGGTCAATACCATATTTTTGCAAATGGCAATTGTGTCGGATGATACACTGGTCAGTGGGTTTTCTCGGCGATATCCCATTTCACTCCCCTTTGAATTCCAGAATTTCTCTATTTCCACCTCGTTTCACCCTCATCGGAACTCAAGACCTCGTTGTTAAGAGCCACCGAAATATCTCCACTTCACTCTGCAATTACGCTCATTGTAATAGATCAAGAGATTATTTTGTTGTCTGCCGAGGTCAAACGAAAATACAAAATACGAAACTTTGGTCTTCAGCCAGGACATAAAGAGATTTCTTAATCTCACTCTCTCGCACAATTATCTTCAGCCATGCCATCATGGGCTGTCATTCCTTCGACGGTAAAGAAAGGAGGTTGCGAAGTGTCGCTCCTGTCCTCAAGGCGAGAGATACAAACTCGACAGCTGCGCGGGTCCTAGATCTGTGGAGGAAAGTGCGACTACCAAGAGGTAACTAGACCCTCGCCCATTATCTACCCTAGTCTGGGCGCTCCTAATGCGTCCTGCGTGCCTGCTCAATTATAATTCCTGCGCCTTCTGCCCCCCTCCCCACACACACACGCGCGCACACAAACGTGGGCCACTTAAATGGCTGCTGGCATCGCCCTCAGACGTCATTACCACTGAGAATCAGACGTGTGGAGGGGGAAGGGGTCGGGAGTTTCAATTTCGCGGGGGTTTTGCGACACTGCAGTGGGGAGTTTCTTGCCAAGCAAGTCCCTCCGCACGACTGCAGATCTTTTCTCGCAATTCGAATTTGCGGCGCCGCGAATCGTCACCCTGAGAGACTTGTCTACTAAACAGAAGACTGCTGGGCTAAATTCAACCGCAGTAGAGGAATAGACTGTTCATAGTAAACTCAGCTCTTCTAGAAAGCCCTGCTCGAGATAATATATTTGTGGGAACATTGGCCTGATCACTTTATTTATGCGTCGGTCAAGTGGAACTGTGTAGTTATTACAATAATAATTATGTTACAAACTCGCTAATTCTTACACTTATGTGCATTAAAAAAAGAAACGAAAAGAAACCACTCCATTATTCACAAATGTTAATATAAGATTTTTCATTTTATGTTAATACACTGAGTTGTTTTCCCGCCTTTACTAACTATACCGGTTGCACGACAGCCAGCCTGCCATTCTAAATTCATGCAGGAAGGGGAAGTGAAACTTCTGAAAGGTTGATTTTAAAAGTGCTCAAAAATCCGTGAACAGGCAAGCTAGACTTGAAGTACGTTATACCCTTAGTGCTCATTCACAGGGAGTTTGATGCTCCTTGTACAGCTATTTAGCCAGTTAACAGGCAAGCTAGACTTGAAGTACGTTATACCCTTAGTGCTCATTCACAGGGAGTTTGATGCTCCTTGTACAACTATTTAGCCAGTTAACAGGCAAGCTAGACTTGAAGTACGTTACACCCTTAGTGCTCATTCACAGGGAGTTTGATGCTCCTTGTACAGCTATTTAGTTAGTTAACAGGCAAGCTAGACTTGAAGTACGTTATACCCTTAGTGCTCATTCACAGGGAGTTTGATGCTCCTTGTACAGCTATTTAGCCAGTTAACAGGCAAGCTAGACTTGAAGTACGTTATACCCTTAGTGCTCATTCACAGGGAGTTTGATGCTCCTTGTACAGCTATTTAGCCAGTTAACAGGCAAGCTAGACTTGAAGTACGTTATACCCTTAGTGCTCATTCACAGGGAGTTTGATGCTCCTTGTACAACTATTTAGCCAGTTAACAGGCAAGCTAGACTTGAAGTACGTTATACCCTTAGTGCTCATTCACAGGGAGTTTGATGCTCCTTGTACAACTATTTAGCCAGTTAACAGGCAAGCTAGACTTGAAGTACGTTATACCCTTAGTGCTCATTCACAGGGAGTTTGATGCTCCTTGTACAGCTATTTAGTTAGTTAACAGGCAAGCTAGACTTGAAGTACGTTATACCCTTAGTGCTCATTCACAGGGAGTTTGATGCGCCTTGTACAGCTATTTAGCCAGTTAACAGGCAAGCTAGACTTGAAGTACGTTATACCCTTAGTGCTCATTCACAGGGAGTTTGATGCTCCTTGTACAGCTATTTAGCCAGTTAACAGGCAAGCTAGACTTGAAGTACGTTATACCCTTAGTGCTCATTCACAGGGAGTTTGATTCTCCTTGTACAGCTATTTAGCCAGTTAACAGGCAAGCTAGACTTGAAGTACGTTACACCCTTAGTGCTCATTCACAGGGAGTTTGATTCTCCTTGTACAGCTATTTAGCCAGTTAACAGGCAAGCTAGACTTGAAGTACGTTATACCCTTAGTGCTCATTCACAGGGAGTTTGATGCTCCTTGTACAACTATTTAGCCAGTTAACAATAGGCATCAACAATGTGACCATGTTGGGTGCAACCAAGTCTAATGAAAAAAGGGGGGGGGGGGAATACATAGCACCTCGGCAGCAGCCAATCAATAGACTATTGCGGCCGGATTGTGTACAGAACTATGTAGTCTAGACTGTCAAAAAATGAATTTTTGAAATTCGCCACAGACATGCAGTATATTCACCCAAAATAGTTTTGTGTCAACATATTGCTTGAGACACTACGGCGTCGTTCTACGTTTTTAATTCTTTGATATATCTTTGGCATGATTTTCTTGCTTTCAGAGGAATGGAACGTTTTCACAAACGAAGCAGTCCATCGATGGTGCGGATGCAACACCACATGTATCCAAATCACAAAATTGAAACAAATATCCTATGTGGATGAAAAGTAATTCCACCTCATTGAATTCAAAAGCTAATGCTTAAGTCTGGAACGGATACACAAAGAATCTCCAGTCATAAAGAAATTCAAGAGTCAACCCTCTGCAGAATCACTAATGCTCACACTTTTGTGGGATGCACAGCAGCTAGTACTAGAGCATTACCGAGAGAAGGAGGTGGGCACAAAACAAGGCCCAACAGTAAACAGTGTATGTTGCAGTAAGTTGCTGTGCAAAGAGCTGAAGCCTCCAATTTGAAACTAATACCGAGCACTGTTACTGAAAGGAGTTATATTTTTGTATGACAATCCCTTCCCCCCTCCCTCCTCCCCCACATACTGCAGTTCATGCTGTCGAAACCCTTGAGAAACTTGATCTCGGGCCATTGGAGAATCTATTGGAGCATCACCAACGGATTGCCATCCTATTGGTTAAATAAAATATTGCTTTAGAGACCTCAATTCACTACAAACCAAGGTGCGAAGCAAGCATTGAATTAATGGCTTGTTGTTCAACTAAAAAAATAATAATCTGGGGCATCAAGAAGTGTGTGCAATTATGGGACAAGTACACAGAAAACACAGTTCTACTGTTGCAATAAATTTTAAAATTGTGTGCATATACTTAACTACTAACACGTCTTCATAATTATAAAATCGTTCTGATTCTTTGAATACAAATTTACACTTCTTCTAGTTGTTAAGTACTGCAATAGTACCATTTTTTTATATTGTTGTCATAATGTATTTTGTTGAGTGCGATTTTCAAACCACTGTCCGCGCGAGTCAATCCACAGTTAACTGTGATCTCTGCATGACCACTCGAGTACCTCAACCAAGAAAGATGTAAGAAAACCTCAGTGAGGAGTCAACCCGTACTACTCTGTTTTCCTTGACACTTGTGGGTGTCCTTATCCTGTCGTATAAGAACCCTCTGAACTACCGTGCATTACTCTACAATGACTAAGAGACTCCAGCAAGAGTATGTGACTTAATGTATGAGCCAGTGTGGGAAATCAGATCTGTGTCCATCCTGTGTGCTTTGCTGTCACGAGCTATTGATAGCGACATGAATATTCACATGGAAAAATAGTCTGGCTTGCAAATATTAATTGTGAGATTGGTTTGTGGTACAACTGGAGACATGTTTCCGGCTACCATGTATTCGGGTCTGGTTTGGTCAAATATACTTGCGCTAATTACTTTAAAGAAGCTGAATAGTTATGATTGCCACACCAGCCGCGTGGTGCGCCCAGGCGAAAGGCGGTCACCGCAGCCAACTCAGGGGCTGATCAGCATGAGATGCACTGCAGAAGCGGAATCGCTCAACCCAAACCTGCAAGTTGGATCATTGTAATTACGTCTGGTTGACACAGAAGTAAGGGGCATCGGCCGACAACTTTAACTCCGCCCACGCCAAGCTATCGGCGAATAGGGGAGGAGTTACAACACGTTACCAGGGGGGGGGGGGGGCGAAAAGTGAAGTCAAGGGATCTGAACCTGGAAACGACGTCTTCCTGGGGCGTCGGCGAAACGAGGCAGACGCAGAGAGCGAGGGCGCTGATCTCCAGCCATCTTCAGGCGTGAGTAAGTGAGGGTGAGAGAGCAACTCCCTTATGTGTCCTTCCCCAACATACTACTATACTATTTTTAATGTTTTAATTATCATTAAAGGGAAGTAGTATCTTTATTACTTCTTTTATTTCACATTCTCTCCTGTCAACCTCTAAGCTGTGGTGTTGCCTTAAGTGACAACCACAACAGTATGCCTATAGAATCCAATATGGTGGAACTGCAAGGGGACGAGAGGCAACACAATGTTTGACAGCTCTGATATATTCGAATAAGTATCGAAAATACCAGTCCATGTGCATGTTGTTTGATAAACCTGTATCGATCAATTTCAAAAGTAAAAATAAAATACTCATAATTATATCATTTTTTACTTTTAAGCATGTTGTAATTACTCCTTGACGTCACTGGAGTTTTAATGATTTTCGGCATCTGCAGCCACATTCAGGAGGAATATTTTTCTTTTTATTTTGACAAATTCTCAGGGAATTTCAGAAGGTAGCAAGAGAAAACAGGAAATATTTTGAAGGGAAAACATATTGAAAGAAAAGCAAGAAATTATGATGGAAATATGGGTAATTTTTAACCAAAATGGCCGTTGAACAAAACCTCAGTACCCATCTGCTCTGACATAATCCATGGTGAAGGACAACTACAGATCCAACTGTCGAAAGCTTTGTCCTCGAACCTACATTGTTATACTACTTAAAATATATACTTACAATTTTTTTAAATTTAAAAGTGAAGGTGAAAAATGTAAAACAAAAAAAAATGAATTTCCTAAACATTATTGGGTAACAAAACTATTTTGTGGAATGCACTAAACAGTTTGTTAATGTCAGCGAAATTAAAGGCTTTTTTATTATGTCTAATAATTTCTTCAAAAATAACTTAAACACTTTGTGAACATTTATTTCCCCAGTATGTATCCTGAGAGAACATAAATTCTCATCGCGACTGAGGTACAATCCTGTCCTGTTAAACACTTGATGAAACTCCAGCTTCACTGTAACTCCATCAAGGCGGGTTACAAGGCGGCCACCAATCAGTTTCTACCTGCCGCCGCAGGGCCAACACGACCTACATCTTAAATAACGTATTTTTTTCCGGAAAGTTGGCGGTCGTGTAAACAGCCGGGGAACTTGAGGGTGCTATAGCCGTCAAATAAAAACTATTCGAGGTTCTCTTTCTTTTGGTATCTCCTTCCCGGTTTACTGAAAGCACTAGAGGGAAGGTTTGTTTGAACGAATAAAATACTTGTTTATTTTTGTCCCGGAAGGTAGGGAGAGTACGGGATTCATTTTTTTTTTCTTTTGGTGGGAGACAGGATACTATAGATAGTGAGTGAGTGAAGATTTGGACTGCTCGTCACAGCAAGGTCTTGTGAGCCGATGAAGGTGATTGAAGTGAATATGGAGCCGCACCAGAATGAAGGGGCGGGGGAAAAGGGAGATCCCCGAGAAACCCCGCTGACCAGCGGCATCGTCCGGCACGATTCCCACTTGCGAAAATCAAGTGACCCGGCCGGGGATTGAACCCAGTTCGCCTTGGTGGGAGGCGAGCTATAATTTTTAGTTAGCAATGAGGAACATGGTTTTAGAAATGACACACATGAACGTGCATGTAAATGCATGCCACTTTGAAATTTTTAGTTATCGTGTCTACGATAGAAGACAAGTTGTAAACGGAGGATAGTTATGGCCGTTACTGTTAACAGCGATGTACCAGCACCCGGTGATTTGACATCAGCGTTTTCCTTGTGATTTGTAGATGTTTGTGCTCTTAATATCGACGTCTTGAGAGTCGATGAAGGTGAAAAATTGACGTGAGCTTGGAGCAGCCCCGGAATGCAAGGACACGGGAAGCGGGAGAACCCCGAGGAAACCCAACAACCAACAGCATAGTCCAAGACGTTTGCGACGTGCGAAAATTGGGGGGGGGGGGTGACACCGCTGTGAGTCGAACCCGGTTCATTTAGATGTGAGGCGAGTAGTCTAACCATTCCACCACCGCGGCCGACAAGTCTTCTCTTACAAACAAGTTAATAGAAAATAATAAATAGTAATGAGAGTGGCTGTATGTTGGGGCGCGTTTTTACAGGCACAGACTCGACGCCTCTCAACAAACCGCGATGCGAAGGAGGGTGTCTGCCAAGACAGCGGCGTTATCTTCCATTAGGCGGTCTCTCCAGCTCTCCAGCTCCAGCCTGGAAACTTTGTGCCGCGCACATTCCAGCCGCCGCTAACAAGGTGTGCCTCGTAATTTGGGCATTTCATTATCCAGCCTCCCCTCCCCTGCATCCTCACTCTCCAGGGTTCCATACCCCCTGCCCTGCTTGGAGTAAGACCCTCCCCCCAACCCTCTCACACACAGTGACACACTCATCCCAGACGCACGCAATTAATTTCACGCTTCTGACAGCCGTGCACTCACTATGCAATCTTCTTCCTCAGTGTTATCATCGAGACTCGCACGATCCTACCCACATGTCTTCAAGTGTCTGAAATTTTACTGGCACTGTACTTGTGTTAAGCACTTCTCTTGCATCCAGTAAACAAAGCGATGCTTGCTTCGTGACGTCAGCACTAACCATTCATGTCAAAAAAGTGTGGGATATCCCACAAATCAGATCAGCCACAAGGAAAACTGGATACTGATGTCTTGCTGTGTACAGTACTAGTAATCAGATCAGCCACAAGGAAAACTGGATACTGATGTCTTGCTGTGTACAGTACTAGTAATCAGATCAGCCACAAGGAAAACTGGATACTGATGTCTTGCTGTGTACAGTACTAGTAATCAGATCAGCCACAAGGAAAACTGGATACTGATGTCTTGCTGTGTACAGTACTAGTAATCAGATCAGCCACAAGGAAAACTGGATACTGATGTCTTGCTGTGTACAGTACTAGTAATCAGATCAGCCACAAGGAAAACTGGTACTGATGTCTTGCTGTGTACAGTACTAGTAAAAAGCGTATAATCCATATATAACGTGTCCGCGATCGTGGACACAGTAACTGAACGGGTTAAGCAGCCAGGGACTTTACACTTTTCGTAAAAATTATGAAGACAGAACTGCTTTTTTTTTCTCTACTAAACCCAAAAAAAAATCCCTGTTGCAAAAGAGAGCGTAATTAAATTCAAAAATTCCGTTCTCGGGTTATTTTTGCCCTTTCCAAAAGAATATGTAGTTATTTATAATTACTTCGTTCCATATTCATCTGCCAAAGAAAACTGTAATTTTAAATATGCTTTATTGCATACTGACGTAGCTAAATAATATCTCATTGCATCAAATGCGGTCTTAATAATTACCAAACTTTCAACAAATGAACATATAAAATCCCCAATCTTATCCATTATTTCGAGCAATTCAACTACAGGCTCAAACAATCCTATTTCCTGGTCAAATTGATCTATGTGCGCTCTAAACTCGAATCAGTGAGAATGGAACCATATCAGTGAAAACACTGAAAATTAAGCAGTTGATAGTCAGTGCGAGGTGACTAATTAACATAATGGCTGAACTTCGCGGATTTGTGTGCGATTCACACTGAATGTCGACAATTCCGTTGCTCACAGTCACTTGTTTAGATTTCACTTGCTCGAGTTACCAACTCACTTCCACTGAATGTTATTTCACTGGTTTATATCACTGATTCTGGCTTAAGAGAGCCATGCAAAGGAACACAAAACACACAGTTTACTGCAACATCCAGTGCAATTGTCATCTCGCTATGCCTAATATGTTCTTCTCTATATAGCTACATAACATACATCGGAAACGTGAATAACTATATATGCTAAAATTCGCTAGAATTTCGTAGAAAAAGATGGAAAACATGTCTACTCCCAAGGAAAGAAAGCATTATGAGATCACTTTACTATACGCTGTCCACGGTAAAGTGAGCACTTTTGAGGCCCTAGTTACTTTTTCATTTCAGCCATATTTTATCCTTTAACAACGTTTTTAAATCAATATTCCGATGTGAGTAATAAACACAGTGTTTATATTCCACCGCACTCGGAAGTTAAAGTCTAAGGCTATTCCAAATGAGAGGATTTTCAAAAGTGCTCACTTTACCGTGGATTGCCTATAGCTATGTGTGTGTGTGTCTTTAAAAACGTTTTGAACACGTGAACCGAATTCCACCAAACTTGCTACACATATATGCACGTAGTACCATATAAGAGCATCCTACTTTCATAATTTTCTATCTCGCCGGGCGCTTATTTTCAAAATTATTTTCAAAATTTGGCGTTATATTTCATATCATAGGAACCATTCAACCGTTGTAAACCAAATTTTGTATTTTGGCAGCGAATCATGGAAGAATTGAATTTATAGATGGATATTGTTGTAGGCATGTCATTTCGGTAGATAGCACCACATGAAAAATTACGCTTTTACATTATATCCCGAACTCTACTGTACAGATTCTCGCCAAATTTGACATGTAAATCATACTGTGGTAGGCAATGTAAACATATGTGTTTTAAATCGATAATGCACTTATTTTCTAAATGGCGGCTATACAAGTATTTTTAATATATTTTATATGTGTATAATATCGTTCGTGTAATTTAGACTAAATTTTGCATTTTTACGCCAACAAATAGCCAAATTTGTTTACAATTTTGTAATATAATGCTACATGAGGAAATGAAGTATTTAAGTTCACGCCTCGGGAAGCAATTTAACGATTCTTACCAAAATCTGGCAAACAAATCGAACAACGGCAAGCCATATAAAGTTATATGTTTTAAGTGACTGACAACTTATTTTCAAAACAGTGGCCATATAAAAAATTTAGCTTCGTATGCTTAATTTACGAAACCATATCATAAATTTTAATTTCACTTAGCATTCTGGCAGTATCTATTAACATTAAATACGAATACACGGAGCTTCATTTGGCCGCCATTTTGTAAGATAGCGTGACATGAAGAGATCAAGTTTGATGTAATTTCTCGGGAAACAAACTACCTATTCTTACTGAAATGATAAACATGTTATAAATGTATATGTTTTAAATGGGTCTGCCAGTTATATACAAAACGACGTTATAAGAGAGAGTTTAGCCTGTAAGTACTCTGTGGCCTGGCTGTGGAGAAAGCTAGCAGCTACTTCCAGGTTAATACCATCAAGGTTACACTATAAGAAACTCTTCGGAGAGTTACCACGCCAGTGTATACGCTTAGTGAGAAAGCAATAATGGTAATGTTTCCCCCTATACCTTCATTGTAGCGTAGTGTTCCTACATTTGCTCAGGAAACAATCAAATGCGTAGGAAAGTTCGCAAATTTGTATAATAGCGACGCTAAACATTCCTATATCTGCATCTTGATGTGTGGCATTATTACGATACAGTGTATAGGTTAAGATCTTCCATTACAGGTTAGCAAGTTTACCAGGATTTTTTTTTACAGTGTACCCTCGACTCAAGCACAGCATACGAGGCAGACGCGCCTTTCGGAAAACCAGGAAAATGTGAGCCACCCCGGTTCCCAAGATGATGTAGCTCGTTTTTCATCTGCGACTCACTGGTGCATTCTCTTTCTGGCAGCTTATCTCCCTGCAAGCCAAACTCATGGGTCCACCGCTGAAGTGACATAATTCTCGCGCCTCCAATCAACTGGCGTTATGGATTTCTCACACAGGTGGCAGCCAATTTCAGCGGTAAATTTGCAGACATGTTAACACAATGCCTAAAGCTAATAAGCACTCAGGTATTTTCGAGAAATAATCGCGCGTGCACTGGCGTTAACAGCAGAGTGGCGAAACGTAGTTGCCGAGTATTTCAGCGGCCATATTGTAGTTACTGTGGCGAGGAAGCGACTGTTGGGTGATGTATTCTAGGGTCTTCTATAACTTTACTTCATTCACGTTCTCAGAACTTTCATTACTGAATGCAAGTGTATAGAAGTGATGTTCTCGCATAATGACAATATTAAGTCCTGCAGTTAAGGTTTCAGACTCACAAAAATCATTATATTTGCTTATCGTATTAAATCATAACATTTTAAGATACCTCTTTTACTAATCGGAAGTAGTAAAAACTAACGTGGCAATATTTTCAACTATCAATTATTAAACGCGAAACCTTCCGTTAAAATTTGGAGACTTGGTGTTTCGTCCACAACGTGGCCATTGTTCAAGAAAATTACTTCGAATTTTCTTTTTGTCATCAGATATGAGGAAAACTGGCATGCTCAATTTTATCAACTTGTTTAGTTTATTACTTTCCTGTTATAAAAATGTTTTAGTAACATGCCTGGAACGGGGGAGGGAGCGGCCAAGCCCTTTATAACACCTGTTTATGGCAACAAAATGTCCTCGCAGACTATACTTCAATATGCTAGCTGTATACCTGCAACTTTACTGTGATTATCGATCACGTGTCTTTATGAGAAGACATTGTCTACCTGACTGGGACAATCTGAATTAAGTTACTCCGACACTGTACATATGTGATAGCCCAGCAGATACCTTGAGAACGTAACAATTTAAATCATCCAATCACAAAAAGAGATATGAACTAAAGTGGTTTTGATTACAACTAGTCATTGGCCTGGAAGGATTCTTGGATAACTACGGAGAATCCGAAATCGGGATGTTTGGATCAGGAACCGAAAGTAGTCCCGTGTGTTGAGCTGTGCGCTATTTTTTTCTCGGTTTTTTGTTAAGTTTATTTACATGAACAGTTTCATTACATGAGGCTCAAAACAATGTGCTATATTTAGTGATGAGTGACTCGTGGCGGGAAAACTTAAATATAGGCCGTTCACGGTAAACTGAGCACTTTTGAAAGCCCTGCTTACGATATACTTGTATACACGTTGTGTATTCTTTCCCTTGTGTAAGATTAACATTGACATTGGCCTCATCACTTTATTCATGCGGCGTTGGTCAAATGAAACTGTGGAATTACTAAGATAGTATATACTTTACAAATATGTTCATTTTTACACTTCGATTCATTAATAAAAGTGAAATAAATAATATTAAGTTACCATAAATGGTTACCTAACACTTTTTATTTGACGATAAGATATGGAACTACTTTCCATCCATCGTTACCAACTTTACTGAGCGAATGTCACTCAATGCACCCATTAAAATATATGCAAGCAGAGGCACTGCCTTTTTTCCAATGTTAATTTCTAAAGTGCTCACTTTATCGTGCCTTTACTTGCTGTGTTTCCGTGTACTTGAAACATGCCTGCTGTTATATTTCCGCAATTCGCTGTCGTCTGTAGGTGAAGCTGTTTACCATGTGACTAGCCAATTGGAACTCTGCTGCCGGCATACAGAACGCATATGATTAGTGGAGGTTGCGAAGATTTTTGGGTGGCTTACAACACCGGTGTTCTTTAGAGGATGTCATTAGTATTTGAATAATTAGGTCGTGTAGAAATTGCATCCCTCAATTGTAAAGTAGCAAGGCTAAAGAGTATTTTTTAAATAACATTGGCACATAATAGCTTATGACCGTGTCCCATTTCGACGAGAGAGTACTCTCTCGCCCACACTTGACGTCACAGAGAGTCCTCTCTGCTGTCCTAACTCTGAGGAGAGAGCGCAAAGAGGGTGTACGACGACGTTTATTCTCTGCTCACTCTAGCGCCCTCTCGGGAAGCCATGTTGTTTCTTTCAAGTCCGACCTATAATATTCACATATATATACATTATATATATATATATATATATATATATATATATATATATATATATGGTTTAGTTTTTACAGCAGCGTAAAAATATTTTACTAACTTAACGTGATAATTTCGATTTTGAAATGTGTAATACCAACAATGCTCTGTATGATGTGATTATGTTTAGGTTTCGTAGGTTAGGTATGCGCGTATTATTAAATACTTTGCTTTGGACATAATAATTAAGTTTTTGACAACTCAGAAATATGTAAAATCAAAATACGTTTGTTTTTCAACAAACATTGTGCATTAATTTGAAGAATGAGAAATGTCAAGTTATATTCTTCTCTATATTTCTTACCTTTGCCATCATAGAGATGATACCGAGGGTTGTGAAGAGGGCACAAGTCTGAATCAGCTAGCAAGGGAGAGACTGGCACACTTTCACTATACTTTGAACGAAATGTATGAAACATCATTACAGCCCAGTCTTGACTATGTTATAGCGAAACAGCATTTCTGGAACAATTTCACAGCAGCATTTATTATACCTGGGTAGCGAGCGTGGCTTAATCAAGCAATGAGTCGCATCAAACGAGTACTAACTCTCAAGAGTCTGAGGGACATAAATCAGTGCGAAACTGTTTAATTAAAGATCACACGTCTTCAGTATTTAAAAACTAAGAAATGGCAATTTTAAAAAACAGGTTTTGTTTTTAACTTTGTGAGATAGTATTTGACCGCAGAGCGATGCTTCACTTTGTGAGATAGTATTTGACCGCAGAGCGATGCTTCAGTTTGTGAGATAGTATTTGACTGCAGAGCGATGCTTCACTTTGTGAGATAGTATTTGACCGCAGAGAGATGCTTCACTTTGTGAGATAGTATTTGACCGCAGAGCGATGCTTCACTTTGTGTGATAGTATTTGACCGCAGAGCGATGCTTCACTTTGTGAGATAGTATTTGACCGCAGAGCGATGCTTCAGTTTGTGAGATAGTATTTGACCGCAGAGAGATGCTTCACTTTGTGAGATAGTATTTGACCGCAGAGCGATGCTTCAGTTTGTGAGATAGTATTTGACCGCAGAGCGATGCTTCAGTTTGTGAGATAGTATTTGACCGCAGAGCGATGCTTCACTTTGTGAGATAGTATTTTACCGCAGAGCGATGCTTCAGTTTATGAGATAGTATTTGACCGCAGAGCGATGCTTCAGTTTGTGAGATAGTATTTGACTGCAGAGCGATGCTTCACTTTGTGAGATAGTATTTGACCGCAGAGCGATGCTTCAGTTTGTGAGATAGTATTTGACCGCAGAGCGATGCTTCAGTTTGTGAGATAGTATTTGACCGCAGAGCGATGCTTCACTTTGTGAGATAGTATTTGACCGCAGAGCGATGCTTCAGTTTGTGAGATAGTATTTGACTGCAGAGCGATGCTTCACTTTGTGAGATAGTATTTGACCGCAGAGAGATGCTTCACTTTGTGAGATAGTATTTGACCGCAGAGCGATGCTTCACTTTGTGTGATAGTATTTGACCGCAGAGCGATGCTTCACTTTGTGAGATAGTATTTGACCGCAGAGCGATGCTTCAGTTTGTGAGATAGTATTTGACCGCAGAGCGATGCTTCAGTTTGTGAGATAGTATTTGACCGCAGAGCGATGCTTCAGTTTGTGAGATAGTATTTGACCGCAGAGCGATGCTTCAGTTTGTGAGATAGTATTTGACCGCAGAGCGATGCTTCACTTTGTGAGATAGTATTTTACCGCAGAGCGATACTTCAGTTTATGAGATAGTATTTGACCGCAGAGCGATGCTTCAGTTTGTGAGATAGTATTTGACTGCAGAGCGATGCTTCACTTTGTGAGATAGTATTTGACCGCAGAGCGATGCTTCAGTTTGTGAGATAGTATTTGACCGCAGAGCGATGCTTCAGTTTGTGAGATAGTATTTGACCGCAGAGCGATGCTTCACTTTGTGAGATAGTATTTGACCGCAGAGCGATGCTTCAGTTTGTGAGATAGTATTTGACCGCAGAGCATGCTTCATTTGTGAGATAGTATTTGACCGCAGAGCGATGCTTCACTTTGTGAGATAGTATTTGACCGCAGAGCGATGCTTCATTTGTGAGATAGTATTTGACCGCAGAGCGATGCTTCAGTTGTGAGATAGTATTTGACCGCAGAGCGATGCTTCATTTGTGAGATAGTATTTGACCGCAGAGCGATGCTTCTTTGTGAGATAGTATTTGACCGCAGAGCGATGCTTCATTTGTGAGATAGTATTTGACCGCAGAGCGATGCTTCATTTGTGAGATAGTATTTGACCGCAGAGCGATGCTTCACTTTGTGAGATAGTATTTGACCGCAGAGCGATGCTTCATTTGTGAGATAGTATTTGACCGCAGAGCGATGCTTCAGTTTGTGAGATAGTATTTGACCGCAGAGCGATGCTTCATTTGTGAGATAGTATTTGACCGCAGAGCGATGCTTCAGTTTGTGAGATAGTATTTGACCGCAGAGCGATGCTTCAGTTTGTGAGATAGTATTTGACGCAGAGCGATGCTTCATTTGTGAGATTATTTTACCGCAGAGCGATGCTTCATTTGTGAGATAGTATTTGACCGCAGAGCGATGCTTCAGTTGTGAGATAGTATTTGACCGCAGAGCGATGCTTCAGTTTGTGAGATAGTATTTGACCGCAGAGCGATGCTTCACTTTGTGAGATAGTATTTGACCGCAGAGCGATGCTTCATTTGTGAGATAGTATTTGACCGCAGAGCGATGCTTCATTTGTGAGATAGTATTTGACCGCAGAGCGATGCTTCATTTGTGAGAAGTATTTGACCGAGAGCGATGCTTCACTTTGTGATAGTATTTGACCGCAGAGCGATGCTTCATTGTGAGATAGTATTTGACCGCAGAGCGATGCTTCATTTGTGAGATAGTATTTGACCGCAGAGCGATGCTTCAGTTGTGAGATAGTATTTGACCGCAGAGCGATGCTTCAGTTTGTGAGATAGTATTTGACCGCAGAGCGATGCTTCACTTTGTGAGATAGTATTTGACCGCAGAGCGATGCTTCACTTTGTGAGATAGTATTTGGCCGCAGAGCGATGCTTCAGTTTGTGAGATAGTATTTGATCGCAAGCGATGCTTCAGTTTGTGAGATAGTATTTGACCGCAGAGCATGCTTCACTTTGTGAGATAGTAT
Source organism: Dryococelus australis (assembly GCA_029891345.1). Lineage (NCBI taxonomy): Eukaryota > Metazoa > Arthropoda > Insecta > Phasmatodea > Phasmatidae > Dryococelus > Dryococelus australis. The sequence continues at coordinate 112,124,794 of CM057005.1, forward strand.
TTGACCGCAGAGCGATGCTTCACTTTGTGAGATAGTATTTACCGCAGAGCGATGCTTCATTTGTGAGATAGTATTTGACCGCAGAGCGATGCTTCATTTGTGAGATAGTATTTGACCGCAGAGCGATGCTTCATTTGTGAGATAGTATTTGACCGCAGAGCGATGCTTCATTTGTGAGATAGTATTTGACCGCAGAGCATGCTTCACTTTGTGAGATAGTATTTGACCGCAGAGCGTTGCTTCACTTTGTGAGATAGTATTTGACCGCAGAGCGATGCTTCACTTTGTGAGATAGTATTTGACCGCAGAGCGATGCTTCAGTTTGTGAGATAGTATTGCCGCAGAGCGATGCTTCATTTGTGAGATAGTATTTGACGCAAGCGATGCTTCAGTTTGTGAGATAGTATTTGACCGCAGAGCATGCTTCAGTTTGTGAGATAGTATTTGACCGCAGAGCGATGCTTCATTTGTGAGATATATTTTACGCAGAGCGATCTTCTTTTGAGATAGTATTTGACGCGAGCGATGCTTCAGTTTGTGAGATAGTATTTGACCGCAGAGCGATGCTTCAGTTTGTGAGATAGTATTTGACCGCAGAGCGATGCTTCACTTTGTGAGATGTATTTGACCGCAGAGCGATGCTTCATTTGTGAGATAGTATTTGACCGCAGAGCGATGCTTCAGTTTGTGAGATAGTATTTGACCGCAGAGCGATGCTTCATTTGTGAGATATATTTACCGCAGAGCGATGCTTCCAGTTTGTGAGATAGTATTTGACCGCAGAGCGATGCTTCATTTGTGAGATAGTATTTGACCGCAGAGCGATGCTTCAGTTTGTGAGATAGTATTTGACCGCAGAGCGATGCTTCAGTTTGTGAGATAGTATTTGACCGCAGAGCGATGCTTCATTTGTGAGATAGTATTTACCGCAGAGCGATGCTTCATTTGTGAGATAGTATTTGACCGCAGAGCGATGCTTCAGTTTGTGAGATAGTATTTGACCGCAGAGCGATGCTTCACTTTTGTGATAGTATTTGACCGCAGAGCGATGCTCACTTTGTGAGATAGTATTTGACCGCAGAGCGATGCTTCATTTGTGAGATAGTATTTGACGCAGAGCGATGCTTCAGTTTGTGAGATAGTATTTGACCGCAGAGCGATGCTTCATTTGTGAGTTATATTTACCGCAGAGCGTTGCTTCACTTTGTGAGATAGTATTTGACCGCAGAGCGATGCTTCACTTTGTGAGATAGTATTTGACCGCAGAGCGATGCTTCAGTTTGTGAGATAGTATTTGACCGCAGAGCGATGCTTCAGTTTGTGAGATAGTATTTGACCGCAGAGCGATGCTTCACTTTGTGAGATAGTATTTTACCGCAGAGCGATGCTTCAGTTTGTGAGATAGTATTTGACCGCAGAGCGATGCTTCACGTTGTGAGATAGTATTTGACCGCAGAGCGATGCTTCAGTTTGTGAGATAGTATTTGACCGCAGAGCGATGCTTCACTTTGTGAGATAGTATTTGACCGCAGAGCGATGCTTCAGTTTGTGAGATAGTATTTGACCGCAGAGCGATGCTTCAGTTTGTGAGATAGTATTTGACCGCAGAGCGATGCTTCAGTTTAGCAGAATGCCTTACGCCGGAAAGAAATTTACAAATTGATGGCGTAAGAAATGGATCGTCAATAATGTATCACTCTGGAGAAATAATTGTTCACAAAGATTTGCTTCTATTTTCTCTATTGGCTGCCAGAAACCTACACAATTCGATTATCTCGTTTAACAATTAATTATTTCTCACTCTTCTTAAGGAACTTCGTCTAGTTTTCCAACACCTCGTCACTGGCATAATGCGTTCAAAGCTAATTTCGAAGTGTTTTTTTACAAATAAACGTATTATATTAACCTAATATCAATTTAATTTTTTAATGTCTCTTGGTTGAAACAAACTTTTCCTTCCAGTTTATGATGAAATAATTCGTTAGAATTATTTCCGAAAACGCATTTCAAGTAAGAACTACAGCTCTTTTAATGCAATAACAATACGATATCTAACACTGTATTGCTTTGAATTACTCTCTAAGTTAATGTCGTTATTGTGGGCTGAGTAAAGCTCTATAACGCTGGAAAATACATTTAAAAAAGCGTACCTAATGTATTTGTTTCCATTTCTCTTATTGCGAGAAACAATTTCACTTCTCACCTGTACGCGGGCAAATTGCAGCTTTGAACACACTGATGTTCAAACAGACGACGTGGAATAAATACAGACAATGGCCACGTTATCACGTCCCGCCCTCTTGTACACACCAGCACACATACAGCTACTGAGACAGTCTGCCTTGCATTGCAATACCGAGAATTATGTCACACAGCCACTTGGTTATTACACAGTGGCGGAACAGCTACTGAGACAGTCTGCCTTGCATTGCAATACCGAGAATTATGTCACACAGCCACTTGATTATTTACGTCATGTCCAACGTTTTCGATAATATTGTGTATGAATATTTATTAACTATCGCTGAGATAAAATAATGTAACGTATCTAGAAGGACTGAGGTTAATGTTTTACACAACTGCAATCTAAATCTGAATCAGTTATTTAACTAAGTAGAGTTATTTCACTGGATGTTACATACTCGTGAATCAGTTAGTGTACTGAGATTTTACTGCCAGGTCCGTTCAGTTCACTAGGAATCAGTACAAATTACTTTTTAACCAGTTAATTCCAACATCTTAAATTGGTCAGTAGAATTTCACGTAATCAAGTGAAGTATTTTAAACAGATAAGCTTTACCTATCTCAATTTTAGGGTATTCTGCGCTCCGAAATGGCATTATAAATCTGCAGGGGGATTGCACATATCCACATTTGCAGTTTCCAAATATATTCTTTATGAAAGTTTGTGTAGGGATGGAAATTATTGATATTATGTATCTATAAAATATCTATCCCGCCTGTTCCGTGTCTTACAAAGAGAAAGTTAGGTACAAGGCATTGATGTTTTATAAAATTGGAATAATATGATAAAATATTTTCCCCGTAATTAAGTTATTTGTAATACCACGTAGTTCATGAACACATTTACGTCTTTTAATTAAATTACTAACTTACAGCTGTATTGGAATTGTAGCTTTTTACTTTGCGACTTAAGGTAATTATTAATTATTTTATTTTTCTGAGTGTTTTACAAATAACGTTCTTTTAACGTTGAAATAATGAACTTTAATTTTGCAAAGGTTTGTAAATGTTCAAAGAAATACTCAACAGAATTCACAAAACAAAGTACATTTTTATGCTCCTTTTTACGCGCATAAAACAAGTAGAAACATATTTAACTCAATTTAGAGTACGTAATTTTTAACGTCGCATTCTCATTAAGACGATTCAATATGCAGCTTCTTTTCTTCCATTACTACCAAATTTGATGCTTCATAAATCACATTTTGCAAAAAATTCCTTTATCAGTCAAGATTATAATTGAATATTACTACTTCTGTTACACATCTATTTAATTACTGGTTTTCTGTACGTTCATTTCCATTATTAAAACGATTCTTCGATGCCCCAAATGCATGTACAAAAAATAAATTATTACAATTATTTGTAAACAATTATACTAATCACTAATTTAATACAAATTGAGTAATGATTACGATGGCCTTGCCTAATAGCTTAATTTGTGCGAAATATGATTTTTAAAGCGTCCAAAGTGGAAACACACTTTAGTTATAAATACATTTTTATTAATTAAAATGAGTAAAAATGTGAACTGTAGATCCGAATCACTTATATCAGTAAGTGAATTTCCATTAACTGAAAGACATTAGATAAGCTGCTAGCGACTGATGAATCATTCAAATTAACTGGGAACCAGTAACTTCCGGTAGTTGAATTCTCGAAATTCTATGGGAATCACATATAAATCGGTGAATTTCAGACATATGATAATCAGTTATCTCGTGCTGAATACCAGTGACGCCATATTCACTGCTTTCTGCTGATTTCACTCCATCTCAGCTATTTCAGGTTTTGAGCGAAAATATGTAATGTGTAAATATGCTACAAAACCAATACATTATTCTTTCATAAGCAACACAAATCGTACTTTGCTGACAATGTTGGTAGTTTGTGTATATGATGTCCACGGTAAAGTGAGCAGTGTGAGGCCCTAGTTACTTTTTCCTCATCGTCATTTTTAATCCTTCCGCCTTTAAAAAAAAATAATTACTGCCATGTAAGTAATAAACGCAGGTTATAGATTTCACCGGACTCGAAAGTTAACGTCTAGAGCTTCAATAAACTATAATTATTGGGTATTTTTCAAAATGAGAGGGCTGCAGAAAGTGCTCACTTTACCGTGAATAGCCTATATAATATTTTATAAATGGTATACTGTAGAGTGAGGGGCAGTTCTCACTGGATGCCTCTAGACGTGCAGGTTATGCGCCAATAGGCGATACAGGTTTATACAAGGTAAAGTGCAGTGTATTATATAACCTATTAATGGCGAGTGCAGGGATAACATGTGTTGAAGTGTGGACCGTACACACACGTCTACATTCACTGGCGGAAATGGTTATGTTTCTCACTCGCAGATCGCATGGCGGCTAATGGCTTGCAGTTTGCAGTGCAAATGCACCAGGTGAGTGGGTACATCACGTCACATGCTTCCCGAGCTATTGCACCACCAACAACTCCGCTTTCGTACCACGCAATGAGCCGTAAGGTCCGTTACGTTGTTCAAACACATGCGAAATATTACCGTGTCCATCCACTGTGTAATAATCAAGTGGCTGTGTGACATAATTCTCGGTATTGTAATGCAAGGCAGACTGTCTCAGTACCTGTTCCGCCACTGTGTTATAATCAAGTGGCTGTGTGACATAATTCTCGGTAATGTAATGCAAGGCAGACTGTCTCAGTACCTGTTCCGCCACTGTGTAATAATCAAGTGGCTGTGTGACATAATTCTCGGTATTGTAATGCAAGGCAGACTGTCTCACTACCTGTTCCGCCACTGTGTAATAATCAAGTGGCTGTGTGACATAATTCTCGGTATTGTAATGCAAGGCAGACTGTCTCAGTACCTGTTCCGCCACTGTGTTATAATCAAGTGGCTGTGTGACATAATTCTCGGTAATGTAATGCAAGGCAGACTGTCTCAGTACCTGTTCCGCCACTGTGTAATATTTCATGTGTTAATATGAGTTGAACATTGTTTTGCACTTATATGTCATTCGTTTGAAAAGCAGAGAAATAAATATACTTCCTCCGTTCAACAACATAAATTTAAATACAAGTTTTTAATGTATAATATTACAAATATGTGGGTTGCATTTTTTTAAAAAGAATTAAACGACACAAGAACATCCTGCTATTTTTATAAAATACGTAAAAATAACATCTCACAGTTTAAGGTTCATATGTTAATAATAATTTAACATTCACACATTATATATAGAGACCTGAATTAAGTGATTGAGTAATGTCAGAGTTGAGAGATTAAGGATGGCGCTTTAAGTAGCGTAATCAGATCAATATGGGAATTTTTTACCGAATTTCGTAATCAAACGTAATGATCGGATATTAAAAACGCAAACTTGACTTAGCTTACACGAGACTATTTAGCAGAATATCTAAGTTGGTGTGGCTTCAGTTATATCCGTATCTTAGGCGGGGAAAATGACTAAATAATAAGTGAACCTCTGACTACAGTTAGAGCTGTGCAAGTAGTTACCCAGGGCGAACTGGGTTCAATCCCCGGCCGGGACACTCCGTATTTTCGTAAGTGGGAATCGCGCCGGACGATGCCGCTGGTCTGGAGAGTTCTGGGGAATCTCTAGTTTCCCCATGCCCTTGTATTCCGGCGCTGCTCCATACTCACCTCATTTCACCCTCATCTACTCTCAAGGTTTCAATGTTAAGAGCTGTCAAAATCTCGTCACTCTGTTGCGTTCGCCCAGTCAGCCAATTACCTTTCATACTTGATCGCTGGGTATAAGGCTGGTCGCCTGGCTGACACGAGGCGATCAACGTGTCCCAGTTTTAACTGCTGCAAGGGGGCGTGGGTTAAACAATTATTTATATATAAATATCATCATAATAATTAACATAATTTTGACAGCGCCCGTTATGATTAACGTTGCTGTTATAATTAAATGCTTTTTGTATTTATATCAGGACTCAGTAAACCCTTTAATTCACATAAATTGTTCACCTTCTATAATTGTTTATTAGCGACACCCTCCCCACAAAGGTTGGCGGCATTAGGTCAGCAGGACTTGCTGGAGTCACCAGCCCTAATAAGTTTAAAGTAGCGACACTGATCGCTGTCTAGGCCGATCACAACAATTCGTTCACTGTTTCCTCGTATCAAAAATATTTGTACCACACTTTTTTTGCATTTCGATATGAAAATATCACAATTTTAGTAATTTTGAGATGCACAGGTAATACAAACTAACTCATCAAAATGAGATAATTCGCACTGAAATAAATTACCATAGGTTACCTACTCAAGAAATTTCTAAAATAGTACTTGAAATATTTTCACATTATAAAAGAAAATCCATTAAAATAAAGCTTTTGCGTGCTTTTAATTTGTAGCAGGCCATGATTTTCTGTGAAATTAATTTTGCTAATCATGTAAGATGAATTAAGTCACAAGCTTTTATTAAATCTCGTTAAATTTTCCGTAAATCCTTTCGTTTATTTGATTTGCATGGTCCAGAGAGCTACACGAACTAAATATGTATTTTGCCGGGGAAGAATTATTACAAGTAATGTCTACAAGTTGAGCGGTGTGTTCAACAAATAATAATAAAACAATCAATATTTGGTGAAGTGCAGCAACCTTTACCAATGCAATTCCATAACTATAGCGTTACAATGAACAATTATTGTGGCAGTAGTTGGTTACGAGACTACGAGACATTGTCTCGCTAACATCTGTCACATCTAAGGACTGCTCTCTCTCCTTAGCCACTGTACATCTCCGTGTTAAGTGTGCATTATTAAATAACCTTCCTCTTCAACGTTCCAAGAGCGAATCAGTGTAAATGGCTTCAATTAGAATCATTGGAAAACCACCGGCTGTTTCAGTTTAACAATTTCACTGATTGCATAAGTGGCGGCCAGTGTGCGGCGAAGTAAATATAATTGTTATTGAATTTACGAGAAATAAACATAATTCCGATAGTCACCGTTTATGTTGTGCAATTTAACGTAATTCGAAAAAAAAAAATAAATAAATAAAAAATCTTCGATGTGTCCAGAATTTTAAACTTTTATAGACAGTTTCCAGAGGAATTCAGCTACCAAGGCAGAGTTGGCTGCGAGATTGAAGATATCAGTTTTATGGTTCACTATCGAAATTATGCAGCTTTAAATTGTACGGCCCTTCTTTTTGTTTTTAGTTTAATTGTTAACGTGAAGATTGTTAGAACAAATAGTACGTATTGATGCGCTTTCTTTGCTAACGTGAAGATTGTTAGAACAAATAGTACGTATTGATGCACTTTCTTTGCTAACGTGAAGATTGTTAGAACAAATAGTACGTATTGATGCACTTTCTTTGCTAACATGAATGCAGTTTAAACCTTCAAACCTAGCGCTGTGATGATCACGTCAAAATGAAATGAAACACGTAAAAGCGAAATTGAAGACTGGACGTTCACGTTGCCTCGTAAAATTGTTTTATATAAAACGAGACTCGTATAAAAAAAATGTAATTGGTTATTAGTTCATGCGTTGTTATTTCATTTGATACACGTTTAACGGATTCATAAGTAAAAAATAAATGACTGGAAAACATGATAAAAATATGGTTGATGAATCAATGTAAGATTACACTGAATTAATAAGTGAAAGAGAACTGGCATTTTCGATCTATTCATTAGTGAAAGTTGATTGAAGTGACTGTTGAATAGGTCAGTTGCTGTTAACTGATTTAAACATAGAAATTACAACTGATTCATATATAAAGTGGAGGACAATGTGAGACACAATATTACTAAACCCAACAAAACCATGGAAGATCGCGAACAAACATAAATTTACGGTATGTTTAACATAATTTTCTTAAATGTTGCTATTCTTGTTGTTGAATGTAATAAGCTTGTTTTAACACGCGTAAAAATATGTTCACTTTAAAAAGTATTTTGGGATTTAACATGCGGCCACTGAAAGAATAATTCATATCTGTATTAGGGAACATAAATTACATTAGATTTGTAAAATATATTCATAATTACTACTTGATGTTAGGACAAACGTCACTTATTTAGACATAGAAGAACAAATCCTTTATTATGTGACCCTGTTACTTCAGATTGATTACTCAAACTTCGGTAATTTGTTACTGGTTCAAAAATCCTTCCAACAACTAGCCTACCGTATAAACTCTGGCTAATATCAGAGTTCAGATGAACGTGCGAACACTTGGAGGGTTCTCTGTAGCGAATTTCGCGCGTTCCTATTTGTAACATAAAACGGATCAGTAGATTATCACGTACAATGGAATGTTGCTGTGTAATGAAGGAAAAAATATATATTGCGCCCTCTTTTACGCCGATTCAATAGGGCGTGTAAAGCGGAATCAGATATCATTAAAAACAAACTTGAATTATTAAAACCTGTTTCCACAATGACCAAAAAAAAGTTCAATTTACTTCGCGGGGAATCACTGTCGGGTAATATTACAATACACGACGTATATCATTCCTCACGAATTGTGTTCCAGCACAGGTCAAAATGGTATAACAAGGATAAACTTGCTGCTTTGCGTTGACGCGGCGTTAAAGAATAAAGTCGGTTTAATTTACGCAAATGTACTACCCGGATATCAACATAATTTTTTACTCTTCAATAAAAATGATAATATAAAATCCGTAAATGTACGACAATAGTTTTACAACTCCACAGAAATTTGTTCATTGAAAAAAAAACTTTCTAAACTACATAACAAAATGCGGGTTAAGTTTATTCATTGTATTCGTATATTTGAAGAGTTGCTTGAAATAGTTATACTCTTGACATGAAGTTATCATACTGAACCTATGCAATAAACAAAACCAAAATTAACATTTTTCTCCGTCAGAGATTTGAACAACATTGTAAGAAACAACCTAACACGTCTTAAATAGGGTGTTTTTTCCAAAGGTTTTATTCAAAAAGTGTGACGAAACCGCAAATGAAATTATCACACGAGTATACGTCTTTGAAGTCTAAAATTAAATTAGGTGAAAATTGTATAAACATTTCGAGCATTCTGTTGGTTTGTGATATCTTAATTAGTTTCTAATCTATTAATTATTTGACCCCTACATAATAAACACGAAATTAATTGCTTACAGAAACAAGTATTTGTAATGGCCAGGACGTATGCAAGTGATCATACTTTTCTAGGGAATTTTCACTTGCAGGTAGACAAAGATCCCTGGTTTTCTATTCTAATTTCGTCTTGAAATTCTCAGCAAATTTGTTTGCATTCGGCGTAATACCGTAGGATAATTTTACCTCAAATGCATGTGCATTTGTTTCCTTTAAAAGTAAAAGTTTACCTTTAATATTTCTTTAGTGTTTCTCCATGGGTTGGCGATGAATAGGTTGGTACTACATGGCAAATCTTTGAAATAACCGATTACCCCAAGTCTTTTATTTCCTATCCTCTCGGGGGCCATATAAAACTACAGTCCTCTGGTGAATTACGGCCTGAACGTAGGGCGAAGGTAAACAAGTACTGTTTACACTTTAAGTTACGCTTTTCAAAGTCTCTGGTAATTGCCGCGTATGCGGGGGAGTAGTTATCGCTTTCATGTCCCGCATCGACGAGTCGCGCTATCTGGTCCCGCTAATCGGATCCCACGTGAAATTAAAGGGGTGCGCAAGTTACAAATTCTCACGGATATGCGGCCACCCCTACTGGGACCTACCAGAAAGCGATTAAACCTACGCACCTCTAACTTTAACCCACCTCCTCTTTTACACCCTCAGGACCAATCCGAAACGCTGCGGTGTAACTTACCTTCATTAGCGGGATTTGTCGGGAAAGGTGAAGCGGGGAGGGGGGAGGTTAGATGCTAATTCGAGATTTAATTAACGATACGGCCTGGTCTGAGACTGGGGCTGGACTTATACTTGGTCGATTATCGGCAGTGGATAGTTGTTAGCGATAAATTTCTATGATTTCGCCCGCCCCGTTCTTCCACTCCCCCGATTAGCGAAATGTAGGAATTAAAACTCCATCCAGGAGGAGATCGAGAAATTCAGAAACACAGAACTTTTTGTTGACGGAATTGAAGTCAGGATTGCCTTAGGTATGAGGGTGAACGTAAAGCATGTTCACGGTGAAATAATTATTTTTGAAACAAACCTCTGAGAAAAATAATGTTGTCCTGAACTACAAATAAACACCTCATACAAACGTTGGAATATACATAAATAAACCATAAAAGTATGGAATGTAAATAAAAGAAAGCATATCAGTTAGACGTTATCAACGGCATCGTTACAAACGTGAAATTCAGTTTTTCTAACAAACGACATTTCCCATATCGCAGACAAATAAACACGAAAGAACAACATACTTAAGTAAACGATGTCTCAGACTAGGAAGGGTTTCTTTCTCCACCAATGCATCTTAGTACCGTGTATGGCCTCCATGTGTATTGTACAGGTCCCTAACACGCCGTGGCATGCTTGTAATCAAGGTGTTGACGTCATATTCTGGAGTGAGGTCCCATTCCATCTGGGCAGCTCTTATGAGATCTGAAAGTGTTTTTGGAGGTTGTGGACTGTTTTCAGCTTGTCCCAGGCAGGTTCAATGCGTTGGTGCGCTCTCTGTTGATCACAAACGATCTACATGACTCCTACCAACCAAATTGCTACATCTTACAATATGAACACACTGGCATACAGGCTCCACATTACGTAAGTTGGCAGTATAGTAATGGGACGGCAATCAACAAAATATTTGTTTGTATAGTGTCAAAAATATATTTAGTTGCCTCGACAAAATATTTTTTTGAGTTGACATAACTTGAAAAGGAAAAAAAAAAGTATTTTGTTCATCTAACCAATACATATGTTTGAATAAACCAAACTATGTGTTGGGCCAAAAGAAAATAGGCTATCGACAAAATACTTCTTTGACTAAACTGTATGTATTGGTTTGGCCACACATTTGACTTTTTTTTTTTTTTTTTTTTTTTTCCGTAAATACAAATACAGCTCGAGAGTTTGTTTACATTTTTGTCACAATTAGTATAGTAAGAGTGTTTGTTAGTGTATTTATTGTTGCTTCATAATGACATAAACATCCTAATAAAACAAGTTCGACAGGAAACAATATAGTAAAGGTGTAAAACTTGAAATATTTATTTGCGCACGTTGTCGAATATTTGAAATGCATGTATTTAAAAACATTCCAACTTGGTCGACAGGCAGTGTAGCCAAGGACGCTCTATGGCGGCGCTCAAGGACGGGTCATGGGGTTTCTCATCTCGTCGAGCTTCGAGATTCTCTTTTTATTCAACTGAGTCGTTTAATGTACGTAGAGACAAACTAATATTTGGTTGCACTAACCAAATCGTTGTTTAGGTAACCAAATATGAACAAAAAACTATTTGTTTACAAACAATTGATTTGGTTGTGCCACAAAAACTTTATTTGATTAAACAAAACCTTTATCTCAGTCTAGTATTTAGACCAGTCTCTTGTGAATAATATGGTATGTACCTCTCCAGCAAACTTTGTCAAGAGATTCCTCTCATAAATAAAGACGAAAAGTATATATTCATGGCATTGTAGCTTAACTCGTTTCCTAAGGATGGTACACGCCCGTAGCGATAGAGATGAGTGACAGGTTTATTGCGAATAACACAGAATCAAATTTACGAAGACCTCTGAAAGTACGTGTAGTGTACTGGTAAATGCGGTACCACGTGCACACACAGTAGGGAGATGTGTCGTACTCACCTCTATTGCTACTGGATACACTTCCGTCACAAACACCATTTCTACATAACCTATTACTTACGTACACCGACAATATTTTCTGTAGATGTTTATGTTCATCACAGACTTCCGACCCTCTAGCTGCGGTGGTATTTATAGTGGTGGGCGTCCTGACCCAGAATCTTCTTGACATGTCGGGTCGCGCCGAGGGGGGAGATTACCAGAAAGTTCATGCAATAGCCATACCATCGAATCCTCCAGAATAGTGATAAGAATAGAGGTGTGAGACCAGTTCACGCCAGCTGTCAGTCATTCCCCACGAAAGTAGTTTCTACTGCTTCGAGACGAGTCGCACAAGCTTGGCTTGGGGGTCCACGCCTAAAACTATAATACGTACCTATAAAGGTTGTAGTGAGCACTTTTGAAAACAACCTTACAAAAAAGTTACTGTCCCTACCTGCATATATTTTAACGGGCGCGCTGAGTGACATGCGCACATTGAAGTTGGTAATAGTAGATAGAAAATAGTTCCATAACTTAGCGTCAAATAAAAAGCGTTAGGTAACCATTTGTAACCACTTTAATTATTAATTTCGCTTTTATCTTCTTAACGCATATAAATGAAAGAATTAGGAAATTTGAAAAATATTTACTTTTCTAATCATTTTACATTTTCACCTGATCGGCGCATGAATAAAGTGATGACGCCCAGGACAATGTTAATTTTACACAAGGTGGAGGAATACACCACTTGGGTACAAGCAGATCTTAAGCAGTGTTTTCAAAAGTGATCGTTTTACTGTGAACAGCTTATACATGAGAATATTCGTAATTTCATTTTAGTATCTTATCAGGTATTTGTCGAATATCTCCTTCTTGAATTTCCTTGATATAATGTGCTTTTATTTTTAAGTTGAATGCAGGGAGCGGTTAAAAATATGTATATTATTGTCACACTATTATGGTCTGGAAATAAAGATGCGAGGTTTGTTAGAGATTTTTATTTCAGGACACCAGAGAAGGAAGTGGGGAAAAAAATGAAATCCGAATGAAGAGCAGCAACAGAAAGTTGAGAGCGGGCCGCGAGCTGAAACGAGCAAAGAATGGCGCAAAGTGAAAATTTTATTTGCGCCCCTCCGGCTTCCGTCTCGGCTCGAGGCGAGGAAGAAAGGACGCATTCGTGCAATATTGAGATAAAGTAAGGTCGCGGGGGCAAGGTTAGCTAGTCTGTCTCCCTCCGCTGGCTCATCCGTCCTTCTCGTTCCTCCGGCAGCGTCCCCAACCCAGTTTCGCCAACTCACTGGATTTCCCACCAGATTGTGCAAACTTCAACTGGTTAACTAGTGGGTAGAAGTACGTGAATTCCGCAAATTCTTTCGGCTGCATGTTAGACTTCGAAGACGTCAACTCGTGTGTTGATTTCATGTTTATAGTCTATTCGCGGTTTCTTCACACTTTTTGAATAAAACCTTTGAAACCCCCCTCCCGACACCATGTATTGTAAAGTGTTTGGTTATGCCTAGAAAGAAATAGTTCTTAGGCCAAATATTATTACACGGAGCACGCACGAGTGTAATGCATTGGTTCTCTAGATGTCACATACCGAGCTTTGTTTATACGATACGGAGGCATATCTTGAAAGCAGGACTTCAGAATAGGGTGAAGTAACAGTGAATGAATTAAATACCACAGATAGACAAATATACAGAAGCGAAATGGTTTGTCGGTTCCTTTGATGCGCGAAACTGTGATAACTTGTCTTTAATATTGTCAAATGGCAACCCCCATATTTTATTAAATTATTACACATTCGTATTCTTCTACGTCATTACGTATGGAAGGTTTATTATATATAAATATTTTTTTGCGATCCGACGTAGATGGTACAGTAATGGGTGGAAAGTATATTGACCTTGGTTACATCAAAAGGGTATCGCTAAGTTTCATTCCAGAAGGAATATGCAATACATATTCTCTCTCAAGCATGTATATTACTTCAGCATGTTTCGAACCATTGCAGGTTACTTTAAGTCAACGGTTATGCGTAACGTCTTACGTCGTACGTGTTTCTCTTACTACACTCTTATGTCCGAATCAGTGATATTAATGAGTGAAATAACATCCCTTGGAAGACAGTTGATAGGCTACTGCCGACTGACAAATCAGGAAAACTAACTGGGAACAAGTGGTTTAGATCAGTGGATTTCACAACAATTAGTGGAAATCAAAATTATAGGTGAAGTTCAGACATTATTATATCAATTAATTATGTGGTACTGATTATACGTTTCTCAATTTTCACTATTTTCGCTGATTTGGCTCAATTATCACTGTTTCAAGTTTAGGGTGTATGAATAACTAGAAGTTTACCCATTACCCCCTGCCTGTAGCGCTATATATCATAGGTCGAGCAACATGTTTAATAAACAAACGTGGTAGTTAGAATCGCAAGAGTCATTCTGGAATGGAGTGTGGTGATTTGGCTCAATTATCACTGTTTCAAGTTTAGGGTGTATGAATAACTAGAAGTTTACCCATTACCCCCTGCCTGTAGCGCTATATATCATAGGTCGAGCAACATGTTTAATAAACAAACGTGGTAGTTAGAATCGCAGAGTCATTCTGGAATGGAGTGTGGTGGTTCCCAATCGATATAAACAAAGTTATTCTACTTTGCATCGATTTCCGCGCCATTTACAACAAATCGCAAAACCTGTTATTATAATCTGCAAGAAAACATCCCATACTTCAAAGTTGCCCCCCCCCCCCCCCCCAACACAGATATGACGAGGGTCAGCTAAGTTTTGCAGGCTTGAATTTCCCGCTCTAAAATACTGAGGATCTACGTGGACATTTTCTGGCGTACAGCGCATCTAATTCCCGTTATTCCGTAGCTTGAGTTTAAAGTAATCACCTGATCAATTACTAACTGGGGCGTCCAAATATTCAATTAAAATATGTACACGGCCAATAGGAAATATTTTCCTATATTTTTCTAATTACAATCTATAAATTGGTGTCATAGTTTTAATACTCGAAATATCCTGCAGAAAGTTTATTGATATCGTGGAAACCTGAAGAACCACTCATGAAGAAGAAGTATTCTCTTGATAAGTTCTCAGGTTAAAGACGCTGCTAAAATGTTTGGAATAGGATCATTTGTAAGGAAACTTAAAAAGTAATTTGCTATTATTTGGACTAAAGGGAATTTTTTTAATATTCAGTTACAATAAAAGAAATAACTGAGAAAAACCAGATTGATGAGAAAACATGTACAATTGTTAGATAAACTTTGTAGTAATTACTTAAGTTGTAAATTCGTTAAAAAAAAAAAGTTTAAAAATACTTTTTTTCATTGTTTTAGGTTCAATTAAAATAATGCGTATTATGGTTATTATTCTAAGGATGATTAGGTAGCTATTCATAATATAGTGGAAGCATTCTTAAAAATTGTACTTCCGAGGACCCCTTTGATTTGATGTAAATTTTTCCAAACAAAAACAGTTTCTTTTAAATACAAGTAAGAAAATATTTTCACGCATACAACGTATTTATTTTTCAATATACAAATTGTCACATTTTCAAAATGTTTACAAAAATTTTGAATAAAAAACCTGTTTATTTAATAACCTAAATGTTACACATTTACAACATAAGTACATTTTGATGAAAAGCACGGTATAAAGTAGTTTCACTTGGGGTCCGCGGACCACAGTTGAAGTATTGGTGAGCCAGAGGATTGCAAGGGATTTTCAGTTGCGGCCTAGTGGAGTTCGGTGTCTCAGAATTGGCAACAACAAAGCGTGTGTCCTCCCTTCTCAGCCGTGCCCGCCCTCCAGCGAGATATCCTGCTACTACCGCTCGAGGTAACCCCGCACAAACAACTCCATCAGAGGTATTGGGTTGGAGGGGCAATGTCTTCGTCTTGTGAGCTCCCAGCCCGCTTTCCCAGGCCTGCTCGCGGGCTCGCGAGATTCCCAAACAACTTTCCTTATGTTTCGTCACGCCGTCGATCGTCTCTCTCTCTCTCTCTCTCTTTCTCACGCTCTCACAATCTCCTGAGTACGAACTCTGAGTACGTTCTTCTTCGCCAAGTTCCACCCGACCTTCTTGTGGTTATTACGTCTCCCGCGCTCACTTCTGCGGCAATCTCCGGCTATCGATATGCACGAGATTGCATATCGATAGCATACGACTAAAAGGTTACTGATATGAAAGTAAGGAAAGGGAGTTAAGGTTCGGCTTCACCTCTATCGCAGATATTCTTCGTTACGTGTCACAGTTTCTGTTTCAGAGTAATTATTGACAATGTTTATTATAATTTACTTTCAATAAGTTGTTTCATATTTTTTTGCTCAATTGTCACTGTGTGTTAAACTTGATGGCATGTTATAAAATAACGCATTTCTTTAAATCATCTACATTATAAACTTCAACATACAGTGGTGTTACCTGCTAGTTGTAGGAAATGTGGCCTTGTATATATATTTTATCAATGTATTTCTGCCTTTTTGCAACCAGCAAATAACAGACAATAAAAATTTGACACAAAAAGTATTCAACAACTCATAAAATATAAATTTTCTATCATCAAACACTAAGTAATTTCTCTGCAACTGAAATTATTACTATGAAACTGAGTAGTAGGGACAGGGTGTTTCTGTAATACTTGCTCTCTTGCACTCCACCTGGTTGACGGCCATTTTGGAATTTTCTTTCTCTAACAAGCCCCACCCATCCTCACCTCACAAGCAACACAAATCCACCCTTACACCATCACTAAACCCAAACAAAAAAGTGATTACTTCAATAATAATTAATTGCATCAAAATTGAGTAAAATATTTGGAACACTGACAGAAACTCATTATTATTATAGATAATAAAACCACTTAAAATTTAATCTTGTAGCAAATATTTTTACAACAGTTCCCTTGTATAGAGTCACTGCATGAATGACTCCCTGAAACCACCTGGCTGCCCTCCTACCAAGGATATCAGAGGCTATATACCAACCCCTCCCACACATTTTCTCGTCCGTAGTACCGAATTCCCTCCACATTGGCAGTGTTCCGACCTCATATGTGACATACATGAAATAACTAGTGCGATAGCCATATATATCTTGACTGGAACTCACTCTCTCGCCATCTCTTTCAGTAATGAACTGCTCTGCTTCACAGGAAGAATAATTTTTTTTTTCGAAGCCTCAGTCCACCAATGGGTTACACAAAGGTAAGCAACAAAGAAGATAAATGTTAATTAACAATGAAAAAATCTTGTTCGTGGAACTGAAACTCTCCGGGAAAAATTTAAGCCCCGCAAGCTTGTTTTAATTGGATCCAAAATATAACTGATATAACCTTTTAATTAAATACTAAATCGTGACATTTCTATATATATCGCAAAATATTTTACAGGCGTACCAAAATTCCAACACCAATATTTGTGAACCTGAAAAAGAATATTTTGCCCGGCATTATTTTTGGATTTAATAAGCAATTGACCCTAATTGTTTAAGCAATTGACCCTAATTGTTCAGTGAGGAACTTTAACTGACAGGAAGGAAGTAGCAGATTACAAATGCATTAATACTACACACATAGATAAATATTAATTTTATGACTGTGTGACAATCTCGACTTCACTGGCCTTGACGAAATCCCTGATTCCATTGGCTGCAACTTGGCACGAGTTTATTGACCAGAGTGAACACGTCAGTGCGAGGTCAGCCAGCGCGTGTCCCACCACGGTCAAGCAGCTTGGATCCCCGGTGACGTCACATTGCAATAACACACGTGGGAGACATGGCGGACGTTGCCATTCGCCAGTGGATTTTCTCAGCGTGCTCCAGTTTCTCCGATACCTTGCATTCTCTCGATGCTCCGTCTTCAGCATGCTATACCGCTGTCGATGCTGAAGATCGCACCTGTCGAGCACCTCCAGTGTCTGAACACGGTAAAGTAGCTCGGTCCCCACCGTTGCTGAACAGATATTTAGACAGTTCCACAAACACTGTTGATCTCCGACGGAAGTCTAACAAGTGTATCGCTTGGCCAAGAACTACAACAGACAAAACATGTGTGTTGTGGTAACGCCTGGTAATAAATAGTTCTCATGCAAAATATTGTTAAACTGAGTGCGCACGAATGCGGTGCGTTGTCCCTCTGGTGTGATTTGCTAGACTTGGTAAGCTCTGTTTGTACGAGGCGGAGGAATATCCTGAAAGTAGAACTTTGCACGGCCTCAGAAAAGTTGGGAGTAACCGTGAATGAACTATACTACAAGATGTAACATTCATTCGCGTCAATTTTACTAATACCATATATCTTTATTCTTTAAGGATACACTTTGCAAACCACGTATATTATATCAATACGCTTTTTTTTTCACACAAGAATGCGGATCTTCCAATTCTGTACTGAGTGCGATAGAATATTGTTGCATGATACGTAAATACAAGGATATTTCTCGTCTAAAGAAATTGTTGTCTGTTAGAATGTTCCTATTAGTACCTTTAGAAACGCAGAGTACTAACACAAAATGTACACTAGCTAAGAACGAAGTTGCTCTACGCATCAAATAATCTAAATACCGCGCAGTCTTTTTTCTTCTGTGATTCCCAGTTCATGCAAAGAGCTATTAGCTGTTTTAACATGTATCTAATTGGAGAAATAAATTATTTGCATTAATT
The DNA here is from genome assembly GCA_029891345.1 of Dryococelus australis. Taxonomy (NCBI): domain Eukaryota; kingdom Metazoa; phylum Arthropoda; class Insecta; order Phasmatodea; family Phasmatidae; genus Dryococelus; species Dryococelus australis. The sequence goes on from CM057005.1 coordinate 112,143,448, forward strand.
TTTCTTTGCTAAATAATGTCCTCAGTAATGTAGCGTTTTATCGCGTATATAGTTGGCTAATTTGTATTTATGCATAAAGTAATTCTTTGTAAACATATCAAAGGAATTTTCTCACATAATAATTGAATTAATACTTTTCATGTCAACTGATAAAAACAATATTCTTCTACAGACTACAGCCAGTAACGTGAATACATGACGCTGCAACCTTACAACTTAAAATTTCAGTAATTTAAGGAATAAAATCTCTACTTATAACTAAAAGGTTCTAAAAATGATTACATATCAAACAAACCAAATTGATTTTTAGAGCTGAGCAGAATATTTTCTTCGTCCCACTTTGAGCGCATTTTTCCGTATTTTAAACGTGTTCAGGAGCTTGTTTGCTATTATTTTCCTGCTCTACTTTAGTGTCATGCTGTGCAAATACCTACCTGAAATTCTTCTAGCAAGTGAACAATTCTTTCGTACACTTTCGTTTGTTATGTATCACATTGTCCTGCACGAACTGTAGTGAAAGGTGCTTGGGAAATGTGACAGGAATAGTATCGCGTATTCCCAGTTCATAACGCCATACGACACGGTAATTTATCACGTCGCTTGCTACACAATCCAGAGCCTGGTGCGGTACTGCGGGTCGGGAATATATTCTTTTGGCGTAACAGCAGTAATTTCGTCAGCCGCTAGAAGTAATCTAGTTTATTATAAAATGTGCGCTTGTATTTAGCAAACACTTGACTAATCTCTAGGAGACTAGAGAAGTTGTGTTATTTCTTTACGTAGACTGTAGCAGCCAGGAACGGCCGCTCATAAAAATGACCACCTAAGCTAAGACGGCCACATGAAAGTTACCACCTAAACTACGACGGAGTATGGATTGAGAAAGTTTCATAAACACATGACGCTGACCTACTGGGCGAGGCGTATAATATGGCCATGGATGCCACCCCCCCCCCCCCCAACCCAGTGACTTGGCGATGCTCGAGGTACCACGATGTTAGTTGCCGGAGCTGGCAACCTGAACATCACGACACCGAGGCCTAGAGGAGCTCTGGATTCTCTCTTTGTTATTTGATGAACATAACTCAAGCAAGCAGTTAGGACGTGGCGTTATCCTTCGAAACCCCGTTGTCCCATTAAGAAATAATCAATATTAACTGACAAGGTTAGGTACTTGAGAATATTGTGACTTAAATGGAACCGAGCCACCTGTGAGTAATTGATAACTGAATACGTATTGTTTAGTCCTTTATTGTAACGTGTTGTATCAATTCCAATAATATTATGTCTAATGTTCGATTAAGTAGTTGTGTTATGAACTCTTGAAGTTGTTAGTGAACTAGTAGAGATGCGTCCCTAAATAATTACGTCTACCCCGTCCTAGTCTTGATAGCAGATTGCTCGAGATAGTATTGGTTCAGTGGTCAGAATAGGAGTTATAAAAGGGGAGACGCTACAATACGTTCCGGGGAACATGCAATTTGTACGTGAGTCCACAGAGCATCAACAGTGGTTGCTGGAGGACAATGATGAACATGTCCCAGACATGTTCGATGGGCGACATGTCAGGCGAACGTGCAGGCCAGGGAAGCTGTGGTACCCGTCGTTCATTGAAGAAAGCTTGCACATTCCTCGCCACATGTGGCCGGGCATTGTCCTCCTGAGATATGGTATGTGGAGTTGCCTGAAGGAGTGGCAGGACCTCGGGCTCTAAAACCTCCCTGATGTAGCGGTTGCTGTTCAGACAGCCCTCAATAAGTATGAGTCTAGATCACATGCTGTATCCAATGCACTCCACGCCATCACACTTGGCGTTTGTCCACTATGCCGCTCCACTATGCAGGCTGCGAGATTGCTGTCATCACGATAGTGTCTAACACGTGTACGGCCATCACTGATGCAATGGCAGGCGTACCACCAGCCCAGCCTGCAGCAGACGGCATCGAACTGTCGGCGCAGACAGGTCCGCATTCGTTGCAGATCTAGTGTCTAGACAACATTGTGGACGAGGCTGTACAATCCGTTAGGACCATGCGGACAATATGGCGGTCATCCCGTACTGTGGTCACATTGCGTGGTCCAGTACACGCTCGTCGCTGCACACGAACATCTTCTATCCACTGGTTCCACACACGCATCACTGTCGTAGCAGCACGCCCTGTACGAGCCGAAATGTCACGATACAACAAACCCGTTCCCAGGAGACCCATCATTATGCCCCGTTCGAACACACTCACATGCTGATGTGGTCCCTTTTGACGTCGACGAGTCATACTAGCACTTGCCTTCACTATCTTTGACGGCTCTTCACTGACTGAGCTTGGCGTAACACTGACATTTCCTGTCACACACGAGAGTGCAGTGCTGGGTGCACGTTTACGCCATCTCTTTGCAATCGTTATTACTTATTGCTGGCACACTATTCTACACATCCTCCGAGTTTGGATTCATTCGGGCCATTGTTTCTGGGTGTTGCAATTTTGACAAACTATAGTGTAGCTGCGTATACTATTCTAAAACTTAGTTCCGTCAGACGATGCCATTTATTTGTTGGTGGCTGCATAGCTGAGGTGTTCTGTCTCCTGCTCAAGTATTTTCCCCGATTCGTTCGCTCTGTTTTTTTATTTTTTTATTTTTTTTAAGCCTATTCAGAATGCCTACACAAATGCACACGTATCTTTAATCTATGAATTTATAACATAATGTGACTATTGCATGCCACTACCAAAAATAAATGTTTAACTGTTATTAATAAACTATCTGTGACGTGTTCTCATTGTACCAATAAGGAGAGTTATATTTCACAGAATATTTTCATAATTGGATTTTTGTCTAGTCACCAGTCACAATTTTGATAATTTTGGGACATATAAATAATAAAATGTAACTCTTGCCAAAATTGAATAATTCACTTTGACATAAAATACCATTAGTTACTTCCAAATATTTATAAAATCACGCAATAAAAAATTATCGGAATTTAAAAATTTCTTAAAATAAAGACATTTCTGGAGTTTTAATTATAGTTATTTGTGATATTTTTTTGTGAAATATTTTATGCCAAGTCAACCTTAAAATGAATAAAGTTACGACTTTCAGTCAACGTTGTTAAATTTTGGTATACTTTTTCGCATATTATTTGTGTACTTTCGAAAAAATTCTTATAATAAGACTTAGAAATACCACAATGTAAAATTATGCGATCTAAATTATTGTACTCAAAATGACTGTCTACGAGTTGACTGGTATTTTGCACAAATGCAAAAAAAAAAAAATGAAATGTTTCGGTGAAGAGAATGTCACCGACCTGCAGCATTTCACGTTTGTAATTGGTGACAATACTGGAAAAGAAAGCTATGATGTTAAAGTGTCTCTTGTAGAACGCGAAATAGTCCCCGGATCTCTGGATTGCCCGTGGAGTTTGAAAATTCTTATTGTGATGATGCGTATGGTTGAATGTACACTGCCAACGCAGGCAGTGATCTTGCTGCCTCCACAACTCAGACTATATCTTTACCATAATATGGAATCAAATGAAAAACCACACTTGGCTCTCGCTTGAGGCATGGTTCACGTGGCAGGAGATAAGAGGAGCCGGCTAACATACCGAGGTACAGACCTGTCACTCCAGCCTGCCCGGAGAATGAACGAGATGAGATAGGGTTGGAGACACAGCGGAGTTAAGACAGGGTAGGAAATGGGAGAGCCCTGGAAAAAACCCCACGTCAAGGGGGGACAGGAACCCCCGTGTCCGAAAATACCTCCCCTTCGGGGCCTAAATTTTTACTGGAGATGGCATAACTGGGATGCTAGTATCTAACAGCTGAGCCCACACCCGCTCATACATAAGAAAGTGCGTACAGGTGGACTGGGTTCAATCCCCGGCCGGGTCACTCCCGGAGTTTCGCATGTGGGAATCGTGCTGGGCGACGCCACTGGTCGGCGGGTTTTCTCGGGGATCTCCCGTTCCCGCGACATTTCACTCTGGCGCTGCTCCATACTCACCTCGATCATCCTTCTCGACTCTCAAGACCTCGCTGTTAAGAGCCACCCAGATCTCTTCACTCACTCGTAAGCACTGAACGATGTACTAGGAGTTCGTTGGCGTCAGCGCCGACCATTCACAAATGAGAGGTGCAGAAACGTCGACAAACATGGAGACACTCAGGACACCGACCAATAACAACGTGTTGTGTACAGCGCCGGTCATAAGTATACTTCACGTGCAACATGTACTCGAGCACTGACACAGGAACTGAACTGATTGAAGACGTACTCAGGCCAAAAATAAAGTATTTGCGGTGTTTTCTGCGGGAATTCCAGACCTCAGTCTCATAGATTTTCTCCTCCTCGGCGGATATCACAGCTTGAAAGGATAAGCACACAAGCCACTCACCCCAAGCCGCTCATTCAGAACCTCTAAACCAGCCTGGGGCGTCTTGGAGAGAGGAATATTTACTGCTCCTCCACCCAGCATCCCTTGATCTGCTGCCGGCGGTGGGATTTCAGGCTCGTAATTAGCCGAGTGGAAACTGCATGGACCCAGTGATAATTAACAGGACACTGGCTCTTGAAGAAGCTGCTGAAATATTGACACGCAGCGCCTCAAAGCCGAGCCAGGAGCTCAAGGAACATCTCTTCATTATTTCAACTTAATAATGCAGCATGGAAGCCTCGGATTTCTTTCCTACCCTCTTCCTTCTCCGCGGTCCTAGCGCACAAGAGGTTGAGGATGGAGCCGTGGAGTTTGCAACCCTTGCAGATGCTACACGTCTTGCAACCTCTTCGGTGCTTAACTAGTGTTACAATTTCACAACAGCGTTCAACAATGGAAAACACATTAGTTTTAATTTTTACTATATGACAAACTCGTATATAACACGCATGATAAAACTTACAAGAAATAATGAGTGAAGAGATTTTGGCGGCCCTTAACATCGAGGTCTTGAGAGTCGATGAGGGTGAAACGAGGTGAGATCCTCGAGAAAACCCGGCGACCAGTCGCATCGTCCAGCACGATTTCCACATGCAAAAAATCCGGGAGCGACCCTGCCGGGAATCGAACCCTGTTCGCCCTGGTGTGAGGCGAGTAGTCTAACCACTACACTACAGCGGCCACTTAAAACATATAGGAGCTGTGTAGCACCATACTCGCAGAAATAAAATGAGGCTATATAAAAACTACTATGAAATTCATCAACAATTTGTTGTTTTGTATGAAGCTGTCGTTAAAATATCGTCAACTCTGATTTACTAAGCTGTACTTAAAACCAACTTCCAATATTGTATGTTGTTGGTAAATTCCGAAAACCATAAAATTTTAATATTGATACCTGAGTTTGTAGAACATATAGACTTTCACTTCGTTTATTTGCGGAAAATGACACCACTTTTAATGTCTCCATATTAAGCCGATTTCTTCCCACATTAATTTATAATTTCTAGAGTTGCAAATTATAAATATTTTTATCGTGCTGTACTTAAACTGGCAAAGAACATGTTACGTTGTCACAGTAAATATGATGCTGTAGTCTCTATGTTCAGTGATCAGTGACATTAGCCAGTCACAGCGTAGTACAGTATCATAGTTTAGGAATAAGTTATATACATAGATGAACATTTGACACTGAGCATTGCAGAGTACAATACCGGTAAAACATACGCTACGTGTGCAATATGTAGACATTATCTACACTGGGCATGAAAGTGTTAAGCATGTAGGGTAAACATAAAATAATTAATAATTGGATTGTGTCATTCCGTAAAGAAATTAATTCCGGCAGTACGCATAATTATACACACATTTCCAGGATATTTCTACGGTTAACTTCTTATGTTTTGATAAGTTCCCAACCTTTATTAATTATATTAATAATTAGAAAATACAGTTAGGCTCTGGCTCTTTGCTTCCACGCGAGCGAGTTCAAGTAAAGGACAGGGTAGTTATAGCTTGTTCACTGTAAAATGAGTACTTTTGAAAGCCCTGTTTGAGAGCTCCTTTTAGACACGTTGAGTATTGTTCTTCTTTATGCAAAATTAACATTGGCATGGGCTTCATCGCTTTACTCATGCGCCGGTCAAATGAAACTAAAATTATTAAGAAAGTGAATACACTACAAGTCTGCCCATTTTTACACTTCGATGCTTTGAAAAAAAAATACAGAAAGCAAAAGGAATAATTTTAAGTTATCACATATGGTTATCTAACACTTTTTATTCGACGTTAAGATATGGAACTACTTTCCAGCCATGGTTACCAACTTTACTGGGTGAATGTCACTCAGTGCGCCCATCGAAATATATGCATGCAGGGCAGTCATTTTTTTCTAAAGTTCATTTCTAATGTGCTCAATTTATAGTGAACAGCATTTAGATGATTAATTGGCGGTTCTATCAGTTGCAACAGGAGACATGGTGGCGGTAAGTCTAAGGAATGTTTACAAAGCGTGCATGTCATGCCTAACAGGGTGCGTGCCGCTTCCAGCCTTGGGTTATCGGGTGTCTTTGAAACATCTGAAGAATGTTCTGGATTACTGACTTCGCTTCTCTCAGCTAGACTTGGGATTCGGAGAACCTTCCAGGTCAAGGCCAGCGGCTATATAATGCGTGTCGGGCCTCCGGGCTGGTAGTTGTTGAATGGATGAGTTTCTACGATAGACGACTAGTGAGAGGAGGAGCGCGCGGCGAGAGAAGTGACAAACGACGGACTGGATGGCAACACACAGATGAGGATGAGTTAATTGACAATAACCAAACATAGTCATAAAGAGGGGCGTTAATTATAGTTGAAAAATAGACATTAAATACTGCGATCACTGTAAAATAAAAATAGTAATAGCAGAGACAGATAATTTAATGTTGTAAATAACAGCTGTGTGAATAAATTAAAAATAATATTTAGTTATTTTATTTTTCATTAAGAAATCCACCCCGCACGAACTAAGATACCACCCCCCCCCTCCCCACCACCTTCAGGCGTCCATGTATCAATAGGAAAGGAAGAAGTATTTTTGTACTGGTATATATTGAGTGTGAATTTACGTGACCATGTCCATATATTTGTTCTTAGCAAAGAATATTCATTCTTACACCAACTTTGATACTGTTTATTGCTAAATTATGCCTGTACGATTATGACAGTTTTGCCTATTTCGTTATTATTGTGCAAATTATTACCAACCACTAAAAAAAATATGGGAGGATGGCAATGACTGGGATGCATCAACATCGTCTTAACATCGCCGAAATACCTTACCCATGTAAACTCGATGCGATTCACGAGGGAAGATTTAAAAAATTCTGGAGTCGAGAATTCGAAATAACATTAGTTGTTCCCGAAATAATTGCTTGTGGAGGTGCGTATTTGAAGTATATTAATGTTTTAAATGTTCTTCATAGTTACTATTCACTGGGGAATGTTAAAGCATTTGATTCTAGTAAACTTTAAATCAATATATTATACTCACTTATGCACTAGCCTCTTCAAACATCCTAGTTTTGTACGAAAAATTCTATTATCTATGATGTTGGGTATAGTATAAGCTTAAATGCGTTCATTTAAGCAGGACCTATGCGATTCACCCAAAATCCCAGATTATGCCTTGTTCTTTGAAAGAGGTGCTGAAATGAGATTCCGGACAAGCCATAATTGTGCGTACCAATTTCAGTGTAATATAAAGTTACTCTAGTTTATCAGTAGTACTACATGGCCGCCAGATATTTAAAAAAAAACAGTGGCGTCAATAAGAAAATGTAATAAATATTTGTAATTTTATTTACACTAGACAATAAACACTGAAAGAATAATTCTCCATGCTCCTTTCAAACTTTTTGATTATATTCCATGTCGCAATGGAAAATATATGTGTAAGTAATTAAGAATTATCTCTTCCTAATACATAAAAAATCAAAACATTTTCTGGACGAATAGAAATACATTTAGTATACAATAATTTGACGCGGAATACTTCTGGAGATGTCATGTTAAATTAATTTAGGAATATGTTAAAACGAAATACAAATGAAGCCCTACCAATTATCGTAGAAACGTCAGAGGAAACATTGGCTACCTTGTAGCAATTCAACCGGCCGAGAAAAAATGTCGCACAAAAAAAAAAGTTTAATTGCAGCTGAGACACAAAGCGCCTGTAGTAGCGGAGTAGAGAAACATTTGCAAGACCGAGCCTCCGTCGTGGGTTGAAGTAGGACAAGAGAGGGAGATTTCTCAGCAGCTCAAATTAAGAACGTCCTCGTAATTACATTTCAAGCACACATTCTCTTCACTCTCCCCGCCCTCCCTCACCGACAACACGGTCGTGCCATTTTCACCCTCTCAGCTCCCTTCAGCGAGGGCGGAGAGAGAACTGTACGATTCATTTGCCCGACTTTGAAGTGGTACCTCCACATTTCCCTGCGCTACCGACATCGCACTGAGGATACTAACGATATTAATATACCTCGTGACCCATCGCGCCTCCACACAAGGTAAGCCATCGTCATTCGACTCGCTCGCCACGCTATTGCGCGAATTCGACATTTCTTGAATGTTACACAATCATTAACCGTAGTTGTGACAATAAAAAACTTAGAACAAATGAGATATCCCAAGAAATCCTTACTATGTGAGAATTATTATCTCGTACAGCGAGACATTATTTCCACAGCTTAGGTTAGTTTAGAAGGTTTGGCTAGGTATGCTTCAATACCTTCCCTTCGTAACTAATTCAAAACATTTCACTTTTCAAAAATTACTTAAAATATTTTTTACACTCATTATTATTACAAAACAAATATTTATAGCATATTATTGTGTTACAGTTCATTAAGTGTACAAATAACATAGTGACACAAAAATTAAAAAAATAGTTTAGGATAGCTGCTGTAAAAGAATTATAAACACTAATCTTTGCTCATTTTAATTTGATTGCCTGTTTCTGCATTTCTTGTTATAGTCTAGTTTATATGCAACGTAAGAAAAATCTGTTCTGTGTGATACATCCGAAACTACACTTCATTGTAATATAGGTACGTATATTTAGAGTAAAAATAATCATTAACGTCCTAAGTCAATTTGGTCTTGTGAGTGAAGGTGCGGGTAGTAATAGAAGAGGGGTGTGTTCTAATATCCGTTCCGGCGAGGTACAACTTTCTTTTATTATATTCTGAAAATTTATTTTTATTGTTCTCTGTTACTAATTAATTACAGTTGTTTTTTAGAAGGAAGAAGGTAATTTTATTTACACTTCTCAATAATATAAGTTGTAATACAAGGCTACCAAATGTAATTTTACAAAGAAATGTTTTGTAGGTTTTACAAGAAAACTCTTTGTAGTTTTACGAAAGGATTTTCTTGGCAACTGATTTTACAAGGATTTTTCTTGTAAAAGTACAAAAAAAATTTTAGAGTGCACAAGATGCCACTTCTGTCATTTCAGTAAATATCTGAGTTAAAACGAAACTGAATATCTTAAGAAAAAGTATCATATTTACAACAAAAAATGCCGAATGTAATTTGCTAAATAATATGAGTATGTTAATCAAGTTATAACGCTTTGGTGCCCCGAACCCATAAAATATCCTCAGATTCCAGACAAAAATATGCTCAGATTCCTGACAAAAATATTTTTATCTTTTGAATAGTTATAAAAAGTATGACATTTTTTTTCGCTAAAAAATGAATGGGCAGGCGATCTTCCAATATCGTACATACGGTCTTGCAACTTAACTTCCGTTCTTCGTTCACGTGTCTTTACTTCCGTTCTTCGTTCACGTGTCTTTACTTCCGTTCTTCGTTCACGTGTCTTTACGAGAAAACTTTGTCTACATGACTGGAACAACCAGAATTAAGTTACTCCGACATCGAATCTACAACATTATTCTCACGTATACTATATCATTTATTGTAACTTCGCACTTTCTTGAAGCCATGCTAAAGTTCTGCTTCCAGTATATATTCCTCCAGCTGAAATTAACTAAGCTTAAACGATTCTATAAAATTACACCGAAGTAACAGTCCACCGTATTCGTGCCTTGGACTCAGTGTAATATCATTTTGCATAAGAAGTATTTCTTAGTAGGCATTACCAACACACCTATTTTCTCTCCGTTTTACTCAAATAAATTTTTATTTAAATTTTATAATTTACAAAAAATATTTAAGTACAAGTTCGATTTAACCAAGAAATAAAGTATTTTTACGTCCACATATTTATAAAATTCTTGTGATTCACAGCGTATATTATAAACACGTGAACACGTCATGCGTGGTGTGAGTTTTAAAAAGTTTGATTCAGAAAATACTGAGACGCTGCGAATTAACTACAGACTACCATAGACACGTGATATTCAAATCATGCAATTAAGAAAGGGATCTTGTGGAGAATTCACTGTGTCCATGTGTTTTCTGTAATATTACTTCCCTGTTAGGAATTTTATTAATTTTTGTGAGTTACTATTGGCACCTTAATTATGGACCTCGTCTACTCTGTGTATTTCCCCTTCTTATTGTTCCATGAGGGTAGTGCACAATCTCATCTTTATTTAATGTTTTTATTCAGTATTCGTAAACTGGCATGCTGAATGAAATTAAAGGCAATCAAAAATTATTTGGGTTATTTTTTTCAATATAAAGTGCTTTAGGTTTCATGCATTATATTTCTGATTTTATTTAAACATTTCTAGAGAAAATTTTCGAACACGTGTTATTGGCTGAGTGTAAGCTGGATTAACTCTGAAATTAAGAGTCTTCCTATTAAAATACCTAACAGATATCATATTTAGCGACTATTTGAGTTTACTATTTTATTTATTATGTGTGTTGCAGTTAATATAATTAAGTACATGGATTTGTAGGGTAATGATAGTTTTTCATTATTCGTATCATAGCAGTCTGAATTAAGCTGTTTTGAAGTACAAGTTGTCGTAGTATATATCCGCGTAAAATATGTGCGCCTACTTATAAGGCGAATGCTTGTCTTCACTAATTATAAGGCGAATGCTTGTCTTCACTAATTATAAGGCGAATGCTTGTCTTCACTAATTATTCAGAAATTATTCGTTTTTGTATCATCATTTCAGTTTGAGTTATTACCGTAAATGTTTGATAATAGAAAATTTAAAATTACTAGTGGTTTAATATTTTAGTATCTAATTTTCGCTGGGTGTTACTTCCTGCTTGAAAAAATGGTGAAACATGAATCCTTTCACGCCCATTGTAGTAAACTGTACACAAGTTACATAGGAAGGCAATAATATTACAACTGGCACTGTAGTCTACGTATTTCAGTGGCCAATGGTTTCCCTGTGAGTAACTGATTCCTGCACCGTAATACTGTTCTACCTTGAAACTAGTTCGTACTACCAACTACCAAACACTACCAAACATTGGTTGTGATAAAGAAAATACGTGCTTAGCAAAAAATGAGAATGGAAGGGTTAATAAAAAAATATATTCTCGTGACGCTTTGCAATTAGCAGATAACGCATAGTAAAAACTAAGCATAAAATTATTAAACAACTCATAAATTGCCAGTAATTACTCTCAAACTGAAATTATGACATGAAAACGAATAATTTGTGCAAAAGAGGTAAGTAAATTCGAGGAAATGTTTTGAGGAGGGGTTGATGTAGACTAGTCCGCGCGACGCAGGTAATGTGCGGGTTGCATAGCGGCCAGGGAACATCGTGCAGTATTCAGGGGGACGGAACTCAGCGGCGTCAAACCACACACAAGCTTGACGGTGGAAGTGTCGTGCGCATGCAATCTACAGTCTCTCACTCCACAGCGCTCCGCTTGCAACCCCCTGGATTCCAGAGGGAATTGACGTGCCGGGATTGCCCTCTACTAATTGACAAGCGAGAGGGTTAACCTGACCCTTGACCCCTTTCGATCCAGCCCTGGCTTATGTCCTGCACGCGATAAACTGCCGTTCCCACTACAAACATTCACCCACTCAACCGGAAATTTTGCTGCTTTGATTGAGCTTCACTATTTCACTA